>CM077083.1:31032142-31645892 GCA_039513925.1 Platanthera zijinensis
ACGAAGCCAAGAAAGAAAGAAAAGAAAGAAAGGAAAAGAAAGAAGAAAGAAAGAAAGGAAAGGAGTGGCGGATTGGGAATGAAAGATGGAAAACCGGTCCAGAAAAGGGAAAAAGGGAAAGAAAGGGATTTAAAAGGGAGCGAAAGGGGAAGCTGAATGGGAATGGAAAGAGAATTGAGTGGGGAATGTCTTCCACAAATAAATCGCAAATCTGAAGAGTGGGGATAGAAATGGAGAAATGTAAGTACCGACGAATGAAAAATGAACGAGAAGGAACGGATGGAGTATCGAAGAAATTAGGCGGAACAAGTAATCGGAATTGTCAAAGTCCGGTGGGACAATTGTGGCCGAGAGGAGCTAACATGGGAGCGTGAGCAGACCATACGAGCTGAGTTTCCCAAACTTTTTGTATAAACTATTGACCGTGTACATTTTGTTATAACAGCTCTTTTAATATTATAGCTTTGTGATTCCTGTTTATTTGCTGAGTACAAATTTCGGGACGGAATTTATCTTAAGGGGGGAGGATTGTAACACCCCAAAATCTTAAGATGGAGTCAGGCTGGGTGACACGGCCTGGGACACGGGCATGTCCCAGGGTGTGTCCAGTGAACCGACCTGGGACAACGGGCGTGTCCCAGGGTGTGTCCCAGGGCGTGTCCTTTTCTCGAGGCATCGACTCGAGTTCTTGAGAACTAATCGTCGAGAGGGGATATGGCCTGGGACACGGGCGTGTCCTGCTCGGGAGAATATTGATTGGCGTTGAGTGGCGCTGAGAGGAATGGCGTTGAGTGGCATTGAGTGTGGAACACAGCCTGTGACACGGGCGTGTCACAGGGGCGTGTTGGGCACACGACCATGGACATGGGCATGTTCCTTAGCCGTGTCTTTCTCGGGTGATTTGGCTTGTGTTTACAAAGGGTGACACGGCCAGTCACACGACCGTGTCAAAGTTGACACGGGCGTGTCTGCCCTGTGACACGGCCGTGTTAGAGCCCATGTTTTGGTTCATTTTGAGTCTGTTCGTACACGCTTAGGGGACATGGCTGGGACACGGGCATGTCACAGGCCGTGTCAAGTCAAAAAGGGAATTTTGGGCAGATCTTGGTCATCCAATTATTTCTATTTGGATCCAATGGCCCTGGTCTTTTCCTGCAGTGATAAGACTGAGTATTAGAGGAAGGAGGAGGAGAAGAGCAAGGCTTTGGTGGTGCTCCCCGCGGTCCGATTTGAGATCGAGGCTAGTTTAGTGGAGGCAAAGCTGCTGCGGTGATTTCCAACCGGCCAGATTTTCGATGGCTCCCAAGAGATCGCAAGGGTAACGATCTTCCTTTTTTGACATGTGAAGTCCTCCTTTATGCATGAGTAAGGAATCCTCTCCACCAAAAAGGTGGAAAAAGTGAGTGATTCCAGTGGGTGATAGTTGTTATTCCAAGCTTGAGTCTGCATTTAGACCCAGAAATGTGTAGTACGGGCTAGGCATGCTGTGTAAAGCCCATCTGGACAGGTTGGTCTGGGTTGGTGATGTTGCATATTGCGCGCCGGAGAAGACTCTGCATATAAACGTATAGTTTGTGGGGTCAATGGGTTGTGCCTGTGAAGGGAAGTAGCGGCAAGTACTGGACTGAGGAATTCCAGGAAACACCCTTGTAACGCTTGTATTATATGTTATGAAAGACCAGTTTTCTAGAACTGCATGAACTGCAGGATTTGGGTGGAGTTTGGGTGCAGATAGAGAGTTCTGCTGAACCCGCTTAGCGACTGCGAAGGACGCCGACATTAACTCCCCTTTCTGATTGTGCAGCTAGTCCTTGGCGGACATTATGGCTATTGTGAGCTGCGAGCTCTAAAAAAGGCTTCGTGCCGAACAGGAAAGGTGAAGCCGACCCGCGCCTTTGATTATAGCCGCAAGTACGATTTGCTTGGTGAGGGCAAGGCGATTTTGAGCAACGGGGGTGGTGGATCTGTACCTGCGTTATGTTGACTGTACAAGGAAGTGCCAAGGCATTGGGCTTTCGTCAGTAGCATAGTGAGAGTCTTAAGCCAGCATGCTATTAAGACTAAATGCTCAATGGTGTTGATCCCAGTTTGCCGGTGTACCCAAAAGTGTGCATGAGAGCACAGATCATCTGGCCAGGTGGCCGATAGTTGTGATGGATTGATGCTTGTGCGTGAGAGAACAATATGTATATTATCTATCAATTGATGTATTGCTCTGCAGGGAAGGAATGCCACTGCCCCGGGAAAGGGTAGGATTGTTATAAATTGGTCAGTTGAATGCTGATCGTTGCCTTGTTTGCCACCTTCTGGGTGGATTGTCCCTATGCAGGTGCTGGAGAGCCGAGCGGAAAATGAAGGGTTGATGCCCCTGCTGCTGCTGTTGCCGCTCTTGCTATTGCTGCTAGCCCTTGAGAGATAGCTTTTGAATTTTCTTTTATTTTGTATGGTCGTCGCCTGTACGCCGATGTCTGTAATCCATACTGTTTAAAGAGGAACTGTAAGCCCTCAAGGCCAAACTGTAGTATTTGTTATCCCTCGTTTGAGTGGTTGTATATAACGTTGGTTTATATATATCTAGTGGATATTCCTGCTATGAGTTCAACTAATTGTGTATCTATTCCGCTAGCATGCTCTGTGTTAGGATGCGTTGATGGTATTATCCTGTGACCTCACCATCTGTTTGTAGCATATAGTGTGTGGGGCCGACCGGACCTTCTATTATATGTTATTTAATGGGTGGAGTCGTTACAGCGGATCTAGCATCGAATCACGATTCTGATCACAAGCACACCTTGGGATCGATCTCCACAAGGGCTCCTGGACGTTTCCTCCTCTTTCCTCTCCAAAATTAAAGAAGAGAGTGTTTGAGAGAAAATGAGAATAAAATCTCAAGTTCAGTCTATATACAAAAGCTACCGCCCACGGTAACTCCTATAGCCGCACGGTAACATAGGCGGTAACCGCTTTGGCCAGCCGCCGCCATATCCAGAGCTATCGCCCCGCGATAACTCTCTAGCGCCTGGCGGTAGATTAGTTACTCGAGAAATTCTTCTCAACATTCGTCGACAGGCTAGTGCGGCGCGGTAACTCATATCGCCTGGCGGTAGTTTCCTTCGACGAGTCCTCGAAAGCATTGTGTGGTCTCGTCGAAGGTATTTAGTACCATGGCATGATAGCTTCCTATCTCCAGACGGTAAAAACCCGAGCCCTTGGTCTTTTAATTTACTGAGCTATTATCGGCGGTAGGGCTATCGCCGAGCGGTAACCTTCAATGATCACTTCTCATTTTTCGGGTGTTACAACCCTCCTCTCCTTATAAAAATTTCGTCTCGAAATTGTACGCATCTATAAGGATAACCAGCAACTAATATGTTAAAACATATTTCCTTTTATAGAACACAATGATACAACATCATTTTACAAAATAACTCGGGATATTCTTCGCACATGGTTTGATCTCGCTTCCATGTTAGCTCTTCATGGCCATAGTTGTCCCAACGGACCTTGACCATCCCGATTGTCTTGTTTCGAAGTTGCTTGACTTTTGAAACATCGATCTGAATGGGCATAATCTTTGTCGTCAGCCGACTATCTCTCGGTACTTGATCATCCGCAATCATTTGAGCTGGCTCTTTCACAGCTTTTCGCAGCATCGATACGTGAAATACATTGTTCAAACCACTTAACTTCGCAAATAGATCTAACTGATAGGCAGCTTCTCCAACTCGCTCAACCACTTCAAACGGACCAAGAAATAACAGATTCAACTTTTTCAAGCGGTGGATCCTAGATAAACCTTTGAAGGGCTTGATTCTTAAATATACCAAATAGCCAACCGCAAACTCTACGTTTCAGTGCTTGGTGTTGTATTAATTCTCTTGCCTTTCTTAGGCTATCAGTAGCCGCTCTCTTACAGTGTGTATGGTCGAATTTACATCTTCGACCTCCTTACGCTTATATAGCTTTGACTCGCATGTTTCCGCCTAAGATAACGGTGTACGGTACTTCCTACCGTATAGAGCTTCAAAGGGCATCATTTGTATGCAAGCTTGATAGATATTATTATAGATGAACTCACTCTTATCGAGATGGTTTTCCTACCTTTTTTGAAATCTAAGGCGCACATAAGGAGCTTATCCTCCATAGTTCTGTTGGTCCTTTCGGTCTAACCATCCATTTGAGGATGAAGGGCGTACTGAACTTTTAGTCTAGTTCCCAACCACTGATGGATTTGTCACCAATCATTTGTAGTAAAGCGCTTGTTTCGGTCACCAACGATGCTCTGGGCACACCGTGCAATCGTACTATGTCTTCTACGTACAACATAGCCAACTTTCCATGAAATTGTCCTTTTATTCGATATGAAGGGGGATACTTTTGTCAATCGGTCAAAGATCACCCACTCGGCATCATTTTCGCTCTATGATCTTTGCAGTCCGTGTATGAATTTCACAGGGACCTCATCGAACTTTCGTACTGGATTGAGTTCATGCACATCTATGTGCTCTCTTGGTGAATTGAGTATTTCATGAAGCGTGCGTCACGTATCAATTCCTCACGTAGCTTACCCACCTTAGGAATGTACCATCGACTGTCCACTTTTTTTAAAGGCCAGCATCCAAGGGGAACCAGGAATTTAACCCATCCTCTGCATGGCATTTCATACTAATCAATGTTCCATTACATGTCAACCTTGTCTGTAAGGTCATACTGTACCTTCGTACAATTCAGGCACGCATTTGTTGTGGTACTCTTGTCATTACAATAAATGTCTACAATTTCCAACTCTTGGACTAGACATTCATCACGTATTTATACTCCCCTCGTGCTTGCCAGAGTTTTACGACTCCTGGCATCTGCGACTATATGTCCCTTCTCGGGAGTGTAATTATTATAAAATGGATAGTCCCCGAGGAACTCAACTCCACCCACCTTTGATGACGCAAATTTAGATCTTTATGGCTCTTATGGTCTGTGAAGACGTCCACTTTCACGCCATCTATGTAGTGACGCCACAGTGTAAGTGCAAAATTACAGCCCATTAACTACAGTCATAGACTGGATATTCCCGCTTATGCACTTTCAACTGGCGTAGCCATAAGCTATTACTTTTCCAAACTAGAAAGCATGCAGCCTAAGTCGCTCCTCGATTCATCACTATGTACCAGCCGTCCGAGCCACATGGCGAACTCAAATAAGTGTCGTGATCATACGTCTCTTTAACTCTTTAAAAACTCGTGCGTACTAGGGCATGCAAACGAACTTCTAATCTTTCCACGTCAGTGTGGGGAGAGGTAAAGCTATCCACGAACAGTAGCTAGCAAGTCCAAGGAATTTCTGACTTAGCTATAATAGACAACACAGGTCACTCCTGTATCGTAACTATCTTCGCAGGATCTACTGCAATACCTACATAACTACCTGCATGACCAAGAAGCCCACCGACGATAGCCAGAACTCCCACTTTGAAAACTTGGCATAGAGTTTGTTCTTTCACAGGGTATGCCAAACCATTCTTTCTTGATTGTTTAGCTAAGTGTACACCAATATATCGTCAATCAAGATGGCATAAATAGGTCCAAGTACTCCTTAAAGCTTAAGGTAATCAGTCTATAAAGACCGATGTCGCATTCGTCCGCCCAACCGATAGTATCGTGGACTCATAGTGATCGTAGCGTCTTCCACACGCCAACTTGGGGATTTTCACGTCCCTAAATTCCCACTGGTAATAGCCAGACTTCAACTCCAGCTTTGGTTATACCATGGATCCAACTAACTGATCGAACACATTATCACTCTGTGGAATTGGATACATGTTCTTCTCCGATAGCTTGTTTAGTTCTCTATAGTTGATGTATAGATGCAGGATACTGTCCTTCTTTTCTTTTCCCGAAAGGGGTCAGCGCACCTCAAGGTGACACCCTTGGACTCCAATAGCCTTATCTTAGCAATTCTTATAGTTGAACTATTCATTTTTCCATCTCCTCTAGCGTTACATAATATGGTGAATTGGTCGCAGGTTTCACACCTGGCACCACTATAATAGTTTCGTTGGTCTCCTGTGGGAACATTACCCATGGAGGTCGTTAGGAAACACATTTATATAAGCCGTCACAATAGAAGCATCACTCAACCGCGGCTTCGGCCTAATGGCCGCTATAGGCATGAAGAATTACTTCGCGCACAACCGAACAAGTTTGACGACTTGGAGAGCAGACATCAACATCTTGCTTGATCCTCGCATAAAAGCGAACTTAGTCCCTCGTTCGGTGATCTATCCCAGTGTGACTTCCGTAAAGATGTAGTCTATACTGATATGCTGATCCAAGAGCTAGTCCATACTTATGATCACCTCAAACACAACTATTGTCGGCACATACGCTTCCACGTCAAGATATGACATCATAACTACATCTTAACATATCACTTTCTACCCATATTCACTCTTTTTACTATGACCATGTCATTCCACTCCTATCTATGATACAAAGATAAGCACACAGGGCATATATTAAGCCTTAATTAAAAGACTTCTTGATTACTCATTGCAACAAGTTTATATATGCAAAACAAGTATTGTATACATCATTACTTACTACCAAAATGTACGGTACATAATTATAGTTATTTATGTACATACATTCAACATTCCCTTTTTGTGTGGTGTCGGCTAAGGGCCACTTCGGCAGTCTCGGGCTATATGTCCCTCTTTGCCAGATGAGTAGCAAGTGTGTGTAGTTCGCCCTGCAACTGCTCTAGCCATAACTTTCTTTGTCCTTGGTGTATCACATGACATTCTCGGCAATGTCCTACCTTACCATAAGAAAGCAAACATATGGACCACACCTTTTCTTTGTTCCCATGATTGTGGAAGAGGTCGATTCCAATAGATGTAACTTCTTCTTCCACTTGCAAGAGTTTGATTTTGAAACACTTGCAAAGTTCGGCACATTGAGCTCTTGCTTCGCCCTGAACTTTTTCAAGTCCATTCCAAAGACCTAGCAGTCATTACCAAGGCATAGAATCCAATTAACTTTAGGCCCACCAATAGACGGCATAGTTAATCGCGCAGACCATCATAAAATTTGTTGGTCTTAGTCTCCTTGGTTTCAAACACAAACTATGCATGTTGTCTCGGCACAACAAATGCATGAAACACTACCAGAAACTGGACTTTTAGCCACGATAATTTGTCGTGGCTAAGGTCAAAAACTATGGCTAAATACCTTTAGCCACGGCCTACCCACGGAAAATGAGCGTGGGCAATACTCGCGTGGCAAAAAGTATTTGCCACGCCAATTCGTGGGGAAAGCTTTTTGCCACGAACATTAGCCACGACTCCAAACCGTGGGCAAAGAGTTTGAATGCAGGACTTATCCCCACGAAATCTTTGCCGTGGCTAATGTTTTTTTTAGCCACGGAAATTTCTGTGGTAAATACTCCTACAAATTTTTTAAAAAAAACTTATTACCACGATTTGGAACCGTGGTAAATATGTTCCTCATTTTAAAAAAAAAAACTTTCACCACGGAATTGTGTCGTGGTAATAGTTAACTAATATTTGTTCTTTTTGGCACGAACAAATGCTCTTGACGGCGCGATGGTGGCGATCATGAACGTCGTGGTCATGAACCACGGTTTTTGAATGGAGTTGTCATTAACTAACTTTTGTGAATGGGAGTGGTCATTAACCAACTTTCGTGAATGGAGTGGTCATTAACCAACTTTTGTGAATGGAGTTTTGTTTGGATGATTTATGTTTTTTGAGGTCATGAACCGTTTGTGAACTGAATTTTATTTGGATGTTTGTTATTTTATGGCATCATATGAAGAAATATTTTTTATCAATTTGGCAAATGAAAACTAGAATATGATAAATGCACACCAAAACAAAATTAGGTAAATGAAAATGCACACTTTATAAATGTACACCCAAATAGTACTCCAACTCAAAATTTATCCTGCTCCAATTTTCCCTCCACCTTATATCAATACAATTAAGGTTCCTGCTCAAAATTTGAGCTCTGAGAAAATCATTACTTCCTTAAGACTCTCTCTCTGTCTTGCTCCCCTTGATCTTAGTACCGAATAGCTTCTGCTACCATCCTTAGATCTTTTTCTCTCCCTAAGAGATCAGAATGGGCGGCCGCCGACCGCCCATTTGCCTCCCGCCAACCTGCAATTGTGGACCTCACTGTTCGAGCCGGCTCGTATGCTGATGAGTTCGTTAAAACTATTGTAAGTTCCCATGAATTGTTGGCTGACAAAAAAATCAAGCAGCAGAGATATAAAGTCATCACTAGTAAAAGAAAAATATGATAAACAGGACTTATATAGGGCTCAGTGGGCAATATTATTAGTACCTTAATTAGTTCCATAAACAAGACAACCTCCAGGAAGAGGATGAAAACATGCAACATTAACCTCATCTTCGGCACTGGGAAGAACTCTAACAAGTTCCATATCTGAAACTCTATAAATCTGTAAACCACAAACAGATTATGAAGCTGGGTCATGTGAAATGAGTAAGAAAAGAGCATTACACAATATTAAGTAGCACAATCTAGCCTAGTACAATTATTTTGCAGTTTAAGAAGGAACATTATCATAATCTTCTTTACAGTTCTGACATGCAAGCTACAATTTTACTAGAAATCTCAAGGAACAGTAATCCTCTGATACTGATGTGTCCAGGGACTAGAGGTTTATGTCTTAAACCCGCACGGCACTTGGGATTCTTGCCTTCACCGCCTCAGTAATCTTAGGATTTTCCTTCCTAATCTCACAACCGTGCAGTGGAATGCAACAATGCTCACAAAGCAAAGAGAGAAAAAGATAAAACATCTTATTGGTTAAAATGAGAAATGTCTTCCCCTTTTATAGCTCCTTCATATTTTTCCTCAAGAGAATAAAAACTAAAATTCTCAAGCCATTGAAATTCTTAAAATAGTCTACACTACTCTATGAATGCCTAAGTGACCTAAAGGCGTTATCTGAATATTTAAGCTCACAATAAAAGAAATAAAGATTGTATTTATCCTGCTCCCATTGTTATTTCTTTAATGTTTTTCAAAAAGATTGAAAGTTGGGCCAAGCCACTCGAGTACGACAAGCCCGCATAGGCGCCGGTCATGAGCCAAATATGCGACCCAACAATCTGACTGCAGTCCGTGCATCTCAACCATTTATCCTCCAAATATTTAGAAGGTAGAGTGTTGAACTCAAGCCTTGAACCAAAGACCTCTTTTATGAGAATTTTAACACCACTCCTCATACCAAAGTGAGTCACCTCAACCCCCTACCTCCCAAATATCTGGGAGGATAAATGGTTGACTACAGTCAGGATGTTGGGTCGCCTATTTGGCTCATAAGTGGCAGGATGTTGATGTGAATTTGATAATTTGATTATTGCATGCCTGGGATGACAGGATTATTTTCTACAAAAATAAAAGACTTTATTCCATTTTCTACTGAAACCAATCAAATTACAAGAATCTTAAGTCATAATTATAGAAAATTCAACATCTGTTAATTAACCTAAAGACAAACAAAGATGACCACATGATTATATTAATAAGATTGAAAGTATAGACACTGTCTAGGACTAATATGACGACTTGCGCTGAATAGTTGGTCTGATTTGTGGAGGACTAAAGCAGTATGATATATGATTTGAAAATATATACTGGGTGCTATAGTAAACACGCCCACCACCTTTGCCACCTTGTCCTTGGGGGAGTTTAAAAGCTACAGCTTCCCTTACCACTAGTATAAATATAGATGTAAAATTTATACAATCTCTCTGCATGTTTTCTTCTAATAAAAGTGTAGACAAGAACAGGTTAACTTCACCTGAAATCTCCTGTCCCGGCCTTGTTTTGCACTACCACCGGCTGAATCACCTTCCACGATGAAGATCTCTGGGAATATGATAAATAACACTGATGAAAGCAAGAGAATAAACCCAACATGAAATGAAGTTTTGTGATTGTAAGAGGCCATAATTTGGTTACATCAAAATTTACATGCATATCCATTAATGAAATGACAAGAATTCTTTAAATATCAATATGTATGATACATGAAAAACAAACTGCGTGCTAACTCATGTAATATCAAAATATGTTAACTGATATGAGATTACCTTCTGCAGATTAGTAAGGAGCAATCTGCAAGCTTCCCAGGAAGAGAAGAAGACTTCAAAATACTTTTTGTTCTAACCAACTCTCTTGCTCACTTGGCTTCCATAGCAGCCTACACAGGTAATAGAAAATGAAGTATCAGTCATGGAATGAGTTCTAGTAATAACCATGCTAATTTATTTAATACAGAAAATACAAGAGAAGAGCAAGCACTAATCTGATCAATTAGAAACAAAATAGGGTCTAGGGTATATGCACCAATAATAAAGCAGAAAAGATTACTACCTTAAGAGCATAAAGAGATTTTGAAAGAATAGAATCCATTGCATCTGGATGCAACTCCAGATACTTTGTGAGAAATTCCTGAAGACATTGTTCAACTACTTTTCGCACCTCTGGATTTCCCAACCTTGTCTGCTTTAAAACAAATACAATAGATTGAGTCCCATCCAACCCGTTAACTCAGATTTATAACTAAAGATCAGTGAATATACAATAAAATTTAATAGGCTTGAAAATCACCTTCGTCTGACCTTCAAATTCTGGGTTTGGAACTTTCACAGAGATGATGCAGGTTAATCCTTCTCTCACATGCTCACCACTTAAGTTCATCTCCTTTTCCTACTAATATTTAACAAAAAATGTCACAGCAGAAACATACAATAGAAAGTTTGTAATATATCAGAACTAAATAATATGATGCAGACATCAAAAGAGTGTTATGCAGAAAGATTTAAGCAGGATAATCACTTAAGAAGAAATTTCACAATAAATTAATTCGCAAACTTCAGGAAGTGATATTCATAGAATTCCGGGCACCATTATTTTCCACTGGTATTCATCTACCTTCTTTGCGTTCGTGAGGTAGAAGTAATTATGTTTCCACATTAACCAAAAGAGTTCTTGATGGGGGACCATCGGCCCGTAACAAAGCGGGGCCCACTTTCATCTATTCTCGCAGGAAGACTTGATTGGAGTGACGATCTGATCCTGCGGATGCGTCCGGATGCGCGTCGTGAACTTTTTTAATATATAACTTTGTTATACTTGGTGAATAAGATCCACAACATGATTGCTGCAAAAAAAAAGCTTCTCACTATGTGGTTAAAAGGTAAAAAATTAGTGTATTTAAAAGGGAAGAATTAGTGTGCTAGCACTTAGGGAGAATTGTGGGTCAAATTACCTGCAGCCCCATTCGTTGTCATACAAGGACACAAGTTTGACAAAGGAATCGTTCAAACCAATTCCATTCTTGGCATCAAAGATGCTAGACCTATTATATATCAATCGCCACAGGTTATATAAACACAAGGACTATATAAACAAAGAAAAAAACATGACAGAAATGTAAATGTACAGAGAGTAACAGAACGGATACATGTTGTCACCCAATAGAAAGGAAAAATTCCAAACAATGACAGACTTCAATTCGTACATAAAATGGAAAATTACTTCAAATTTTTCATCATTTTGTTAGATGAATATACCTTAGCTGCCCTGATTCTTGCCTCAGCAACACTTAACATCAGATTGGAGAAGAAAATTCATAAACATTCGTCGTCAAGAGCATTTGTTCCCCGCTTTCCTAAGGTAAAGTGGCCCGCTTACCTCATCCCATGAAGGTATCCTATAATCTTTCCTTTAAAATATGTAAACAATATCGCAAGACAAACCATATTCAAGCAAAATTCAGAAATCAAGAAGCAAGTGATGATGTAGTATATATGCAAGAGAGCAAGAAAGCAAATTCACAAGTGAAATAAAAGACTATAGCATAAAAACTGCCTATGAAATGTGTTCTCATACATTAGGTTGTTCATGCACATTGTATGGATTTTATAACATCCATGACATTGAAGGATAATCATTCCCACACCACAAAATAAAACCAACAAAAAACTATAGCATATTAATTATTTCGTTAAAGGATGCATCATGCCCTCCGACTCTCCGTCTTCTAAAGCATCATGTTCATCTCCAACCTATAAAATTTCAAATATTAGAAGTTTTTTTAAAAAAATAGTAATTGAAAAGTACATTAAAAACAAACCTGTTCAGTGCTAGATGGAATGGAATGATCATCAGTTTTATTCATTGTTGATGTTAATGGAATGCCAGCACGCTCTAAAAGCACTTGCATATTTTGTTGAACACGTGACATTTCATCCATTTGTGCTTTCATTTGAGCAATTTGAGAATCAAATTGAGATTGCACCTCCTCTCAAATTTGCGTACGAATTGATTTTGAGGCTTCCTCACTCGGTGGCTTGCTTATACTGGAACCCCATGTACGCACACGACCATGGCCATCCTCTCCCATGACCTTAACAAACCTTAACAAAGCAAGCTTCTTTATATTCTGCAGTGCGCTCCTCCTCAGGTAACTTTTCATACAAGCTATTCACTTCATCCTGCATTATGAAAATGCAGAATATTTTCTATTTCTTGTAATGAAAATTTATTATAATAAAAGGGAACTTACAATAATATCTTGAGATTCAAACTCAATCATGCCATGTTTGTCAGTTCGCGTTCTTTTAAAAACACTAAGTCTATCCATTTCAACTCCCTCCATCTCCATCTAAAATATTAATATAATTTATAACATTAATCTCCCATCCTATGATATCCTCCCTGACACTCACGATTGCATGAATTTGTTGCCGATATAGACTTTATAGTATCTTGCCCCCAATACTGAACAAGTGCCCTCCACTGATCAGCAACAACCCGATCTGGGACGATAGATAAGCGCTCCTCATCTGTCTTATATATATATATTATAGTTATGAAGTTTAATGTAATGTTTCCATTCTCTCCATCTCTCTCCAATTATATGCAAACATTTAGTTCGAAACTCTGGAGGTGCATCTGTATTATCCTACACTTACACAATAAGATAATTAGAATAAAACAATAATATCTATGTTTTTAACTTGTTAAAAAAAGCATACCTGTACCTCCCGCCACAACCCATCAAGAACATCATCAGGTAAATCACTCCATCATTTATATGTTAACGGTACTCTAAATACATTCCTCGCTAGCAAACCAAGTTGTCCTACTAAAGGTTGCTCACACTTACCAATAGGCAACCCATGCTTATCAAAATCAATATGAAACCGCTCTCCTGTGCCCCATGTTGAAATGCCATTAGCTCCACCACGTCCTCTCTTGCTACTTTTAAAGTTTGAGTCATCTTCATAAAAAAGAAAATATTATATACCATACTTATCATATAATTAAACAACACAATATTCAAGTACCTGCCAATGTAGTGGATATTGAATTAGATCCCGAATTTGGTGGGGCGGAGAGTGGTGGCATGGGTACAATCACCGGTTGCGTGAGGGATGGTACATGTATAGTGGTTGACGGGATCCTGACGCCATATTTGTGGTGGGCGTAGAGAGCGATGATATTGGATGTTTAGTGGCTCGAAACAGTGACTTAATATTTGGGGCAGGAATAGAGGATGGGGATGTGTAGTGGGATGGGAAATTGAATGTGTAGCGGTACGGTCAGCGGTTGCAAGTTGCATTTTTTCATTCATAGTTTGTCCTGCAGGCTTTTTCTTCCCCATTCCTACAAATTTCATTAGTATATCTCAATTATGACATTATCAACATCCAATAAATAAAAATGTGTGAGAAACCTTTAATAAATTAAATAAAAATGTGTGTTGCGGTACATTCATACCTTCAATTAAATAAAAAAAGAAACATTTAATCTTCAATTATGTCATTATCAACATCCACTTGTACATCATCAACCAACACTACACAGTCAACTCCATCTCTAACCCAATGAACATCATCATCACGTACATATATTCTTTCATCTAATTCTTGTTGACTTAGTGGTTCAACTTGAGGCACAAGCCGAGAAACATGGGATGAATCCTTTGAGTACATATCAAATGAATCTCTAATTGTCAGATGCACAATAACTTCCCAATCGAGTTCTAAAGGATCTTTGACATAACATACTTGTTCTGCTTGAGTGGCTAATATAAAAGGCTCATATGTCACCTTGTTATGCTTATATAATAAATGATTGAAGTTCACAAGGGTGAAATTAAACTCATCAATTTTTTGACCTACCAGAGGATCAATTCAATCACATTTAAATAAGATAAACTTAAATTCACTAGTATAATGAATCTCAATAATATCAGTTAACTTCCCATAGTAAGTGACACCTCTGATATGAGGGTTCTTATCCTTTGAACTAGCGTATCTAATAGTGTTTTCTTTGAGCATCACGCCACTATTTTGTGTATTTCTCCTACTATCCATGTACTTTGTACGGAAACAGAATCCATTAATAAAATATTTGTTGTATCTCCATGCCCAATCACTTGGTCCTTCCCTAAGCTGCTTAATTTCATCTGATATATTTGTATCACTGGATTTGACCTACAAAAAGTATGGAGTTCAATTATTTCATAGATAATCATAATGCTTTAATAAAAATTTTGTTAAATATACTGACATGTTGTTTGAACCACAAATGAAATGATTCATTATGAACCTTGTCAATTTGATTTTTGGTTGCTCGAGGGAACTCTTTTCTTAGTTATTCGATGTGTTTCCTATAATAAAATTCAGCATCATAGACAACTAATACAAAAGATACTAAACTTGAATAAGTTCCTGAAACTCACTCTAAAAATATGGTAATTGCATCTGTGTTGAAAAGAACATGGCGATGCATTTGTGTCAACGTAACTTCATCAAGAAGCATTTTTTGCCTCTCTTGAAAGGACGACCAGAAACATCACCTCCATCATAATTTCTACTTGGGCGGTTAGACTTTGTTTCAGCTCCATCTAGGTATCTCTCACAGAAATTCATGCATTCTTCCATAAGATAAACTTTAGCAATAGAACCTTCGGGATGAGCACGATTACATACATATCTCTTAAGAGTCAGTAGATACCTAAATTAAAATATACATTATGTTAATAAAAAAAAGGTAGAATATTGTCAAATACAAGCAAACATCATTACCTTTCTATGGGATACATCCATCGAAATTGAACCGGGCCAGCAATGGCAGCTTCTTCAGCTAAATGGATAGTTAGATGCTCCATAATATCAAAAAATGAGGGTGGAAAAATCTTTTAAAGATGACATAGTGTGATAACAATGCTTTCTTGCAAGGACTTTAAGTCAATAACTCTGTTACTTTTGGAGCACAATTGTCTATAGAAATTGGATAACTCAATAAATACCTTGACAACATCTACGCAATGCTTTTCTAATGGCTACTAGAAGGAATTGTTGCATAATTATATGCATGTCATGACTTTTAAGACCCCAAATATTTCTTTCTTTCAAATGAACACATCAAGAAATATTTGATGGATAATCATCAGGCACTTGGATGCTTTTTAAAACTCTTAAGAAAATATCTTGATGTGTTTTATCCATTGTAAAGCGAGCTGGATACAATAAAGTCTTGCCAGATGCAAGTAGTTGTGGGTGCAACATAGTGCGAATACCCATAACCTTTAAATCTTGTCTTGCCTTCAATCCAACCTTTGATTTCCCTGTAATGCCTAATATGGTATATAGCAAATTTTCTCCAACATTTTTCTCTTGGTGCATCACATCAATGGAATGACGTACTTGAAGAGACCCCCAATATGATAATTCAAAAAAGATACTCTTTTTTTTCAACCAGGCCTTTGTCCAAGATTACTTACTCGGTTATGCTCTTCCCTCTTCCTTTTTTAAGGTCGTCTTTCTTGTACTCAGTAAGTACGCCATCCAACTGTGATAAAATGTAACAAAATTTTCTACCATTTGCCAACCAATGAGATCTAGTTTGGTGATTACAATTTGCACAAGCACATTTACCTTTTGTACTCCATCCTGATAAATTGGAATATGCTGGATAATCATTAATTGTCCAGAGTAGTGCAGCACGAAGTGTAAACATTTCATTCTTTGATGCATCATATGTTATCATACCATAACCCCACAGTTCATTCAACTCTTCAATCAACGGTTGAAGATAAACATCTATCTTATTACCTGGTCCCTTTGGTCCATCAATTAACACAACTAGGAAAAGGAAAGCTTGTGTCATACACAACCATGGTGGTAAATTATAAGGCATTAAAACTACTGGCCAAGTGTTATGAGTAATAGACATGGTTCTAAAAGGATTAAATCCATCAGATGCCAAACCAAGTCTAACATTGCGATGCTCAACTGCAAATTCAGGAAAATCATTATCAAATTTTTTCCACTGAGGAGTTTCTGCAGGGTGTCGCATGATCCCATCATCTATGCGTTCTTCTGTATGCCATCGCATGAAATGTGTAGTTTTTGATGACATGAATAACCTTTTTAGCCTTGGCTTAATAGGAAAGTACCTTACTTGTTTTGAAGCAATTTTTGTAGTTGTGCACTGTACAATACCTGAGCTTTCATTATAATTTTTATATCTTGATTCACCGCATATCTCACATTCATCAAGTGACAAATCATTTCCTCTGAATAACATACAATTGTTAGGGCATGCATCCCAAGTCTCGTAAGAAAACCCCAAGTCTTTAGTGATTTTTTGAGCTTCATAATAAGACTTTGGTAGGTTTATGTTAGGAAATGCATCAATTAGAGATTCTAACAACCAAGTGAATTATACATCTGTCCATCCATGCATTGTTTTCCCCTGTAGTAACCTAACCACGAAAGACAATGATGTATATTTAGCACAATCAGGGTACAATGGACGCTCTGCATCTTCAATAAGTTTTCTAAATTTTGCATCTCCTGCTGTAAAATCATTTATTAGATTATTTAATGTATGTGGATCTTCATGCAAGCTAACATCAATTGCAAAAATGCCAGCTGCCTCATGTATCATTCCAATCATATCTTCACTCAAATTTACGTGATGATTAATTGAGCAATCTCCACTATAATTTTGTGAATGACATGACTCCCCCTGAAAACTCCATATCTTGTACTTTTTAAGAAACCCATGAATAATTATATGCTCACATGCAATAGTTCTCTCTACAAGATAACGGTTGGTACATTTCTTGCAAGGACAGTAAATCCTACTCTCATAACTACTTGAATTATTTTCATATGCATAATCCAAAAATTTGTCAACGCCTTCAATATATTCATCTGAAACTCTATTTTGCAAATCAATCCAACTCTTGTCCATGTTATATGGTAGAGTTACCTACATAAAAGCTCATAATAAGTGATTTACAATGAGAGAAGACTATAAAATTGAAATCAGCAAAACATGGGTAGTGAGAGTTTCACTCCAAAGAATAAATCAATTAAGCCAAAACAAAATTTTAAACATGGATTTTCTTTTAATCTGTCATAAAAGGTTAAAAAAATAAATATCTCCTAAAACTCATATACACAACCATTACAAAGAATCTCACGTAGCTTCACAACAATCTATAAAATTGAGCAGCTCATTTTTAAGTTGGTATAAAATTGGAACCGGCAAGCTCACTTGTTTATGGACATGCAGCGGTATCATACGTGTAACACCCATATCCGTCACATAGCATATAACAGTAGGTCCGGACGAGGCCCGACGCCATATACTACGGACAGACTGGTTGGTTACTTATTTGAACTATTCAACCAATCACAACGTCCTACACAGAGCATCTAGCGGAAGCAGATTATTAAGTTGCACAAGTAAAAGAACCCAGCCAAGCATGAATGTCCACTACAAAAACCCATAGGAATGTATAATACACGAATAATGACCCTATGGTCTTACAAGAGTTTGCTTAATAAAAGTGTCTTCCAAACCTCGGCACGCAGGCCGGTCACACATCAGTACAAAAGAAAAACACTCAAAAATTGGCCTTCGAGGGCCGGCACAGCAACTTGGGCTTTAGCCCGCTATTTATCGCTTAGCTCCGCAGCACCTGCAAGCAACAATCCACCGCACGATGGTAAAAAAAGGCAACGGTCAGCTATGCTGACCAAATTATCACGATTCTTCACCCAAGATCGGGGCGACAAAGCTTTTTCCCTGCACTTGTTAGCCTAGCCAATGAAATAGAGAATAAGCATAACATCATAGGTGCGGGCTCAAACAACCACACATCCCGTGCTCACAGGGCACTAACTAGGTGAACCCGGTCACAACCGTGGTCTCACCACTGTCCCTTGGACGGGAAAACTCGTGAGCAATCTAGTCTTTCCGGTCTAAGCCTAAGACTCGCACGACCATGCCAATGGCCAGTCTCTTTTTCAGATGACTGTCACCAAACCGCATAGCTCGGGTCCGCATCCACTTGCATGTTGCTCACATCGCATAGTCATATTAGGACGTACGCGCGGGCCAAGGTTCTCCCAGATCCCAAAGTTCGGTCACACAAGCACATAACCCAGTTATGTTCATTGTCGGCTCCCCGGCCACCAAGAAGGCGGAAATGCGTTTCCGCCCAGTTTTTCGGGTGCGCCTTAGGGTTACTCCCCAAGGATCCTTGCTGCAATCTACCCCGTAGAAACCCGAAAACAACAAAGGACACGGAGTCTTCTCTGGCTAAAATGCAATGCACATTACCGATCCAGACCAACTTGTCCGGGTAGGCTTCACATAAAATGCATATGTCCGTACTACGATTTCGGACTTTAACAAGGGGGACTTTACATATCTACCCCAAGAAATACCACAATCTCGCCGCACACTCGCGGGAGAAGGGTTTTCCCATGCAAAGGAAGGAGAGCTTAACATGCTCGAGATGAAAATCGTTACCCTTGCGTTTCTCCTTGGCGCCATGGAAATCTATGCGGATGGAAAGCACCGCAATCTCCTCGCCTCTGCGGATCCGAAGTCGGCTCGCGATTTGGAGCTCCGAAGCTCCGCCGGTGACTGGATCTTGCCTTCCTCCTCCTTGCTCTCCCCTCTCTCTAGCCTTTAGAAAGAGAATCAAGGGGATGAAATGTGGGATTGCAAACCCTATTTTCGGGTTTAAACTGCCAGCACCAACCCCCAGCCATCGGATCCCAACATAAGAAAACGAACGGCCATGATCGGGGCCTAAAATATTAAAACTGGGCCGAACACGGCCTGCGACACGCCCGTGTCCAGGGCCGTATCGCCCATTCATCGTCTCGCCCGACGTCTCGACCAGCACACGGTCTTTGACACGGCCTCCGACATGCCCTTGTCACATGTGATACGGCCGTGTCAAGACCCGTGTCACGCCCCGTGTGTAACTTTCATTTTTTCTTCCCGAGGAGGACACGGCCTGAGACACGGCACCCAACACGCCCGTGTCACATGTGATACGCCTGTGTCTGTGCCCGTGTCATGGCCCGTGTGCATAACTCAGAAATCTCTCTAGCGTGACACGCCCTGGGACACGGCCGTGTCCCAGGCTGTGTGCCTAAACCCGACGATCGCCGAACGCAAAAACATCGACCACGCGACCCGGGGCCGAACACGCCCGTGACACGCCCGTGTCACACCCGTGACACGCCCGTGTCACGCCCGTGACACCTTCTCCAAGTCCCAGACTTGGCTTAAAACGTCACTCATCCCTCTTTTGAGTTTCGGGGTGTTACAACTCTCCCCCTCTTAAAAGAATTACGCCCATGAAATTACTAAAGGAAAGAAAACGAAAGAATTTAAGCAGTACCTGAGCGAAAAAACTCTGGGTACTCCTACAGCATGGTTTGCTCTCGTTCCCAAGAGAGCTCCTCCTGACCACAATTGTCCCACAGGACCTTGACCATCCAGATCTCCTTGTTACGAAGTCGCTTAATTTCAAAGTCCTCAATACGAACGGGCTTGACCTTAGTCGTCAACCATTCGTCCACCGTACTAGATCCACTGCGATCACCTGCGAAGGTTCTTGCACCGCCTTACACAACACAGAGATGTGGAATACATCGTGTAGTCCACTCAACTCCACCGATAGCTTCAAACGATAAGCCGCTTCGCCGACCCGCTCCAGAATCTCAAAGGGTCTAAGGTATCTTGGGCTCAGCTTCTTCAAGCGTCTCACCCGCGAAACACCCTTGAACGGCTTTATCTTCAAGTACACCCAATCGCCGACCGCGAACTCCACGTTTCGGTGCTTGGCATTGTAGTACTTAGCTTGCCTGTCCTGAGCGATCAGCAAACGCTCTCGAATGATCCGCACTAGAGATGTAGCATTCTCCACCTCCTGCTTCTTGAACAACCTTGCCTCACCCGTTTCTAGCCACGATAATGGCGTGCGACACTTCCTACCATACAGGGCCTCGAAGGGAGCCATTTGAATACTCGCCTGGTAGCTGTTGTTGTACGCAAACTCCACCAAATACAGGTGGTCTTCCCAATGCTTCCCGAAGTCTAGAACACACATGCGGAGCATGTCCTCCAACGTTCTGTTAACTCTCTCAGTTTTCCCATCCGTCTGCGGATGGAATGTTGTGCTGAACTTCAATTTAGTCCCCAACATCTGTTGCACCAACCTCCAATCATTAGACGTAAAACGCCTATCCCGATTACTCACGATGTTGTGCGGCACACCGTGTAATCTGACTATATTATCCACATATAGCTTCACCAGTCGCTCCACTGAATCATCCTTCCTATGCAGAATAAAGTGCGACACCTTTGTTAACAGGTCTACGATCACCCAGATGGCGTTGTTCCCCCTTTGCGACCATGGCAAGCCATGCACAAAGTCCATCGACATGTCGTCGAACTTTCACTCCGGAATAGGCAAGGATTTCAAGAATCCTCCAGGCTTTTGACACTCCGCCTTTACCAAGGCGCGGGTTTGACACTTTGCCACAAACAGTGCCACATCCTTTTTGAGCCCTGGCCACCAAAACAGCTTCTTTAGGTCTTGGTACATCTTCGTGCTCCCTGGTTGGATTGTGTACTTGGTATTATGAGCCTCGTACATCAACTCTGCCAGTAGATTTCCCCCGCTTGGGACGCACAAACGATGGTCCTTCCTTAGGAGCCCATCCTCAACCGAAAACTGGGAATTTGACCCATCCAATGCTGCATCCATAAGCTCCTTCATGCTAACATCCAACACCAATGCCTGCCGAACGCGATCAGCCAGGTCATACTGAACTTCTGTCCAGTTCAACAATGCTTTGGCGCTCGTCTGCTTGTCAACGCAACAGATCTCCAACGCTTCCAACTCCCGTACTAGCCTCTCATCATGGACCGACAACCAGTTGGCTTGGGCGGGAGCCCTGCGACTCAACTCATCCGCAACTACATTGCCATTCCCGGGTACATAATGAATCTTGAATGTGTAGTCCCCCAGGAACTCCATCCATCTCCGCTGCCTCATATTGAGATCCTTCTGATCTAACAGGTACTTCAGGCTCTTGTGGTCGGTATAAATATCGACTTTTACGCCATACAAGTAGTGTCTCCACAGCTTAAGCGCAAATATCACGGCCGCCAACTCCAAGTCGTGGACCGGATAATTCCTTTCGTGCACTTTTAGCTGACGCGATCCATAAGCTATAACATTACCATGTTGTAGCAGCACACAACCCAAACCTTGGGATCGGGTATCCGCGAGAATTTCTCCACGAAGCGCCTGTAATAGCCGGCAAGCCCAAGAAAACTCCGGACTTCCGCTACCGAAGACAACACAGGCCACTCCCGTATTGTAACAATCTTCGCCGGATCCACCGCTATACCTTCCACACAGACAATGTGACCAAGGAATGCTACTGAGGATAGCCAGAACTCGCATTTGGAGAATTTTGCAAAGAGTTCATTCCTCCTCAGAGTCTCTAACACCAGATGCAAGTGCTTGAAGTGATCTTCCTTGCACTGCGAGTACACTAGTATGTCGTCAATAAAGACGATAACAAAGCGGTCCAGGTAATATCTGAAGGTCCTGTTCATCAGATCCATAAACACCGATGGCACATTCGTCAGTCCAAACGGCATGACCGTTAACTCGAAAAGGCCATACCTTGTGCTGAATGCCGTCTTCGGGATATCACACTCCCTTATCCTCAGCTGATAATATCCAGACTTCAGATCCAACTTTGAATATACCGACGATCCGACTAACTGATCGAAGAGATCATCAATCCTTGGGATCAAGTATTTATTCTTCTTCGTTAGCTTGTTCAACTCCCTGTAGTCGATACATAGCCGCAAACTCCCGTCCTTCTTCTTATCAAAGAGGACCGGTGCGCTCCAAGGCGACGAGCTTGGACGCACATACCCTTACTCCATCAACTCCTCTAGTTGAACCATCAATTCCGCCATCTCCTTAGGCGCCAACCTATAAGGAGAATGTGACACAGGTTTGGCACCTGGCACTAGCTCGATAGTGAAATCAATTTCTCGTTGCGGTGGGGCTCCAGGAAGATCGCCCGGGAACACATCGGGGTACTCACATACCACTGGGATACTATCCAAAGTGGCCTTAGGCTTTACAACCTCCACTAACGTGAAGAACAGCTCTGCTCCAGCACGAACCGCCTTCACCACCTGAAGAGCAGACATCAGTGTCTTGCTCGACCCCTTCAGTCCCGCAAACATCGTCTCCTGACCAACACCCAACTTGACCTCCTTACGGTTGCAATCGATACAAGCCTTCTGCTCCGAAAGCCAATCCATACCAAAGATAACGTCGAACTCTACTAGCGGCAGCAATGACGCTAGCAAGTCGAACTCTTGGCTTCCAATATGAACCTTTACGGCGCATACTCTGTCCGCACGCATCGAACACCCATTCGGTAGTAGCACATCCAATTTGTCCTTTGCCATCGAAGAAGGGACTCCGATGCGCGATATAAAGCTTTCAGACAAAAAGGAGTGTGAAGCTCCCATATCGAATAGTGCTCGTGTCGGACTATCGTCAATAAGAACAAAGCCTACACAAAAAGTATTAAGCTAACAAGCACTAGGTAACAGTATTTAAAGCTAACTTGCTATAAATTAAACCGTACTTGTCACCACGTCAGCTTGCTTGATGGCCTATTGCTAGCCCAAGTTGTAGACTCTTGGTTGAGTCGGAGCAAAATGGGACGCGGTTGACTCCACCTCCTTGCCCTTTTCTTCATAAGTAGCTCCTTGCTTTCTCTCGGACTTCGGACGTCCTCTCCAACAATCGCGGGCAAAGTGCCCCGTCTTTACGCAAGTAAAGCAAGCGCCCGGGGTTCGGTTAGTAGTTGCCCCCGAGGCACCTGAAGAAGGGGCTGGACCCGACGTCCTAGCCTTCTTATTCCATCTTCGAAAGCCCGACTTTGAAGTCGGCACCTTAAACTCCGGTTTCTTGCCACCGGATTCCTTCTTTTATTGAACATTCTTCATGTCCTTTTCCAAGGACCGGGCCGAGTTGACCAAGGTCATGAAACCCTGCGCCATAGGCCCCGAAAGTAACAACCTCAAATCGTCTCTTAACCCTTCATAGAAGCGGTTCGTCTTGCGCTCCTCATCGGTAAAGGTAGCGCTAGCGTATCTTCCCAAACGAGTGAACTCGTGGAGATACTCGTCCACGGTGCTATATCCTTGTATCAACTTTTGAAACTCATTTTCCAACGCGATCCTCTGCGCTGAGGGGAGGTATCGAGCCACAAACAACCTCAAAAATTCCTCCATAGAGACATCCGCCAACTGCCTTCCCCTTAGGTGGTGTAGCTCCAGCCCTTCCCACCATAACCTCGCGTCTCTGTCCAACAAGAACGTCGCGATCGTGGTCTTCTGCCACTCTTCGGTCTCCGTTGTTGTCAGCACTCTCTTGACTCTCGATAGCCAATCCTCTGCCTGAGTCGGGGTTCCTGTTCCCGAGAACACTGGCGGATGTAAGCCCATCACATGCTTAAGTTGTTTCTCAATTGCTCTTCGAGGCAAATCCGGCTCCACCATCACCTGTTCCACCCTTCTAGGCTCCACCGCTTGGAGAAGCACCTGCTCCACAGAGAGAGCAGGCTGATGCACCTGCCTTGCAGGCTGCGCATTGATCATTGCAAAGACAGCTTCTGCCACCAATCTAATGGTCTTGGCTGACAGAGGTGTTACAGGCGCATCATTTGGTGCACTGCTTGCCTCAGAAACTGGCTGTTCCGACGGTCCAGCACCACTCCTGGTCACCTATAATCGTGCAAAACACCGATAAGCGACCAAACCATATTGCAAACAGAAATTATAGGAACACGCAGGTTCCTCAAATATGTGTATTTTCATTCCTAAGTGGACATTCATGGGTTCTTTTCATGTTATAACGATGATGCACACGCATGTGCTCACCACCCCTTAAAGTGAATTCGCCAACGAATTCATTTAAGCTTGACCGAAACCAGTAGTCTGATACCAATTTGTAACACCCCTATCCGTCACATAGCATATAACAGTAAGTTCGACCGGGGCCTGACGCCATATACTACGGACAGACTGGTTGGTTACTTATTGGAACGATTCAACCAATCACAACGTCCTACAACGAGCATCTAGTGGAAGAAGATTATTAAGTTGCACAAGTAAAAGAACCCAGCCAAGCATGAATGTCCACTACAAAAACCCATAGGAATGTATAATACACGAATAATGACCCTATGGCCTTACAAGAGTTTGCTTAATAAAAGTGTCTTCCAAACCTCGGCACGCAGGCCGGTCACACATCAGTACAAAAGTAAAACACTAAAAAATTGGCCTTCGAGGGCCGGCACAGTAAGTTGGGCTTTAGCCTGCTATTTACCGCTCGGCTCTGCAGCACCTGCAAGCAACAATCAACCGCACGGTGGTAAACAAAGGCAACGGTCAGCTTTGCTGACCAAATTATAACGATTTCTCCCCCAAGATCGGGGCGGCAAAGCTTCTTCCCTGCACTTGTTAGCCTAGCCAATGAAATAGAGAATAAGCATAACATCACAGGTGTGGGCTCAAACGGCCACACACCCCATGCTCTCAGAGAACTAACTCGGTGAATTCGGTCGCAACCATGGTCTCACCACCGTCCCTTGGACGGGAAAACTCGTGAGCAATCTAGTCTTTCCGGTCTAAGCCTAAGACTCGCATGACCATGCCAATGGCCAGTCTCTTTTTTAGATGTCTGTCACCAAACCGCATAGCCCGGGTCTGCATCCACTTGCCCGTTGCTCACATCGCATAGTCATATTAAGACGTACGCGCGGGCCAAGCTTCTCCCGTATCCCAAAGTTCGATCATACAAGCACATAACCCAGTTATGTTCATGGTCGGCTCCCTGGCCACCAAGATGGCAGAAATGCGTTTCCGCCCAGTTTTCCGGGTGCTCCTTAGGGTTACTCCCCAAGGATCCCTGCTGCAATCTACCCCGTAGAAACTCGAAAACAACAAAGGGCATGGAGTCTTCTCCGGCTAAAATGCAATGCACATCACCGATCAAGACCAACTTGTCCGGGTAGGCTTCACACAACATGCCTATGTCCGTACTACGATTTCGGACTCTAACAAGGGGGACTTTACATATCTACCCCAAGGAATACCGCAATCTCGCCGCACACTCGCGGGAGAAGGGTTTTCCCATGCAAAGGAAGGAGAGCTTCACATGCTCGAGATGAAAATCATTACCCATACATTTCTCCTTGGCGCCATGTAAATCTATGGAAAGCACCGCAATCTCCTCTCCTCTACGGATCCAAAGTCGGCTCGCGATTTGGAGCTCTGAAGCTCTGCCGGTGACCGGATCTTGCCTTCCTCCTCCTCCTTGCTCTCCCCTCTCTCTAGCCTTTAGAAAGAGAATCAAGGGGATGAAATGAGGGATTGCAAACCCTATTTTCGGGTTTAAACCGCCAGCACCAACCCCCAGCCGTCGGATCCCAACATAAGAAAATGAACGGCCACGATCGGGGCCTAAAATATTAAAACTGGGCAAACACGGCCTGCGACACGCCCGTATCCAGGGCCGTGTCGACCATTCGTCGTCTCGCCCGACGTCTCGACCAGCACACAGTCTTCGACACGGCCTCCTACACGCCCGTGTCACATGTGACACGGCCGTGTCAAGACCCGTGTCACGCCCCGTGTGTAACTTCCATTTTTTCTTCCCGAGGAGGACACGGCCTGCGACATGGCACCCGACACGTCCGTGTCACATGTGACACGCCTGTGTCTGTGCCCGTGTTATGGCCCGTGTGCATAACTCAAAAATCACCCTAGCGTGACACGCCCTGGGACACGCCCGTGTCCCAGGCCGTGTGCCTAAACCCGACGATCGCCGAACGCCAAAACGTCGACCACGCGACTCGGGGCCGAACACGCCCGTGTCACGCCCGTGACACGCCCGTGTCACGCCCGTGACACCTACTCCAAGTCCCAGACTTGGCTTAAAATGTCACTCGTCCCTCTTTTGAGTTTCGGGGTGTTACAATACGCAGTCATTTCACAACATTATCCAAAACCTATATACGCATACCATAGTCTAGTGACTAACACACTCTCTCTCTCTCTCTCTCTCTCTCTCTCTCTCTATATATATATATATATATATATATATATATATCCTTCAATACCTAACAAGTGTTTTCCTTCCAAACATCAAAGCGCAATTTTAATTCTTTTGTACCACAATGCATAAGTGGACAAGAATTTCAAACATTTTTGGTACGAGCACGGGTCATATTACAATTTATAGCAAGTAGAGTTTGGAATATGTATGAAAACAAATGTGAAGTGCATCAAATTTCACATTATCTAGCAGGCAGGCCATTACAAAAATCCCATCCTTTATGAGATAAAGATCGTAAGCAATAAGTGAAAGTGAAATGTGAGACTAAGAAATGATTTTGTTGGAGGCACCAACTCATTCAAAGTAATACAACCCCTCATTCTTGTGATCTATGCCAAAAATGTCTTTCCCATAAATTTCTTGAAATAGACAGTAGGGAAAAATTTGATTTTGCATTCATAGTATAAGTTAAACTAACATATAATAAATTTATAGATAATTTAGGAACATACAAGATATTATTGAGGGCAAGCGAGGCCGGGTGGGGATGTGTAGGTTAACCTCTAGACTATACAAACCCTAAGTGTAGTGCCGGAGAAATCCTAACCAAACTAGATTGATGCATATGGAGATAGATCCGATATAGTTAAAATATAATAATTTCTTGCATAGAACCCATACAACTAGTAGAAGCGTTTACTTGCAGGCCGAGTAATTTGCACGCCTACAACTTGCACGCCGACGCTGAGCTATCGTGAGGGAGAGGGGTGGTGGTCGGTATAAATAGCGAGGTTGCAGGGGGCTGTCGGCCGGCGGAAAAGCAGAGTTGTGGGGACGTTGGTCGCCGGTCGTCGGTCGGCAGAACAGGCGAGTCGATCTCGCGGTCAGCAAAAATGGGGGAGATTAATGGTTGAGGTTTAGGGTTAGAAAAGATGCGAGTAGAGAGGAGAGGAAATGAGTCAAAAATTTTTGCTTGTAGGGGCTCGTCGGAGAACAGAGGGGGCTCGCCGGAGAACAGAGAAGGCTCGACTAGGGCTGGGCCACGAATAGGGAGGGGACGACGGAGCTCCGTGCGGGAATGGCGAAAGAGTGGCGGCTGAAATCAGTCTCGATTTGCATATGCATGCCCTAATATAAATTAACCAGTATATAATAATTATATATATGAGTTTTGTTTTATTACAATATAATCTATTCCTATTAGCCACGAATTTTTGATGGTCGTGGCTAATGTTTTATTTTTAGCCACGATTTGAGTAAGGCAGTGGCTAATAGTTGTTCATTAGCCACAAATAAAAAGCCGTGGCTAATACTTGGTTATTAGCCACAAATTTGAATCTGTGGCAAAAAAATCGTTGCTAAAAGCCAATTTTCTAGTAGTGAAAGTACTCCTTGACCGTGTATGGTCCTTGAATCAGACATATATTCAACAGCAGGGCCGATTCTCTTCCCCTTTCCATCTGCTCAAGTACACCAATCGGCAGGGGACTCACGACCGGAACAGAGGGTTGTACATGTCCCTCATGTTGGGCCTTGATCATTGTGAAGACCACGTCAGCTATCCTCTGAACTGTATCTACAGAGGGAGGAGTTGTTGGCACCTTAGATAGCGCATTACTCCCCATCGAGTGTTGGGGTTCATGATGCCCCTCAATACTTATAGTCACCTATAATTATGAAACGCACAATTAAGTAACTAAAATATAGCAAAAAAGCAATACCAGGAACGCACAAGTTCCCCAAGTATGTGTATTTTCATTCCTAAGTGGACATTCTTGAGTTCATTTATGTTGTAACCCACAGGTTGGAGGATCAAAACCTCTCTCTGATACCAAATTGTAACACCTTCATCCGTCACATGAAATATAATAGAGGGTCCGGCTGGGACCCCTCACCATATTCAACAAACAGGCGGCAGGATTACAGGTTAATACCAAAGAACTACTCGAATCCTAACTCAGAGCATTCTAGCAGAATCTTTAGGGTTGCATGAACTCATACCAAATGAATGTCCATTATATATAAACCAAACCATTTATATATATAACCGGAATGTCACTTACAAATACACAAAAGTTATGGTCTTAAGGCCATACAGTTATACTTCACAAATGTGGTTTACAAACATCGGCGCATTGGTCGGCCATACATGAAAACAGTAAAACTTTTCCACTCGGCCTTCGAGGGCCAGAATAGTAGCAAGGGCTTCAGCCCGCTATTTCCCGCTTGGCTATCCAGCACTTGTACAGGGACAATCCACCATAATGGTGAAAAACAAGACAATAGTCAGCATTCAGCTGACTAATTTATAATGACCCTACCCCTTTCCCGGGGAAGTGGTATTCCTTCCCTGCAGGCATAGTACTTTCACAAGCAGATATATCACAAGCATGTACACTCACGCACAGGTCAACATATCACAAACTGAAAGTGAGAGATAGATTTGACTTAACTTTAGAGGAGGTGAATAGAGTATTTTAAAAACTTTTAAGTTATTTTTATAGCGGATTAAAGTAGGTGATATATATATATATAACTAAAGATCACAGCACACAAATAAAATAAGTAAAGGCAATCCAGACGACACAAGCAATTTATAGTGGTTCCTCAATAAACCTGGGTACATCCACTCTTCTACCACCCTGGTAGGAATCAACTATAAGTTTTTGCTCAGGTGCCCTGCCACCACAGGTTTTTGCTCATGTGCCATGTCACTAGAAGATCTACTTTTCTAAGGGAGATCTAGCAACCCTTTGACCTTTTGATCAGGTGCCCAAAAACCAATCCCAAGTCTTTTGATCAGATGACTTGTTAATCAAAAGGTTAACTTTTGAAGGGAGTTAAAACCCTGTACACAGTAAAAGAAAAATGAAAATGATTTTGTCTTCTCTGTCTCAAATATCTGAGAAGAATAGTGGATTGTTGATGATATCAAAGCTCCCCCTGAGTTGTGTAGATGATCAAGAGATGGAAGCTTTGCTTCAGTGTGTTGGCCTTCAAAGATGATGTTGCTCTTCAGGAAAACTTTCAAGCTGATGTTTGATTTATTGTCTCTTGAAAGCTTGAAGCAGATGATGAAGAACTCTGTATGTAAAACTGTATTTGTTCTGTACTCTATTCTATATTCAGTATCTTGTCTATTTTTTGCAATTTTCTGAAGGATTATATATATGTGATAGCAGATTTCAAAACTTCGAATTTTAAAATCTTTCCTTGAATTTGTCTGCATAAACTCTGGGAGTTGAAACGGCTCAATTTTTCTTCAATGCATTTCCATAACTATCCTAGTAATTTGGTATGGTAATAACTCTGTGAAATCAATAATTAATGCTGCCTGGTAACGGCTATATTCATTGGGAATATTATACATTAATTATCAGAGTATTACTTAATTGAAATAATTTGAAATCGATATGCCAATAGTTGAACTGAAAAACTGCAGAGAATTTGTTAAACAGAACCTGGAAGGATTTATTCGAACTACGGAAATTTTCGTCGACCTGAGCTCCAAGTTCGTCGAGTTGAAAAATCTCTTTCGTCGAGCTGAGCTCCAAGATCGTTGAACTGAAAATTTTACTTCTTCAATCTGAGCTCCAAGTTCGTCGAACTGAGTAAGTCCTTCGTCGAGCTGAACTTCAAATTATAGAAGGCAGTTCATCGACCTCAGCTTGACTTTTGTCAAGCTCAACTCAGAGAAGGAAATCTGAGTTTGTCGATCTGAGATCGATGATCATCAAACTTAGTTCAGCTTTCGTCAAATGACTTTTTCTGTATACTTTTAACTCTTTTTTCTCTAAAGTCTTCTGTCTCTGAAGTCTTCTGAAGATAGGTTCCAACAATCTATCATCATGTGGCTGACCTTGACCCTGGAAACATCCTATGACCCTAGACTATACATGTTTGGGTCATCTAATTAGTCCTAATAGTGATCCTAGCCCAAATCACAAGTAGGGTTCCAACAATCTCCCCCTATTTAGGTGAGGACACTCTTTACACAAAACACACACAAAAATATCTAACAGAATTAAAATTTTAAGCAGATATATGATATAGTGCTATGAGAGTTCAAAAATAATAACAACAAAGTTCAAAATAAAAACAGAAAACTAAGAGTCCTTCTTAGAAGCATCTGAAGGAGAATTTGAAGAGGGTTTGGTAAAGATCATCTTCCTTTTAGGATCAGCAGCTTCCTGTTGAGTCATTTTCGTATCTTGAGAGCCAAGAATCTTCACAGAAGTAGCTCTAGGCACAACTGCCTCTGGATGCAAAGACATATATTGGTCAACATTAAATTGGTTCTTTACCTGATACTTGTACAGCTTTTTCTTTTTGTAGGAAGACATAGTTGAAAATTGAGAAGTTTCCTTCCCTTCTTCTCTGGCTTTCCTGATCTAAAAAAGAGCTATAATCTCATTGAACCTAGCCATTCAGTTAGGATCCAACTCTGGATCATAAGCTGGTGAAGGTGGCCTCTCTGGACTTGATTCATCCTGTTTTACTTTCAGATGTCTGTTGTTGGCTGCTTTGATGACTTTGTTGTTGTTGTTGTCTTCTTTGTCCTGAATGCTACTCGCTTCTACTCTGAGAAGGTTTGGATTGATGAGAAGTTGTAGACCTTTGAGAAGAGGAGACATTTCCTGCTGAACCAGCTGCTGGAGGAGGAGGAGGAGGAGGACATCTCCTAGATTGTGGAGGTGGAGAGTATCTCCTACTATTCTTTCTGGCTTTCTGTTGATTCTTAGAATATCTCGTCTAGTGTGGATGGTCTGGAGTGAGAGGTATTCCATGCAATATGTAATATGGAATGTCAACAGTAGCTGAAGGTTAAGGAGCAACCTTAGCTGGGGCCTTTTTCTTCTTAAACTTCCTTTTCTTAGAACTAGAGACTTCTGACTCATCTGATTCATTATCAGAATAATCTTCAGCTGGTTGATTATATAGATCATCAATCTGTTTAATCAAATCATACTTATCTTGAGCTTGTACTTCTTGCTGTGTATGCACAATATCTGTATCAGCTTGCATGTGTACACTATCATCTTGTTCCATGTCTTCAAAAAGAATAACATCTAAATTGGGCATAGGGGATTCAGCCCAAGCATAAGTTGGAGGGGAACAGGCTGGCTCTATAATATTAATAGAATCTTGAATAACTAAAGAATCAGTATTAAAACAGCAAAACTGGTCCTTAGTTGTTCCAAAACTAAAGGACTTATTGGGGCAGTATAGCAAACTAATGCTTTGGAAAAATCAGTTGAATCAAAAACTGGAAGACTGTTATATGTTGTATTAAAAGAATGTAATAAAGAATAAATGTCAAATGTGGGATTGATAAGAACTTCATCAACAGTTAAGACATCTCATACTACAGTCTCTTCTTCAAAACTGAACATCTATGTATCAAAAACTTCAGATGGTACTGCTGCTGCTACTGGAATTTCTACTTCTAGAGCTTCTTCATTGAACATCTCCCCCTGCCTAGATCCAGGGGGACCTGAATCTAGGCCCCTAGAAGAAGGGACAGAAGTGGAGGAGGCAAGCTGAGCAGAAAGGGTATTGATGGTAGCAATAAGAGGAGCCACTACCTCATCAATCAGTTTCTTGAGTGTAGGAGTGATGAATGCAAGAATGTTGGCAGAAATGGAAGAAAAATCTATATACAGATAATCATTAGGATTAGTAGATATTGAAGGTGGATTAGTAGTAGAAGAAGATGGTGTGGAGGGTTGATGATAGTTTGGACAGATTGTGAATGTTTGTGGAATTGAAGATGGAGGGATGATATGTAAGACACCCCTCCCGAAACACAATACATGGCACGAGAGGGGTCTTATGCCCAGAACAGCCACCTTGTGGTAGCACTAACACTCGGGCTAGCCTGTACCACAAGACGCCTATTCTGCCGGCCACAACCAATATCATACATTGTCAACCCAACCAAAATATAACACATAAGTCAAATCCACACAGCATATAGTCCATAATATCATAAATAAAGAAGCTACAATAAGCTTCTAATATCAGAGTACGTAAATAGTAGTTTGCCTAAAAGGGCTACAACAAAACCTCTCACATCTGTAACTGATGGTAGCGACGGTACCGTCCCCTCAGGCCCTGTCGTCCTGGCCTGGCTGTCCGACTGCATAACCTGCTGCTCCACCTGTGGGGTTTCCTCCTAAAAGGAAAACATAGCAACTGTTAGTCATAAAGACTAAGTGGCTTCACATCCGCTCTCCCGACGACTCCTCGGCACCGGGCGGAGAAAGGAACATGGTATAATATATATGAAACATAGGTACAAGCAGGTGGTATATCACTATGTATATAAAGCAGTGTAATAAATGAGCAACAGATTATTCTAGCAATTCTATCATCTACATCAGCATGAGAGTATAATGTTATAACAGTAAGTAACTCAACTTATATGAATGCTCATACAAGAATATAAGTTGAGGATCGTTCAGCAGTAAGTAACTCATCGTATAGCAGTGCCCATACAAACTTATATGATGAGGATCTTTTGTATGCAATGAAGTGTAATGACATGTATGCAATGCAATGACTCACCCATGATTACGCACATGCAATCGCTATGTCGACATAGACTTGTAGTTCCTACTTTTCGAGCAGGTAGCTAACCTCTCAGGCATCATCCGTCGTGGCCAGACGGTGACAGTAGAGAGGGCATCTCCACTACTAGGCTTGTCTCCACACTACCTGGCATAGGCCTTCGTACGCCTCAACGCTAAGAACACAATAGCGGAGCTCATATGCGTACTACAGCTCAACGGGTGTCTCGGGTAGATGTGCACCGAGATCCTAGCCTCGAACTGGCCTAAGGTGTGATACGGAAGGAGCCTCAGAAATGAGCACGAGGACCAAGCCCAACTGTTCACTTGGCACGGAAGGATCCTCGGGACGTGAACACCGAGGACCAAGCCCAACCGCCCAAGGTATATCCGTCACTCCCATCGGTGTGACGATTGGCAAGCCTGTAGACCTGCCACACTATCCTTAACCCGGGATTACGACACCGCGTGTCGACTCACACCGCATGCAATACAACCACATCGTGGTATGGAAGGAGCCTCGCAAACAAGCACGAGGACCAAGCCCAACCGACCACTTGGCACGAAAGGAGCCTCGGGACATGAACACTGTGGACCAAGCCCAACCGACCACTTTGCACGGAAGGAGCCTCGGGATATGAACACCGAGGACCAAGCCCAACCGTCCATTTATAATTCTTCCCAATGTTACCAACCAGTGCGATCGGATATCCGCACTCACCCCTTTCACAATCTGGTGCCCAAGGCACCATAAGGGTTTACAACAAACACAGGTGGCGAACCACCTCATACAGTGGACCATCTTAGACTCCCTTATATGACAAGCCTCAAGACCATGATTACGTCTAATGCTATGGTAACATAACTTTAACATCACCTCTTATAACTCCTTCACCAAAATCAATCATTTGTGTACACATAAGTTAACCATCTATTTAATACCTCACATGTTCATACAACCAACACCGAATCAATTACCCAAGCTCTAGTAAATCTTGTTATTAAACGACTAATTACCCTTCGTTCATAAACCCCCACCAAGTCGTTTCGTTCAACCACATACCATTTCACCATTTGTTTACGTGGGGTCTATCCAGTAATTTCATCATGTGTTGAATCATCACAATTAAGCATATTATGAATCGCCTACAACTTAACGTCGGATTGTTAAAAAATCTCTTCTGAGTCCAAACCCAACTTTACACTTACCTAGGAATTTCAGGTGCAGAACACCTGCTGGATAGCAACTTCAACCGGAGATTCCTGTGGCTACACGAATCTGGTGAGTACATGTAACCCCTCGATGGAAAGGTCTTTCCATGGGCTATAACTTTCATGTTTAGTCTGCAACCCAGATCAGAGTGTATCAAACATGAAATTGGCTCCAAAGCCTGCTGCGTACATAATACAATTTCTGCATGCTTAGTCTGACAGCCCTCTACTTCAATTAGAAATTCCCGTGACTATAGACTTCACCCGAAGGCGTGTAACCACTCGTCGGAAAGGTAATGCCAAGGGCTACGACTCTCGTGTTTAGTCGGAAGCCCATATTTGGCCATATATTGCCTGAAAATAGCCAAGAAGGTCGCTGCGTGCAGAACGCAGATTTTTGCACGCATCTTGAGGCGGAATGAACGGCATCGGTTCATCTTCCTCCTCAAGCCGATCCTCCAATATCACAACCAGAAGTTCCTCCACCCTTATTCACCCTCTTAAGGCCATTCCTCTTCACGAAACCACCCCCATCATCACTTTGAAGGAAGGGTAGGTTGAAGATGACTAAACCTTAGAACACAAGTTCTAGCATGGCCCTCCTAGAAATCTTCATCTCACACATCAAGACTCATTTGAGTCGATATCTCGCCTAAGGATAACTACAGATCTAGCACCAAAGGAGAGGGGAGTAAGCTCACCTCATTTCCAGCGGTTCCGCTATCTCCGGCCATTGATCTTGTCATTCTTCTCGTCGGCATCCCTTTTCCTTGGTGCCAGTGGAGATTCCTCACAGAGTTTGGTTGGCTCCAGCAAGTTCTTCCCTCCTCCAGAAGATGTGGCTTGGAAGAGAATGAAAACGGTTAGGGTTTCATTTTGCCTTTTTATTCAGAAGTGACACGGGTAGGGACACGCCTGTGTCCTTACCCGTGTCCTGCTTGGGCAAAACGACGTCAATGGTTCGACTGCCGCTTCGTGCACATACACGGGTACTGGCACGCCCGTGTCTGTACCCGTGTCAAGGTGACACGGCCATGGTTCTGCCCGTGCCTCTACCCGTGTCCTGCTCGGGACAATCCTGCTTATTCCTGATAGATGCACATGGGTAGAGACACGCCCGTGTCTCTACCCTTGTCCTTCTCGAGTCAAACCACTCGGCACCATTTTCTTATCACTCAACGCCATACCACTCAATGTCACGGCATACGGGTAGGGACACGCCCGTGTCTCGAACCGTGTCATACTCAAAACAGACACTCAACACAATGCCACTCAATGCCACAGCACACGGGTAGGGATACGCCCGTGTCTCTACCCATGTCATACTCAAAACAGGCACTCAACGCCATTCTCAAGACCACCCAGCACCACTTGAGTTCTGGAAGATGCACACGGGTAGGGACACGCCCGTGTATCTACCTGTGTCCTATACAGGCCCAACTTCTCTTTTCCCTACGAGTGCGTGCCTGATCGCTTGCACTCTCTGAGCCTAAATCAGCTCTCCTGACTCAAAAGTGCGCACAAAGGGCCTAGCGCGAATCGGGATGTTACATGATATATGAGAGTTCATCTGGAATAGATTCCTAAACTGGTGAATGAGGTGGAGATGGAGGGATAATTTCAGTAGTAATTTCTTCCTGGATGGGGGAATGAGATGGAGATGGGGAAAGTAGATTGAAATTAGGTATATTTGAAGGTAAAGGGGATGAGGTTGTCTGAATAATTAGTGATTGTGGATGAAATGAAGTGTATGGTATATCTTCAGATGTAATGGGTGGTAGAGGTGATGAAGGAAGAAGAGAAGACTGTCTGGGTAATGGAGGTGGAGGTGTAAAACGAGCAGGAGAGGGAGGAAGAGCAAGAACTTCTTCTGAGGTTGGAGGAGTGGCTGCAGGAGCCCTTGTAGTTCTGGAAGAGGAAGCCCTGGTGGGCTTAGTTATGACCCTCTCCCAACTTACAAAGAGGGATGATGTAAGCCTCTTGTAAGCATTGATAAAGATGGTCTGGGATACCAATAATTCTGGGCATTTAGCCTGCAGGAAGATGCCCAAAACCCTGTCATATCCTACATCCTTCTTATTTACCTTTTTCTTAATATAATCAAACAGAATTCCTCCCCAGTAAACTGACTTTTGAGTCACCAAGGCACTCATCAACAAGAACTGGTGCCTGGTTATGTAATCATCAGTATGCTTGCCCAAGATTACCTTGCCCACAACATTATCCAAAAACTTATATTCATCAGAGAGATTTTTCTTCAGCAAATGATTAAGGTTTCCCTGGGAGTGACCCATCCTTTCTAACATTTCATCAAACTCAGAGCTAGACAGTTCTTTTTCATCTTCATTAACAAAACCAAAAAATTTTGTAAGAATAACAGGTATAACAGGAACCTGTTGTCCAAAAATTGATCCAAGGATTGTGGAGGAGTCGGGAGTCCTTGCAGAAAAGACCCATTCCTTTATCTCAGATACAGGAAGCATTAACCTGGTAGTCATGAACTTCCTTAGTTGTTGAGCCTCAAATAGCTGGAGAATATCTTTAAATATCTGGTCAGAATGGTTGAAGGAATCAATATCAATGTCTAAACCAGCGTCAAACTTCATCCCGGAGAGAGTCGCCGCAGAAATCGCCATTGTTGTCCTGCAAAGAGAAAGATCAAGTCCAAGAGAACTGGAAAGCGCGGGATGGATTTCGATGAAAACCTAATTATAAGCTTTTAGAAGTTGAAAAGACGAACTCCATCCAATAAAAAATAAAAAACTTCGAACTCAGTTCGACGAAAAATCTCTCAAAGAAATAAAAGCATCGATCTAAGTTTGAAGAGAAGAAAACATTTCGTCGTTCTCCGTTTGACGGAAAATTTTCTAAAACAAACTTTGTCGATCTCCGTTTGATGAAATTTTTTACAAAGGAAGGTTCGTCAATCTCCGTTCGACGAACACTTCACGAAGAATTCAAAGTTCGTCAATCTCTGTTCGACGAAAAATAGACAATTCATCGACCACAGACAAAAATCAAATTTAAGCTTCTCCATTAATCATACCTAGCTTATTTAGGTATAACATATGTTTCTTTTCATCTAAGGGTTTGGTGAAAATATCTGCCCTTTGTAAATCAGTAGAGATAAAGACTAGATTAATTTTATTTTTGTCCACATTATCTCTAATGAAATGATGTCTTATTTCTATATGTTTGGTCCTACTATGATGCACTAGATTTTGTGCAATTGAAATTGCACTGGCGTTATAACAAAATATAGCTGAATTATTTTAGTTTAACTCATAATCCAGGAGTTGGTTTTGAATCCACAAAATCTGTGAACAGCAACTACCTGTTGTTATGTATTCAGCTTCAGTAGTTGAAGTTGACATAGATGTTTGATTCTTGCAAAACTAAGACACAAGTCTATCACCAAGAAATTAACAAGTTCCTGATGTGCTTTTCCTGTCAACTCTACATCCAGCAAAGTCAGCATTTGAGAATCCAGTTAATTCAAATTCTAACTCAGTAGGATACCAGAGTCCTAGATTAGGACCACCCTTTATATATCCTAAAATCCTTTTTAATAGAATAAGGTGAGATTCTTTATGGTTGACTTGAAATGTAGCACAAATACAAGTAGCAAACATAATATCAGACCTACTAGTTGTAAGATACAATAAGGACCCAACAATAGCACTATATGTTTTTTGATCAACTGGTTTGCCCTGTTCATCAGAATCAACTACAGTATTGGAGGGCATGGGTGTTTTCATAGCTGAGACATCTGACATCCCAAATCTTTTAAGTAGCTCTTTAGCATATTTAGACTAGGATATAAAGATATCATCAGTGGTTTGCTTCACTTGAAGACCAAGGAAGTAGGATAGTTCACCCATGCTACTCATTTCAAACTTTGAGTGCATCAGGTAAGAAAACCTTTTGCATAGTTTGGAATCAGTAGAACCAAAGATTATATCATCTATATATATTTGTACTAGCAAAATTTTAGATTTATGCTGTCTAATAAATAGAGTCCTATCAACAATATCTCTAATGAACTTATGCTCTAAAAGAAAACTAGCCAAGGTCTCATACCAAGCTCTTGGAGCTTGCTTTAGACCATAAAGGCTTAATGCAGCTTAAAAACATAAGAGGGATGAGTTGAAGAAATAAAACTTGGAGGTTGTTCAACATATACTTTCTCTTTAAGTTCTTCATTTAGAAAGTCACTTTTTACATCCATCTGATATACTTTGAAGTTCTGGAATGCAGCATAAGCAAGAAAGATCCTGATAGCTTCAAGTCTTACAATAGGAGCAAAGGTTTGATCATAATCAATACTTTCTTCCTGTAAATATCCTTGGGCTACCAGCCTAGCTTTGTTTCTTACTATTACTCCTTGTGCATTTAACTTATTCCTGAAGACCCATTTAGTTCCAATTACTGGGTAGTCTTTGGGTCTTAGAACTAAGTCCCAAACTCTACACCTATCAAATTGATTGAGCTTCTCTTGCATTACAATAATTCAGTGGGGATCTTGCTCTGCATCTTTAATGGATTGAGGCTCAATCTGAGAAATGAAGCAAGCATGCATCTGATCTTGGTTGAGTTGATGCCTTGTTTGCACACCAACTGATATGTCTCCAATCACTTGATATATAGGGTGATCTCTAAGTGTGACAAGATCAATAGGTGGAGTTGGTACATCAATAGCTAGTGGAGTTAATTCCTCTTGTGGAATTACATTTGTTATTGTTGGTTCACCAATTTCAACATAATCTTCATCACTTTCTTCATCAATATGTGGAGAGGGATGCAATATAACCACTTATTTAAGGTTTAAATGATCCAACTTATCACACAGATAGGATACCTGCAATGAGTCTATGGTAGAAGAATACTTCTCCTTATAAAACATGCTAGCCTCACCAAAAGATACATTAACGGACTCTTCCATTTTTAGTGTAGATTTATTAAAAACCCTATAAGTCTTGCTGACTTGGGAATATCCAAGAAAAATTCTCTCTGTAGCTTTGGCTTCAAATTTCCTTAAGTATTTCTTGTTATTATTATGAATATAACACTTGCATCCAAATACTTTAAAATAATCTACTTTAGGTTTTTTCCCTTTAAGTAATTTATAGGGAGTCTTACCCTTAAGTTTATGAATCAAACTTCTGTTAAGAATATAATTTGTTGTGCTTACAGCCTCTGCCCAAAAGTATATGGGCAAGTAAACATCTGCAAGTAATGTCCCAGCAGATTCAATTAGGGTTCTATTTTTCCTTTCAGCTACCCCATTTTATTGAGGAGTTCTAGGAGCAGAAAAATAATGTTTGATACCTTCCTTCTCACAGAATTCTTTCATTAGAAGAGATTCAAACTCGATGTCATGATCACTTCTGATCAATGCAACCTGAGTAGAGTACTCAATCTTGATGTTCCTAAGAAAGTCTGTAAGAACTTTAAAGTTATCTGACTTGTTTCTAAGAAAGAACACTCAAGTGAATCTAGAGAAGTCATCAACAACAACTAGAGTGTATGACATTCCTCCCAAACTTTGTACAATAATAGTGTCAAAAAGGTCTATATGTAGCAAGTACAAAATCCTGGGTGAATCACTTTTATTAATGGATTTAAAACTATTTTTAGTTTGCTTGCTAACTTGACAAGCCTTGTAGAGTCCTTCCTTCTTATAAGAACCAGAAGCAGTCCTCTAACAAGGTTGTCCCTAGATAATTTGGCAATATTCCTAAGGTTTACATGACCTAATCTCTTATGCCATAATTTATTGGTTGAACTAACTTGATTAAATAAATAAATTTATGAATTAGTAGATTTAAAATTTACTACATATATATTGCCTTGTCTAATTCCAGTTAAAACATTTTTTGTTACTAGAAGTAATAATGCAAGAAGATTTATTGAATGATACCTGATAACCTTCATCACATAATTGACTTATGGATATTAGGTTATGCTTGAGACCACTTACATAAGCTACCTTCCTGAAGGTAACTACTCCAACTTTGACATTTCCATAGCCTTCTGTTTGTCTACAGTTTGAGTCTCCAAATATTACTTTTGGTCCAAGCTTTGACTTGAAGTCTGTTATAATTGCTTTACTTCCAGTCATATGTTTAGAGCACCCACTATCCAGATACCATTGTTCCTCTGTGGTAGGATAGTTCTTCACCTGCATAAAAACAGATTAGTTGTTCTTGACCCAGGTTACCTTGGTACCTTGTTTACTTTCAAACTTATAACTAGAAATACAAGAAAATTCAGGCTGATCCTTATAACCTAGTGGATGAAATCTCCTAGGAGGAATGATCCACTAGGTAAAAGGATTAATAAGAGTTTTAGCTTGATTAAAAGTTTTAAAAGAATTTAAGTTTCTATTAAGAGACTCTGGGCTCGACGAATTAAAATAAGTTCATCGATCTGAGTTCGACGAATGGGGATGAGTTCGTCGAACTCGGTTCACAGAATGAAAATATTCATTCTCTGTGCCCCACGTTCGTCGATCGCGGTTCGACGAACCATATTAAGATTATCGAGCACAGTTAGTAGAATACTTAGACTAAAATTCTTGGTTCATAGTTCGTCGATCTGAGTTTGACGAGTAATAGTTAATTCGTCGAGCTCGGTTTCGACGAATTATGTTGAACTTAATTTTTATGAAAATCTTTCTTTTTATTTTGTTTAGTCTTGTAAAAAACTTCAGTTTCTTTATTTACATCTTCTAATTTTTCTTTTCCCTTTTCAGAAACAAACTTTACATGAGTAGATAATATATTTTTCTATAACAAGGGAGGCTGACTAGATGAAGCTCCCAAGTCCAGTTTGTCATTTAGCCTAGAATTTACTATACTTGTGATATTCATCAGTTTGATACTTCTCTCATTAAGGGATTCTTCAAACTCCTTAGCCTCAGATAATTTAGTTTTTAAGGATATTATTTGTTCTGAAGCATTGTCTAAATCATCTTTAAGTTTAATATTTTCAGAAAATAAATTATCATATACAATTAATTTTTCTCTGAGAAGTTTGATTTTCTTCTCAGATTTGATTAAATCATTACAAAATAGTTTAAATTCAGTTTTGAATTGTTCTAAAGTAAAATCAAATGAAGAAATTACCTGATCTTCTTCTGATTCAGATTCAGCTTCAGAGTGTCTACATGATGCATTGATTGTCATCAAGCAGACCTCTGTGGCCTTAGCTTCTTCTTCATCCTCACTGGAGCTGAATGAAGATTCATCCTCAGATTCACTCCATGTTTCAGAGACAAAGCCCCTCTCCTTCTTCTTGTGTTTGTTGGAGGAGGGCTTGTGAGTATACTTCTTAGAGTGCTTCTCCTTCTTCTTCTTCTTTTTCTTCTGGTTCTCTGGATATTCTAGAAGTATATGTCCAGGTTTCCTGCATCCATAACAAACTATTTCTTTAGTAGGAGTTCTATCATACTTTGGTTTGTCCCGGTCTCTAGAAGGTCTTATCCTGAAGTCTTTTTTGGACATTTTGTAGAATCTCTTAGCCAGTAGACGCAGAAGGTCTTCATTCTCTAGAAGAGCTTCTGCTTCATCTGTTGCTTTAAAAGCAATGCTTTGCTCTTTCCTTACTGAAGAAGAGGTTCTTTGTTCAGCTTTTCTGGTCTTAATGAGCTGCTCATAAGATTTGAGCTTGCCCAATAAGGTCTCTGTAGAGATTTAATTGAGGCTTTTGGTTTCTTCGATTGGTCAGATCCTTGAATCCCATATGCTAAGGAAGCACATAAGTATCTTGCCATTTATCTCTGTCAATGTGATATTCTTGTCCAATGATTTCAGCTCATTGATTATGAGGTTGAGTCTATTGTACATATCAGCAACTGATTCTGCTTCTTCCTTCTTGAAGTTCTCATACTGAGAGATCAGATGTGATCTCCTGTCTTTTCTTTCATCTGTAGATCCTGCTACCATAGCATTGAGAGAATCCCAAATTGCCTTTGCTAAATAGCATTCAACAACTTTCTGGAATATGTCATCTGACATAGTCTGAGCCAGAATGTTCATTGCTTTGGCATCAGCAATCTTGGCCTTTTTATGAGCGTCAGTCCACTCTGGTGGTGGAACTTCACTAGTACTTGTTGTTGCAGAAGGTGTTGGGGGATCTGTCAAAATAGAGTTATAAATGTCTTCATCAATAGAATTCATGTAAAGCCTAATCCTTGCCTTCCAAAGTGCAAACTTATTCAGATTACACACTGGAGGTCTGGTGCTTGGATACTCTTTATTTTGTGTCATGAGAAAAAGAACAAACTAGAGTAAATAAGATCTATCACAACTTAATAATAAAAACTTTTCAACATATATTTTCTTTGGAGCACATCCACATATCCACAAATAAAATCATCACATCAACACCCCAGACATAATGATAAAAATGCAACTAAAACTCAAATTTGAGTGTGCGACAATGATTGACTTTTTGGCTTTGATGAGATAATGGTGTAGCTAAATCAAGAGACGGGGTAGGAACAAAGGGGCTAGTGAAGATAAAACGATAGGGATTGGTTCACATGCTCAATTGGCCCAAAACGATGACCTACATCACACCCGCGCAATTGAACTAACCTATACTCATGCTTCAAGAATAGCTTGGGGGAAGTTCTTAGCCACCGCGAAAGATTGCCCTTCCTCCTGACTCGAGCAATACAAGGCTAACGATCGTCTACACACAACCATATGCTACTGTCAGATTCACCAATTTTTGTGTAGAATAAACAATATTTACGCTAAAAGAAAAGTATAAACTACAAGCATAAGGAAAATTTAATTCTACTCGTATTTCTATGCGAGATGCGAGCACTTGACTAGAAGCACTACATGAGTCAATATTTTACTCTGTCTCACAATCCTAAGTTAGCACAAGGATTTCCTCAAATCACACAAAAGAAACGAATTCAACTCGCGACGCACCAACGGCTAAGTGCGCGCTCATGTGGGTGCTATGGCGTGTGATGCATATGAAAAAACAATTAAAAAACTTAATTAAAATGTACTTCTAGTATGCAAATGAGATGTGCACGTGTAGTGGGTAACAAATACAAAAGCTCTCCCCCAGACTTAATCTAAGCAACATAATCCAAGATATATCATTGAAAATCAAAATATAGTGCTAGGGAAGAAGTGTTACCTAATGCTCAACAAGTGAGCATACCAGATGATGCGTGGAAATCAAGACAAAGCCGTCATACGAAGAATCACAACCGCAACCTTCCAAAATAGATACATGCAGGGGTGATCTTTGCCAAAACAAAATAGACAAAGAAATTGAAATTAAAGAAGGTGCGTAAATCACTACAAGAAAATCGTAATTAGCAGGGGGCTTAATCCCTTGCTAAATAACAAAATTTCTTTCTAATTTTAATCAGGAAGAAATTTAGAAACAAAAAAATGCATAGCTAATTTCATCCTAGCTAATCTAGGGCTGAGCATATTATTCGAAACTCGAAAGTCGCTCGAAAATCGTTCGAAAATTGAGTCGAATCGGAATCGATTAAAATTGATTTGACTCAATTTGAGTCGATTTAATATGACTCGAATCTGATTTCGAGTCAATTTCGAGTCAGCCATGAATCGCTCGAAATTTGATTCGAATCAACTCGAATTAATTTAAAAAATTATGTATTTATTAATATATTCTTATTTTAAGATTAAAAATAACAAAATTTAAACCTAAATAAAAAAATGAAGGCTTTAAGTGTTACCTTTGCTAAATTTATAGGTTCTCCAATTTTATTTTGAACAAACTAGGAATAAAACGAAAAATTGCTCAATTTTGAGCCGACTTGATTCGATTTCGAGCCGACCCGATTCGATTTCGAGCCGACTCGATTCGATTTCGAGCCGACCCGATTCGATTTCGAGCCGACTCGATTCGATTTCGAGCCGACTCGGAATCGAATCATTTCGAGTCGAGCCGACTCGACTCGAAATCAATTTCGATTTCGAGCCGAGTTCGAGTCGAAAATTTCGATTTCGAGCCGAACTAAAATCGCTCGAACTCGACTCGATATCAGCCCTAAGCTAATCCAAACAATTTTTTCCTTCTAATTAGAAAGGATTTTTACTAAAGTATTTTATCCTTGTTAAAATAGCAAAAAAATTTAAATTTGATGCTAATATTTAATGTTTATTTAATTGGCTGAATTTAAATAATTTTATATATATAAAACTTCAAGGATCTGTTCATTTCAACGACATTGATATTAAAGTATTGTTTTTAAGAAAATAAAACTCATTTCCGTTGTTCGTATCAATAATTGTAGAGTGGAATTGACTTTCTGGTGGAAAGTCGTAGATATTCACACAAAACTAAAAACTCATTGGTTCAATATCTATCTCCAGATGCGGATATAGAGATTATCAACATCGGCCTTTTAAAAAGAATAGAATTTTTTTCTGCATGAATACGATTTTCTTGGACCAAACATGATTTTTTCGCCAAACGCGACTTTTTTGTACGGACACGATTTTCTGGCCAGACGTTACTTTTTCGCCAGAACGCAATTTTTTCTTCCGGACGCGTTTTTTTTGCCCGGACGAGTTTTTTTTCGCCCGGACACAATTTTTTCGCCCGGGAGCGATTATTTCGACCAGACGCGATTTTTTCGCACGTGGACGTTTTCTTCGCCCGGACGCGTTTTCTTCGTCCAGATGCGATTTTTTCACCCGGACACGATTTTTTCGCTCGGACGCGACTTTTTCTCACGAACACGATTTTTTTCGCCCCGAGATGTTTTTTTCACCCGGGCGCAATTTTTTCACCCGTGCGCGATTTTTTCACCCGTGGACATTTTTTTCGGTCGGACGTGATTTTTTCGCCCGTGTACGTTTTTTTTCTGCCCGAGCGCAATTTCCCCGCCCGTGCACGATTTTTTCCCCGGACTCGACTTTTTCGCCCGGACACGACTTTTTCGGCCGGACGCGACTTTTTCGCACGAGAACGCGACTTTTTCGCACGGACGCGACTTTTTCGCACGGACGCGATTTTTTCGCCCGGACGCAGTTTTTTCGCCCGGACGCGATTTTTTCGCCCAGAAGCGAAAATTTCGCGTCCGGGCAAAAATATCGAGTCCGGGCGAAAAAAATCGCGTCCGGGCGAAAAAATTTCTTCCGGACGAAAAATTCGCGTCCGAGCGAAAAATCACGTCGGGTACATTGAAATTGCTAGATATGAATCTTTCATTGAAAAGGGGAAGAAGAAAACCTTGTTTGAAAATTGCGTCTGGGCGAAAAAGATCGCGTCGGGCGAAAAAATCCCGTCTAGGCGAAAAAAATCGCGTCTGGGCGAAAAAGTCGCGTTCAGGATTAAAAGTCGCGTCTGGGCGAAAAAGTAGTGTCAGAGTGAAAAATTTGAGTTTGGGCGGAAAAATCGCGTTCGTGCGAAAAAATTGAGTCTCGGCAAAAAAAACGCGTTCGGACAAAAAATTTCGCGTTCAGGCCGAAAAATTTAAGCCCGAGCAAAAACATCGCGTCATGACGAAAAAATCGTATCCGGGCGATAAAATTGATGTCGAGCAAAAAATCCGCGTTTGTTATTTTTAATTGAGAGCATTGACAAATGTAAATTTCTATGAGAGTCCGTTCGTTTCAACGACATTGATATTAAAGTATTGGCTTTCAATCCAATATCAATACACATGGTAAATGACATTGAGTTTAAATCCAATTCTTTTGTTCGATCGCATGATAACTTTCTGTCACAGGAATTGACATTAATCACTTTTTATTGTTCGTTTGCAGAAAGATTTTCAATCATAGGAATTGTCTTTCGTCAATGCTCTTAATTAAAAATAACAAACGCGGATTTCTCTCCCAACATAAATTTTATCGCGTGTACTAGATTTTTTCGTCATGCCGCGATGTTTTTGCCCGAACTTCAATATTTCGGCAAGAACGCGAAATTTTTCGTCCGAACGCGATTTTTTCGCCGAGACATAATTTTTTCGTCCGGACGTTATTTTTTCGCCCGGACGCGACTTTTAATCCCGGGCGAAACTTTGTTCGCCGGACGTGATAGTTTTTCCCGGACGTGACTTTTTTGCCCAAACGCGACTTTTTCGCCCGGACACGATTTTTCACCTGGACGCAATTTTTTCTCCCCGAAGTGATTTTTTCGCCGCGACACGTTTTTTTTCGTCGCGACACGTTTTTTACGCTCGTGGGGGTTTTCTTCGCCCAGACGCTCTTTTTTCGCCCGAACGCGCATTTTTCGCCTAGACGCGATTTTTTCGCTCGGACGCGATTTTTTCGCTCGGACGCAAATTTTTCGCCCAGACGCGATTTTTTCTTCCGGGCGTAATTTTTTAATCTCGTACGCAACTTTGTTCGTCGAGAAGAAAAAAGTACGCCCGAACGAAAAAAGCACACACGAGCGTAAAAAGAACGCACAGGAGAAAAAACCACGCACGGGCGAAAAAATTGGGTACGGGCGAAAAAATCGCGTTCGCTCAAAAAAATAGCGTTCGACTGAAATATTCGCGGTCGGGCGAAAAAATCATGTCCGGGCGAAAAAATCGCACCCGGGCGAAAAAAAATCGCGCCCGGGCGAAAAAATGGCGCCCGGGCGGAAAATTGGCGCCCGGGCGGAAAATTGGCGCCCGGGCGGAAAAATCGCGCCCGGGCGGAAAAATCGCGCCCGGGCGGAAAAATCGAGCCCGGGCGGAAAAATCGCGCCCGGGCGGAAAATTCGCGCCCGGGCGGAAAAATTCGCGCTGGGCCGAAAAAATCAGGCCGAGGAGAAAAAATCGCGTCGCGCCCGGCGAAAAAATTCGCGCCGGGGCAAAAAAATCGCGCTGGGGCGAAAAAATAGCGCTCGGGCCAAAAATATCGCGCCCGGGTGAAAATATTGTGTTCGTGCAAAAAAATCGCGATCGGATGAAAAAATCGTGAACGCGTGAAAAATTCGGGCCAAAAATCGCACCCGGGCGAAAAAATCGTCTGGCGAAGAAATTGCCTCCCGGGCAAAAAATTTGCGCTCACATGAAAAAAATGCGTCCGGGAAAAAAAATCGCGCCCGCGGCAAAAAATTGGGACCGGGCAAAAAAATCGTGCCCGGGCGAAAAAAAATCGGGCCCGGGCGAAAAAAATTGCTTCCGCGAGAAAAAGTAATGTCCGTGCCAAAAAATCGTGTTCGTGCAAAAAAACCGCGTCTAGGCGAAAAAATCGTGTCTGGTCCGAAAAAATCGCATTCATGCAGAAAATTACTCTTCTTTTGAAAAGTCGTTGTTGCAATCTAAATATCCGCACCTGGAGATAGACAATGAACCAATGAGTTTTTAGTTTTGGGTGAATATCAACGACTTTCCGCCAGAAAGCCAATTCCACTCTACAATTGTTGAAACGAACAATGGAAATGGCTTTCATTTTCCTAAAACCAATACTTTAATATCAATGTCGTTGAAACGAACGGACCCTGATTGAAAATCTTTCTGCAAACGAACAATAAAAAGTGATTAATGTCAATTCCTATGACAGAAAGTCATCATGCGGCCGAACAAAAGAATTGGATTTAAACTCAATGTCATTTCCCATGTGTATTGATATTGAATTAAAAGACAATACTTCAATATCAATGTCGTTGAAACGAACGGACCCTAATAGAAGTTATGTGTTTCGAACTCAAAACCTAAAACAGGTATATCAACAATGGTAGCCAACTAGCTTAAATATTTAATAAGTTTTACTTTCATGGTTTCATAAATATATAAAGATAGTATTTATATGGGTAGGTATATATATAAATAATTTATATATAATTTATATATATTCTTTATATAATTTACAAATATAAATATACTTTTAAAATTTTAATATAAGTTATATTTATAATATTCTTTGTATAATTTATATTTATTTTATTTATTTATAAGTAGACTTTTATATTATATATAATTATAATTATTTCATTAGCTACTAGTGATGTACTACTAATCTATCCTAATATATATATATATATACAAGCAGTCGTGCACGGGGGACCCCGTGAAGGGCAACATTTGTCGTGGCGGCGACATTTGTCGTGGGGGCGACATTTGTCGTGTGGTAGACAATTGTCGTGGGGGCGACATTGGTGGGGACGACGACATTGGTGGAGGCGGCGACATTGGTCGGGGGCGGCGACATTGATCGTGGGGGACGACATTAGTCGAGGGAGGCGACATTGGTCGTGGGGGCAACATTGGTGGTGGGGGACACTTTGATCGTGGACGGCGACATTGGTCGTGGGGGCGACATTGATCGTGGGGGCGACATTGATCGTGGGGGCGACATTGATCGTGGGGGAGACAATGGCTATTTGGTCGTGGGTGGCGACATTGATCGAGTACGACGACATTTGTCGGGGGCGATGACATTGGTCAGGGGCGACGACATTGGTCGGGGGCGACGACATTGGTCAGGCGCGACGACATTGTCGTGGGGACGACATTGATCTTGGGGGACGACATTCGACATGGGGAGCGACATCAATTCTTCAGTTCTGATTCTTCGGTTCTAAGATTTAGAGTGGACAGGTGGTATAGCCTTGAACTCTCTATTCTATAAGGGGGAACTTCAAATTCAGTAAAATGACTTAAATATTAGGTAGTAAATTTAAGGGAACTTCGGATTCTGCCAAATGGAAGATTCTCGGAGAACTACAAAAATCTTCAGTTTTGAATCTCGAAGAGTGGTTATACCTAATATTATACTAATATTTTATGGTGCTGAATCTTCAGTTCTCCCTTTCATTTTGCTGAATTTTCAATGTGTGTTGTAAGGGAGAACTATTTTATGTAAGGGAGAACTATTTTATGTTGTGCAAAAATGCCATAAATGCAAAGGAGTACTTAAAAAAACGGAATCTCCTAAATATAAGAGAGAACTATTTTATGTTGTCAATGTCTTAAATGCACATTGAAAGCATAGTGAGATTTAGGAAAATGATAAAACTAAAGAAACATTCTTCTTGATAGCATATTGAAAATTACACCAGAAAAATATAAAACTGCAACCACTATTAACACTACATATTGAAAATTACACACATTGAAAATTACACACACATAATGCATTTTATCATACCATAACAACTATGCCTACATTCTTTTTTAGAGTAAAAACTCGAGAATAGGTAAGAGAACGAACCATAAAACTGAAGAAAAATCTAAAACTGCAATCATATAAGCGGATTCAGTAGAATCTAAAACTGAAGAAAAGTATTATAAAATCAGATTCAACAAAATCATAAAACCATAAAATCAGATTCAAAAAAATATAAAATCGCAGATTCAGTAAAACCCTATAAATCAGTAGGATACAAAAACATATCAGCGGTGGATCCAAAAATCAGTAAGCCTTAAATTTGGCTTACTGAATTAAGGCTTTCAATTAGTAAGCCTTAAATTAGGTAAACCTTAAATCAATAAACATGAGGAACATATAAACATGAGGATCAATAAGCATTGAATCAATAAGCCTTAAATCAGTAAACATGAGGAATATAATTGATCTGATGGCAAAAAAAATTGGCCGATTTAAATACTTGATTTAATCCTTAAACATTAAATTATCTTATGTGGCATGATTTGATGGCATTGGTAAGGCTAATTAATGGCATCAGTAAGGCTTGCATCTGTAAGGCTTAACAAATATTCATCTATGGTAAGATTATACAAAATTTGGAAGTACATAACAGATATGGAGGTGCATAACAAATATTCATCTATGGTAAGATTATACAAAATTTGATAACAAAATAAATCAAACAAATACCTTGCTTTGAAATGCATAAGATTATACAAAATTTGGAAGTGCATAACAGATATGGAGGTGCATAACAACTATTCATCTATGGTAAGATTATACAAAATTTGATAACAGAATAAATCAAACAAATACCTGCTACTTTGAAGTGCATAACTGATATTCTTATCATGATCTTAAGTTATGTAGCATTAGAAATATTAAAACAAAACACCTTTAGAAACATAAAATGTGTTAATAAGTTCCTAACACTACTTTGGATGGGGTTCGAAGATCTGTAGCAGAACTGTAATATCACTTCATGTACATCATGATCTGAAGTGTCCATACAAAGAACATATAAAAGACTTTTATACAAAATACACAATTTCTGTATTCATTTGGTAGGAGCAGTCTTAATAGACATTTGGTGACTCTATTTGTCCTCCACCAAACAGCAAGGCATTAACTAACATGGAGAGTTTAGAGAAACAAATTTGTTGCTAAAATTCTAAAAACAGTTCTCCCGCTATGAAAAGAGTGATAGAGAGGTGTAGAGAGGGGAGAGAATAGCGAGAATACAAAGTTTTGGTCCCCTCGCAGGCGGCTTACATCAGATTGCAGATTTTGGGTTCCCTAATTGTTGTCCTACATCATAAATTGAGAAGTATTACCTTGTGGAGTCCGAGTATAGGTCAGAATTCTCCCGCGGTGAAGAGAGTAAAATCCCTAGATCCACACTGGGAACCTAAAAATAGAGGTTTTAGATTCAAATATGAGGAAGAAAACAGTGAGAATATGGTTGCCTTATGGATTCTGGTGCGCTGGCCGGGTCTTCTGGCACTCGAGAGCGATGCGGAGAAGGCCGCATGAAACGGGGGGTGGGGTCGGAGAGCTTGAGCATCACCATCTCTGTCAACCTCCTTCGCACCTTTCACTATCGTGGGGGTCGAAGCCGGTGGAGGCAGCGACGGGGTTCGTCGGAGTCGGCGTGCAATTGTGACGCTAGTGGAGGCAGCAATAGAGTGTGGAGGCAGCGACGGAGTATGGAGGCAATGACGAAGTATGGAGGCAACGATGGAGTATGGAGGAGGAGGCGCCGGTGGAGGGAGCGACGGGGTTTGGCGGAGGCAGCGTGCGAGCGTGAATGTTTGTGAAACCTAGCTGGACTTGAGGACTGAGTTTTAAGGAGGGTTCTTTATCGCAGGAAGTTAACAGTAGTGACGTGTAGAAGGACTGAAAGGATGAGACGTATAGCTGGCATATTTAATAGAAGCATGACAAATTTGTGCGTGAGAAGTTGGCGGGAAAGGAGAAATTACTCTAAAACCAAATATTTTGAAATAAATAGAAGATATGAAGGGGTATTTTGGGTAACTAAATGTTACATCATGCATGAACTCGGGTTTGCTTATATAATAAAGATATATATATATATAATATATAGGATTTAATGAAAAAATGCAGGCTGTGTATACGGCTTATATACACCGTGCACTTGTCTTTTTAAAATACACCTGGTTCCTTGCATTTTTTACGAAAAGTGTTCAACATGAAAGTTATAGATCTTGACGAGATCTACAACTTTCATGTTGAACACTTTTCGTAAAAAGTCAAAGAACCGGGTGTATTTACAAAAGGTGCGGAACCGGGCGGCCGGTGGTCGGCGAGCCCGCTGCCGTCGGCGAACACATAGTAAATCAACGGATTTACAGTGCGGCGGCCGGTGGCCAGCGAGCCAGCAGCCGCCGATCGCCTCTAGGAGGAGGGACGGTATTTGTTATTCACGCGCGTACATGCACTTATCATAATAGATGGATATGATTTCTTCTTCGCATATTCGCGTGGGAGCTGCCCTCACACTTGATTCTAATCCTATATATCTTTAACAACATTAAAAAAAAAAGTAGTTTAGAGATGTAGAATTAATCTTAGTCATTCAATATGTGGCAAACTTTTGATCTCATACATCCAATAAAAGAGAGAAAGAAAATGAGGAAAGAGATGGGAGAGAGGGAGAGAGAATCTGTATAGTACTCTTATCCCCACATTTAGGAATAGGAGGGAGAGGAGGAGAGGAGAGAGAGAGGGAGAGAGAAATTGAATTTTGAGGTAAATTTTTTAATTTTCTTACAAAATAAAATTGAAATATTGATTCATATTTTTTTACGATCATTTTAAGTACTCATATCTATATATTTTGAATAAAAGTAAGTGCTCATATGCGGGTACAGCCCGCTCGAATGCGGCCACAGCTCGCTGAGAGACATCGACCATGGACAAAGCCCGTGCAAAATTGGGCTAAGCTCGTACGAAGATGCTCGTATGTATGTATGTATATATGTATCTATGTATCTATGTATATATATATATATATATATATATATATATATATATATATATATATATATATATATATATATATATATATATATATATATATTGATGGGTTCCACCTTAATTTATAAAGATGAGGAGACCCCCATGATCCCCACCAATAGAGATCATGGGTGGGCCCTCCTTACCCCCATGATCTCTCATGGAGATCATGGGGGTGGGCCCCCAATTTCTCCCACCTTCCGCGGAAGGAACCGTCGCCGGCGGTTCCCCTCCGGCCGTCCATGGCCATGGCTCGCGGCCATGGCCGGCCGCGACCATGGCCGGCAGCGACCGTGGCCGGCCGCGGCCGGCGGCGGCCGCGGCCGGCCGCGGCCGGCCTCGGCCATGGCCGGCGGCGGCCGCGGCCGGCCTCGGCCATGGCCGGCGGCGGCCGCGGCCGGCCTCGGCCATGGCCGGCGGCGGCCGCGGCCGGCCTCGGCCATGGCCGGCGGCGGCCGCGGCCGGCCTCGGCCATGGCCGGCGGCGGCCGCGGCCGGCCTCGGCCATGGCCGGCGGCGGCCGCGGCCGGCCTCGGCCATGGCCGGCCGCGGCCGCGGCCGGCCTCGGCCATGGCCGGCCGCGGCCATGGCCGGCCGCGGCCATGGCCGAGGAGGCCATGACCGGCCGCGGCCATGGCCGGCCGCGGCCATGGCCGGCCGCGGCCAGGGCCGGCCGCAGCCATGGCCGGCCGCCGCCGTGTCCGACCGCCTCCTCGCCGTCGGCATCGTCCGGGCGGCCCCACCTCGGGGTGGCCTCCCCGCCGTCCGATTGAGGGAGAGGACCCACCGGCCGTCCGATCAGGACAAAACCACTCACTAACCCACTATGTTAGTGGTGGGGCCCGTCGTAACTTCCCCCTGGAGCCTATAAAAGGACCCCAGGGGCTCCTCATTTGATCATCTTCTTCTCCTACGCTTCCCCCTTCTTCTTCCTCAGGTGGGAGCTCTCCCATTTTTCTCCGCCGGCGGCCACCCCTCGTCGCCAACAACCAGCGGCCGCCTCTCGCCGCCAACCACCGGCAGCCGCCCGTGACCTCAAGCGGCCGCCAACGGCTATCAGCACCCGCCAACGGCTATCAGCACTCGTCGTAGGCCATCGGCACCCGTCATCGACTATTGAAACCCCTCCAGCGCTCAGTTACAAAGGGAGCACTCCAAGGACAGAGAAAGACGAGCAAGGGAGGCAGTGACAACCCTTGGATACGCGCCGCCTCTGAGCGCGCGCGCCTAAAGCATCCCGCGCATTCCACCGTCCAAGTCCCGTTGGCGAGGCAGTCTGTTGCCCACCAACGGTTGCATACACTCTCTCTCTCTCCTCAAGATTGTAACGGGAGCGGCCTGTCGCCCCGATTCGCCCAACATACTGTAATCACTCTGATCTAGTGGATTTTGACCGGCAGCGAACCGGTCACGTGGTTTTTCACCCGGTTGAACGGTTTTCCACGTTAAAACTCCTTCTGTTCATTTCCCCTCTTCAACTGACTGTGTGCGCGCTCGACCGCTCCGCGAGCTAAGGCAGTCCAAGTTAGTCCGGATCGACCGGAGCGCCGAGTTTGGCCGCAACAATTTGGCGCCGTTTGTGGGAAACATTCCCAGTATCCTTCGCAGAGCAAGTTCATCGTCCCTACTACTGCAATGGCAAAGAGGAGCGCTCGCACCGCCGAAGGATCCGCACTTGGCGGACACACTGAACCTGCACGATCTCACTCTCTGGTAGACGTACCACTGACCGCTGAAGCGGCTTTCGCCCCCGTCACCGCCTTGGAAGGGCGTGTCCGCCAAATGGAGGAGCAGCAGACAGAGATGCTCGCACTACTTCGAAACCTGGGAGCACCTCCAGTTCCACCAAGGTCACCTCCGCCAGCTAACCATCCCCCACTGTTCGACCCACCAAGGGACCAGGAAAATCCTGTAGAAAGAGAAGAACCTGAAGACCATTCAGATGCCGCCAGTTCAGCTCATCCCCATCTAAGAGAAACAAGGGCAGATCACCACCGCAATCTAGTTAACGATGCTCCCATCCACCCTCTCCTAACTCGTCGAGAAATCAGAGAGGTAGTTGCTGAAGAATGCCGCCAAGTTGCAAGGAGAGATTTCCACCCCCATCGACCGCTTTATCAAGGCTCCCCCTTGACCCAGCAGATCCTCGATCATCTAATTCCACAAGGATTCAAACTTCCAAACATCGAAACATTTGATGGAAATGACGATCCACTCGAGCATGTCAATCATTTCACCACCATCATGAGGATCTTCCATGCTACTGATCAACTATTATGTCAAGTATTTCCAACTACCCTCAAAGGACAAGCTCGAACATGGTTTCACTCTTTGAGGCCCGCTACCATTACTAGTTTTGCCGAATTAACTAGGCAGTTTTCCGATCAATTCATCGCTAATCGAAGGATTGTTCGAGATCCATCTCATCTCTCTGGAATCCGCCAGAGCGAAGGGGAACCCCTTAAAGAATTCTTCTGACGTTTCACTGCAGAAGCTCGCCAGATCCCGGGAGTCGACCCCAAACTCCTGCGTGGAGTGTTCCTAGGGGGTCTTCGACCCAGCGGTTTCTACTCAGCACTTATGAGAGAAACCGTGCCCAACTATCCAGATCTGGTACACAGAATCGAAGCACAAATAGCCGCGGACGAAGCTATTGAAGCTCATCGACGGCAGTTCGATGGAGTACAAAAAAGATAGAGAGATAAAGAGCCAGTCCCTCAACACCAGGAGGGAAGGTTCCTCGAAGATCGTTGAACTGGACGCCGCAGGCGTGACTCGCAGAGAGATCCTCCTAGAGATTATACCCCGCTCAATACTTCTCGCACCAACGTTTTGTATGCCATTCAGAAAGAACCAGCATTGCAGCTACCAAGGCAACCGCCTCCTAATCCTAGGAACGATCAATCAAAGTATTGCGAGTATCATCGGACAACCGGGCACACCACTGAAGAATGTGCTCGCCTGAAGGAGGAGATCGAGCGCTTAGTCCGTTTAGGACTGCTCGGTAGATTTCTGCAAGGTAGAGTCCAAGAGCAGCAAGACCCGCCTAGGCGTCCCAGGGACCAGCAGAATGCCCCGCCGGCACCTGAAGGAGGAAGGCAAGTGGTGGGAAACATTGAGACTATTGCCGGATCACCTATTCTGACTACACAGATACTGTCAGTCCATTCTAGAAAGGAAGCCCATGAAGATAAAAGAAGCAAGCAGGACACCACCATATCATTTGGCGATAAAGACCTCATCAACGTCCGAATCCCGCATCAGGACCCGCTTGTAATTAGCGCTGGCATCGGAAACCCCTGCTACAACGTCAAGCGAATCCTCGTCGATAATGGCAGTTCAGTCGACGTCCTTTTCTCCACCACTCTGCAGAATATGAATATATCCCGGCAGCAGCTAACTCCAGCCGCGGGCCCGATATACGGTTTCGACAACCATCAGGTCCAAGTCATCGGAACAATCACCCTACCGGTCACGTTGGGAGAATTTCCAAGACAGATTACGCATGAAGTCCAGTTCGTGGTAGTAGACTCAAACTCAGCATACAACGCTATCTTTGGAAGGCCTGTTCAGACCACCTTCAAAGCTATCCCATCTATCCCCCATCTAGCGATGAAGTTCCCTACTCCCGGAGGAATTGGAGTAGTACGCGGGAATCAAGAAGCCGCGAGGAATTGTTATTCTAAACAAGCTCAGCCTACCAAGCCTACCACACTGAACATCGATGACTTCGACCTCAGAGATGAAGCAGTTCTGCAGCGGGGAGCACCCATCGAGGGTCTGATTGAAGTCCCCCTCTCTTCGACAAAACCAGATCGCACCGTCCAGCTCGGGTCCCTCTTACAGGAGCATGAGAGGGAAAAGTTAGCAGCCTACCTCAGGAAGAATAAGGATATCTTCGCCTGGTCCCCGGAAGATATGCCTGGGATCGACCCTCAGGTCATCCATCACTCCCTCAACATTAATCCCGAATGTAAACCCGTCATTCAAAAAAAGAGGAATTTCGCCCCAGAGAGGCTCCAAGCAATCGAAGAGGAGGTTGAAAAGCTCCTTCGCGCCCAATTCATTCGAGAAGTGGGCTACCCTGCTTGGGTGGCTAATGTCGTCCTAGTAAAGAAATCTTCAGGAAAGTGGAGAATGTGTGTGGATTACACAAACCTTAATCAAGCTTGCCCTTAGGACAGCTTTCCACTTCCCAGGATAGATCAGCTAGTCGATTCAACCGCCGGACACCAGCTACTTAGCTTCATGGACGCCTACTCTGGATACAACCAGATTCGAATGGACCCAGCCGACGAAGAGCACACGGCTTTCCGTACCGACAAAGGAATTTATTGCTACAGAGTAATGTCATTCGGACTTAAAAATGCAAGAGCTACCTACCAGCGACTCATGAACAAGATCTTTAAAGAACTCATCGGCAGATCCATGGAAGTATATGTAGACGATATGCTAGTTAAGAGCATCCGCCGGGAAGACCATTTGGAAGACTTAGAGAAATGCTTCAAGATCCTCAGACAATATGGAATGAAGCTTAACCCTAGCAAGTGCGCCTTCGGAGTCACTTCGGGGAAATTTTTAGGGTTCATGGTTACCCAGCGAGGAATAGAGGCCAATCCTGAGAAAATTAAGGCTCTCGAAGAAATGTCTCCACCCAGATCACTCAAAGATGTACAACGGTTGAACGGAAGAATCACAACACTATCCCGATTCCTAGCTCGGACGGGAGACAAATACCTCCCCTTCTTCAAAATCCTCCGAGGAGCACGAAGCACAGGGTTTCAATGGACAGATGAGTGTCAATCGGCCTTTGAATCCTTAAAGCAATACCTGGCCTCTCCTCCACTTCTATCCAAGCCAGCTCCCGGAGAAATTCTCTTTTTATATCTTGCTGTCACACCAGCGGCATTGAGTTCAGTCCTAGTTAAAGATGAAGGAGGAATTCAACACCCCATCTATTACCTTAGCAAAATCCTTTCTGATTCCGAAACTCGGTACCCGGCTGCAGACAAAACAGCCTTAGCACTTGTCTTCTCCGCCAGAAAACTCCGTCCCTACTTCCAGGCGCACACTGTTAAGGTCCTAACCGAGTTACCCCTCCGTGCCATTCTCCAAAAACCCGAAGCATCCGATCGACTGGTTAAGTGGGCTGTCGAGTTGGGTGAGTTCGATATCCACTTCCTCCCGCGCCCCGTCATCAAATCTCAGGTTTTGGCTGACTTCATCGTAGAGAACACTCTACCGACGGAAACAGAATTTGCGCCAGTGGAAGCCGGACAAACATGGACGTTATATGTAGATGGGGCCTCAGGTGCTGGAGCAGGCCTGCTCCTCATTAATCCAGAACTCGTTACTCTAGAATATGGACTCCGATTAAAATTCCCTGCTACAAACAATGCGGCAGAATACGAAGCCCTCATCGCGGGACTCAGGCTCGCCATCAGCTGCCAGGTCAAGCAGCTGACCATTTACTCTGACTCACAACTTGTTGTCTCGCAGGTAGAAGGAGAATTTGAAGCCAAGAATGAACAGCTATCCCAGTATCTGCAGCTCGTCAAGTCCCTTCTCATCCAAATCCCACAAATCCAAATTATGCATATCCCTCGAGAGCAAAATAACAAGGCAGATACCCTATCAAAGCTAGCCACATCTTCGACGCAATACCAAACAAGAAGGCGTCGGGTAGAAGAAATAGTCTTCCCCAATATTCATGGCCCATGGGTAGTAGCAGAAGTCAATGAAGCAGAAGAATCATGGACAGCCCCGCTAATTGCCCATTTGAAGGGCCAACTACCACCAGAAGATCAAAAGGAGGCTCGCCGCCTAAGAATGAGAGCGGAAGCATTCACTTTAATAGACGGAGAACTATACAAGCGGTCCTTTGCAGGACCCTACCTGAAGTGCCTATCAGAAGAAGACGCCGACTACACGCTCCGCGAAGTCCACCAAGGAGTGTGCGGCGAACATCTCGGGGGAAAAGCCCTGGCCAGGAAAATCCTACGGCAAGGATTTTATTGGCCGACCATGAAGAAGGAGGCGACAGAATTCGTTCAAAAATGCAGAAGATGTCAAGTGCACGCTAACGTTCCCCGGCAGCCCCCGGTAGCCCTCACGTCAGTACAAGGAGCCTGACCGTTTGCACAATGGGGGATAGATCTCCTCGGGCCTTTGCCACTAGCTTCTGGTCAGAGGAAATTCATCATTATGGCAATCGATTATTTTACCAAGTGGGTCGAAGCGGAACCACTGGCCAAGATAACCGAAGAAAACGCCAAACAGTTCGTCTGGAAGAATATCGTATGTCGCTTCGGCATACCGGCAATCATCATTACTGACAACGACACTCAATTCACTAGAAAATCCTTTACCAAGTTGTGTGAAAACTTGAAGATAGTGTTGCGACACACAGCAGTATCACATCCTCAATCCAATGGGCAAATTGAAGTAACCAACCGTACTATCCTAAAGGGACTAAAGACACGACTAGAAGATGCTGGGGAGCAATGGGTGGACGCTCTTCCTAATGTGTTATGGGCATATCGCACTACAGAAAGGACGCCTACAGGAGAAACTCCGTACAATCTCTGCTATGGAACGGAGGCTATTATCCCGGTCGATATCGGCGTCCCTAGTTCTCGGACATCCAACTTTGATCCCCAGACAAACAACGAGGCGCTCTGCGACAACCTCAACCTGATCTTCGAAGTGCGAGAAGAAGCCTCTCTCCGCGCCGCCGCCTACCAACAGCGCATAGCCCGCTACTACAACTGCCAAGTAAAGGCCCGCCCGATCAACGTCGGAGACCTAGTCTTTCGCACTTTGGAAGCTGCCGGAAAGGGAGCACAAGGCGACAAGCTATCTCCAACATGGGAAGGACCATTCGTTCTTACCGCTATGGTGAAGCCAGGCACGTACAAGTTACGAAACGTCGAAGGAAAAATTCTCCCCCACACGTGGAACGCGCAGAACCTACGCCGCTTTTACCAGTGACACGTTATGACTCTTTTATGCCGCCATTTTTAATTCAAGACTATGTGATTTATATAAGACGGGAGCCTGATCTCGTGCAAACTATTATTCATTCAAAATATTGCATTTTGCTTTCTCCAAATATCGTATATTCAAACAAGATTTAGGGTCTCCCTAGCTCGTGCAACACCGTGGGGGCCTGCCCCCCTCACGAAGAAGTCGCGAGCCCGTCTCGCGCGAAAAGCCGTGGACCAGTTCCACGCAACACCGTGGGGGCCTGCCCCCCTCACGAAGAAGCCGCGAGCCCGTCTCGCGCGAAAAGTCGTGGACCAGTTCCACGCAACACCGTGGGGGCCTGCCCCCCTCACGAAGAAGCCGCGAGCCCGTCTCGCGCGAAAAGCCGTGGACCAGTTCCACGCAACACCGTGGGGGCCTGCCCCCCTCACGAAGAAGCTGCGAGCCCGTCTCGCGCGAAAAGCCATGGACCAGTTCCACGCAACACCGTGGGGGTCTGCCCCCCTCACGAAGAAGCCGCGAGCCCGTCTCACGCGAAAATCCGTGGACCAGTTCCACGCAACACCGTGGGGGCCTGCCCCCCTCACGAAGAAGCCGCGAGCCCGTCTCGCGCGAAAAGCCGTGGACCAGTTCCACGCAACACCATGGGGGCCTGCCCCCCTCACGAAGAAGCCGCGAGCCCGTCTCGCGTGAAAAGCCGTGGACCAGTTCCACGCAACACCGTGGGGGCCTGCCCCCCTCACGAAGAAGCCGCGAGCCCGTCTCGCGCGAAAAGCCGTGGACCAGTTCCACGCAACACCGTGGGGCCTGCCCCCCTCACGAAGAAGCCGCGAGCCCGTCTCGCGCGAAAAGCCGTGGACCAGTTCCACGCAACACCGTGGGGGCCTGTCCCCCTCACGAAGAAGCCGCGAGCCCGTCTCGCGCGAAAAGCTATGGACCAGTTCCACGCAACACTGTGGGGGCCTGCCCCCCTCACGAAGAAGCCGCGAGCCCGTCTCGCGCGAAAAGCCGTGGACCAGTTCCACGCAACACCGTGGGGGCATGCCCCCCTCACGAAGAAGCCGCAAGCCCGTCTCGCGCGAAAAGCCGTGGATCAGTTCCACGCAACACCGTGGAGGCCTTCTCCCTCACGAAGAGGTCGTGAGCCAGGCCCGCGCACTAAGCCATGGGTCAGTCCCACACTAATACACCATGACAAAAATCAACTCCCACCAACAACCATCTCGTGACAAAATGCATCTGTGCAAAACACATGACAACGAAATATAAGTAAGGCTATCATAGAAAACAATGAATTGGAGCCCTAACGGGGACAATCTCGAAAGCTATAACAAAAGCAAATGACTACAAATAGATGACGAGACATACAACAGCAAATAAGCACTAAGGCTACTCATCATCAGCATCTGAGCCAGAACGCTCATCACCTGAAACGTCCGCAAAGCTGAAACTGGAAGTATCACACCCAAGATGCTTCCCTATGAAGCGAAAGGCCTTCGAAACACCGCGACGAAGCGCTAACTGACGTATATCATCCATCTGAGGCTCTACTTCCTTGGACCAAATGTCATCACGGGCCTCCTCCGCAATCAGGCTGCGATCACGAAGATAGTTCAGCGACTCCAAGTACTCACGCAAGCCCTGCCGCCTTCAGCTCTGAGGCATGATCATCAGAAGATAACATCTCCACCTGCGCCTTCGCCGCCTGAAGCTGAACTTCAAGACCTGAAACCTCTTCCCGCGCCGCTTGCAACTGGGTCCCCAAGCCCGATGTTTCCTCTTTCGCATACTTTAACATCTGGGAAGTCCTCTCCACCAGGGCTTTCTCCACGTCCAAGGAGGCACGCACATCTTCTAGCTCAGACTTCAGCTCTGACCCAACTCGATGGTACCGCGCGATGTCCCGGTCATGCTCTTCCTTGAGAGAAGAGAGTGAGCCCATCGACAGTCGAAGCTTCTCCTGCAAAGCGAGATATCCATCCTTCAGGCTCACGTAATGATCGTTCCAGGTAACCGCAATATGTGCATAAGTCTCAATCTGCAAAAGGAAAACGCGCAATTAGCCGCCTTCAAACAAAAAAAGGAAGGAAGAAACAGTAAGTCACCAACTTACCGCGTCGCTCATCGCCTTCAAAGAGGAAGACATCCGGGGAACCGCTGCGCTAATAAGCGCCTGTGGAGCCGGGGAAAGAGGTAATTGCGTCTCTGGGACTGAATCATCAGAAGCTACCACCATAATGTCAGCATCACTAACGGGGGCCATCATCGTTTTTCTCTTTCGGCCCCCTCCCTAAGAAGACGACGCCACCCGTCCCGTGCCCACAGAAATACCACATCCCAACAATCGCTTCTCCTCTACAAACGCATATATATTGAAGAGACGATTAGCCAACTCGCGAGGCTCGGAAAATCCCAACACAGGGGAGAAGTCTCGCTCCCTCCCTTTCACACGGCGACAACGGTCAGGAAGCGCATTCCACACCTCGGGAAGACCCCAAGAATTCTTCACATATCCAAACAAAGTATTAACGTGGCGACGATCCTTACGAGACTCAAACTCCAGCCAAACCTTGTTGCTGCGCACCTCGATCCGCTCACCACCATCAAAGTGCACATCGCACCAATCCCGCAACTGATCTAGGGAAAGAGAGCCCCCATGCTCACGGAAAAAAGCGACCAAGCTCATGATGCAAGTAACCCCAGTTGGGGCAAACTGGGAAATAGGGACTCCACAAAACTTCAGAATCTCCACCACCTCGTCGCAGGGGGGAAGACGGAAACCAGATCTGAGCGACACTTCGCAAACAGTCAGCCAGCCACGGGGAGGATTTTGGACCCGCTCCTCGTGACGAGGGATCCTCACTTCTAAGTCAGAAGGAAGTCCGTACTTTGTTCTCCAAATAGCCACACCATCTTCGGTCAAAGAGGAGCGTAGACGCATGGGTCCAGCAGAACGCTTTGGTACCTACGCACCGCAAAAAATCAATCAGCTCAAAGTGGTAAAATCATGCAACTACTCACACGCACAAAGCCTATCCACCCACGACTTGCACGCACGCACAGCCAGCACGCACATAAGCCATACGCGCACGGCCTGCACGCGTGCACGGCATGCGCGCAAACGAGGCATGCGCGCGCGCACGACCTGCGCGCAAGCACCGCCTGCCCGCGCGCACAACCTCACCTACGCGGCCAGCGCGCGCGCGGCCAGTGCGCTCGCGGCCTGCGCGCGCGCATGCGGGCATCCTGCGCGCGCGCGGCCAGCGCGCATGCGGCCTGCGCGCGCGCGCGGCACGCACGCGCGTGGGACGGCCTCCGCGCGCGCGCGGCCTGCGCACGTGAGTTGGGCGCATATCCCACTCACATGCGCAGCCCTTACACGCGCGGCATGCTTGCGCGCGCTCGGCCCTTTCCCCACATTGGGGGCACGCAACCGGCTCCTGCACCTTGCCGACCTCTGCGCATGCTCGCCTGACACCCACTCACCAAACTAGCGCACACCATCGTACCTTAGAGCCGCACGTCGTCGCCGCCATCCCAGATTCAACGCCGGCGATCACCACCGCGACCAGAGTAAGAAATCTCTCCTCGTGTTCGCTTCTCTCCCAACTGAAAGAGATTTGGGGGGCAATTGATGGGTTCCACCTTAATTTATAAAGATGAGGAGACCCCCATGATCCCCACCAATAGAGATCATGGGTGGGCCCTCCTTACCCCCATGATCTCTCATGGAGATCATGGGGGTGGGCCCCCATTTTCTCCCGCCTTCCGCGGAAGGAACCGCCGCCGGCGGTTCCCCTCCGGGCGGCCACGGCCATGGCTCGCGGCCGTGGCCGGCCGCGGCCGTGGCCGGCCGTGGCCGGCCGCGGCAGGGGCCGGCCGGGGCCGGGGCCGGCCTCGACCGTGGCCGGCCTCGGCCATGGCCGGAGGCAGTCATGGCCGGCAGAGGCCGTGGCCAGCAGCGGCCGCGGCCGTGGCCGTGGTCCGCCTCGGCCATGGCCGGCCTCGGCCATGGCCGGAGGCAGCCATGGCCGGCAGCGGCCATGGCCTCGACCTTGGCCGGCGGCGGCCATGGCCGGCCTCGGCCATGGCCGGCCGCAGTCATGGCCGGCCGCCGCCGTGTCCGGCCGCCTCTTCGCCGTCGGCATCGTCCGGGCGGCCCCACCTCGGGGTGGCCTCCCCGCCGTCCGATTGAGGGAGAGGACCCACCGGCCGTCCGATCGGGACAAAACCACCCACTAACCCACTATGTTAGTGGTGGGGCCCGTCGTAACTTCCCCCTGGAGCCTATAAAAGGACCCCAGGGGCTCCTCATTTGATCATCTTCTTCTCCTACGCTTCCCCCTTCTTCTTCCTCAAGTGGGAGCTCTCCCGTTTTTCTCCGCCGGCGGCCACCCCTCGTCGCCAACAACCAGCGGCCGCCTCTCGCCGCCAACCACCGGCAGCCGCCCGTGACCTCAAGCGGCCGCCAACGGCTATCAGCACCCTCCAACGGCTATCAGCACTCGTCGTAGGCCATCGGCACCCGTCATCGGCTATTGGGACCCCTCCAGCGCTCAGTTACAAAGGGAGCACTCCAAGGACAGAGAAAGACCAGCAAGGGAGGCAGTGACAACCCTTGGATACGCGCCGCCTCTGAGCGCGCGCGCCTAAAGCATCCCGCACATTCCACCGTCCAAGTACCGTTGGCGAGACAGTCTGTTGCCCACCAACGGTTGCATACACTCTCTCTCCTCAAGATTGTAACGGGAGCGGCCTGTCGCCCCGATTCACCCAACATACTGTAATCACTCTGATCTAGTGGATTTTGACCGGCAGCGAACCGGTCACGTGGTTTTTCACCCGGTTGAAGGGTTTTCCACGTTAAAACTCCTTCTGTTCATTTCCCTTCTTCAACTGACTGTGTGCGCGCTCGACCGCTCCCCGAGCTAAGGCGGTCCAAGTTAGTCCGGATCGACCGGAGCACCGAGTTTGGCCGCAACACATATACATATATATTTATATACATATATATATATATATCGATTTAATGTAAAAATGCAGAACCGTTTTTAGCAAAAAACGGGTTACACGTGCTCTTTGAAAATATGCATACTTTCATGTATTTTTAGGAAAAGTGTTCAACATGAAAGTTATAGATTTCGTCACTTTGATTTAAAGCCGTTTAGGTTTCCGATTTGGACCTCGAAAAAAGTCACACCGAACTCGGGCGTCCGTACATATGTCTGGCGTGATTTTTTTCGGGGCCCAAATTGGGGGCCTTAAATGCTTCAAATCAAAAAGTGTTCAACATGAAAGTTTTGAATAGTTTTCCTAAAAATGCATGAAAGTAGGCCTATTTTTAAAAGTCGTGTGTTTCATGTTTTTTGCTAATTAAAAATGGGTTCCACGTTTTTTAAGCAATCCATATATATATATATTAATATATACACACACACACAACAATAACAACACTCAAGCCTTTATCCCACTAAAGTGGGGTTGGCTATATGGATACTTTGTCATCATTGTGCCCTATCTTGTGTCATAATCTCACTAATGCCTAAGTACATCATGTCTTTCCTTATAGTTTCATTCCAAACTTATATATATTGGAATATATAGACTCAAGTTTTTTTCATAGGAAAAAAGTTTGAGCTCGTTCTTCAATCATACATGTCGGAATTAGATAAATAATATATGTATATTGTAGCCAAAAACGAGATCTACAAATTTTATGTTGAACATTTTTCCAAAATATGCACGATTTGCCCGGAATCTAGCTCGAATGGTTGTTAGCTTGATTTTTGAAATTTATTATTATTATATTCACTTCGAGTCAACAATATTTCGGGCCAAATTCCGGCCAAACCATGCATATTTTGGAAACATATTCAACATTAAAGTTATAGATCTCATTCATGACACAAAATGTTTATATTATTTTAATAATTCTGACATGTATTATAGGAGAACAAACTCAATTTTTTTTCCTATGAAAAAGCTTAAGCCTTTTTAATAGATCATATATATATATACTATATTAAACAAATTTATGAATGACTTTTAAAAATCATCTCATAAATCTTGACCATCCATCAGCAATCCCACTGTTTAAAATAAACAGCGTCATCATCACGGAAAATTTTTAGGTATGGGTAACGTTCCCAGCTCTAGGAACGTTTATAAATACCCATTTTAAAATCGCGGGCCCCACCTTCCCCTTCTGCATTTTCCTTCCAGCCATTCTCCCGATTCGAGCTTCTCTAACCTAGGCGGCCGCTTTCTCCCCATCTCCGGCACGGGCGCACTCCGGTGATTTCCGGCACCATTTCTTGTGAGGCCTCACTTCCCCTTGCAGCATTTGCCTTCCTACCATTATCCCGATCCCATCTTCTCTAACCTAGGCGGCCGCATTTTCCTGATTTCAGGCAAATATTTGGGTACATGCAGACGTAGGCATCGCCGACGGCTTTAGAAGAACCACTAAATGCAAATACACTTCTTCTCTTCACGATCTCCGGGAAGACTTTCCGGCACATTTTAAAGGGGCGGCTTTAGAAGAACCAGGTACGACTGTATTTGCATAGATTGTCCTTTAGAACTGTCTTGCCAGTTGTATTAGGACTGTATTTGCTTTAATATAGGACTGTGTTTACATAGATTGTTCTATACAACTGTATTATAGGGTTAATAGGACTGTATTTATTCCAGATTGTTATATATCACTGTATTCTAGGGTTAATAGGACTGTATTTGCATTTATTGTTATATAGGACTGTATTCCAGTATAATATAGGACTGTATTTCATCTTCATATAGCACTGTATTCCAGCTTTATATACAACTGTTAGCTACAACTGTAATTTTCTTTTGTATTTCAGGTAATAGACAAGTGAAGACAACTGTAAGCTTGTCTTCTTCTATTTCCCATGGAGAAAGGGAGTAATAGTGGTCAAATGCAGGATGAAATTGATGTAAGCTTGCCTTCTTCTATTTCATGTATCACACCACGGTGATTAACGTGTTTTTTTAACATGCAGATCAAAAAGGAACATCCCTCTTTCCCTGTTGTCCATTCTGAGGAAGATGCATATGCATTGTATTGTCAGTACGCTCACAATATCAGTTTCAGTGTGCATAGGCAGCATATATTTTATTACACACACACTAAAATTATCAAAGTACGTGAATATAGTTGCGCAAAGGCGGGAAAGAAACATACAAAACCGTCACCGATTAAATATCGCAAATTAGATACTCGAACTGGGTGTCTTGCATGTTGTCATTTCAAAACAGATAAAGGAACTGGACAGTTGCAAAGTTTGTGGAGGAGCACAATCATCCCCTAGCATCTAAGAAAGAACAACATTTGTTGAGGTCGCATCGAAAGGTTTCAGATATGCAAGGCAATCTATTAAAAAATATGTCAGAGGCTGGAATAAAAACTGTGCATGCATACAATTTTCTCTCCGAAGAGGTTGGAGGTGTTCAAAATGTCGGTTTCACCAAGACTGATGCCTATAATTATGTGCAGCGTGGTAAAAAGGCGTTGATTGAAAGCGGTGATTCGATTAGTTTAATGAAGATGTTACAGACAAGACAACTTGAGGATAATATGTTCTCATATAAAGTCCAGACAGATGATCAAAATAGGTTGACTGAGTTCTTTTGGATTGATGGGCGTGGAAAAATTGATTATGATTGTTTCGGAGATGTTATTATTTTTGATACCACTTACAGATTAAATAAATATAATTTGGCGTGCGCTGCATTTATTGGTGTGAACAATCATTGGCAGAGTGTATGTGTTGGTTGTACTTTTATTGCAGAAGAAACCATTGATTCCTTTTGCTGGGTTTTTGAAACATTTCTTAAGTTTGTTGGTGGCAAACAACCTATAACAATTTTTACTGACCAAGATCAAGCTATGGCGGTTGCAATTGAGCGTGTTCTTACCACCAGCCGACATCGATTATGCCAATGGAACATTTCAAAGAAAGCTCCTTCGAAAGTCTATTGCTTCAACCATGACAAAGGTGTTCGTGGTTTATTCCACCAATGCATGAGCAAGTGTGACTGTGAGTACGAGTTTGATCATTATTGGAATGAGATGATGCTGAAAGGAAGCTTACATGATAATAGATGGTTGCAAGACCTATATGCAATAAGGAAGAAGTGGTCAACTGCGTACAATAAGGATGTGTTAGATCTCGGCATTCTGTCGACGCAACGGAGCGAATCAGCAAATCATGGATTGCATGGTTGTTCCAAGGCAACCAGCTCTATTGTAGAGTGTTTCATTGGGTTGGAGAAATTAATTTCAACATGGAGGAGAGCTGAGTTTGATGAAGACTTTAAGTGCACGCAAGGTTCTGTCGATCTAAAGTATAAAGGTTCCCGGAGATCGTGAAGGGAAGAAGTTTGGCCGTCGGCGACGCCTCTATTGCATGTACGACTCGCCGGAGTGAGGCCTCACAAGAAATGGTGCCGGAAATCACCGGAGTGCGCCTGTGCCGGAGATGGGGAGAAAGCGGCCGCCTAGGTTAGAGAAGCTCGAATCGGGAGAATGGCTGGAAGGAAAATGCAGAAGGGGAAGGTGGGGCCCGTGATTTTAAAATTAAAATCACGGGCCCCACCTTCCCCTTCTGCATTTTCCTTCCAGCCATTCTCCCGATTCAAGCTTCTCTAACCTAGGCGGCCGCTTTCTCCCCATCTCCGGCACAGGCGCACTCCGGTGATTTCCGGCACCATTTCTTGTGAGGCCTCACTCCGGCGAGTCGTACATGCAATAGAGGCGTCGCCGACGGCCAAACTTCTTCCCTTCACGATCTCCGGGAACCTTTATACTTTAGATCGACAGAACCTTGCGTGCACTTAAAGTCTTCATCAAACTCAGCTCTCCTCCATGTTGAAATTAATTTCTCCAACCCAATGAAACACTCTACAATAGAGCTGGTTGCCTTGGAACAACCATGCAATCCATGATTTGCTGATTCGCTCCGTTGCGTCGACAGAATGCCGAGATCTAACACATCCTTATTGTACGCAGTTGACCACTTCTTCCTTATTGCATATAGGTCTTGCAACCATCTATTATCATGTAAGCTTCCTTTCAGCATCATCTCATTCCAATAATGATCAAACTCGTACTCACAGTCACACTTGCTCATGCATTGGTGGAATAAACCACGAACACCTTTGTCATGGTTGAAGCAATAGACTTTCGAAGGAGCTTTCTTTGAAATGTGCCATTGGCATAATCGATGTCGGCTGGTGGTAAGAACACGCTCAATTGCAACCGCCATAGCTTGATCTTGGTCAGTAAAAATTGTTATAGGTTGTTTGCCACCAACAAACTTAAGAAATGTTTCAAAAACCCAGCAAAAGGAATCAATGGTTTCTTCTGTAATAAAAGTACAACCAACACATACACTCTGCCAATGATTGTTCACACCAATAAATGCAGCGCACGCCAAATTATATTTATTTAATCTGTAAGTGGTATCAAAAATAATAACATCTCCGAAACAATCATAATCAATTTTTCCACGCCCATCAATCCAAAAGAACCCAGTCAACCTATTTTGATCATCTGTCTGGACTTCATATGAGAACATATTATCCTCAAGTTGTCTTGTCTGTAACATCTTCAATAAACTAATCGAATCACCGCTTTCAATCAACGCCTTTTTACCACGCTGCACATAATTATAGGCATCAGTCTTGGTGAAACCGACATTTTGAACACCTCCAACCTCTTCGGAGAGAAAATTGTATACATGCACAGTTTTTATTCCAGCCTCTGACATATTTTTTAATAGATTGCCTTGCATATCTGAAACCTTTCGATGTGACCTCAACAAATGTTGTTCTTTCTCAGATGCTAGGGGATGATTGTGCTCCTCCACAAACTTTGCAACTGTCCAGTTCTTACCATCTTTATCTGTTTTGAAATGACAACATGCAAGACACCCAGTCCGAGTATCTAATTTGCGATATTTAATCGGTGACGGTTTTGTATGTTTCTTTCCCGCCTTTGTGCAACTGTATTCACGTACTTTGATAATTTTAGTGTGTGTGTAATAAAATATATGCTGCCTACGCACACTGAAACCGATATTGTGAGCGTACTGACAATACAATGCATATGCATCTTCCTCAGAATGGACAACAGGGAAAGAGGGATGTTCCTTTTTGATCTGCATGTTAAAAAAACACGTTAATCACCGTGGTGTGATACATGAAATAGAAGAAGGCAAGCTTACATCAATTTCATCCTGCATTTGACCACTATTACTCCCTTTCTCCATGGGAAATAGAAGAAGGCAAGCTTACAGTTGTCTTCACTTGTCTATTACCTGAAATACAAAAGAAAATTACAGTTGTAGCTAACAGTTGTATATAAAGCTGGAATACAGTGCTATATGAAGATGAAATACAGTCCTATATTATACTGGAATACAGTCCTATATAACAATAAATGCAAATACAGTCCTATTAACCCTAGAATACAGTGGTATATAACAATCTGGAATAAATACAGTCCTATTAACCCTAGAATACAGTTGTATAAAACAATCTATGCAAACACAGTCCTATATTAAAGCAAATACAGTCCTAATACAACTGGCAAGACAGTTCTAAAGGACAATCTATGCAAATACAGTCGTACCTGGTTCTTCTAAAGCCGCCCCTTTAAAATGTGCCGGAAAGTCTTCCCGGAGATCGTGAAGAGAAGAAGTGTATTTGCTTTTAGTGGTTCTTCTAAAGCCGTCGGCGATGCCTACGTCTGCATGTACCCAAATATTTGCCTGAAATCAGGAAAATGCGGCCGCCTAGGTTAGAGAAGATGGGATCGGGATAATGGTAGGAAGGCAAATGCTGCAAGGGGAAGTGAGGCCTCACAAGAAATGGTGCCGGAAATCACCGGAGTGCGTCCGTGCCGGAGATGGGGAGAAAGCGGCCGCCTAGGTTAGAGAAGCTCGAATCGGGAGAATGGCTGGAAGGAAAATGCAGAAGGGGAAGATGGAGCCCGCGATTTTAAAATGGGTATTTATAAACGTTCCTAGAGCTGGGAACGTTACCCATACCTAAAAAATTTCCCATCATCACAGAATTTTAAAACAGAAAAATCCTAAACCATTTCACAACTTCCTCACCCTAGGGTCTCCTCTTCTGCGGCCCGATCAATACCTCTGCTGCGCATTGCAGCAACATCCTCCCCGATACCCTAGACTAACACATGATCTCTTTTCATGAAACCCTCACTCACGGTATTTCAAGTCCATCTCCCTCCCCAATATATCGTGAACCGCGGCTTCCAACCCTCTCCTCCTCTATCTCTCATGAACGCTGGCTTCCGACCCACTCCTCCCCCATCTCTCGCGAACAGCGGCTTCCCTTCTCCTTTGCACGCGCCCTGACAATGGTTTCTTTTCTCTGCATACACATCGACTTCACGAACACCGACTCTTCTTCACGAGTAAGACCCTCCTCCAAAATGCCTGTTCACGATCGCTTTTTTAGCGTGTTCACCTTCCTTACCAGTAAAGTAGGTTTTGCAATGTTTAGTTTTGATTTCCCATTTCTCTCACTCCAGGGTAATCTGTTTTCATATCTGCTCTCAAATAAACCTTTGTTGCTCGCTTGAAATTTCAAATGACAGATATTAATTGAATGCCAAGGAGTATAAGCATCACCAAGCAAATCATCACGGAGTACTCTATTTTCACGATTTGCACAGCCGTTCTTTTGATTGAGGCATAAGGCTGATGAAGAGGTATTTATAGGAAAATTGAACTCTTTGACACCAATTGACTGAGTTAGGTTTTCTTTTAATCCATTTGCTTGCCTTTATGAGGACTTCTATTGCAGCAATTGCAGTCCACATTTATTTTGTTAAACATGTCTTCTTCTTCATTGCTCATCAGCTTGAAGAATGAAGTCCAAGGAAGAAATTATAGAATGTGGGTTGATGAACCAACTAAACTCAATCATCTGTGATTTCTGTGTGCTATAACATAAAAATATGATGTCTTCTAATGTGCTGATTTTGATTTTTATAGCCGTAGTTCTGTAATACATATTTATCGAGGTAATATCTATGCTTATATGTTATACCATAAGTTTATAATGCCTGTAAAAAATTTAATTGTATGTCTTTTGATTTAATAATAGAGTTTGATGAGATTTTTTGTTCATCCAAACAACTTGGAAAAAGATAATTGTTTTTGATATAATGCTCTGTTGCTTGATCTCTATATGTTCGAACTGCATGATTACTAACATTGTGATAATAGTGTTAATAATATATAACTTCTTGATGGTGATAATCAAAGCATCCTAAGTTTAACTCACCATTGAAAATGGTCATGCAAATGACCTAGATCCAACTTCTCAAAATGCATAAACCCCACAAATTTTAGATTAATTAGAATGGCAGTGAATTCCTTGCGAAGGTAGATGTCAGCTCTTGGGCCAAACCAATTAATGAGAACTTGGCTGCGTCATGCATCACGCATCACGAAGCCTCAAGATCAATAAGTAAGACTATTTCATGGTTTGAACAAACATGTTATTTCCTATCTTTATATATGAATCTCTTATTAGGAGAAATTAGTCCGGGCGGGCGAAGGCCAGGCCGTCGGGGGGCAGGTACTGTCGTGCATGGCCGTAGGGGCGGAGCCCCGTGTCATGAGAAAGAATAAAAAAAACATTGATTTTTATTTGTTGAAAGCTCACTGATCATATAAATAACTCCAATTTGTAGAGCTTTAGGCCAGACATCTTCATTCTTGACGGCATTTTCTGTAGACCAGTCTGACACACATGATGTTTCAAATGATAAATTGAAGGCTGATGATTGCTGCATATTACTCATCAGGTAAAATATTGAATTATTCTATTATTTCTTCCACACAATTTTAGCATCCTATAACTCACCTGGTATTTTAGTTGTTTTTGTAACCAATGTCTTTGCAATGTCGGATCATGAAATTAATTTATTGGTTTCAACCGTTGCAGAATAAGATTTTGTATATTAATTTCAACTTTTGATTTTAGTTTTGATTCTACCCGGTTTTTAATTTCAAATACAAGGTTCTCTGATTTATTGCTTGAATGTGATTTTGTTCTTCAAATACATTTAAATTTTTCGTTTCTGATTGTGATTTACATTTCCCATTTCTAAATAAGATTGTGGTTTTTCGTTGCACGGTATATATATATATATATATATATATATATATATATATATATATATATATTCTTTTAATTTTTTTTTAAATGCACTAGACCTAAATTAAGTATGCATGTAACCAGCATGTCGAGCACAAACCAAAACAACGAGATCAGTGCCACCACGACAAATGTCACCCCCACGATAAGTGCCGCCCACGACGAATGTCGCCATCGGCGACCAATGTCGTCACCGACGAATGTTGCCGCCCACGACGAATGTCGCCCCCCCCCACCCAATGTTGAAGTCTCCGACAAATGTCTCCCCCACGACAAACGTCGCCACCGCGACAAATGTCGCACCCACGACATATGTCACCACCACGACAAATGTCGCCACCAGGACAAATGTCGCCTACTACGACAAATGTCGCCCCCACGAAACAAATTTTGCCACCTGGACAAATGTCGTCTTCCACGATAAATGTCACTCGCACGACAAATGTCGCTCCCAGGACAAATATTGCCCTCGCGACAATTGTTGCCGCCACGACAAATGTTGTCACCACGACAAATGTCGTTATCACAATAAATGTCGATGCAACGAACAATGTCGCCACCACGACAAATGTTGCCCCCGACAAGTGTCGCCCTCATGACAAATGTCGTACCTACGACAAATGCCGCACTCACGATAAATGCTGCATCGACGACAAATGTCGTATCCACGACAAATGTCGTATCCACGACAAATGTCGCACCCACGAAAAATGTTGCGCACCCCACGACAAATGTCACACTCACGACAAATGTCACACTCACGACAAATATCGTCCCCACGACAAATTTTGCCACCAGGACAAATGTCGTCTTCCACAATAAATGTCGCTTCCACGACAAATGTCGCCCCCAGGACAAATATTGCCCTCACGACAATTGTTGCCCCCACGACAAATGTCGCCACCACGACAAATGTCGCCGCCACAATAAATGTCGATGCAACGAACAATGTCGTCGCTACGACAATTGCCGCCTCGACGACAAGTGTCACCCCGAGGACAAATGTCGCCCCTACGACAAATGTCGTACCCACGACAAATATCGCACCCACGAGAAATGTCGCACCCACGACAAATTTCGCACCCACGACAAATGTCGCACCCACGATAAATGTCGCACCCCAGTACAAATGTCGCATTCACTACAAATGTCGCCCCCACGACAAATGTCGTCCCCATGACAAAATTTGCCACCAGGACAAATGTCATCTTCCACGATAAATGCCGCTCCCACGACAAATATTGTCTCCAGGACAAATATTGCCCTCACGACAATTGTTGCCCCCACAACAAATGTCGCCACCACGATAAATGTCGTCGCCACAATAAATGTCGATGCAACCAACAATGTTGTCGCCATGACAAATGTCACCCCCCACGACAAGTGTCGCCCCCACGACAAATGTCGCACCCATGACAAATGCCGTACCCACGACAAATGTCACATCCAAGACAAATGTCGCACCCACGACAAATATCGCACTCATAACAAATGTCACACCCACGACAAATGACGCACCCATGGCAAATAATATATGCATTTTATAGCCAAGAACGAGATCTACAACTTTCATGTTGAACATTTTCCAAAATTTGGACGGTTTAGCCGGAATATGCCCCGAAAAGTTGTTGGCTCGAATTTTGAAATTTATTATTGTTATATTCATTTCGAGCCAGCAATCTTTCGAGCGAGATTCCGGTCAAACCGTGAAAATTTTGAAATAATATTCAACATGAAAGTTGTAGATCTCGTTCTTGGCTATAAAATACATATATTATAAGCATAATTCCGACATATATTGTGGGAGAAACTGCTCAAACTTTTTTAGACTTAAAAAAACTTGAGCATATATTTGTTATTATATATATAAATATATATATATATAAATATATATATATATATATATATTAAAAATAAAAACTTATTGACGCATTTGAAGTCGGGGAATGAACCATAGAGCAAATCGCAACCTTTGGATCTAAGAAATAAGGCCTGCAAATAGTGATTAAGAAAAAAAACCTCCCCCACAGTTGCTGAAATCCCGATATCTCAAACTAACACAGCCAAACCCTACCTCAAACCCTCCCAATCCATGCAGTCGTCATGGGAAATAGATATCTGATGCATCCCTATTTTATATTTAGGGGTAGTTTGGTAATATCTTATATTTGTATCTATATATATAGTACTTGTTATGTCTTATATGACATGTTGAAAGTTTTGTGTCTTGTGATGGTTCTGCGCGGCTGCACGGGAGAGTCTCCCCTAGCCGGACGATCAATCTGTTCAGAGCTCGGCTCTTAGGAGAGATCAGTTATCATGTATTTTGTTTTTCCCTTTTGAATCCATGTATTACTGGTTATGATCCATTAATTTCTACATTTGTGCTCAAGATTATTTTGGATCGTATCAAAGGTATCAGAGCCATTCCATCCTCTCGCCTGTGCAACTCATTCCCGCGGCCTCCACCCTCGACCACATCTGCTACAACGCCGCTCCTCTTCTGTCCTCCTCCCTCGACCACATCTGCTAGAACGCTGCTCCTCCTCTGTCCTCCGGTTGCACCTCCAACCCGCCGCAAGCCCTTCAACCACCGTCAAAAGCCATTTCCGAGCATCGCTCACTGTTCGTCATCGTTCCTTACCTCCTCGATGCCGAGCCTTCCCTCTTCCAAGTCGCGGTTTGACCTGGCCATCCTCGAAGCCGCTCCAGCTCCACAGCTTCTCGAGCATCCCTTTCCCTTCCCAGTCGTGCTTTGTCTGTATTTTGTAAGCTCCGCCAGTCCGACTCTCCCCTAATTGCTCTACATCGTCCTTCAGCCTCCTACTGTTGTGCCATGGCCGCCTGCTCGCATCTTCTGCCCGCAGATTTCTCACCTCTTTTTTAATCTTATAATAATTTTCTCTGCATTTCCCACCGCCAAGCCCCTCGCACGGCACACCTTTCTATTTCTAATTACCCTTCTTTTATCTCCAGCTGCCATCCAATTTCTGTTTTTTTTCCTCTGACAACAATCCTCCCCTCAGGCGTGCACAAAAAGACCCCCGGGCCAGATAAAAACCGGTCCCTGGAAGGACCGGTTTTTTCCGGTCTGGTCCCGGACCGGTCCCTAGCAAAACCGGTCCCAGTCCGGGACCGGTCTTCCCCCTAAAAAGGGGGACTGCCGGGACCGGAATACCGGTCCCAAACCGGTCCCAAACCGGTCCTGGACCGGTCCGGTCCCGGGCTAGCCCAATTATTTTTTTTTATTTTTTTTAATTATTTTAATTTATTTACAAAAAATATTTAAATGAAAAATAATTGAAATAGTACAAATTCTTAAATGAAAGAAATAATTGTATTATCATCTTAAAAAATTATAAAATTCCAAAATAATACCCAAAAATTACAAATCAAGATTACAAAAAAGTTTAAAATTACAAGTTACAAAATACATGTTACAAAATACAACTTAAAAATAACAAAAAAATACAACATTTGAAATTTTAAATTTCAAATTTTCGTTCCGGGTTTTAATTTTGGCCGGCCAAATTAAGATTGTTCAGTTCTTCTTCAACGTCGGAATCGCTATCTTCGATTGATGCGACGTGCTGTCTCCTCCTAATGGCATCCAAATGGTCCTTGTAGCAAATGCAAATCTCCAAAGACTCTTCGCTCAAACGGCTCATTCGCTCGTTCAGAATCCTGTCACTCAAAGAAAATGCAGACTCCGAAGCTACCGTACTAGCTTGGATAGTTAGTAAATCTCGGGTCATTAAGGCCATAATAGGATACATATTAATTTTATTTTTCCACCAATTTAAAATATCAAAATTTTCTATTTTGTGTGTGCTCAAAAATTCTTGAAATTGTGTTTTACTATATAAACCTAATTCATTTAAATTGCTCGAGGTTCGTTGTTTTTTCCTAGATGCTAATTCTAAAATTTTATTTTTAAAAATATCTTTTGTTTTAGGTTGGGCGGATTCTTCCCTAGGTCGGGATCCATATAACTGGTCATAATAATTATAAAAATTTGTAAAATCAGAATTAAATTTTGAAATGCTAATATTATCAAAAAAATTACATGTTTCGCTCAAATTTAAATTACTATTAATTTCTTCTATTAGATTTTGTACTCCTTCTACACCCATTAAAGGATTTAAAGGGGCTGCGCAAGAAAACATGGGAGGCATTTTACTATAATATTTTAAAAAAAATTCTTCCATTATTTTTATTAATGAACACCATCGATCATTTTTTTATAATTTTTAAAAGTTTCTGTAATTAATACAAAATTTTCGATAACTAATGAACTAGTCGGATAATATACTCCAGATAAAATCGTTGTTGCTCGATAAAAAATTTCTAGTAAATTTATATAATCTTCAATCACGACCCAATCGGACGCGTGTAAATCATGTGTTTCAATACTATTATAAAATTCCATTAGTAATGATTTTTGTAAAACGGCTCTTTTTAACATTTTATAAGTAGAGTTCCATCTTACAAGCATATCAAATTGAGGACTTAAAAATTTCTTACCTTGTGAAGTTACAAATTTTTTGAAATCTTGTTTTCTTTTTTTAGAACTATAAATAATTTTTAACATCGTTCTGATTTTTGAAACGTAGTTATTCATAAATTCTAAACTATCTTGTACAATTAAATTAAAAATGTGACACACGCATCGAGTATGAAAAAATATTTCGTTTAATATTGGATTCAAATCTTCTTCTAAATATTTAATAGCAACGTATTATTAGTAGCGTTATCGAATGAAATACTCATTATTTTATCTTTAATTTTAAATTCTCTAATACATTTTATAATGGTTTGATAAATAGCTCTACCGGTGTGCGGAAATTCGAAACCCTCAAAACAAATAATACGTTTATTTAACTCCCAAGAATCGGGATCAATCCAATGACAAGTAATACAAATATAAGAAATACCATTTGCTATACTACTACTCCAAACGTCACTCGTTAAACTCACTCGACCTTCAAAAGTTTCAAAATAATTTATTAAATATTGTTTAGACTGTAAATATGCGTGTAAAGCATCACGCCTAAGTGTAGTTCTACTTACCTGATGATATTTAGGTTGAAGCGCTTCGTGTATATACTCCGTCATTTCTTCGTTATCGTAGTGGTTGAATGATAGTCCGCATCTGATGACATTCTCCATTTGCCGCTCTCGTTGTCGAGCTTGATCATACGTCCAAATTTGTCCGCTAGCCGAAATTTGCGCCTGACTTGACTCCGGGGCTCGTTTAGAGACACACGAAAGAATGTGTCGGGAGAGCGTTGAGTTGCCTCCGAGAGCCATTAGCTTCGCGCAATGTCTGCACTTCGCCTTGAATTCGCTGCCGATCCGAACTTTTTCAAAGTGCTCCCATACTGGAGTTTTGTGTCTGTGTTCTACTATCTTATGAGCGACAGAAGAGGAGGAGGACGCCGACATCGATGAAGAGGAATCCATTAAAGAGAGAGAGTGTGTGAGAAATTGAGAGAGAGAGAGAGGGAAATTTGAAGAGGTGAAAATGAGAGGGGAGGAGGGATTTTATAGTTTTTTTTTTATTAATAAAAAATTATTAAAAAAACTAAAAAAAATAATAAAAAAAAGTAAAAAACGGCTCTAATTAGAGCCGTTTAACAACGGCTCTAATTAGAGCCGTTGGGGAGGTTGGGAGCCTCCCCTGCTGCCAGGCATTATTACCTGGCAGCAAAGCTGCTAGGTAATAAGCCTGACTTTACTAATGGAGCCTGGTCCGGCCGGTCCTGGGACCGGTCTTGGGCTGGACCGGTCCAAGACCGGTCTTAAACCGGTCTTGGACCGGTCTTTGCCTAGGACCGGTCCAGGACCGGTCTTTTCCTAGGACCGGTTCCAGGGAAAAAAAGGGGGCCTTGTTAGGCCCCCTGGGACCGGTCCGGGACCGGACCGGTCCTAACCGGGACCGATCCCGAGCCAGTCCTTACCGGGCCGGTCCCAACCGGTCCCGTTGGGACCGGTCTTTTTGTACATGCCTACCTCCCCCCCACGCCAAGCCTTCCTTTTCATTTTTTTTATCTTTTCATTTTTTTTCTCTGACAAGAACCCTTTCCCCACGCCAACCCTGCTCAACTTTTCATTTTTTTTAATCTTTTAATTCTCCCTCCTCCATTGTTTCTCACGCCTGTCCTCGAGCATCCCATCCATTTTCAAATTTTTTTTATAACATCTCTCTCCTGATTTTTGCTTTAATTAATTTCCTAGTAATTAATTCTTACTCCGCTTTTCCATCGATGGATGGAATGGAGGAAAGGTTCTCGCGAATATTCTCCATGCTCACCAAAATTAACACTCAGGTAGCGCGCTATGGCGCATTGATCGAGGCTCTTGAAGCTAAGCTTCTCCTACGCTCCGCCGGCGATTCCTCCCACTCTTTGGGAACACTTCCTCCAATTGTGGGTGACTTCTCCAGTAATCCGCCACCGCATCCACAACCCTCCGCAACTCCGCCGCTCTCACAGTCGCCGCGGGCCACCTTCAATGTCACCCCTCCTGTCGGGGTGCCCACTCAGCAAATTTCACCACCACTGCTGCCTCAACAATACTTTGCTTACCCCGACGCCGCTTGCTACGAATGCATCTCTATTTTATATTTAGGGGTAGTTTGGTAATATCTTATATTTGTATCTCTATATATAGTACTTGTTATGTCTTATATGACATGTTGAAAGTTTTGTGTCTTGTGGTGGTTCTGCGCGGCTGCACGGGAGAGTCTCCCCTAGCCGGACGATCAATCTATTCAGAGTTCGGCTCTTAGGAGAGATCAGTTATCATGTATTTTGTTTTTCCCTTTTGAATCCATGTATTACTGGTTATGATCCATTAATTTCTACATTTGTGCTCAAGATTATTTTGGATCGTATCAAAATCTCCTCACGAAAACTCCTGCAGATGCACGTGCCGAAACTCTATCGCTTCGCACTCGCCGCCTCCCCAAAATCTACTGAAGGAGTGCAACTTACTACTGTCTCCTACGTCGGACACGGATCCTCGCAAGCAGACGACTGAAAGAATACTCTGGAAGAGGATCGTCGCAATCGGCGGCGAGGAACAACCGCGGGGAAGCAGCCGCTGGGAAGAATGTTCTAGGTACAAAAAACCTCTATCGCGGCGGCATTCCAAAACGTGAATGCTAAAACCCTCCCCACCCGATACCAAATAGCTCGGTTGCCACCTCTTGAAACCCTACGCCAAACCAGACCAAAGTCACGGTAAGAACTCCCCTTTTATTCTTCCTCTGCTCTTCACATACACTACTCTCCTAGCCGATTCATCTCACAAATCCACTGATCGGACCATATTCTACATGTGTGCAACACCTTCTGATGGGGATGAGGCTCCATTTATAGGCTTGAGTGTGTATTTAACCACTTCCCCATAATTTCTCCTATGGTGGAGATCATGGGTTTGACCGGTCAACCCACTCCCCATGATCTCCACCACAATAGGAGAAATCATGGGGGCCTTCCATTCAACAACTACTGTGGCCGCCGCCCGCCGCTCGCCGCCGCCCGCCCGCCGCCTACCGCCGCTCGCGGTCAGCCTCCGCCACTTACCGCCTCCGCCGCCTTCGCCGCCGCCCGCCTCCACCGGCCGACCGCCGCCGCCAACCGCCACCGCCGCTTGCAGGTTGGCCACCGTCCGGTCACTACAGAGCATCCGACGCCGTCCGATCTACAGATAACCACCCACTAAACCACCCGCCATAACTACCTCCATGAGGCTATAAAAGGAGCCCCATTGATGCAGGACAAGGGATAACAAAACCACACTAGCGAGGTGCTTGCAGCAAATGATCGTGACTGTGATGACCTTGGTTCTATATGCCTAGCAGATGCAATGGTAATTGGCAATTATAGAGAAGAAATTGTAGTTTCTGCCGTCTCTTATCATTTGATGCATAACAAGGACCATGAATACAAAAATGAAAAGCTTGTTATTTCCTCAAAGAACTTATCCCATGGATTAAGTGTATTCCAAGAGAATGCTGGAATATGATGAATAAGTACAGAAGTTAACCTGCTGATATACCTTCCTCTTAAAACATCAGCTTCTTCACCCGTCATGTACAGCTGTTGCGAGTCTACTGCTAGAGAATCCCATTCTGATGAGTCAACACCTAACTGAAGCTTCTCCAGACAATGAGTTTGAGAAGCGCCTCAGACCTGAAGTGATCCCAGCAACAAAACTGGAGACGGAGGCGGCTTCCGGAAGGAGCGGCGGCGGGCTCTGGTTCGCAGAACCGGAGGAGGGAGCGGCGGTGGCTGCGGGAGCAGGGACGCAGGGAGGAGCCGGCGAATGTGGGCTTCCTGCGGGCGGCTGCTGCGGCTGGAGAAGGGAGCGGCGGTGGCTGCGAGAGCAGGGGCGCAGGGAAGAGTCGGCGGATGTGGAGATGGAGAAGATGGCGGGTGAGGAGATGAAGATACAAACCTCTCTTGGAGTCAGCACCAAGGAGGGCCTCCGCCGTCGGCACCGGTGGCGTGACCGAAGGAATCGGGAAGGAGCCGGCAGCTGTTCTTTCCCAAAATCTCGATCCTTTGACTGCTGCCCTAAATCACTTATTTATAATAAACCTCATCAAATCCAACGGTCTAGATCGTCCGGATGGGGGCTGCATCAAAAGCTGAAAATATACTCAAAATATATAAATTAATATATCATTTCGACTCGCGGCGACCCTCCGGACGCAACCCCGGAGTCGAATCGAGGATACAATCAATGGGCGGGGCCCGTTCCCCATCAATCTCCCCTTGTTCGAGAAGATTTGCCCTCAAATCTTTAGGGCTTCCCAAGGGGGCTTCGCGGGTGGTCTGCACTGTTTCCCACAGTCACCAATCATCGGATAAAAGCTTCCAATCCCAGATGCTGGTCTCGCGATATTGCAAGTAATGTAACCACTGCCTTTGGGAGGCTTGGGCGACGGCCTCAATCTCAGAATCTGACGGAAAACGGTAGCAACTGGTAAGGGAGCAGCGCTCTCTAATCCTGCACCGCAAATGATCATATCGATCGGCGATGTGAAAAAAGATATATCGATCTGTGTCTCAGTATCACCTGGGCCCCAATCAATCTGATCAAACTGCAACAAGTCATCACCATGTCCTACCCAGTCTGGGCTCATATCCAAACCAACTGATTTGCTCTCAGGGGCATTATCAAACATCAGAAAAGGGTCCCTAGCCGAGCTCAGAAGTGACTGACCAAACCACTGTGACAAATTAATAAAAGTGAGCAAACGGCGCGAAGGCTCATAGGGTGGTACCACCACCATCAGACCGAATGTCCTTCTACTACGCTCAATCCACTGACGGGCAAATCTCTGAACGATAAGAGTAGCTCTCTGCACTGTCTGGTACCACTGTCTCTGTAATAATCCTCTCATGCGTGACTGAGTCACAAGGACTGCTCTGGTCATCTTCTTGAAGGATCGGCGCTGAATAAACCCTCGGATGTGAGACTGTATCAAGAATGCTGCTCTTCTACGTCGCTGCTCTAAAATCTCCTTAGCATCATTCTCATGCCAACTCTTCACATAACCTGCCCAAATGGCATCTTCTTTCTCTTCCCTTTCCCTCCTCTGTTTACTCTCTTCCACTCTAGCTTGTTTGTTTCTTTCAAGCTCAACCCAATGTCTCTTTCTTAGGGAAGGTGACGGAAGATCATACGAGTAGGAGGAATGGCGGACTGAAGGATATGTAGTAGATGACGGAGAATATGAATCGTAGGCATGGGAGGGGACTCGCCTCGATTCATGGGAATAAGTGGTGGAAGAAGGGGAATATGGATCGTAGGCTTGACGAGAGACTCGCCTCGATTCATAGGAGGGGTATGCAATGGAGGAGACATATGAAGATTTATGTGAGTAAGATGCCTCACGAGAGGAATGAACATTGGAATAGCGGGGAGTTGGAGAAACATATGATTCAAAATCGTCTGAATCGTCGGAATCGTAATAACAAGGAAGCGTCATGGGTGTATGCAAACGATTTTCAAGAAAAGGAGAAGGACTGAAAAGTTTGAGAAAACTTTTCAGACTCCCTCTGATACCAATTGATGCAGGACAAGGGATAACAAAACTATACTAGCGAGGTGCTTGCAGCAAATGATCGTGACTGTGATGACCTTGGTTCTATATGTCTAGCAGATACAATGGTAATTGGCAATTATAGAGAAGAAATTGTAGTTTCTGCCATCTCTTATCATTTGATGCATAATAAGGACCATGAATACAGAAATGAAAAGCTTGTTATTTCCTCAAAGAACTTGTCCCATGGATTAAGTGTATTCCAAGAGAATGCTGGAATATGATGAATGAGTACAGAAGTTAACCTGCTGATATACCTTCCTCTCTAAACATCAGCTTCTTCACCCGTCATGTACAACTGTTGCGAGTCTACTGCTAGAGAATCCCATTCTGACGAGTCAACACCTAACTGAAGCTTCTCCAGACAATGAGTTTGAGAAGCACCTCAGACCCGAAGTGATCCCAGCAGGAAAACTGGAGACGGATGCGGCTTCCGGAAGGAGCGGCGGCGGTGGCTGCGGGAGCAGGGATGCATGGAGGAGCCGGCGGATGTGGGCTTCCTGCGGGCGGCTGCTGCGGCTGGAGAAGGGAGCGGCGGTGGCTGCGGGAGCAGGGGCGCAGGGAAGAGTCGGCGGATGTGGAGATGGAGAAGATGACGGGTGAGGAGATGAAGATACAAACCTCTCTTGGAGTCAGCACCAAGGAGGGCCTCCGGCGTCGGCACCGGTGGCGTGACCGAAGGAATCGGGAAGGATCCGGCGGCTGTTCTTTCCCAAAATCTTGATCCTTTGGTTGCTGCCCTAAAGCACTTATTTATAATAAACCTCATCAAATCCAACGGTCTAGATCGTCTGGATGGGGGCTGCATCAAAAGCTGAAAATATACTCAAAATATATAAATTAATATATCATTTCGACTCGCGGCGACCCTCCGGACGCAACCGCGGAGTCGGATCGGGGATACGATCAACGGTCGGGGCCCGTTCCCCATCACCCATGCCTCCTCATTTCTCAGCTTTTCGCTCCCGGATTCTTCTTCTTCCTCGGGCCAGAGTTTTGCCGAACTCCTCCCTCGGGTCATCTTCAAGCCGCCTACGAGCCAAGTCCCCAAGTCCGCGGAGAAGGAAAGAAGACGACCACCGCCAGCGATCAAGCGCACCAGCCACCAAGCTAACATCCAGAACTCCCTCGACGCAGCCTGTTGCCCGTTGCGAGTCAAAAATTATCTCTCACCTCCAAGTTATAACGAGGAGCGGTCTGTCGCCCTTGATTCTCCGAACAAATTATAACCGCAATCTGATAGTGGACTTTGACCGGCACAGCTCCAGTCACGTGATTTTTTTGCCCAGTTGAGGGGTTTTTCTATGTTAAAATATCTTGTGTCAATTCTCTCTTTTCATTGACTATATGCGCGCTCGACCGTCCCGAGAGCTAAGATGATCCAGTTTATTCCGGTCCGATCGGAATGCCGAGTTAGTCCGCAATAGTTTGGCGTTGCCTGTGGGAACCACGATCCCCAACATCTTTCAGAAGCCAAGACCTCCATCCTTGCAACGTTCAAGTTCCGCTTCAATTGCGAAAGAAGCGCTCCCACAACTGAAGGATCCGTTCCAGTAGGACACACTGAACTAACATGCTCTCACTCTATGGTGGACGTGTCATTGACCGCTGAGGCCGATTTCATGCATATCACCGCCCTTGAGGGGCGAGTTCAACAAATGGAGGAGCAGCAAACTGAAATGCTTGCTTTGCTCAGGAATCTGGGAGCTCCTCTTCTAGCACTAGTTAATCCCCCCACAGCGAAATCATGGTCAGGCCAAGAAGCTCCAAGATAAGAAACGCTCAAAGAATACTCTAACGCCAGCTCCACTCACCCGGCTCATGGAGGAGTTAAAGCTAGGCGAAACTGCCATAACTGGGAAGACGAGGCCCAACTTCCCCCACTCGAGAGGTTCACCCGGGAAGAAATTCAGGAGGTAATTACAGAAGAATACCGGCAAGCCGGCCGACGGGATATTCATACTTGCCGACCCCTCTGCCAAGGCTCCCCCTCACACCACAAATCCTGGCTCATCCAATTCCTCATTGTTTCAAGCTGCTAAATATCGAGACGTTCGACGGAACAGACGATCCGTTGGAACATGTCAACCACTTCATTACCATCATGAGGATCTACAACGCACCCGATCAGTTGCTCTGCTAAGTGTTCCCAACCACTCTCAAAGGATAGGCCCACACATGGTTTCACTCCTTGAGGGTGGACACCATTCCCAACTTCACAGAGCAAACAAGACAGTTTGTGGATCAGTTGATAGCAAATCGGAGGATCGCCCGCGACCCTTCCCACTTGTCAGGTATCCGCCAGAATGAAGGAGAATTTTTGAAGGACTTCTTCCGCAAGTTCTCTGCAGAAGTTCGCCAAATCCCAGGTGTTGACCAAGAACTGTTACGAGGAGTGTTCCTTGGGGGTCTTCGTCTTAGCGGCTTCTACTCATCTTTGATGAGGGAAACCGTCCCTAGCTACCCCAACCTTGTTCACCGCGTAGAGGCACAGATCGCAGCCGATGAGGCTTTTGAAGCTCATTGTCAACAGTTCGATGGGAACCAAAAGCGTAAGAGGGAGAAAGAGCTGGCCCATCGACACCAAGAAGGAAGATTCCGAGAAGAACGTCGGGATGGGTAACGCCGACATGGCCATCAGAGAGATCAGCCGCCCCGGAATTGTACTCCCCTCAACACCACGTGCACCAACGTACTCTACGCAATCCAGAATGAGCCGGCCCTGCATCAGCCTAAATAGTCATCTCATAACCCCAAGAACGACCAGTCCAAGTACTGCAAGTTTCATCAAAGCACATGACACACTACCGAGGATTGTGCCAGCCTGAAGGAGGAAATAGAGCACCTTGTTCGCCTAGGGCTACTCGGAAGGTTTTTACAGAGACGTCTGCAAAACCAGCATGAACCACCTAGGTTGCCTAGAGATCAGCAAAATGTCCCGCGAGGAGCCGGTGGTGATGAAGACGACATCTTCATTCATGTTGTTGATGATGGTGACGAAGATGGCGTAAAGATGATGACGGCGATGGCGACGGCGATGGCGTTCTCCTACATGTTGGAGATTTTGACGGTGACGGCAAAGGCAAATTATTACATAATAAAGACTTTTATTTAGTTATTATGCATGTACTATTTCTTCATGTATTTGTTTAATTTTTGATTATGTTTTATTTTCATTTGGGCTGCAAATAGCCATAGCTTGTAATAGGCCTATATATAGGCATGAACTTTTCATTGTTGAATAATTGATGAAGAATGAAAAATTGAAACCAAAATTCAAGATTGAATTTCCCCCTCTTTTCCTCTTCCCCCTTAGGAAATTTTCGGCCCTCCTCCTCTTGCTCCCTCTCTTGGCCGCCGGCCACATCCCCTCCCCTTCTCTATCTCGGCTCCCTCTCCTCCTCCTCCCTCTTCCAAAGAAAACCAACCAGCCCCTCCATCTTCACCCCAAAACCCGAGCCCCTTCCTACTTCCCCAAGGTCTCTCGGCCATCCATTAAGGATCCCTTTCCCCCCTTTGTTTTGTGAAGAAATTGGCCAAGGCAAGTTGGCCTCCTTGTGGAATCCTAACACCGGCGTGAAGCGAACAAAGCGGACAAAATTTCTCTCCGATCGGCGAAACTCCGGCGGAGCCGTGGAAGAATAAATCCAAGAGAAGTGAACCGGAATCATCCATTCCGGTTGGGGTAACGAGAACTACTACCGCTTGTGTGATCCATTATTTTTTTAGATAATTTTATTTGGTGGAATTTCCGTGCGTTATTTTTGGAATCGTTATTCGTCGTGGTTTAATTTTCATATAGCTTAAGTTGTTATTTCAAGAGTGTTTAATTCTCCGAAAGGTTTGGCGAACCTCGTCTTTCGTTTTGTTGGGGGAGATCTACCAATTCCGAATCGAACTTTTCGGTAGATCTCTTTTGGTACAACCACGCTCGCCCGGATCGGGTAAGTCTCTTTGCCTAAAGAGAACAGCGGCCAATAACCGTTGGTTCGATCTTTCAACGGTGTGGCTACCGTATGTTAGCAATATTTAATAACGACGTTCGTGAGTGCGTTGCGTTGGATTATTGTGTGAACGTATTAGGGATAATTGTGAAGCGACCGCATGAATTAATTATCCGTTACCGTGTTCAAACCTGTGGCCTACATCAATTTGGTATCAGAGGGAGGTTATTGTCGATTTCCTAATCGGCACCATCCTTCTATCTTTAGGTAGGCTAATTTAGTAGGCTAATTAATTAGAAAATATAAATTATCTTGAAATGCAATGAAGTTCCCAATATAACTCTCCAAAATTTCAATTTTTGAAATTTCAAATTTTCAAATTTCAAATCTCAAATTTCCAATTTCGAAATTTCAAATTTCAAATTACAAAATTCAAAATTCAAAATTCAAATTTCGAATTTCGAATTTCAAATTTCAAAATTCAAAATCTCAAATTTCAAATTTCAAATCTCAAATTTCCAAATTCGAAATTTCAAATTTCAAAATTCAAAATTCAAAATTCAAAATTCAAAATTCGAATTTCGAATTTCGAATTTCGAATTTCAAAATTCAAAATTTAAATTTCAAATTTCAAAATTTCAAATTTCAATTTCGAATTTCAAAATTCAAATTTCAAAACTTTTAAGTTTCATGAAAACTAGTTTTTCTACATATTGGTCTGCAAATAGCGGCATTAAAATGTCAACTTTTCTCAAAATATAAAATTTAAAATTTCTGGAATTTCTCCCTCTAATTATTAGTAAGAAAACAAAAAAAAATATATTTTTATTAAGTACTTATTTTTATTAATTAATTTGAAAATTTAGTATTTGGTGTGCTAATAGCGGTCTAGATTCTTACTTTCTAAATAAAAAAATTCCAGCAAAATTTTTTAATGTTCATCCTATTTTTCCAGCAAAAACCCTATCCTATAATCTTTACAACCTTAGAGGTTTAGCGGGAACAAATCAATCTTTAAAAAATAAATAGACCCATGCTTTTTCTTTTCCTTTCATGTGCACCGGTTCTGGTTGAATTTTCTCTCCGGTTCCCCCGGAAATGGCCCATGACTTCAACGTCACCCGAGGAAAATCATTTATGACGGGTTGTCGGAGTCCTCCTTCCCCACCTTCCTCGATTGGTGCATTTCGCAAGGAGATGAACCGCAAATTTGACAACCTTGAGGATTTATTAGCCCAACTTAGTGGTCAGTTTCCGACGTCTCCTCTTGAGGCCCCTAGACAACACCACCAGTGTGATGGTAATTCTAAGTCAACTAGGATCGTATCAGCCCCCTACAATGGGTTGGGAGGTCCCCATGCCTTCCTTAGTTGGGTTGTTGAGTTGGAGAGTTACTTCGAGCGTGCACTTGTGCCAGACCACTCCCAGGCTTGCGTTGCGAGTATACAATTAACTGGTCTAGCCTGGCGCTTTTGGAACAGCGCCAAGAGACGTTATGCACCTGATGCCAGTTGGACTATCATGAAAAGTCTTCTCACCCAACAGTACGCTCCTGCGGAATTGTTGGATGTAGTGACACCTTTACGGCGGGGCACTAGTCCCTTTCCTGTTTATGAGAGTGTTCCTATCAGCGTGACTGAATCTGATCTTGTGACTACGAGTATGCCCGTCACTGAGGACGGTGCTGTAAATGTTGACAACATGAGTGACGATGAGGAGATTGGTTACCCCAGTGACCTGGATGACGATTTCTCCTCAGAGGAATTATCTCTGCTTCCCCTCGTCGAGGTTTCTGAGAATGATACTGATTCTGATTTGGGCGAAGTAACTTATGAGTTGATAGAATCACCCTATGACGAATGTTTCTCTGATTGTGAGTTAGGTGAAGACGAGCCAGATGAGTTTACTGTGAGGGAGAATCCTGTGTTTGAATTATCCTATGATTTTGATGACTTGCACCCGGAGGATTACACTTGGACGAAAAATCCATATTTTGACTTTCGGCATGATTTAGCCCCTCCTCTGGAGTCTATTGATGCGCCCATTCATGAGAATTGTACGGCTGCTAATATAGTGGTTTATGAGTTGGAAGAGTTACCTTATGGTGAGAGCTTACCCGTTCGTGATTTATGCGATGATACGTTAGGACATGAACTGGTTATCTTTAGCCCAAGACATATTGTAGAGCCACCTTCTGAGATTTTTACCGCTACTGCTGACGTGACCGATGTGTTTGGAGGAATACCAATCGAGAGAGTTATTATTTTAGAGGACGATATTGAGGTCAACCCGGGTGAGCGTCCCCTGATGCAAACTCCGTGGCATGAATTTAATTGCATTATTAACTCTCCCCTCGTATTAGTTTTACCGGCTATCCCCACCATTTTGTTGACCCGACCTACGGATCCGTTTGGATATGAGATTATTTTGCCTGTTTGGAGTCAATTTGTTTTATCTTCCACGATGGATCCTCCTTGAGACATGACACATAGTGTGAAGATAGATTTTGTATGTGGTCATGATGAAAGTCTCATAAATTCGGTACCCTTTCGACTTCCTAGGATTGACCAAATTTTCGAGAATCCATTAATGATGTGGTCATCGTTTGTCCCATCGGATTGCATTCAGTTAGTACCACCTGATTTAATTCGACTACTACCACCGGATCTAGTCCCGTTTTTGCCACCTGTTCGCATTATGTTGGTGCCACCTGATCCCGTTAGGATGATGCCTCCTGATGTAGTTCCTCTGGTGCCACCAGAGTTATTTCCGTTGGCACCGCCATATTTAGTTCCGATGTCGACACTACGTGTAGTTCCCCTAGCACCACCCTATTACTTTATGTTGATGTCATTATGTTTAGTTCCTGTGGTTCCTACTTATTTATTTCCTTGGGTTTCTACTTATGTAGTTTCGTTATTGCTATGCTTTATGTTAAGCCTATATGCACTTATAGTTGCCTCTCACATGTCCTTATTACATGAGCACCGTAAGGAAGCGCTAGTCACGCACATGTCATCTTATTATGCTATTGCTAACCTACATAAGAGAGAATTTCCCTATAAAGTTCTCGGTTTACTTTTGGTGCGTCTCGCCCCTAAACGGATGCCTACGGGCACTATAGAAATGTTGACGATTTGGGGAGTTAGAACTTTTCGGATTTTTAATCAAATTGGAAAAACAAAATATCTATTGAGATTAACCATTGAATGGGGTAATTCCCATAGTTTAAATGTTTCCAATTTCACGCATTATGTTTTTCCACCATTTAGAATATCTAACTCTACGTTTGGTGCCACTAAATTTGCAATTGGGTCGGGGGGTGAGTTGGTTCTTGGATCATTCTCTCCATTGGTCTCCAACGGAGGTACGTTGATGGTTGAAGCAGAAATTTGTCTTCTTTATTTGCCTAATGCGTTTTCCAAGTTCCACAGGACAAATTTTTGGCTAGACAGGTTCATTGATGGTGCTTGGCTCTCCTCTCCAAGCGGTGGTATGCAGTGTTCCGTAATGCGATGGTATGATCGTCCGGTATCCGGTGGCTCTTGGACTCCGGACTCGACAAAGGTTCTTTGGGATGATGCTCTTCGGCGCCAGTACCTCCATGCCAACTCATCGGTGATGAGTTCATTGAAGCGGGGGAGGATTGATGAAGACGACATCTTCATTCATGTTGTTGATGATGGTGACGAAGATGGCGTAAAGATGATGACGGCGATGGCGACGGCGATGGCGTTCTCCTACATGTTGGAGATTTTGACGGTGACGGCAAAGGCAAATTATTACATAATAAAGACTTTTATTTAGTTATTATGCATGTACTATTTCTTCATGTATTTGTTTAATTTTTGATTATGTTTTATTTTCATTTGGGCTGCAAATAGCCATAGCTTGTAATAGGCCTATATATAGGCATGAACTTTTCATTGTTGAATAATTGATGAAGAATGAAAAATTGAAACCAAAATTCAAGATTGAATTTCCCCCTCTTTTCCTCTTCCCCCTTAGGAAATTTTCGGCCCTCCTCCTCTTGCTCCCTCTCTTGGCCGCCGGCCACATCCCCTCCCCTTCTCTATCTCGGCTCCCTCTCCTCCTCCTCCCTCTTCCAAAGAAAACCAACCAGCCCCTCCATCTTCACCCCAAAACCCGAGCCCCTTCCTACTTCCCCAAGGTCTCTCGGCCATCCATTAAGGATCCCTTTCCCCCCTTTGTTTTGTGAAGAAATTGGCCAAGGCAAGTTGGCCTCCTTGTGGAATCCTAACACCGGCGTGAAGCGAACAAAGCGGACAAAATTTCTCTCCGATCGGCGAAACTCCGGCGGAGCCGTGGAAGAATAAATCCAAGAGAAGTGAACCGGAATCATCCATTCCGGTTGGGGTAACGAGAACTACTACCGCTTGTGTGATCCATTATTTTTTTAGATAATTTTATTTGGTGGAATTTCCGTGCGTTATTTTTGGAATCGTTATTCGTCGTGGTTTAATTTTCATATAGCTTAAGTTGTTATTTCAAGAGTGTTTAATTCTCCGAAAGGTTTGGCGAACCTCGTCTTTCGTTTTGTTGGGGGAGATCTACCAATTCCGAATCGAACTTTTCGGTAGATCTCTTTTGGTACAACCACGCTCGCCCGGATCGGGTAAGTCTCTTTGCCTAAAGAGAACAGCGGCCAATAGCCGTTGGTTCGATCTTTCAACGGTGTGGCTACCGTATGTTAGCAATATTTAATAACGACGTTCGTGAGTGCGTTGCGTTGGATTATTGTGTGAACGTATTAGGGATAATTGTGAAGCGACCGCATGAATTAATTATCCGTTACCGTGTTCAAACCTGTGGCCTACATCAGGTGGTAGGCAGATGGTGGGAAATATCGAGACCATCGCCGGAACGCCCGTTCTTTCCGCACAGATATTCTCGGTATGCACGCAGGGGGACATTCATGAAGATAAGAAGTGCAGGAAAGACACCACCATAACTTTCGGAGATGAAGACCTTGAGGGGCTCCGAACACCTCACCAAGACCCTCTTGTTATCATTGTCGGGATTGGGAATCCCTGCTATAATGTTAAGCGAATCCTCGTCGACAACGGAAGTTTTGTTGACGTCCTATTCTCCTCCACCCTTCAGAACATGAAGCTTTCCGGACAACATCTGACACCAGCCGCGGGTCCAGTATACGGATTTGACAACTATCCAGTCTAGGTGCTAGGGATGATTACCTTACCAGTGACTATGAGAGAATTCCCAAGGCAGGCGACGCATGAAGTCCAGTTTGTTGTGGTAGATTCAAGCTCAACCTACAATGCATTCTTCAGGAGAGCAGTCCAGTCCATTTTCAAAGCTATCCCCTCGATTCCCCATCTCGCAATGAAGTTTCTCACTTTTGGAGGGATCGGAGTCATGCGCGGGAATCAAGAGGCTGCTAGGACTTGTTCAAAGAAGGCGCAGTCCGTCAAAGCTATGGCTCTAAATATTGATGACTTCGATCTACGTGACGAGGCGAACCTGCAGCGGGGAATGCCCATCGAAGGATTGGTTGAAGTCCCCCTGTCACCAACTGCTCCTGCCCACACCGTCCAGCTTGGCTCCCTCCCGCCACAACAAGAAAAATAGGAACTAATAGCTTATCTCTGCAAGAACAAGGATATCTTTGTCTGGGCTCCCGCGGATATGACTGGCATAAATCCTCAAGTCATCCATCATTCTCTCAACATAAACCCAGCTTGCAAACCCGTCATCCAAAATAAGCAAAACTTTGCCCCGGAACGACTCCAAGCAACTGAAGAAGAGGTGCAAAAGCTCATCGACGCCAAGTTCATCCGGGAGGTAGAATACCCTGCCTGGCTGGTCAATGTTTTCATGGTGAAGAAGTCTTTCGGGAAGTGGAGAATATGTGTGGACTACACCAACCCCAATCAAGCCTGCCCTATGGATAGCTTCCCCCTTCCCAGGATCGATCAGTTAGTCGATTCAACAGCCGGGCATCGACTCCTCAGCTTCATAGACGCCTACTCCGGCTACAACTAGATCCGGATGAATCCTGCAGACGAAGAACACACAGTGTTCCGAACAGATAAAGGAATCTACTGCTACAAAGTGATGCCTTTTGGGCTCAAAAATGCAGGAACAACCTATCAGCGGCTCATGAAAAAAGTTTTCAAGGATCTCAATTGCAATACTATGGAAGTGTATGTGGACGATATGCTGGTTAAAAGCGTTCGTCGAGAAGATCACCTAGAAGACCTCAAAAAGTGTTTCAAAATCCTCAGCCAGTACGGTATGAGGCTCAACCCCAGTAAATGTGTGTTCGGGGTTACGTCTGGGAAATTCCTAGGATTTATGGTAACGCAACGAGGAATAGAAGCTAACCCAGAAAAGATCAAAGCTCTCGAGGAGATGTCACCGCCTCAGACCCTCAAAGACGTGCATCGTTTGAATGGGAGAATTATAGCGCTCTCCCAATTCTTGGCACGGACCAGAGATAGATTCTCAGAGGAGCCAGGACTGTAGGGTTCCAGTGGACGGACGAGTGCCAGGTCGCCTTCGAGGCATTGAAGTAATACCTGGCCTCCCCTCTGCTTCTATCAAAGCCTTCTCCCGGAGAAACACTTTTCTTGTACCTCGCTGTCATACCCACGACGCTAAGTTCCGTATTGGTGAAGGATGAAGGGGGAATTCAGCACCCCGTCAACTACCTCAGTAAGATCCTCTCGGATGTGGAGACTCGGTACCCAGCAACAGACAAGACAGCCCTGGCACTCGTCTTCTCAGCCAGGAAGCTTTGTCCCTACTTCTAAGCCCATACAATCAAAGTATTGACCGAGCTACCTCTCCGCACAATCCTCCAGAAACCAGAAGCATCCGGCCGATTGGTCAAGTGGGCAGTCGAGTTAGGCGAATTCGACATCCACTTCTTGTCGTGCCCCGTCATCAAGTCACAAGTCCTGGCAGATTTTGTTTTTGAGAATACCCTACCAGCAGAGACGGAGAGCACACAAGTTGAACCTGATCTGAGATGGACTCTATACGTTGACGGAACGTCTGGGCTCGAAGGCGCAGGAGCGGGATTGCTTCTCATAGGCCCAGAGCTTATCACCTTGGAATATGGGCTCCGATTGAAGTTCCCAGACACCAACAATGTCGCCGAGTACGAAGCTTTAATTGCAGGACTCAGGCTCTTCATCGTCTGCCACGTCAAAGGATTGATAGTCTGCTCAGATTCTCAGCTCATTGCCTCCCAAGTAGAAGGGAACTACGAAGTGAAAACGAACAGCTAGCCCAGTACCTCTCACTTGTAAAGTCCCTCCTTCTCAGGATACCGCAAGTTCAGATCCTTCACATCCCCAGGGAACAGAATTTTCGGGCAGATGCACTGTCAAAGCTGGCCACGTGACCTTCTCAGTATCAGTCAAGGAGGCGCTGAGTAGAAGAAATTGTCTTTCCCAGTGTCCAAGGACCATGGGAAATTGCAGAGATCGACGAGCCGGAAGAATCTTAGGTTAGTCCACTGGTTACCTACCTAAAGTACCAGCAGCTACCAGAAGACCCAATAGAGGCACGATGCCTAAGGATGCGGGCAACCACCTTTGTGTTGATCAATGGAGAATTATACAAACGGTCTTTGTCGGGTCCATACCTAAAGTGTTTAGCAGAGACAGACGTTGAGTATACTCTGCGAGAAGTCTATGAAGGGATATGCAGTGAGCACTTAGGTGGGAAGGCCTTGGCACGAAAAGTCCTACGTCAAGGCTTCTACTGGCCCACTATGAAGAAGGAAGCGACCGACTTCGTCCAACGGTGTAAGAGTTGCCAGCTGCACGCCAACGTCCCGCGGCAACCTCCCATTGCCCTCTCCATGCTGCAAGGAGCACGGTCGTTCGCACAATGGGGAATAGACCTTCTTGGCCCTCTACCTCAAACTTCGGGGCAAAGGAAATTCCACATAATGGCCATTGACTATTTCACTAAATGGGTGGAAGCGGAGCCGCTGGCCAATATCACCGAAGAGAATGCAAAGCAATTTGTATGAAAGAACATCGTTTGTCATTTTGGAATCCCTGCAATAATCATCACCGACAACGGTACTCAGTTCATAGGGAGGTCATTCACGAAGCTATGCTAGGATCTAAAGATCAAGTTGCGACATACGACCGTATCGCATCCACAGATCGAGGTAACCAACCGTACCATCTTAAAAGGGTTGAAGACACGACTTCATGATACTGGGGGGCAGTGGGTCGATGCACTCCCCAATGTGTTATGGGCATACCGAACTACTGAGAGAACTCCCACTGGAGAAACGCCGTACAATCTCTGCTACGGCATCGAGGCCATCATCCCGGTCAACATCGGCGTCCCAAGCCCCCGGGTTTCCAACTTCAACCTCGACAAGAATGGTGAGGCACTCAGGGACAACTTGGATTTGATCCCTAAAGTCTGCGAGGAGGCAGCCCTCCGCATTGCGGCCTACCAAAAACGGATTGCTCGATACTACAACCGCAAGATGAGACCCCGACCGATCAACGTCAGGGGCTTGGTCCTTCGCACCGTAGAGCCCGCTGATAAAGGGACGCAAGGAGACAAACTCTCTCCTACGTGGGAAGGTCCCTTTGTCGTTACAGTAATGGTGAAACTAAGAACATACAAGTTGCGGACCGCTGAAGGAAAGACTCTTCCCCGCACTTAGAACGCGCAGAACCTGTGTCGATTTTATCAATGATTTCCTTCTTTATGTTTTTCGAAGTATGTAACGCATTCTTTAACAAACTGTAGCGTGCTACAGTTGCGCGCGCACTGTAACGCACGTTATAGCACGCTACAGTTGCGCGCGCACTGTTGCGAGCGGTCAAGGGCGCGCGCACGGCCGGATGCGCGCCCCGCGCAACTCGGTCCGCGCTCCCCCTCGCGTACTCGCGCGTTTTCACGTCGTCGCGCCGTCCGACCATGGGCATGTCTTCCGACCATGGGCATGCCGTCCGACGATGGGCACACCGTCCACCCTCTCCCGCAGAGATTTTTTAACATGTCGTTACATGGGCTCGCCGGGCGCCGCTCGCGGACGTTTCTGGTCTGTCGCTAGACGCCGTCATAGTCAAAGGGAATGGGGGAAAATCCTTGTTCTCTCGCTTGTGCCAATCTCTAACAACAGAGGATCTCGGGGGCAATTGATGGGGATGAGGCTCCATTTATAGGCTTGGGTGTGCATTTAACCACTTCCGCATAATTTCTCCTATGGTGGAGATCATGGGTTTGACCGGTCAACCCACTCCCCATGATCTCCACCACAATAGGAGAAATCATGAGGGCCTCCCATTCAACAACTACCGCGACCGCCGCAGCCTGCCGGCCGCCGTTGTCGCCCGCTGCCGGCCGCCAATTACCGCCGCCCGCAGCCGCCGCCGCCCGCAGCCGCCGCCGCCCGCCGCCCGCCGCCAACCGCCGTCGCCACTTGCAGGTTGGCCACCGTCCGATCACTATAGAGCATCCGTCGCCGTCTGATCTACGATAACCACTCACTAAACCACCAAGTTAGTGGCGGGTCTGCCATAACCACCTCCTGGAGGCTATAAAAGGAGTCTCAGGCCTCCTCATTTCTCACCTTTTCTCTCTCGGATTATTCTTCTTTCTCAGGCCAAAGCTCTGTCGAACTCCTCTCTCGGGTCATCTTCAAGCCGCCTACGAGCCAAGTCCCCAAGTGCGCGGAGAAGGGAAGAAGACGACCATCGCCAGCGCTCAAGCACACAAGCCACCAAGTTAGCATCCAGAACTCTCTCGGCGCAACATGTTGCCCGGTGCGAGTCAGAAATTTTCTCTCACCTCCAAGTTGTAACGAGGAGCGGCTTGTAACCCTCGATTCTTCGAACATATTGTAACCGCAACCTGATAGTGGAGTTTGACCGGCACAGCTCCGGTCACATGTTTTTTTATCCAGTTGAGGGGGTTTTCCACGTTAAAACCTCTTGTGTCAATTCTCTCTTTTCATTGACTGTGCGCGCGCTCGACCGTCCTGAGAGCTAAGACGGTTCAGTTTATTCCGGTCCGACTGAGACGCCGAGTTAGCTCGCAACACCTTCCTATCTCCTTCTGCAGGTCTCAAACAAGCTTTAGCTCTACTACTCCAGCCAGAAATTTCAGCCAAGCTTCAAATCTACTATTCCGGCCAGAAACTTCTCTTTCTTGCTACCAAATGCAGGTATTCTCCTTCTTTAACTACTGTATCCAATCATCAAATTTCTTCACCATCACAGCTTCTTCTAGACGGCCATCATTTTTCCCTCTCCCTTTGTTTTTACGTTTTTCTGCATTTGTCATTTTTCAAATCTACAGGTTGTGTTATGGTACAGTTTCGTATGGTTGCTTTTTCTGCATGTTTCTTTTCATGAATTTATCTTTGCATATTTTTCCCAGTGAAAAAAAACTCTGCTCCATTCCATTTCCAGAAAGAAGATAGGCTTTGAAATCTAGTTTGTGAAATCATTTTTTTATGTTCTGGCATTTGTTTTAATTCATATTTTCAATCAAATTTATGTTGCTGAAATTCTTCTCTTTCTTTTGATCTGGGTTAAGTTCTCACACTGCCAAGATAACTCACTCAGAAAAACACAAAAAACCATGCACAGGTGGGGGGTTAGGCTACAAAGACTTTTTTTTTCAGTTATATCAAATTTTGTTTTACTATTGCTCAAACTGTGTGCATAACAGGGGGTTTAGGCTTAAATGATTGTTTATTTTCAGCTATAACAAATTTGGTTTTACTATTGCTCAAACTGTGTGCATATGGTGACTATGATGGTTCATAAAATGAGCTTGCACTTTTGTCTATACCAATAGCATCCATATAAACCTCTACAACAAATTTTCTCATAATTGAAATGTTTCACTTTGTATGTGCTCTCCAATACTTGCTACATAAGCTCCTCTTCGACGTGTTATTTTAATGAGTGTGAATGATTTTGTATTTACCTATTTTGCATTGATTTATATTATAGAATTTGCCTATTTTGCATTGAGACCAATGTTGCCGCCCTTAACGAATGTTGCCACCCACAACAAATGTTGCCACTATCTACGAATGTCACCCCCACGATCAATGTCGCCCTCATGACTAATGTCGCCCCCTCGACCAGTGTCTCCCTACATGACCAATGTTTCCCCCATGATAAATGTCGCCGCCCCTCTAAATGTTTCAAGATCGAACAACAACTATTGTGCTCTGGGGGGGCGCGAGTGATGGGTGCGAGGCCGGTCTGGTGGATTATGTGGAAGCGGACGAAACCCACTTCTATACGGTCTAATGCCGCCCGGAGCATCAAACATGGGTGAAGCCCGTTCGCAGGCGGGCGAAGACCGCCCGAGAGCATCTAACACTGGCGTAGTCCATGCGAAGATGCTCGTGTGTTTGTGTATATATACATACACACACGTGTATACATATACACACACATATATATAATATATAGCTTATATATGTATATGTGTGTGTGTGTGTGTGTATATATATGTGTGTGTGTGTGTCTCGTGCACATGCACGAGACATATATATACGAGTGACAGACACGAGCTTCCGACCCTCGTGCACAGGGCGACGGTACCTGTCCCGTGGCGGCGGGCTTCGCCCTGCCTCCCAACGGGCTTCGCCCTGCCTCCCAACGGGCTTCGCGTTACAGTGCACGCCCCCCCATTCCCCGTCGAAATGAATATAATAATAATAATTTTCAAAATTCGACCCAACAATCTTTCGGGCTAGATTCTGGCCAAACCGTGCATATTTTTGAAAAATATTAAACATGAAAGGTGTAGATCTCGTTCTTGGTTACAAAATATATTTATTATTTGTCTAATTCCGACATACATTATGGGAGAACGAGCTCAATGTTTTTTTTATGAAAAAACTTGAGCTTATAAATTCTTAACCCTAATATATATATATATATATATATATATATATATATATATTATAATTTATTAAAAAAAGAAAAACAAATTAATTTGGTAAGAACCCTAGATCCTAAGTGAAGGTGTTGCCATTAGCTTTGTCCATCCTTGATATCTATATGGATAAAGCCTAGAAAATGCTCCTATTAACATCTATTAGACTCCTGTTCCTCTTCACATTGCCAGCGAGTTTCCAATGGCGCTAGCCCTCTCTTCCCCCTTCTTCGCTCCCACTCTTACCAAGGGCAAAATCTCCTGCCAACCTCGATTCGCATCCCGCGCCAGATCACCGGCTTCCAAAGCCAAGGAGATGGCAGTTCAAAAAAGGATTTCCAGCATGTACGCTCCCTCTTTCCTCCTTATTTATCAATTCAATCTGCTCTCCTTTCTGAACTAGGGCACCAAAAATATCTGAATTGATTTGATGAACTTGATTTCCCATCTTTAGCCAATTTGAAATACTAGGTTTTCTATGTGATTGGACTTCGTTGTGATGTCTTCTTTTTGAAACAATGTTATGAAACTTATCCAATTTCAAAAATTTTTCATGCAACAACTTTAGCGAAGTGGAAAAACAAGATATCATTCAATATTTTGAAGATTTTGTCGGTAAATTAGGGTTAGATTGAAGAGAAAACAAGTGAGAGTGTGTGTGTGTGAAATCGCTAGTTTGTTCTTGTCCCGCAACTTTCGATTTACTTACTAATGAAGAATCACTTTCGGATAAATTTTTATCTTTAGTTACAAATATGAAGCTTTCTTTTTCCATCTTCTTTCTATTTCTAATCATGGAATTAGGAAAATTTTGTCCCGATTGCTAATCATAATAGAAAATTATGATCAGCTGCTCCTCTCTAAGGGCACAATATTTACTACATTCCATAGCGTGAATTATAAAGTTCAAGATGATACTCTCCACTCCCATCTTAAGCAATGTCCCCCACAAGGCCTTCCAAGGCATAAGTCCCTTCATCCAAAGAACCCTTTGGGCAACCTAAGTTAAGGCCCCTCCTTTTTCATCATAAGATCCTCTTCAATGTTATAAGAATAACAAGAAGAACTCAGTTACATCTTCTTGCTCAATTAGTCATTGTCTTGTGATTAGATCACTATCTAAGGTTATAACAAAGACTCAATTTGTATCAATCCGGTTAACTATTTTCAATCATCAATCTATTTTTACTTATTTGAGAGAAATCGGGCATGAACCGGAAGGCCAACCAATTTAGCCCAATCCATTTGAATTTCTACATTAGATTTTCTTCATACTCGATAGTTCTGTTTCATAGTTGTTAGAAATTATCATAAATTTGTCATCCTCCCAAGTCTTTGTTGTTAGAAGCCCCTATTTTATTTAGTTTTTTAAATTTTTCTGTCCAGAATGAAATGCATTGAATCAATTGTAATAACTGTCTAATTTGATATAACTTTCTTCCTTCTACTTAGTTTTCTTTTATTTTTACAAATTCAACAAAATAAAAGTGAATGTATCTAGCGTCTACCTAAATCACCTAGACGGGGTTGAATAGGTGATGTATGCGTATTTTTGCGGAATAAAAATAATCGTAAATAACAAGCACACAAACGCAGAGATTTTATAGTGGTTCTCCGAGTTGGGTACGTTCACTGCCCCGCCTCTCCTATCTCCCACGAAGGGCAGATTTGACTACTTCACTAAACTCAGATCTCGTCAAATCTTACATCTCGGAGTCGCAACTCCTACACCTCGGAGACGAAGCTTCTACCACTCGGAGAACAAACTCTCCTACAACTCGATCCGCAAATCAGATCTACACACTCGATTCACAACTAGATCTACTCTCTCGATCCACAAACGGATCTACAAAACTCGAAGAAAAATCTCCTACAATATTCAAAAGAAAATTACAACAAAAACACACGATTCTAATCTTGATCCGACGTTCTTTGAAGGTTGGAAGTTGAATCTTGGAGAACTCGGAACCTTGAAATCTTGGATCTAGAACCTTGATCTTCGACCAATAGGGACTGGAGAAAAACAGATCTTGAACGAAGAAGCGATCCAATCAACAATGTCGTCGGCGAAGAAGACGGTTGCGCGAAGTCACGGCCGATCGGAAGCAATTCGCGAAATTCGGTGAGGTGCTGCCGGCGGAAATCTATTTCGGGAAGATTGCAAAATCGATTTTAGAAATTAAGTTTTTGGATCTCTTGTTGATTTCAAAATCATCTTAGGTATATATAGGGAGATTCGAAATCAAACGACTATAAAAGGTTTCTAAAATTAAAACCTAGAAAATTACTGTACATGGCCGTCGGTTTTGAACCAGGAAGAAAAATCGGAAAAACGACAAGTCTTTTTCGGCGAGTTTCGTCGAGTATCAGTATGATACTCGCCGAATATGATATTCGCCGAAAATGCCTTGGACAGAATAGAAGAAAAGTCGACATAAAGCCCAACATACCCGACGAGTATCGCATGGGATACTCGTCGAATTCGGCGAGTATCGCTAGTGATACTCGACGAATTCGGCGAGTATCACCTGTGATACTCGGCGAATTTGCCTTGGCGATTTTTTTGCTTTTCTGCGAATTTTCCCTTAGTATATACGACGAATTCGACGAGTATCGGAAAACATACACGACGAATTCGGCGAGTATCAAGGGGATACTCGACGAATTCGACGTGTATGACTCACCATACTCGCCGAATTTTACTTAGGTAAAATTCTCCATTTCTGACTTCTTGACTTTGGTCTTCCTTGATCCTTTTCCTGTACTTGGGATAGAAGTACACCCCACTAGAGAGATTACACGTGAGTCAACACGATGACCTACACAATGAGGGATTATATTGTGCAGTCCTGTATTTACTGCCTCAATGTAACCTGACATTGGTGTGTACTTGGCATTGTAAACCTGCAAGTACATAACTAAAATGCAATATCAAATACAGACTCAATTCATCTTAGCTTGACTGGATCATTCTTCAAATCAGGGTTATTGTGAATACAATACCCAACAATCTCCCCCTATTTGAAGAAGTCAAAATCCTACAAGCTAAGATGAATTGCACATACCAAATAAAATTAAAATAAGACTTGAAAAGATAAATGAAAAAAAAAAGATAACAGTGCGCATTCCAAGACAATTAGATAAATCAAATATATATATCAAAAGTGTTTTAAATCAGGGAGGGCAGCCCACTACACAACATTGAAATATATATAACAATTTAAGTCTTCTTATTCTTCCTTTTCAACTGCTGTCTCTCAAAATATTCTATGGACTTCAGATAGTACTGTGGTGGAGGAGGAGGCATATGATCAACATTCTTGTATTTCCGGAAATGAATCCTCCTCCTGGTGCAAGCCTCTTTATATATGTTCCATTCTTTTGGACTGTAGTGATCCTGATGCTTCTCCGCTCTGAGCTCGTATAAGGCAAAAGTGTCCAAGATAATTCCTTTTGAAGTAGTGCTCCAAACTTCATCCATCTCACGATTAGATCCTTTTCTGCCTTGAGCTGGCCTGGCCGGTTCTGGTCTGACTTCGGAAGTACCTTCTCTAAATTTCCTTTTTTTGAGAACCTGAGTCTCAGAGAACGCAGCAATAGCAGCATCAGTAGCAGCTTGAACCTCTGGAGTCACAACAGCAACAACAACATGGGTCTGAGAGAGGTCCTGTGAGTCTGTCCAGTATTGAGTGTAGTTCGGAGCCGGATGAACATCAACCTGAACAGGCTCAGCAGGAACTTGAGACGAGAAAAACTGACCATGTAACCAAACGGTGTTGTCATAGCTATAATCATTTGCTTGTTTGAATTGGTCGAGCATAGTCTTTTCAACACCGACAATCTTAGCTGTAAAGGCTTCCTCCCCCTTTTTGGCTTCTGCAGCAATTGCATTGACATAAGATTTCAAAGAAGAATCATAGCGTGCCATTGATCTGTTATGGGTCTCGATGAGAGAGAGAGAGAGCATTTGTGTCAACATTTTTCAGTACTCCTTCGTTTTGCTTAAGTCCTCTCATCATAAGAGTTACTGCAGTTGTAGCTTCGTTATACTTTGCGTCAAACCTTTCCTCTAGCTTATCAAATTTCACTTGAACTGCAGTAAGACCATCAAGCATGAACTGATCTGATTGCTTAACTCGTTTGACCACTTTCTGCAACGAGGCATCAAATTTAGCCTGTTTCCTAGCCAACATTTCTTCAAAAACTTTCAGCAACTGATCACTTGAACTGGGAATGCCTTGCATCACTAGTATGGAAGCAGATGGAGAAATACGAGCCGGCTCCGCATCACCTAGGACAGGAGAATGTATAACATCATCTCCTTCCTCCTCAGAAATGGTGACCACCTCTTCCGGAGAAACTGGAGGGGCACCTGACATCTTGCCAATCCGCTTCTCCAGGTTGCGCATCATTCTGTCAACCTGAGTGGAGATAGATATCCTGGACTGAGTTGCCTCCCCCTCAGACACTGGAGTAGATACTGTCTTAGGGAGAGGATCAACCAGAGTGTCTACAGACGTAGGCACTGAAATCACAATGGCAGAATTGCTATCAGCAGACTTATCAGCAGACACCACATCCTCATCAGCAGTCTCAATCTGATAATCTTCAACTGTCAGATCATTATCAACAACATCATCATCAACCACATCAGCATCAACATCCTCATCATGATCAAAAGAAGCTGGATCCTCTTCCTCAGCATGCACTTCTGAATCCTCAACTGTCTGAACCTCAGCAGTGGCAGCAATACCAATAGCAGCAACCTCTGTTAGGATATCCCCTGAACCTGAGTTTGGAAGCACTGTAACTGTATTTGAATGAGCAGCTGTCTCCCCCTCAATTTCTGCACTCAATCCAGCAGGAATCTAACTGGGGTGAGGAGAAGGGATCCTGTCATCAGGAACATGATCTTCCTCCTCCACTGGGGGTATTGGGGCTCCCCCTCACTGGATGATCCACCTATCCCACCTCGAGAAGATTGTAGACTCTATCTTCTTTAGGTGATGGATAGGAAATCCTTTGGTTATATCAAACATATCACCATCGAGCTGATTCAGGTATAAGGTGATAATCCTCCCAAAGTTGGGAGTGCGTAGACTGTCTTTTATCTCGGCGAACAGCAGAGCACCCCAGTCCAGTTTCTTCCTGCAGACTATTGCAAGTAGTATCTTGAACATTTCTGTGGACAGATAGTCGTGCGGGCCCATCTTGCAAATGAGCACCTTGCCAATTATGTCTGAGAGGAGTTTGCCCTCCTCACTCATTCCTTTGCGCTTTATGGCCTTAGTGCTTCGGGGCAAACCACAGAACGATAATGTTCTGGCAAAATCTGCCTCCTCTAGGTAGTCAGCCTGATCACAGATGGGTAGCCGGCTAGCCGCAAGTACCTTGAGAGACGAGAGGCATTCACCTTCAGTTTGATTTTCTGAACCTTGCTTTTTATCACAGAGTCCTCATGACGTAATTTGGCGTAATTGAAGAACTCCAAGACTTCCTTGTCGAGCACCTTGCAGGGGTGTTCGAGGACGAAGGAGAGTCCAGCGGTCTCCAACATCAGAATGACGTTCCTGAATTCGTCGGAGGCTTGAGCAAATTATGCGCGAACCAACTAACCTCCCCCTAGCAGGCCACTAGTGCTTCTAGGAGCCATTGAAAATTACGGAAAACTAGAATTTTTGAAACTCTGGAGAGTAAACTGTACGGGTCTGAGGAAGCTTCTGGTGTCGACGCAAGCACTATACTGAAGATCCTCTGGAAGGCTGCAAGAACTGAAGACTTCACTGTAATGAAGAGACGATAGAAATCAGAACGTTTCTGTTGGCAGGCGGCGGTGAAACACAGTAGCCGGCGGCAACACAGTACGCGGCGGCACGAGTGGAACTAGGGATTTGCGGCAAGCTTTCCACGGTCGATGCGAGCTAGGGCGCGGGAGGAGGGCGACGATCGACGGGAATCGGCGAATCGGGAGCCGAAAGGTCGAGTAATACAGTCGTGTGAATCGTCGGGTTTCAACTGTTTTAGAGTTCGACGAAAGTCGTGCGTGCCCTCCCATTTTTATTTATAAATGAATATATATATATATATATATATATATATATATATATATATATATATATATATCGATTTTTAAATTGCATTTAGACTGCGCGTACCTCAAATTTGATCGTCGAGTCTTCGGATCCAATATAGACAATTTGAAATATTGCCCCAAATAGATTTCTCTGAAATTAGCTGTTGGAGGAGTCTGATTCGGCGAGTGTTGCATGAATATGCGACGTGTCGGTCGATATTCACCGAATTGGACTAGAAGAAATGCCTGCTTTGTTTAAAATGATCGCGAGACAAATTTTGCTTGCTTGACCTTTTTCACGAGTCCTTGTTCAGCATACCGAGCTCCGTTTTGAATAGCGAGAACTTGGTCTCGTCCAGTGGCTTCGTAAAGATATCGACAACCTGCTTGTCCGTCGGGACATAGCTGAGGGCTATGTCCTTGTTTTCCACATGTTCCCGGATGAAGTGGTAGTGCACCTCGACGTGCTTAGTCCGGCTGTGGGAGACTGGATTGTTTGCGATTGTAATAGCGATGGAGGAGTCACAGAACATCGGAATTTCTCTAAACTGCAAGTTATAATATTCCAGTTGATTCCTTATCCATTGAAGTTGTGCGCAACAGCTACCCGTAGAGATATACTCTGACTGGCAGTAGATGTTGCCACACAATTCTGCTTCTTACTGCTCCAAGAAATAAGCCGTCTTCCGAGGATTTGACACGTCCCGGAAGTGTTTTTCCTATCGTCTCTGCTACCTGCGAAGTCAACATCTAAAAAGCCAATTAGCTCGACGTCATTACTTCTTGGATACCATAAGTCAAGATTAGGTGTACCCTTAAGGTATCTTAAAATCCGCTTTGCAGCGACGTAATGAGATTCCTTAATGTTCACCTGATATCTAGCGCAGACACATGCTGAAAACATTATATCTGGCCTACTGGCAGTCAGGTAGAGCAAAGATCCAATTATGCTTCTGTACTTGGTTTCATCAAAAGGTTTCTCTTTCTCGTCCTTGTCTAGAGACATAGTTGAATCCATTGGAGTCCTCATAGAGGTTGCGCTCTCCATTCCGAATTTCTTAAGAAGCTCCTTGGTAAACTTCGTCTGAGAGATGAAAATTTCATCTTCAGATTGCTTCACCTGAAGTCCTAAGAAATACTTCAGCTCTCCCATACTGCTAATTTCAAACCTCCCTTGCATATGTTTGGAAAACTTTTTGCAAAAGTTGTCTTCTGTAGAGCCAAATATTGATTCGTTGACATAGATTTGCACTAGCAAAATCTTGTCTTTAACTTCCCTAAGAAATAATGTCTTGTCTATCTTTCCCCTTGTGAGCTTGTTCTCAAGAAGAAAGCTAGACAACGTCTCGTACCAAGCTCGGAGAGCTTGCTTTAAATCATATAGGGCTTTATTAAAAAAGAAAACATGATCAGGGAATTTAGAGTTTGCAAAATCTGAGGGTTGCGCTACATATACTTCCTCTTTCAGATCCCCGTTCAGGAATGCTGACTTCACGTCCATTTGATAGACAGTGAAGTTTTTGAGAGCAGCATACGCAAGGAACAACCTGATCGCTTCGAGCCTGACCACTGGAGCAAAGGTCTGGTCGAAGTCGATCCCCTCTTCTTGTCGGTATCCTTGAGCTACAAGTCGTGCTTTATTTTTGATGATTACCCCATTCTCGTCCAGCTTGTTTCTGAATATCCACTTGGTGCCTATCACGTTCTGTCCTTTGGGTCTGAGTACCAGCTCCCAGACTTTGCATCTTTCAAACTGGTTGAGCTCCTCTTGCATTGCCATTATCCAAGAGGCATCTTTATTCGCTTTCTCGAACTTCTTCGGTTCAATCTGAGACAGAAAGCTTAGATGCAAAATTTCCTTAGCTGTACCTCTTCTGGTTCTCACACCGTCGCCTGGCTCCGATGATTAGATCAGCTGGGTGATCTCTTAGGTGTCGGAACCCTAGATTTCTTGCCCTCTCTCCAGCAGGCTCTGCAGCATCTTGTGCAGCCTCTATGGGTTGAGGCACTTCTTTCTCTAGAGGTTCTTCATCCACTAAGCCTGAATCGATGATCTTTACTGAGCTTGGACCGTCTTTCTTGATAGCTTCATCCAAGCTTAGCCCCTTGAATCTGGTACTTGCATCTGCACCAATAACACTAGACGAGCTGCTATGGAGCAGACTTGTCTCATCAAATACAACATTTATAGACTCTTCTACCACCAGGGTTTTCTTATTAAAAATCATATATGTCTTACTATGACTACTATATCCTACGAAAATACCTTCAAAATATTTTTCACTAAACTTTGTGCAGTAATACTTCCCATGATTAAGTACGAAGCATTTGCTTCCAAAGATTCTAAAGTAGGACACAGTCGGTTTTCTGCCCTTCAATAGCTCATAAGGGGTCTTACGATAGCTTTTGTTGATGAGTGCTCTGTTTTGCACGTGATAAGCTGTGTTGACTGCTTCAACCCAGAAGTATTCCGGAAGTGAAGCGTCGTTCAACATGGTTGTGCATGCTTCAATTAGGGTTCTGTTCCTTCTCTCAGTTACTTCATTTTGTTGTGGAGTGCGCGGGGAGGAAAATTCATGAAAGATATTTTGACTTTCACAGAATTCTGTCATGGTACCAGACTCAAACTCTGTTCCGTGGTCACTTCTGATTTTGACCACTGAGCAGTTCAGTTCGTTCTGAATTTGCCGGACAAAATTAGTGAAAGACGCGAAGGTGTCTGACTTGTGTTTCAGAAAGAACACCCAAGTAAAATGCGCGTAGTCATCAACAATTACTAACGTATAAACCTTACCTCCGAAGTTGTGAATATGCATATGACCGAATAAGTCCATGTGAAGCAAGTATAAGCTTTGAGAAGAATCTTTCTCAGCAATACCCTTGACGGTAGCCTATGTCTGCTTTCCCATTTGACAGGAGTGACATGAATTCTCTTTTAAGGCACTTAATGCTGGGGGCATCACGCACTAAGTTGTGAGAAAATTATATATTTAAGATTTTAAAATTAATATGTGTTAATCTCTTGTGTCATTGGTCACAGAGAGACGCACTACTTTTTCCCAAAAAACATACTGGGGTAGAAGTGTCTAAACAAAGAAAATTTAAACATAAAATATTTCTGCTCCGAGTGCCTGTTAAGACCGTCTCCAAATTTGCAGACGATTTTATCAAACACTTGTCCTTGCAGAACTCAACGATGTAGCCTTTGTCACATTGTTGACTTATGCTTATGAGATTATGATGTAATCCTTCGACATAAGCAACGTCTGTAAAAGAGACTACGCCATTGGAAATCATACCATAACCTTTTGTTGTTCCCCGGTCTGAACCTCCAAAGATGACTTTTGGTCCGTCTTCGACTGGGGTATAATCACACAAAAGGCTTCTTGTCCCGGTCATGTGCCGAGAGCATCCACTGTCCAAATACCAGATCGGAGTTCTATTGGCCTTTGGACATTCCTGCCAAGATAAATCAGTTTACCTTAGAAACCCAAATGTATTTGGGTCCTTGGTTCCTGGTCAGCATACTCCCCCTAGGAACATTAGCCTTGCGAGTGGTCGGTCTCGCATAGCTAACTCTAGGAATTACAAGATTGGCAGGGTTATACCAACAGTCTGCGCCAAAATGACCAATTTTGCCGCAGCACCAACAGTCGAATCTGTACCTTCTTTTGTACTCCTGCTTTACCCTTTAAACGTGAGGTCTAGCAGAGGTAGAATTCTTAGAGGTGGAGGCCTCCTGGTTGCAGCATACACAGGAGCTTCCCATCTCCTTAGCCTTAGGCACAACAGATATAGCTTTTGGTGTCTTCTTATTGTTATGACCATGCACATATGAACCATAACTCTTCATCTGAATTTCCTCAAACGGTGCTTTGAACACGCTGACACCAAAGTCACGGGGACGGGTCCATCCCTGATATCTGTTCTTGGGCTCTACATGAGTAGGCCTAGCATGGTGACCATAGGACGACTTAATGTCAAACTTGTTCGTCGGGAAGATTACTTTCCTGAACGAAGGTTGATCCATGGGTGCCTTCCCCATTTCTTTGGCGCTAGCCTTCTTGGCAGCCTTACCTTTTCCACCGACGTGGCCAAGACCATCACCCTTCTTCTGAGCGGAGAACTCATCTATGAGAGGAAGAATAGTCTTCGGCTTGGAGTAACTCTCAACGAGTTTTCTCTCCACCGCGAGCTTTTCTTCCAGCTCATCAAGATATTTTTCCTTCAGTTTTAACGTCGCAGCCGAGTCCTTGAGTTTCTCTTTCAAGGAGTGGACTTCATCTCTGAGAGAAAGTAGTTGTGCAATTTCTTCCTTCAAATTTGCTTCCATTGCCTTGAGGGAGGCAATCTCTTTAACTTGCTTTCGGACTACCTTTCGGCATTTGTCGAAAGCTTTTAACAAGTGCTCGTGCTGAGCCATCAACTTTGATTCGTTCTCATCAGAGGAGTAGTTTTCATGACTATTGGAGGAAGTTTCAGATTCTGAAAGAATGGTGTGCGAGTTTACCTTCCCATGGTATTCAGAGTCGCCCACTTCTTCGTCAGATTGAGCCATAAGCCCAAAGTAAGTTTCTTCGTTTTCAGAACTTGACTCGCTCGAGTCACTGTCGCTGAGAGTCTTCGACTTTTTGGCGACGAAGCTCTTTTCTTCTTTCTTCTTCCCTTTGAAGGATCTCTTCTCGTCCTTCCTGGTGCTGTCATTCTTCTTATTTGGACACTCCGCAATCATGTGACCTGACTTATTGCAACAGTAGCAAACAACGTCAGAGGAAGAAAATTTATCAGGTTTCGATTTATACCTGTCCTCCTTCTTGTAGCTTTTCTTCGTACGATCACCGTCACGATGTGATCTCCTGGAATCTGTAGAGAAAGACTTATTCTTCATTTGTCTCCTCTTGCTCAGCAGCTTCTTGAACTGCTTGGAGATTAGGGAGAACTCTTCGTCCGATAGCTCGGAGCCTGATGTGCTGGGCTCAGAGTCTTCAGGAGTGTCAGGAGCTTGTGTCCTTATGGGTGACATAGCTTTGGACTTCCTTGAACCTTCATCCTTTAGGGTTGTAGATTTCTCTTTGCTTGAAAATCGGTTGGCTTGCTCCTCCTTTCTGGTGTTTATTTGGAGTTCGTAGGAGAGCATTTTGCCGAAAAGATTCTGAGGGTCGATCTCTGGCAACTTCCCGAATTCTCTGATGACAACAACTTTTGTATTCCAGTCCTTTGTCAAAGATCTGAGGAATTTGTCGTTCAGTTCACCATGAGTGAATTCACGGCCATAGTTCCTGAGGTCGTTGACTATCTTGAGAACTTCTCAAAACTGTCAGCTATGGAGTCATTGACACCTTGCTTGAAGGCTTTGTACTTCTGATTCAACAGCGATCTGCGATCGTCTCACACTTCTTCAGTACCTTTCATAAGAACAACCAGGCAGTCTCACATCTCCTTGGCAGATTTGTAGTGGAATAAGTTCTGGAGCATTGAGTCGTCCACTGCACTAGCTATTATATTCTTCGCCTTCTTGTCCAGGGAGACTAGGGAAATCTCATCATTAGTGAGATCCATCATCTTCTTGGGAATCTGAATTGCTGGATTTATAGTTGAAGCCTGAGTAGGGATGTGTGGTCCTTCTTCCACGATCGGAAAAATTCTCGGATCTGCAGCTTCCATGTAGAACCGTACTCTTTCTTTCCACATGAGAAAGTTCTCTTTGGTGCACACTGGTAGCTTCATGGAAGTCATATATTTTCTTCGATCCATGGTGACTGTGCGGAATCTCTTAACGCTAGATCTGGGACTTGATCAAGGTATTAGTCTTATTGGCCAAAGTGCCCCTCTGATACCAATTAAAAGTATCTAGCGTCTATCTAAATCACCTAGAGGGGGGTGAATATGTGATGTTTGCGTCTTTTTGCGGAATAAAAATAATCGTAAATAACAAGCACACAAACGCAGAGATTTTATAATGGTTCCCCGAGTTGGGTACGCCCACTGTCCCGCCTCTCCCTTCTCCCACGAAGGGCAGATTCAGCTACTTCACCAAACTCAAATCTCGTCAAATCTTACACCTCGGAGTCGCAACTCCTACACCTCGGAGACGAAGCTCCTACCACTCGGAGAACAAACTCTCCTACAACTCGATCCGCAAACCGGATCTACAAACTCGATCCACAACCGGATCTACTCTCTCGATCCACAAATGGATCTACAAAACTCGGAGAAAAATCTCCTACAATATTCAAAAGAAAATTACAACAACACACGATTCTAATCTTGATCCGACGTTCTTGAAGGTTGGAAGTTGAATCTTGGAGAACTCGAAACCTTGAAATCTTGGATCTAGAACCTTGATCTTCGACCAACAAGGACTGGAGAAAACAGATCTTGAACGAAGAAGCGATCCAGTCAACGATGTCGTCGGCGAAGAAGACGGTTGCGCGAAGTCACGGCCAATCGGAAGCTATTCGCGAAATTCGGTGAGGAGCGGTCGACGAAAATCTATTTCGGGAAGATTGCAAAATCGATTTTAGAAATTAGGTTTTTGGATCTCTTGTTGATTTCAAAATCATCTTAGGTATATATAGGGAGATTCAAAATCAAACGGCTATAAAAGATTTCCAAATTTAAAACCTAGAAAATGACTGTACATGACTGTCGGTTTCAAACCAGGAAGAAAAATCGAAAAAACGACAAGTCTTTTTCGGCGAGTTTCGTTGAGTATCAGTATGATACTCGCCGAATATGAAGATGATATTCGCCGAAAATGCCTTAGACAGAATAGAAAAAAAGTCGACATAAGACCCAACATACCCGACGAGTATCGCCCAAGATACTCGTCGAATTTGGCGAGTATCGCATGGGATACTCGTCGAATTCGGCGCGTATCGCTAGTGATACTCGACGAATTCGGCGAGTATCACCAGTGATACTTGGCGAATTTGCCTTTGCGATTTTTCTGCTTCTCTGCGAATTCTCCCTAAGTATATACGACGAATTCGACGGGTATCAGGAAGTATACACGACGAATTCGGCGAGTATCAAAGGGATACTCGACGAATTCGACGTGCATGACTCACCATACTCGCCGAATTTTACTTAGGTAAAATTCTCCTTTTCTGACTTCTTGACTTTGGCCTTCCTTGATCCTTCTCCTGTACTTGGGATAAAAGTACACCCCAATAGAAAAATTACACGTGAGTCAACACGATGACCTACACAATGAGGGATTACATTGTGCAGTCATGTGTTTACTGACTCACTGTAACCTGACATTGGTGTGTACTTGACATTGTAAACCTGCAAGTACATAACTAAAATGCGATATCAAATACATACTCAATTCATCTTAGCTTGACTGGACCATTCTTCAAATCAGAGTTATTGTGGATACAATACCCAGCAAAAAGAGAATTTTTCATCTTTGAAACGTTACAATGATTATTTGGAAGAAGTGGATGACATTAATTAATATTACTATCAATCTGTCTGCTCATGTAGTTATATGCGCATAAAATTTGCACTGTTTGAAAACCTCCAATTCTTGCTATATTTTAGCGAGCAAATAAGATATCACGAATAAGATCTTATAATTTTCATGTCGAAAAAGAGTTCCTCCTGTCTAGATGTGCATCAATATCATGACATTTGCCATTCTCTGTGTGGAGTAATTGTTTCTCAATGTGCTTTTTTCTCTAGCAAAGGCAGAAGAATTAGCAGCTGTACTGATGATGAGTAAAGGACCGACGCAGACTGAGACAGCTGAATATTTAAGTTAATATATTCAGGGAGAACAATTTTTTGTTCGATTACTATACATAATCCTCAGATTAACTTAAATTATTTAAGTTGTTGCTTGCACAGATCTTGCATATCATCTTGATATTTATGACATTCGTTCCCCAAATACATCTCATTATAATCGCAGACCGTAACAAAAAACTTGAGAACGCAAAAATTGATTCATCTGTGGGAACCCTTCTTGGCAGAGCTGCTGCACCGTGTATCTCCCAATGTAGCCCGCCCCGCCGGTCTCCAAGATGTTCATCTCTTCTCCAGAGCGATGCATCAGCGACGAAGTTAAATGTGGATTTATGGATGGAAGTTGCGAGTGTTGACGTTGTCGGCGACGGAGTTAAATGTGGATTCGTAGATGAAGTTGTTGGCGTAGATGGAAATTCCGACGCCCGAGGATGCGTAAAATGAAGAAAAGTCACGTAGCTTTGTTGCTCTACTATAAGAAAATGACCACGAAAAACTCCAAAGCAGGAAGAGAATTATCGTTGTAGCAAGAAGGTAGAGCTTGAAGTGGTCTCCCAGCCCTCCATCGTTGCTTCCACAGTTCCACCCAATACATTTTTGTGTTTTCTGGATTGCAATTATAAAGAGATATATTTGGGGTGTGAATAGAGCAATTTACGGACCGCCAATTTCAACTCTCTATTTATATTGTCCCATATTCTCCAATCATGTTATTATTGACACTCGGTTTTTGAGGCATAAAATTTACATTTCTCTTGTACTTTTCACTTTCTTGGGTCAAGTATATAACTGTAGTATACAAATCTCCAATTCAACAGATTAAAGTCTCCAATATTTAGTAAAATTTTATGGGTGCTGTTACTTGCAAATCCAGTTTGATTTTTAGCAAATCATTACTATTAGCAAACACTTATTTTTCAAAATGGTTATTTGAAAATCATTTTGTTACTAGCAAATTAACATAAATTTTTAAAAAAAAAAATTAAATTTTGTTTAAAACATTCATTCTTTCAAAATAACTCGCAAAATAACTCGCTGCATATAATGACATTACAAATGATTTCAAATGTATTCATTCAACCATTTATGTTAGCATTGTAGATGAGTCAAAATGCCGCAAATGTTTAGTATGTCCAAAACTGCTTTTTCAATAAAATATCATTATCTGCACCAAATCTTTAAACAAAATATCGGTCGGTTTAGAAATATATTTGATTTCTAATTCTTATAAGGATGTGTTGTATATACGAGTTAAGTGTATATAGGAATATATACGTCCTTTTGAATTGCGTCTTATACATACAATTTCATGAGAAGTGTTTAACATGAAAGTTGTAGATCTCGACGAGATCTACAATTTTCATGTTGAACACTTTTTGATTTGAAGCACTTTAGACCCCCCGATTTGACCCCTGAAAAAAGTTGCATCGTCCATATGTACGGAAGTCCGAGATCAGCGTGATTTTTTTCGGGAGTCAAATCGGGGGCATAAAAGGCTTCAAATCAAAAAGTCTTCAACATAAAAGTTGTAGATCTCGTCGAGATCTACAACTTTTATGTTGAACACTTTTTGATTTGAAGTAGTTTAGACCCCCGATTTGGGCCCCACAAAAAGTCACGTCGAAAATCTGTACGTTCCGTGCATGTCTTTTTAAGGGCCCAAATTGGAGGCCTAAACGATTTTAAATCACGAGATCTACAACTTTCATGTTGATTACTTTTTCAAATGAGAAATATTTGAGACTCAAAATTCAAAAAAACAAAAATTGCCAAAAAGCAAGATTGGCTTGCTAGTAGTAATTTTTGGGAAGAGAAAAAAATGCAAAAAATGACTGTATCTATTTTTTTCTTGTTTGCTAGAAACGAAAGTGGGTTTGCTAATAACAGCACCCAATTTTATACCCTCAAATAAGAAGCGGAGTCTTGGCAGAACGGTTGAGGTGTTGCGGTGCGACCTAAAAGTCGCAGGTTCAAGTTCTAGAAGCAGCCTCTTGCAGAAATGCTAAGAGTAGAAGTCGGAATCAACTGAATCGCCTAACCAAACCAGTCCAAATCACACAGTTCGGTTTGGTTTTAGCTGCCCACAGTTTAGTCACAGTTCCATGTTTAGAAAACTGTGTGGTTTGGTTTACGGTTCAGAATATCAAACCGATTCGAGTTGAATCGAATCGAACTATATCAACACATGGTTTGTCTTGGTTGGATACACGCTGAAATTCTTTTTTAATATTAACATGATCTATTTTCCATAAGATAATTGTTGTTAAGAGTTTTGCTTTTCAAGGTGGACCAACATGGTTGTAAAAAGACAACTATTTCTCTATATATTGGATCCAGGTATTTTTATATGTCGGCAATTAAATGTTGTTTTATAGAATCATTTAGATGACTAACTAATTATTAATGAGAAAATCTCTTTTCTTTTAAGTAAAAAAATCAAACCAAAATCTCTTTTCTTTTAAGTAAAAAAATCAAACCAAACCATACTGCTACAACCCTAAAAATGTAAGATAAAGTTTTCCTGCATTTCATGCTTGTGGTGGGACCATTCTCCCGACCCTCGCTCCGCAAGGATGCCTTGTGCGCTGAGCTGCCATTATAGATCCCTCAAATAGGGTAAAGAGCACTCCATTATGTATGGTGTGCACTTAGGCTTCATTTGTTTCCGTGTTTTTGGTGAGCATTTGGAGCAAACGTCGCCTCACGACGGGTAAATAAATGAAGCCGCGACGGTGTTTGTCGCTTCTGCACCGCCCACCCGAGAAAAGGAGGTAAAAAACCTCTGTTTCGATCTGTTGAAACCGAAAACTCGGTCTCTGTGGAGTTCACCCTTGAGGAAGGGGTGAACGCACACTTACTTCTCTCCCGCGAGTCAAACAATTAAGGAAAAAGAATAGGGAAAAGACCCAAGGGCTCAGCGTGGAGGTCCCACCACACACCCGGAAGATCTTAGAACGTTTCCTCCCCTCTAGACAAATGTCGAGCTAAGAGTATCTCGGAAAGCGCAAGAAGACCTGAGCACCAGTAAGCATGCTCTATGAGGTACCCCCTTGGATCTATTTATAGATTTCTGAAAACGGCTTGCAAATAGCCAACCTCCGTTGTTTTGAACAGCTATGTGCAGCTCAATTGGGTCTGCCAACATCGTAACTCCGCTATTCCAACAGGCTATAGACAGGCCAGCGAGGGTAAAACAGTAAAATTACACCACAAGAGACTGGGTGAGTGGCCCTATGGAGCCTCCGCTCGCCGGGGACGGCGAGTGCTTGATGGAGCTGGCACTCGTCGCCTCTGCCAGCCTTGGGCGAGTGCGGGTCTGGCCTGCCCCACTCGCCCGTGCACGCCGAACCCCCGGGGCGAGTGCGAGCTGACCCGCTCCACTCGCCCGCTGCTCGCGGGGCCCCTAGGGCGAGTGCGAGCCGACCCGCTCCACTCGCCCGCTGCTCGCGGGGCCCCTAGGGCGAGTGCGAGCCGACCCGCTCCACTCGCCCCTCAAACAATCCACCCCCATTTGGGCGAGCCGGACTGCTGGACTTTGGTCGATCTAGCCCCTGTCGGCCGCTACTCGCTGGATATGGGGTTATACACAATCTCTGCTCTTTGCGAGGCTGGCCCAAGCTCGGAAAGAAACATCCAACCCACAATATGCGGCGAGTGCGACAGGGGCCAGAGAATCTTTTGGTGGGCTCCACCAGCGGCTATATATATAGGTCCGCGTACCTGGGCAACTTTTGTCATTCCCTCTTACTTGAGCCTTGCCTAGATTCCTCTCCAAAGAACTCCAAGAGAAGCTCAGCCGCGCCCGCGAGCTCAACGCCGCTCGCGCTGACGCGTTAGTCGGTCTGCCCCCCATTACTACAGCGCGCGAGCCATCGAAATTCAATCCTACCAAGAAGGCCAAGTCCATTCCAACGGATGATGAATCCATCTACCGCGACCTGGAGTCTACCTTGGCTCCTGAGATCGCCTCCTCCAAACCGCCTGCCGATCTCAAGGGGAAAGTAGTCGTCAACATTCCCGCCAACCCCAAGGATATGATCACCAATCCAATGCAGAGGCCTCCACACCGCGAGTCCACACCCCACACGACAACTCGCAGTCTCAGACTCCCCAAGACACTCGCCTGTAAAGTAAATCGCCCCCTTTAGGACCACAGGGCTGGATTCGCTGAAAATCAGGTCGCCCGCTCGCATTCCTTCTCAGAAACCCACAAGTACTCCTGCGCTCGCGGGGGAAAGAGCCGAGGACATCCTAGTCCCCAGCTTCAATCTCATCTCCCCGGGAGTCCATCCTCCTGGTCACTGCAAGAACCTGGCCATGCCTCCTCCACACACCTTCTAAGAACTGCCGAGCTCATCCCGTTAGCTCTGTTTTCTCTTGAATATTTTGCCTAGGTCTCTTTGCTGCTCGCACCCTCTTTCTGCCAGAGTTGATTATATTTTTTTTGCAGGGCTTCTTGCTCCGTGTGAGGTTGAAGAATCTTCAGAACAGGCTCGCCACTCGCCACCCCATGAGCATGGGATGGATAGCTTCCTGAACGACTCTCTGGATCCTGCCGAGCTGAGGCGGCGAATAGTGGAGGTGCTGAAGAAGCAGGACGCCGCCCTGCGCCAACTTTGAGCGGACAACACATACAACGAGCAGAGGCTGCAAGCGCTGGAGCGGGGGTTATGTGCTGTTCGCGGACAAGGTGGAGCACGGCTCGGCGAGCAAGATGATGTCTCCCACCCCAGTCATGGAGAGAATTGACGAAAGCCTGCAGACCTTTGACAGGGACCTGGACCTGGTCCGCGAGTTCCTCAACCAGCGCCGACCTCCGGGGATGGGGGCGTGAGGCCAGGGTAGATGGAAATGGCTCCCTAGCTGAGCATACAGGCCCTCGCCCCCCAACTCCCCAGCTCGCGCGGGTTGGCTGAACTTTCCTCTGCTTGCAATGAACTTCTTTGTCGGGGTTGCGAATGTCCATGTCTGTAATAACTTAAACAATTTTTTAGATCTCAATTCTATTTGAAATAATAGGATGTGCTTATCTGTGTTTAGCTCGCGCTAGGATAGACTAGATCGTCGGGTGGCGAGCTGGAATCAGCGAGCTGGGGCTGGCGAGCTAGACCGACCGGTCAGTTCAGCCATAAATTTGATTTTCTATAAATAGTCCCCCTCACCAACCCCATGGCTATCGCCTTAATTGCATTCATACCCCCCTTTGCTGCTCTGCTCTCAACGTGCTCTCGCATCCCCACCTTTACCTGCTCTCACACTCCAACCTTTAGCAGATATGGGCAAGACACGACCCAACGCCGACGGTCGCTCCAAGTGTGATCGACAATTTGCCGAGTACCTATTTTTTGACGGAAACACCACCGAGCGCGAGCTCGCCGCCTTCAAGACTGAATACCTTCCCCCCCCCCCCCCCGACTATGAGGCTCGCCGGCCCAGAGATGGCGAGGCCTTCAACACCTACCGGGATGAGCTCGCCTTCTCCATCTCGCACTTCAAGGTGGGGTTGCGCCTCCCCCTATGGCCAGAAATCCGCCAGATCCTCAAGTACTTCGGTGCGGTGCTCAAGCAGCTGAACCCGAACTTGATCGCTATGATGGTCGCGTTCTCCTGTCACCTTCGCCGCGAGTGGATTGAATTCAACCTCATCGTCTTCCGCAAGCTCTTCACTTACCGCGCGACCAACAATGGGGTCACCTACCTGATGGGCTCGTACATTAAGGTTCGCGAGACCGCGAACAAAAATCACATCTAGGTATCCAAGATCGTCTTCATCAAGGGCGACCTGGGTAATATACCCTTCTCCCCCCCCCCCCCCCCCCGCAAAAGAGCGAGGAGGTATATCGGCCTCCAACGTTATCCGGCGACGCCGCCGAGCTGCACAGGTTCTTCCTGGAGAAGGACTTCAAGGTCACCTTCCTTCAAAGGGGCCTCGACTCGCTTCCCCTCGTCCTCCCTGGCGAAGGTATGCTCTCTTTTTTCCTTCCTGCCGGCTCGCTTGTAATCATCAATTTTCTAACTCAAGTCTTTCTCTGCAGGGGAGCGATCAATTCTCGAGCATCCGCCTCATGTGGACTCGGGAGTTAGCCCGGACCCGCCCGCGCGTGAGCGGCCTGCACATGTTCTTCCATTGTAATCCCCCCTTTGTAATATGTACTATTTACTAATGAAAAAGTACTTAGCTTGAATTTGCCTCTTCTTTTCCTTTTTTTTTGAATCCACTGTGATGTATTCGCCTGCGAGCTGACCTCCTCGTTGGGAGACCTCGTTAGGATAGAGCTTGCCGCTAGAATGTATCTGAGTTATGATTCGTGCCTGCGGAGAGACCTTGGGAGCTCGCTGATCCTAGATAACTAGGAGGCGAACCATCAACCGACCCAAGCTCGCGAGTACTTAGCTCGCCCACGAGTTGCCCTTTTCGTTATCGTCAAGCTGAAATTGTTAAAAAATTCCCAAGTAAAATTTTACGAGGGTGGAAATGTACCGTCGAGGACCACCTCATCTCGCCATCCTCAATGGATGCTGAGATCTCTGCTCGCCGCCCTCTCATCTTGTCATGGGATGATGCTACCCCCGGGGTAATAGGCCCAGACACCTTGCCGAGCTAGTCTCGCGAGTGCTCAGCTTGTCGGTGGCAGTTCTTCCTCCTTAAGGCTGCCCATAGTAGCCTCGGCCAGCTCGCCCAGGGGTGTCTAGATCAACCCCTTAATCACCTTTGTGTTCTGCCTTTGAAGTCCAACTAGCTGGTTCCTGAATTTAAATGTGTCCACCGAGAATCTCAGCCTTGTTAGCTAGGTGAGATCCTGACAGTGGGTGTGGAGCATTAGCCGGCCTCAGCCCTCTAGGGTCATAAAGACGTCACTCGAGGATCCCGGCCCTGCCAGCTAGGTGGGAGCCTGATAGAGGGAACATCTCGGGACCTAACCCCAGAGTGAGAAAACTTGTCATCACTTATCCTCTGGGCGCTACCACCAGCCCAATCAGCTAGGTGGGAGCCTGACGGAGGGTGTTGATCATCATCCGACCTCAGCCCTCCAGAGTCATAACGATGCCACTCGAGGATCCCGGCCCTGCCAGCTAGGTGGGAGCCTAGCAACGGGAACATCTCAGGACCTAACCCTAGAGCGAGAAAACTGGTCATCACTTATCCTCCGGGCGCTACCACCGACCCAATCAGCTAGGTGGGTGCCTGACGGCGAGTGTGGAGCATCAGTCGGCCTCATCCCTCCAGGGTCATAACAATGTCACTCGAGGATCCCGGCCCTGGCAGCTAGGTGGGAGCCTGGCATCGGGAGCATCTCGGGACCTAACCCTAGAGCGAGAAAACTTGTCATCACTTATCCTCCGGGCGCTACCACCGGTCCAATCAGCTAGGTGGGATCCTGATGGCGGGTGTTGAGCATCAACCGGCCTCAGCCCTCCAAGGTCATAACGACGTCACTCGAGGATCCCGGTCCTGCCAGCTAGTTGGGAGCCTGGCAGCGGGAGCATCTCGGGACCTAACCCCAGAGCGAGAAAACTTGTCATCACTTATCCTCTGGGCGCTACCACCGACCCAATCAGCTAGGTGGGTGCCTGATGGCGAGTGTGGAGCATCAGCCGGCCTCAGCCCTCCTGGGTCATAACGACATCACTCAAGGATCCCGGCCCTGCCTGCTAGGTGGGAGCCTGACAGCGGGAGCATCTCAGGACCTAACCCCAGAGCGAGAAAACTTGTCATCACTTATCCTCCGAGCACTACCACCAGCCCAATCAGCTAGGTGGGAGCCTGACGGAGGGTATTGAGCATCAACTGGCCTCAACCCTCCAGGTTCATAACGACGTCACTCGAGGATCCCGACCCTGCCAGCTAGGTGGGAGCCTGGCAGCAGGAGCATCTCGGGACCTAACCCCTGAGCGAGAAAACTTGTCATCACTTATCCTCCGGGCGCTACCACCGGCCCAATCAGCTAGGTGAGAGCCTGACTGTGGGTGTTGAGCATCAACCGGCCTCAGCCCTCCAGGGTCATAACAACGTCACTCGAGGATCCCAGCCCTGCTAGCTAGGTGGGAGCCTGACAGCGAGAGCATCTCGGGACCTAACCCCAGAGCAAGAAAACTTGTCATCACTTATCCTCCGGGCGCTACCACCGGCCCAATCAACTAGGTAGGAGTCTGACAGCGGGTGTTGAGCATCAACCGGCCTCAGCCCTCCTGGGTCATAATGACGTCACTCGAGGATCTCGTCCCTGCCAGCTAGGTGGGAGCCTGGCAGCGGGAGCATCTCGGGACGTAACCCCAGAGCAAGAAAACTTTCCCTTGTCCAACCTCCGGCCCCTGCCAGCTAGGTGGGAGCCTGGTTACGGGGGCATTTCGGGACTTAGCTTGATAAATACAACTCGTAATAACTTGATCTGCAAAAGAGTTGGAGCATCAAAAGATTTCATATTCATTGAAGGAATGGACGTACATATTTTCACGGATAGAAACGCTTCAAGTCATCACTACTCCAGGTGTGACTTAGGCTCTCTCCCTCCACATTTCGGAGATAGTATCCCCCTGACCTTAGAGCTTCCTAAACAATATACGGGCCTTCCAATTAGGGTTGAGCTTCCCCACTGTCGTTGACCTCCCAGCTGCATCCACCTTCTTCAGGACCAAGTCCCCTTCCGCGAATTGTTTGACCCTGACGTGCTTGTCAAAAAACTTAGTCATTCTTCGCTTTACCTCTTCCTGTCGGATGGCGGAGAGATCACGCAACTCCTCCACCATGTCAAGGAAGAGTAATAGCTCCTCTTTTTAGCTCGTCATTCTTCCCTTCCTGCCTCTACCTCAACCACCTGAGGCATCCGGACCTCGAACTATATTGGAAGCACGACCTCACACCCATGGGAGAGCTTGAAGGGGTCTCCCCCGTGACCGTGTTGGGAGTGGTTTTAAGGGCCCAAAGAACTGAAGGAAGCTACTCCACCTAGCTACCCTTCAAATTCTCCACCTTCTTGAGGAGGTTGACGATGATTTTGTTCACCGCCTCCACTTGCCCGTTGCTCCTACGATGGTGGACCGATGCGAACCTGAGATCAATCCCGAGTTGTCCATAGAAATTGATGAACTCAGTGTTGGCGAACTGAGACCCATTGTCCGTGACAATGGCCTGGGGCAGGCCGTGCCGGCAGATGATCTCACCCCAAATGAAGTTCCTGATTACCTGGGAGTTCACCTTGGCTAGCGCCTTCACTTCCAACCACTTAGAAAAATAATCTATCCTCACCAGTAGGAACCTCCTCTGCCCGCTAGCCTGGGGGAAGTCCCTACCAAATCCATTCCCCAAATGGTGAAGGGCCAGGGGGTCGTGATACTCTTGAGCCGCTGAGATGTGTGCGAATAGAAAACAAGTAGACCGAAAATTTGGAGTAACAAAATTTTTATTATCCAAAAAGATATCTATTACAAAGGTATGACCTCCTTTTTATAGAATGGAGGATAGAAGAGAGATTACAAATAAGCAATGTGGGACTAATAATTACAGGAACAAACATCTATACAAGTTGCATAAGCCGCGTGGTTAGACTAACCGCACGACAACTACAATGTGGAGAAGACAAGCTGACAATATCTTCAAGTCGCCATAGACAAGCCGCCAGACCGCCCGGACACCAATCAGCAACAGCCCGGCTACCAAGCCGCTTGGAGAAGCCACCAGACCGTCATACACCAATCAGCAACAGCCAGACTACCATGCCGCTGGGGGAAGCCGCTAGACCGCCAGACCGCCCGGTCTCCATACTGCAACACTCCCCCTCAAACTGGAGCATAGATATCAATCATGTCCAGCTTGTCACAAATGTGAAACAAGGAAGCGGAAACCGGCTTGGTGAAGATATCTTCCAACTCATTGTCAGAAGTGACGAACGGAGTACAAATCTGTTTCTTCAAAATCTCTTCTAGAATAAAGTGACAGTCGACTTCTATGTGTTTTGTTCTCTTATGAAAGATCGGATTTTTGGAGATGTATATCACGGTCTTGTTATCACAGAACATAAGAAGAGGATAATTGTAGACCTCTCATAAGTCAAGCATGAGAGCCCGTAACCACTTTAACTCACATGTGGTCGATGTCATACTACGATATTCCGCTTCTACACTAGACCTGGAGACAACAGACCTTTTCTTGCTCTTCCAGCTCACAAGATTTCCTCCAACAAATGTGCAAAAACACGATGTTGACTTGCGGTCTCCTTTATCATCAGCATAGCTCGAATCTGAGTACGCTTCAACCCTCAAGTGACCATTCTTCTGAAAAAGCAATCTTTTCCCTGGTACTGCTTTAACATACTCCAATATCCCTAGGACAAACTGTAGATGGCACTCCCTAGGAGCTTGCATGAATTGGCTAACCTTGTCTGCATCATAGGAGATGTCGGGTCTGGTCACCATGAGATAAATGAGTTTGCCCACCAGACGCCGGTATCTCGTAGTATCAGATTAAGGAGGCGAGTCATCTGTCCAAGTTTTGTCTTCTCCAATAGCCATGAGACATCTGGCAGGTTTAGCACCAGTCAACCCTGCCTCTTTTAGTAAATCAAGAGCATACTTCCGTTGGGAGAGGACCAAAGAGTTGGGCTCCCAAGAGATTTCAATCCCCAAAAAGTATTTAGGGGAGCCCATATCCTTTGTGACCAGATGTTGACAAAGATGTTTCTTTGTCAAAGCTACCCCAGCCTGGTCATCGTCAGTTAGAAGAATATCATTTACATATACAACAAGAACCACCATACCAGAGGAGGTTTTGTGGATGAACAAGAAGTGATTGGCTGAACTTCTTATAAAACTAATGGCTGCAATAATGCCGCTAAACTTGTAAAACCAAGCCCGAGGGCTTTGCTTTAGGTCATAGATGGTCTTCTTCAACTGACATCGCGTCTCCCCCTGAACAACATACCCAGGAGGTTGCTCCATGTAAACATCCTCCTAAAGATCACCATAAAGAAAGGCATTCTAGAAATCCAGCTGAGAAATGACCAAACCCTATTGACAGTCACAGAGAGAAGAACCTGAATGGTGCTGAGACGAGCAACAGAAGAGAAGGTGTCAAAGTAATTAACACCATAAGTCTGAGTAAAACCTTTGGCGACCAGGCGGGCCTTGTATCGATCCACGTTGCTGTCTGGATGGAACTTCACAACGAATACCCAGTGACAGCCAGCCACATCAGTGCCCAAATGGGGAGGAATAAAGGTCCATGTACCCCTTTTAGTGAGGGTAGAAATTTCCTCATCCATAGCAGTCTTCTAATGAGGAATAGTAATAGCTTCCTGGTAGGTGCGAGGAGTGGCAGTGGCAAAGATAGCCAAGGCAAATGCCCTGCGAGAAGGAGTTAGACGATCATAAGACACAACAACAACTAGCGAGTGTTGTGTACACGCCTGCACCCCTTTGTGAAGAGCAATGGGAAGATCCAGGTCGGTGTGTTCCTCAGTTTCTGGGGCATCTGTGGCGAAGAGAGCTGGCCCGGGAGTAGAGAGACGGCTGAGGAGAGGAGGGAGATATCTCAGAAGGTGGACACGGTGGAGGAGATGGTGGAGACGGTGGAGGTGGAGGAATCTCGGCAGGTGTAGAGGGGACAAAAGGGGTGGTATGAGAGGGAGGAACATCAGGAGGAGAAGAGGAGTCATGAGAGAAGTAGGATGCACTTTCAAAGAAGGTGACGTCTGCAAAGACGAACTGCTTGCGGTCAACCGGGTCAAAGCAACAATAACCTTTCTGAGTGATAGAGTACCCCAGAAAGACACATTTGGTGGACCGTGGTGAGAGTTTGTCACAGATGGCTAAGGGAGAGTGCACAAAGGCTGTGCACCCAAAGACACGCAGATGGAGAAAAAATATATCCTTGCCCGGATAGAGAATGGAGAAGGGGGTTTTTCCGTGGAGAACAGTGGAGGGAATGTGATTGATAAGATAGCAGGAGATGAGAACAACATAGCCCTAATAGGAGCGAGGAACCTGCATTTGAGTCAGCAGAGTACGCGCGACATCAAGGAGGTGACGGTTTTTGCATTCTGCCACACCATTTTGCTGTGATGTATAGACATAGCTAGTTTGATGAACAATACCATGTTTCATACAGAAAGAGAATAACTCATGACTAAGATATTCTTTTGCATTATCAGAGCGAAATATTTTAATAGAAACATCAAATTGATTCTTAATCATAAAATAAAAAGATGTCCATACATTGAATAATTCAGAGCAATCTTTTAAGAGATACACCCAAGTACAGTCAGAGAAATCGTCAATAAAAGTTACAAAATATGAACTATCCCGACCTACGATGAGGGTAGGAGCAGCCCCCCCCCAGATATCGGAGTGAACAAGATCAAACGGTCAGGAAGATCCACGACCTTGCTTCGGTGGGAAGGAGGAGCGGTGATGCTTGCCAAGCTGACATGCGTCACAGTTGAGAGGAGGACCCTGCGGAGGAAGGTGGGGCATAAGTTGACAAAGAAGTCGTGGAGGAGCATGAGCAAGATGAAGGTTCCATTGGAGAAGATCAGTAGAGGAGGAGGAGAAGGCGGACAATGCAGAAATGTTGGTGAGGAAGTAGAGGCCATCGCTCTCAGTCCCAGTAGCAATCGTCCGTTTGGAGCCCGGATTCTGAAAAGAACAAGAAGTAGGAGTGAATGTGACGGAACACTATAGTTGCTTGCACAGAGAAGTAATAGATAATAAATTGCAAGGGAACTTGGGCACGTAGAGGGTATCCGCTAAGCGAAGAGACGGAGTGACTTGAACCACTCCCGTTCCATTGACCGGTGAGGGAGAGCCGTCCGCAATAAAGACCGGGGGCAACCGATCATGCTTTTCTAGGAGAGAAAAATACTGAGGATTGCATATCATGTGATTGGTAGCACTAGAGTCGATCAACCATTTACCTTGAGTAGCGACGTGGGCACTACCTGAATACGTGACCACCGAGGCGGAATGTTTCGAAGAGGAGATGGAAGCGTCGCCAGTTGGTCGAAGATGAGGATGTTTCTTCCAGCAGCGATCAACCGTATGGCCGGTGCGGCCACAGTGAGAGCAGAGAAAGCGGGAAGCACCGCGTTTGCCGGATTGGTGGCTGCGGCCACCAGAGCCACTCCACTGAGTGTGGTGAGCGTAGTTGTCTGGTTGAGGAGGGGATGATAACAATGAATGTTGTAGTAGAGAGGTAGCCGCGACTATGCGAGCAGTAGTGGCATCCAGGGTGAGAGACTCCGCCTCGCCAAGGATCTGTTGACGGATCAGGTCATAGGACTCAGCAAGTTGCAGAAGGTAGCACACAACCAGAAGCTCCTGCAAGTGTTTGTGTTGCTCAGCCAGATCAGCAATGAAGGGGCGATTCTGGAGAATTTCGGCTCCGAGAGCCTGAACTTGTTGGTAAGCAGCAACAGGTGACATGTAGGGACGAGCAAAGAGGTTCGCATACAAAGTATAGATGCGGGGCGTCTGAGCCCCCTTGGAGTAGAGAGCGGCAAGGTGAAGCCAAGCAGCCTTGACTATTTCATCATGACGGATGATAGGTAGGCATTCATCATAGAGACTGTTAGCCAGCCATGTGCGTACAAGAGCGTCGCTGGCATCCGAATCATCAAAGAGAGGGGAATCTTGCGGAGGAGGGTCATCAGTGAGATGATGGCGTTTGCGTTGAGAGCGGAGAAGGAAGGTGAAGGATAAGAAGAACAGGTCGCGGCGACTTAAGAACAAGTCGCGACGAGAAGAAAGGGTAGCAAAGTGGTCGCGTACACAAAAGATCAATGACAAGGAGAGAAAGAAACCGTGCGAACAGGGCGCAAATAGGCGGTTGAGACAAGTCGCGAGGATAGGTCACGAGAAGAAGGATCAAGCCGCGCGGGCAGGTCACGCGGACAAAGAAAGCTTACAGAATCAGGAGGAAAAGATCGAGTCCTCTGATACCATGTGCGAACAGAAAACAAGTAGACCGAAAATTTGGAGTAACAAAATTTTTATTATCCAAAAAGATGTCTATTACAAAGGTATGACCTCCCTTTTATAGAATGAAGGATAGAAGAGAGATTACAAATAAGCAATGTGAGACTAATAATTACAGGAACAAGCATCTATACAAGCCGCATAAGCCGCGCGGTTAGACTAACCGCATGACAACTACAATGTGGAGAAGACAAGCCGATAATATCTTCAAGTCGCCATAGACAAGCCGCCAGACCGCCCGGACACCAGTCAACAACAACCAGGCTACCAAGCCGCTGGGAGAAACCACCAGACCGCCAGACACCAATCAACAACAGCCCGACTACCAAGCCGCTGGGGAAGCCGCCAGACCGCCAGACAAACCGCCAGACCGCCCGGTCTCCATACTACAACAAGCTGGTTGGAGTTGGAGGGGGCAAACAGCTGGCACTTGTGGCACTTCCTTGTGAACTACGCAGTGTCCTGACTTAGGGTTGGTGAAAAGTACCCTTGTCGGACTATCCTCCCTTCCAAGGTTCTGCTCCTTGAATGACTTCTGCACTCCCCCAAATGGACTTCCTCCAAAATCCTCTGAACCTCTTCCTTGGCCACACAACGTGCCAACATCCCTGAGAGGGTCTTCCTATACAACTGTCCGTCGTGCATAAGATAACATGCCGACTTGTGTTTGAACTTCTTCTTATCTATCCCTTCTGGGAACTCCCTTGTGGACAGGAATGTTGCGAATGGATCTATCTATGAGGGGTGTTGGTCCACCTCCATCGGCTCTCCCTCTCTGATGGACGGACGGAACATGTAAGAGATGGCACCCCCCAACCCGGGGACCATGCTTGGCTAGCTAATCAACCTACTCATTCTCTTCCCGCAGCATACGTCAGATGGAGAAGGTTTGGAACATGTCGATGACCCCCTTCTCCTTTGCGAAGTACAACTAGAGAGTAGGTTCTCTTACCTCAAACTCCTCATTGATCTGGGAGGCCACCACCATAGGGTTAGTGAAAACCTCCACATCATGCACCCCCAGCTCCCTGGCTAGGCGCAACCCTGCTATCACGGCCTCGTACTCGGCCTGATTATTAGTAATGGGAAAATGCACCACCACCGTCTGCTCGATCCTCGTTCCTTGGGGGCTCTCTAAGATCACCCCCAACCCCCAGAGAATGCCTTCCCGAAGCGCCGTCCACCATCACCTTCTAGGGGGCTAGGCGAGTGAGTTCCGCCTCTGCTACCTCGACCACATAGTCAGCCAGAAAGTCGGTCATTGCTTGGGCCTTGATTGAGGGCGAGGGACAAAGGAAATGTTGAATTCACTCAACTCTACCAACCACTTCGCCAACTTTCCTGAATGCTTCACCCCCTCAAAAATGTTGCGGAGGGGTGGTCCATCACCAACCGGATGGAGTGTGCCTAGAAATAGGGTCGGAGCCTTCGAGCCGAGATGACCAGAGCAAAGGCCAGCTTTTCTAAGATGGGATAACAGAGCTCCGCCTTCCTCAGGACCCTGCTCACGTAGTATATGGGAAGCTGCTTCCTCCGCTCTTCCCAAACTAGGACGGAGTTCAAGTCCTCTGCTCCGACCACGAGATATAGAGATAGATCCTCCCCTTCTTTCGGCCCTTGGAGCAGGGGGCCTGAGTTAACTGCCTCTTCAAGGCCTGGAAAGCCTCCTCGCATTCCTTAGTCCACTCAAACTTCTTGCCACCCCTCAATACCTTGAAGAAGGGAGAGCACTTCTCCCCAGCCCTGGAAAGGAACCTGCTTAGCCCAGCCAACTTCCCCGTTAGCCGTTGCACCTCATTTGCATTCTGAGGCGACACCAACTCCATGATTGCCTTGACCTTGTCAGGATTTGGCTCCACCCCTGCAGAGGTGAGGAGATGGCCCAAGAACTTGCCCCTGCTGGCCCCGAACACACACTTAAAGGGGTTCAGCCTCATCTTGTATCTCCGGAGGGTGCCGAAAGTCTCCTCCAGATCCTGGAGGTGAAAGTACACCTCTCTGCTTTTGATCATCAGATCATCCACATACACCTCCAGGTTTCTCCCCTTTTTCTTCTTATTCCATCATCTTTTGGTATGTCGCCCCTGTATTTTTCAACCCAAAGGGCATTATCTTGTAGCAGTAACACCCATCCCCAGTGATGAAGGAGACATCTTTTACGTCGGGGGGGGGGGGTGCATCCTGATCTGATGATAACCTGAAAAAACATCTAAAAAACTCATTACAGAAAAACCGACGACTGAGTCAACCAGCGCGTCAATTCAAGGCAATGAGTAACAATATTTAGGACATGATTTATTAAGCAAAGAGAAATCAACACACATCCCCCACCGACCGTCTCCTTTTTTAACCATTACAACATTGGAGACCCAACCAGGGTATTGGATTTCGGATACAAAGCCAGCCTTCAGGAGCTTGGCCACCTCCTCCCTGATGGGCTCAACCAATTTGTCCGTGATGGACCTCTTCCTCTGCTGGATGGGGCGAGCTTCTGGGTCCAGGTTGAGGTAGTGGCAGGCAATGTACGCATCTATTCCCGGCATCTCTGCGGAGCTCCAAGCGAAGATGTCCACATTCTTCTAGATGCATGCCAGCATCCTCTCCTGGTGCACAAGGGTCAGCCCCCTGCTGATGTGCACCTTCTCCACCTTGACTCCCAGGGTGAGAACCTCCATCTCCATCACCTCTTCTACAGCCTCCAGACGAGAATGATCTCCCCATTCTCCAACATTCCCCTCTCCTGGGACAAGGACCTCCTCCTCAGCCTCTCCCACGGCCATTGCCTCGGCCAGCTCCTCCTGGATTCCCTCCATCACCTCCACCTGGGTGCATCTCTCCTCCATCTCCACCCTACCTACTTCCTGCTCCGCCTCCTCCATCCTCCGCCCCATCTCCTCGGCCCCCTCCTGCCAAGAAATGGAGTTCACCGCAGTGACGTAGCACTCCCTCGCCATCTTGGGGTCTCCTCGGACCCGAACCTGGATCCCCTCAGCGTTGAACTTCAAGCACTGGTGAAAGGATGAGGGGACGCAACGGAAGGCGCTGATGAGATGCCGCCCGAAGATAGCATTGTAACTGCTGGGGGCATCCACTATGACGAACCTGCAGTTTTGGGACTGCCCCTAGAGTGACATGGAGCCTCACTCCTCCTTCCACCTGCTTTCTCTCCCCAAAGAACCCAAACAGAGGTCCATCCGAGGCCAGCACCCTCTTGGCCTCCACCTTCTTCGCGCCGAACGCCTTCTTGAAGATGACGTTGACCGAACTTCCGTTGTCAATGAGGATCTGGGAGACGATGAAGTTCTCGACCGCGATCTAGATGACCAACGCGTCGCAGAAGGGGTCCTCATGATCTGGCATGTCCTTCCTTGAGAAGGTGATCTTCTCTTCTGGGGGTGGGGTCTAGGATGTAGAGCCAATGCTCTGGCGGTATATTGTGTGGAGACTTGCCTTCCGGGAAGCCTCACCCCCCCCGGATAACTCTGATCCCTCCTCGGGTCCTAACCTCGGCCCGGTCCTTACACCTGTCCTCTTCTGCCCGAGGCAGGACTTCTTCAATCTGCACCTCCAGGCGGTCCTGCTGTTGCTATTGCTCCCTGTTTCCTCTCACCTCGAGGAACTCCGAGCACGTGGTTGTATCGTGTCCCTCCTCCTGGTGGAAGTCACAATAGGGTAATCCACTCTGACTTCCCTCCTCCTCCTCTGCTGACCCCTTCTCCTCTACATGGCTTTCGTCATAGCCTAATGCTGATCAGGGAGAGGAGGTCTCTGACCCTGCTTCCATCCTGGAGGGTGGAAGTGACCCTGGACCCCCTAGCGTTTATCTCCTCCATGGAAACCTCTCCGCTGACCCTGATCTTACCACTCCTGATGCCTCCAACCGAGCCGATATTCGGCTCCTGGCGCCCCAACCTTGGCTGTTGTTGCTGTTCCTGCTGCCGGGGATCATCTCTCCTCACCTCCTGACCTCGGCAACCTCCTTGCCCATTCTCCTCCTTCGTGGCCCACCTGACCAGCTTCTTCGCGAACTCGGGGTTTGACGCCTCCTCCTTGACTTCCTTTGTCGCCCTCTCCATCAAATCCTCGTAGGAGAGTGGTGGCACCCTCTTCAGCTCCATCCTAAAGAAACCCTGCTGCAACCCCAAGGTAAAGGTCATAATCAGGGTGTGCCCTGACATCTTATGGACCTGGGTGATCTCCTCTTGGAACTGGTCCACGTAGCTTCCCAAGGTCTCGTTCACTCTCTGCATGATATGGAACAGGGACTCCGACTCCTTCTTCCTCTTCTTAGAGGTGGTGAACCTCAACATGAATCCCCAACGCATGTCCTCAAAGCAGTAGATTGACTTGGCTGGCAACTGGTGGAACCACTCTCTCACCTTCTCCTTGAGGTTAATGGCGAAGAGTCTGCATTTGAAGGCATCCAACATCTGCCTTATCAACACCACATCCTCGAACCACTGGATGTGCTGGACCAAGTCGTCCTTCCCGGTGTAGTGGGACATCTATGGCTCCCTGAACCCCTCTATAACTGGGGCAGAAGAAACCAACTCGCTGAAGGGGCTGCCTACCCTTGCTGGGCGAGTCAGAGGATCTCGCACCCCCATCTCGCCGAACCGGCCTCCGATCGCCGACCCAAGGAAGAGCACTCGCCCGGGGAGATCGCGCTCCCTCTCCTCCTCTACAACCTCTTTCCCAGCTCGCCGAGCCAGGGCGTCCTCTCCTAGAGCCGGGGTCGCGGCGACTGGGACAGCTGGTGTCGAGCACTCGGCACGCGCGCCGAGTGCGAACCTTACGAAGTCGAGCACCTCCTGCCTGAACTCCTCGAACATCCCCACCATGGCGAGAGGGGGAGGGGGAGGCGAGTCGGCCCTGTCCGAAGCTTGTCCTTCTCCTACAGTCATCGAGTCTGCTGAAAATTTTCTGTGCTGACCACGCTGCACGCTCACTACACCAAAATGTTGAAACCGAAAACTCGATCTCTATGGAGTTTACCCTTGGGGAAGGGGTGATCACACACTTCTCTCTCGCGAGCGAAACAACTAAGCAAAAAGAACAGGGAAAGGACCCAAGGGCTCGGCGTGGAGGTCCCACCACACACTCGAAAGATCTTAGAGTTCTTCCCCTCCCTAGCCAAATGCCGAGCTAAGGTTATCTCAGAAAGCGCAAGAAGACCTGAGCACCAGTAAGCATGCCCTCTGAGGTACCCCCTTGAGTCTATTTATAGATTTATGAAAACGGTCTGCAAATAGTCAACCTCAGTTATTTTGAACAGCTATGTGCAACCCAATTGGGTCTGCCAATAACGTAACTCCGTTGTTCCAACAGGCTATAGACAGGCCAGCGGGGGTAAAACAGTAAAAATACACCACAGGAGACTGGGCGAGTGGCCCAATGGAGCCTCCGCTCGCCGGGGGCGGCGAGTGCTCGATGGAGCTTGCACTCGCCGCCTCTGCCAGTCTTGGGCGAGTGCGGGCCCGGCCTGCCCCACTCGCCCGCTGCGCCGAATCCCCGGGGCGAGTGCGAGCCGACCCGCTCCACTCGCCCGCTGCTCGCGGGGCCCTTGGGGCGAGTGCAAGCCGACCCGCTCCACTCGCCCCTCAAACGATCCACCCCCATTTGGGCGAGCCGGACTACTGGACTTTGGTCAATCTGGCCCCTATCGACCGCTACTTGCCGGATATGAAGTTGTACACGATTCCCCGCCTCCTCCCTCCGGTTTGAAAGTCGGGATTGCACCCGCCAATTTCGCCCGCCATCGCCGAAACAAATGAAGCCTTGGTTGCGGCATGTAGTGCTCAATGGATGACCAGACGCTATTTTCTCGGCGCGTTCTATTTTGAAAATGTAAAGCAAAAATGTCTTAGAAGATGGGGCATAAGATGAGGGAGTAACCAATTATTTATCTTTTTCTTTTTTGCCTTATTCTGTCGTACAGATGTACAATAACTACTGCATCATTCTTCTCAATTTAATGCTATCATGATTTTACTCATTTTCATATTTGATATCTTTCTCTATGATAAAAATGCACACATCTATTTTGATATTTATGGCCCTGTATTTGACTTCTACAAATAATCCAAGTTTTTATTTTATGTGGTTTTGTTTTCAACCATGATTTATACAGTTTTCACCTCAAGTTAAATTTTTTTAAAGGGTTGCTGATGTATATTCATGGTTTTCAGGCTGCTATAGAACCCTAGGTTTAACAATTTAAAATTTACAACACTGCAAGCAGGAGTGACGTTGGGGAGGATTTAATTAAGATCCGTTTCATGCGGTTGTAACCGCTTGACCGATGAAAATAATTCCCCCCAGTCGGAGCCTTAATCTAATGGAATCATAGGTTCAAATTATCGATTGTCATTGTTCTCGGAGTTTTTTTTTATCAGTCGGGTTCACCGACCGGTCTGGTCTTTAAAACCTTCTCTACCGCAAACCAGTCAAGAACCAGTTAACCGAACGGTTGGACCGATTAACCGAAAATCGGGCCAGTTATTAGTGTCGAAGTATGAGACCGGGCGGTCTGACGGTTTGAGCCTGGCAGGTTGTAGACCGGGCGGTCTGGCGGTTTGTGTCCGGCGGGTTGATATCCAGACTGTTGCTGTGGTGTCTCGCGGTCTGACGGTTCATCTCCGGCGGCTTGGAAACCGGGCGGTCTAGCGGTCTCCAACCGCATCTCTCTCCTGCTTCTGGTATTGCCGGGCGGTTAGAATATTGTCTAACCGCGCGGCTTGTTCCGGTCTGTTATTCTAGCCGCTCGGAACTGTTGTATAGCTTTAGTCCCACATTGTTAGTTTGTATTCTATCATCTCTCCTCCATTCTATAAAAGGGAGGTCATACCTTTGTAAATGATATCTTTTTGGATAATAAAAATTTCAATTATTCAAAGTTCTGGCTTGTTTTCTAGTCGTTTGTTCGCTACTCTAGTTGTTGGTTCGCTACTTTTAACATGGTATCAGAGGACTCGATCTTCTCCTGCTGATTCTCTGCGCCCTGTCCGCGCGGTTTGTCCCTTCTTCTCGCGACCTGTTCTCGCAGCTTGTCTCTTCCGCCTGCTTGCGCCCTGTCCTGCCTATCGGTCACAGCGACCTGTTCTTTGATCGCTGCGATCTGCTTCCTTATTCGCCTTGTTTGTTCCTCCCTTCTGTTCGAGCGGACTATCTTCTAGCCGTTCGACTTCTTTCCCTTCTTGGATCTGCGGCTTGGTCGTGGCTTCTCTGGCCGCTGGTGTCTGACATCGTGATCGCCGCAGCCCCTCTTCTTCCTATCCGCGCGGCTTGTCTTTTTTTACCGCGCGGCTTCTCGCTGGTTTCTATCCGCACGGCTTGTCTTTTAACCGCGCGGCTTCTCGTTATTTTTCTCCTATGGCTCTTTCTGAAACCTCCACTACCACTACTCCTATCGCCACTCCGGCCCCGCATCCCACTTCCTCTGGCAACCTTGGCACGGTTTCTAAACTTGTTGGCTCCAACTATCCGGATTGGAGTGTTTCTTTCACCTTTCTTCTTCGCTCTCAGCGCAAACGTCATCATCTCACCGATGACCCTCCTCCTCCAGACTCTGCTGAATTTGATGACTGGGATGTCAGTGATGCGCTTGTCCGCATGTGGTTGGCTAACAGCCTCTCTGATGAATGTCTTCCTGTCATACGCCATGATGAGACGGTTAAGACCGCGTGGCTTCACCTTGCTGCTCTCTACTCGAAGGGGGGTCAGACATCCCGCATTTATACTCTCTATGCGGATCTCTTCGCTCGCCCTTCCATGTCTCCTGCTGCGGCTTATCAGCAAGTTCAGGCTCTTGGAGCTGAAATCCTCCAGAATCGCCCTTTCTCCGCGGACTTGGTCGAGCAGCACAAACACTTCCAGGAACTCCTGGTTGTTTGTTATCTTCTACGACTCCCTGAGTCATTTGATATGATCCGCCAGCAGATCTTGGGCGAAGCAGAATCTCCCACCTTGGATGCCACCGCAGCTCGCATCGCCGTTGTCACTTCTCTGCTCCAACGTCCTCTGTTGTCCTCCCCTCCTCCACAGGACTCCTATGCTCACCAGGCTCAGCGGGGTGGCAATAGTGGCCGCAGCCAGTCTGGCACGCGCGGTCCGTCAAGGTTTCTCTGCTCTCACTGTGGTCGTACCGGCCACTCTGTTGACCGCTGCTGGCAGAAACATCCTCATCTTCATCCTTCCGGTGATACTTCTTCATCTACCTCCGCCTTCTCTCGGCCATCTGCTTCTGTGGCCACGACCTCAGGTAGTGCTCACGTCGTTACCCAAGGTAAATGGCTGATTGACTCTGGTGCTACAAATCACATGACCGGAAACCCTCATTGCTTCTCTCTCCTAGAGACGCATGATCGGTTACCCCCGGTTCTTGTTGCGGATGGTTCCCCTTCCCCGGTTCACGGGACGGGCATGGTTCAAGTCACCCCGTCACTTCGCTTAGTGGACACTCTCTATGTCCCTAAGTTCCCGTGCAATTTACTCTCGGTTACTACTTTATGCAAGCAACTTCAGTGCTCTGTATTATTTACTCCTACTTCTTGTTGTTTTCAGGACCCGAGGACCCAACAGACGATTGCTACTGGGACTGAGAGTGGCGGTCTCTACTTCCTCGACAATGCTTCCGCTCTGTCCGCCTTCTCTTCCACGTCTACTGATCCGCTTCAATGGCATCTTCGCCTTGGACATCCTCCTCCTCGGATTCTTCGTCAGCTTCTTCCCCACTTACCTCCGACCAGTCCTCCGCTCAACTGTGATGCGTGTCAGCTTGACAAACATCACCGCTCCTCCTTCCCGCCGAAGCAAGGTCGTGGTTCCTCCCGCCCTTTTGATCTCATTCATTCTGATGTATGGGGTCCTGCTCCTACTCTCACCGTTGGTCGGGGTAGTTCTTATTTTGTAACTTTTATTGATGATTTCTCTAGATGTACCTGGGTGTATCTTTTAAAGGATCGCTCTGAACTATTATCTGTATGACAATCTTTTTATTATATGATTCAAACTCAGTTTTCTTTATCTATTAAAGTGCTGCGCTCCGATAATGCAAAAGAATATCTTAGTCATGAGTTTTCCTTGTTTTGTATGCAACATGGTCTTATTCATCAGACCAGCTGTGTTTACACCTCCCAACAAAATGGGGTGGCGGAGCGTAAAAACTGTCACCTCCTTGATATCGCTCGCACTCTAATGACGCAGATGCAGGTGCCTCGCTCCTACTAGGGCTATGCTGTTCTTCTTGCCTGCTATCTCATCAATTGCATTCCCTCTTCGGTTCTCTACGGCAAGACCCCCTTCTCCATTCTCTACCCGGGCAAGGAACCATTTCCTCTTCCTCTCCGTATCTTTGGGTGTACGACCTTTGTGCATGCCCCGTCGGCTACCCGTGACAAGCTTTCCCCTCGTTCCACAAAATGTGTCTTTTGGGGATATTCGACCACTCAAAAAGGCTATTGTTGCTTTGATCCCGTTCTGCGCAAACAGTTTGTTTCCGCGGACGTCACCTTCTTCGAAAATGCATCCTACTTTTCTTCTCCATCCCCGCTTCCTCCTGCGGTCTCTCACTCTCCACCATATCTCAATAATCCTTCCATGCAGCTCGACGTCTCTCCTCCTATGTCCTCTCCTCCTCCGTCTCCTTCCCTCTCTATTATACCCCCACCTTCTTCTCCGCAGCCGTCTCTCTCTAGTCCCGGGCCAGCTTTCTCCGCCACGGACGCTCCGGTCCCTGAAGCACGAGACGACCTGGATCTTCCCATTGCTCTTCGCAAAGGGGTGCGGGCGTGTACCCAACACCCGCTTGCGGCTGTTGTTTCCTATGATCGGCTTACTCCCTCTCGCAGGTGTTTTGCTTTGGCTATCTCGGCTACTACAACTCCCCGCACTTACCAAGAGGCTCTTGTTATTCCTCATTGGAAATCTTCCATGGATGAGGAAATCGCCACTCTTAATGAAAGGGGTACCTGGACCCTTGTTCCTCCTCCGATCGGTACTGATGTGGTTGGCTGCCGCTGGGTGTTCGTTGTGAAGTTTCGCCCCGACGGCACTGTGGATCGTTACAAAGCCCGGCTGGTGGCCAAAGGCTTTACTCAGACCTATGGAGTTGACTACTTTGACACTTTCTCCCCGGTTGCTCGCCTCAGCACCATCCGGGTTCTTCTTTCAGTGGCCGTCAACAGGAAGTGGGCTATTTCCCAGCTTGATGTCAAGAATGCTTTTCTCTATGGGGATCTTCAGGAGGATGTCTATATGGAGCAACCTCCTGGGTATGTTGCTCAGGGGGAGACACGAGTATGCCAGTTGAAGAAGGCCATCTACGGTCTAAAACAAAGCCCTCGGGCATGGTTCGACAAGTTTAGTGGCATTGTGGCTGCCATTGGCTTCACGAGAAGTTCAGCCGATCACTCATTGTTTATTCGCAAAACCGCATCGGGCCTTGTGGTTTTGGCGGTGTATGTGGATGATATTCTTCTTACCGGCGATGACCAGGCTGGGGTGGACTTGACAAAGAAACATCTCCGTCAACACTTAGTCACGAAGGATATGAGCTCCCCGAAATATTTTTTGGGGATAGAAATCTCTCGGAAGCCTGACTCGTTGGTTCTCTCCCAACGGAAGTATGCTCTTGATCTTCTACAAGAGGCAGGATTGACCGGTGCCAAACCGGCCAGATATCCCATGGCCACTAGAGAGAACAAAACGTGGACAGATGACTCACCTCTTATATCCGATGCCACCAGGTATAGACGGCTGGTGGGCAAACTCATTTATCTCACGGTGACCAGACCTGACATCGCCTATGCTGTAGGCAAGGTCAGTCAGTTCATGCAAGCTCCCAGGGAATGTCATCTTCAGTCTGCCTTGAAGATACTAGAGTATGTCAAAGCAGCACCAGGAAAAGGGCTACTCAGACTCAAGCTATGCGGATGATAAAGGTGATCGTAAATCTACATCGGGCTTTTGCACATTCGTTGGAGGTAATCTTGTGAGCTGGAAAAGCAAGAAGCAGTCTGTTGTCTCAAGGTCCAGTGTAGAAGCCGAATACCGGAGTATGGCGTCAACCACGTGTGAGTTAAAATGGTTGCGGGCTCTCATGCTTGACCTAGGAGAGGTCTACGACTATCCTCTGCCTATGTTCTGTGACAACAAGGCCGCTATATACATATCCAAAAATCTGGTCTTCCATGAGAGAACGAAACATATAGAGGTCGACTGTCATTTCATCCGAGAAGAGGTCTTGAAGAGACAGATTTGCACTCCGTTCGTCACCTCCGACAAAGAGTTGGCAGATATCTTCACCAAGCCGGTTTCTACTTCCTTCTTCCATATCTGTGACAACCTGGGCATGATTGATATCTATGCTCCAGCTTGAGGGGGAGTGTCGAAGTATGAGACCGGGCGGTCTGGCGGTTTGAGCCTGGCAGGTTGTAGACCGGGCGGTCTGGCGGTTTGTGTCCGGCGGGTTGATATCCAGACTGTTGCTGTGGTGTCTCGCGGTCTGACGGTTCATCTCCGGCGGCTTGGAAACCGGGCGGTCTAGCGGTCTCCAACCGCATCTCTCTCCTGCTTCTGGTATTGTCGGGCGGTTAGAATATTGTCTAACCGCGCGGCCTGTTCCGGTCTGTTATTCTAACCGCTCGGAACTATTGTATAGCTTTAGTCCCACATTGTTAGTTTGTATTCTATCCTCTCTCCTCCATTCTATAAAAGGGAGGCCATACCTTTGTAAATGATATCTTTTTGGATAATAAAAATTTCAATTATTCAAAGTTCTGGCTTGTTTTCTATTCGTTTGTTCGCTACTCTAGTTGTTGGTTCGCTACTTTTAACAATTAGGAACCAGACGTGCCTAATAAAAGGCAGAAAAAGTGAGGACGTTGGAGATGGAACCCAAACACTTTCTAATATAACAAATATGTTGACCACTCAAACATTTGGTAGTTGTTGTTTTGGTTTAAACTAATTTATATATACATACTATCTAATAAATAAGAATGACATTATAATATTTTTTATTATGTATGTCTAATTTATATTCCGTAATAAATATTTAAATATTTACATAAATTAAAACATTTATTATATATTTCTTTAAATTTTGTCACACAATTTAATATTTAAATGTAATTTAATAAATTTATATATTTACAAAAATTTAATTTCAGTTTTTACATTATACAAACCACCTCCCCTTACAACTCAATATATAATATATATACATTTTAAAAAATATTTAATTATTTATACAAATTTTAAAAATAATGAAATATTTGTAATATATATATTTTTCAAATACATATTTAAATTATAAACAGACATATCTTACATATATAACTATTCGATTACTTAAAAATTATTTTTTTCTAATAAAATGATAATATTTAGTTACATTTGCGTTCAATTTGATATTTTCATCATATGTATTATGATATGAACTTATGTATTATGATATGAACTTATGTTTCATGATATGTGATGCTATTATCTAGCATCACAGTTCAACCACGGTCTGAATGGTCCAATCGATCGGATCTTGAACATTTGATCTCACTGATTCGTTCTCCGTTCCGGTTCTTAAAACATTGGTTTTTTTCTTTTATTTTAGAAAACTCTTATTTAAACAATGTTTTCTACCCACAATAAAAAATGTGCGCTCCTCGCCGCTCGCAAACTCCCGTGCACATTGCAAAATATAATACTCAGGGGTTTGCGAGCAGAGGGTGCGTCGTCGTGCCGGGACATTATCATGGTCGAGATAATGTCGAGCGGGGCACAAAGGGCCACATATACTAATGCAATTGATATACTGTCGCGGTTGGCCGTAAGGGCAGAGCCCCGTGCCTATCACTTATATATATATAAAGGGAAAAACACTCTTTTGGTTAAATATCAAATTTTTGAGTTTACCCATTTTATTAAAAAAATTCAATTTTTAAAGCTGTGTTTTTATTTAAAAAAGTGCTCTCATGTAGGCAAAGTTCTCTACATACAATAAAAAACGTGTTCTCACGTCTCTCGTAAACCCCCGTGCACACCGCAAAAATGAGTGATGAGCGAAATATAACACTTGGGGGTTTGCGATTGACAAGAGAATCGTCGCCGAGACAAATATCGTGACCGGAATAATGTTGCATAGGACACCAACAATATTATGAGGATTGCAATCCGGTTCATAACAGATCCTGAAATTCGAATAAGGATCGTGATTAGGATCGATCCCTGTGCGATTCTATCGATCCCGCTGTAATAGTTTTCGCTGGCGGTTAAAAATCGATGGGTAATTGGCAAAGTGGACGAAATATCGGTTTTTGACAAAAGATACCCCAAAATTTTAAAATTGGCAAAATGCACCCTCTGAGTGATTTTTCTTGGCAATGTGCACCCTAGAGTGTATATTTTGACAATTTCTTTTTTTGCCTATTGAGGGTGCATATTGCCAAGATAAATATTTTAGAGGATACATTTTGTCAATTTTAAACTTTCAAAGATACATTTTGCCAAAAATTGATATTTCCAAAGGACATTTACCAAAAATTGAAACCTTATTCGGCTGTGCTCTTCTAATCCCGATCCCGCACCCTCTTCTCTGCCGCTCTCCTTTCGTTCCCACTGGCCGATCGTCAAAATCGACCGCCTGTGGTCCCTCATCCCGGAGGACGTCAAGGCCTCCTCTGCAAATGCTCCTGCCGGCATCGCTCCGATGATCGACGTCTCCCAGTTTGGATACTTCAAGGTCCTATGAAAGGGCATGCTGCCCCAATCACAACCCATTATCGTCAAGACTAAGCTCGTGTCGGAGATCAGCGAGAAGAAGATCAAGGAGAACGGGGGTTCTGTTGTCCTCACCGCTTGGTTAGATTGATTACAAGTCCTAGTTCGTTGAGTGTTCGTAAGTCTTTTCTCCTGCTTTCTCTTTTACTTTTGAGATTCAACTTTCAAGATCTGTCTTCAAGCACTTTGGTACACTTCTGTGCCGAGATTGTTATTGAACAGATCCATGGTTGGGAAAATTTTCCATATGATTCGGTTGCTTTAGTTAATTCTACCTCCATTTCTACTGAGTTGCAGATCTTCAATTCAAGCGCTTCACTTGTCCTGCTATTGTTTTTAGCTTTCAACCTGTCTTTATTTTCAACGATCCATGGATTTGTTCGGTTTTCACTTGTCAGAGCTATGTTTGACTGTTGTCATCAGTTTTATTTCTCTTTATGTATGCATTGCTTGATATTTAACATTATCTGGTCTGGTTAAAGCTAAAATATATTATACTGCTATAGCTCTGTATGGAATTTGCTAAAGTTTTAACTTTTAACCCGGTTTAGAATAGTCCTAATATATCTAACATTTAGTTTAGATAATAATGTGTACTGAAAATGTGATTAATTTCCATTTTCTTCGAGTGTTTGATCAAATTTCCACTTTCAACATATGAAAATGATTAATTTTATAGTTTTTTGTATTTATTGTTTGTATAATTAGATGATACCTAATTCAATTTCATATTTTAAGTATTGCTTTATGAATGTAGTGTGATCATACCACCCTCGATCCGATCCTACGATTCGATCCAACCCGCAAAACGGTCCCACCTAAGATCTCGATTCTGACAACCCTGAGCACGGGAACCCCTTGTGCACTATCACAGTTGAGGTACTGTCGCGGTTGACCGTAGTAGCGAAACCCCACCTGTCCCTCGTGTGTGCGTGCGTGTGTGTATATATACTCACAAATTTTTTTAATCTTCTTTTTATTGGATAGTGTTTAATAAAAGGAGACTGTTTTATGATTTAATATGCATTTGGCTATATATATACACTAACAAAATGATTTAATCTTCTTATCAAAAATGAATGAAAACCTTTCAGGGCAAGGAGCAACAGTCGGCCTCCTAACCATACCGGCCTAATCTCACCGGCAATCAAGCCCTGCATCTCGCCCTTGGTCTGGAGTTTACAAGTTGACGACGGCGCCCCTCTTCTCCGGGTCGGATTTTCTGCGAATCGTGAGGTCGAGCAATGGTTGGTCCTTCGGGGAGCAACCCTTTCGCCAAGGAGATGGCAGTTCGAAAAAGGATTTCCAGCATGTACACACCCTCTTTCCTTCTTATTTATCAGTTTAATCTGCTCTCCTTTCTGAACCAGGGAACCAACAATATCTGAATTGCTTTGATGAATTTGATTTTCCATCTTCAACCTATTTGAAATATCAAGTTTTTCATGTGATTGGACTTCATTGCATTGTCTTCTTTTTGCAACAATGTTACAAATTTATCCAATTTCATAATTGTTTCCTGCAACTACTTTAGCGAAGGGGAAGAAGAAGATATCATAAATTTCTTTTTAAGAATGGTCTTCTGTTCAATATTTTGAATATTTTGTCGGTAAATTAGGATGAGATCAAATAGAAAACAAGTGAGAGAGAGACTGTGGGTGGGTGAAATCGCTAGTTTGTTCTTGTCCCGTAGCTTTCGGTTGACTTACTAATGAAAAATCACCATTCGATAAATTTTTACCTTTAGTTACTAATAGGAAGCTTTCTTTTGCCATCTTCCTTCTGTTTCCAACCATGGAATTAGGAAAATATTGTCCCGATTGCTAATCATTATAGAGAATTCTGATCTGCTGCTCCTCTTCGAGGACACCGTATTTACTACTTTCCTTCGCGTAAATTACAAAGTTCAAGATGATGCTCTCCACTCCCATCTTAGGCAATTTTCTCAACAAGGCCTTCCAAGGCCTAAGTCCCTTCATCCAAAGAATCCTCTAGACATCCTAAGTTAAGGCCCCACCCTTTTCATCATAGGATCCTCTTCAATATTATAAGAATGGTTAGATAAGATAGGGAAAATTGATGTAAAAGCCCATTTATAGGCCCATTTCCTCTTTCTCCTTTAGTCCCACATCTCTTGTATAGAATTCTTTCTCCTTCTCTTCTCCTATATATTTGTACTTTCTTATATTTTTAAGATGAAGAAGTATTTACAAGATTTGCCCATTGCTTTCTACATGGTATCAGAGGGAACTGGTCCTCCTCGCGGTTAGAATTTCTGTAACCGCGAATTCCCGTGCGGTTAGATCTCTGCCTAACCGCGGCTTCCCATGTGGTTAGATCTCTGCCTAACCGCGGCTTCCCGCGCGGTTAAGTTCTTCTAACCGCTTCCCCTCTCTCTCTCTTGTGGCTTTCACCTCTTCTTCATCTTCTCCTCCCTTTTTATATCTTTCTATCAGGTGGGGCCTTCCCTCCCTTGTTTCCCTCTGCCCGCACGGTTTCATCCCGGCTAAGGGCTACCCGCTTCCTCTCTACTCGGTGCGGTCTCCCTGTCTACCCGTCGAGTTCTTGTCTTCTCGCTGCTCTCCTCTCTTCTAGTCGCGACTTCTCTTAGTCGCTACTCGCTGCGGTCTCCTTGTCTACCCGCCGAGTTCTTGCCTTCTCATTGCTTTCCTCTCTGCTCGTCGTGACTTCACTTAGTCGCCGCGACTTCTCTTCTCGCCGCATTTTGTTCCGTAATCGCTGCGAGTTCTGCATCTAGTTCGCGGCATCTTCCCTTGTCGTTGGTGTTCCCACCGTGACCGTGCAGACTTCTCGCGCGGCTTCTTCTCTGCCTAGTCGTCGCGACTTGGCTCATCGCAGGCGTCTTCCCCTCTCCGATTCGGGCCCCACATATTGGTCACAACACCTTTTCTGTGTCGCTGCCTGCTGGTGTGCTCACCGAGACCGTGCGGTCTCCCTTGCTTAGTCGCTGAGGCGTCCCTTACCAGTCTTTTCCCTGGTCTATGCGGGCTTCTCGCACGAAATTATCTTAGCCGTTGCGGCTTCTCTACCCGCTGCAGGCTCCGCATTGTTAACTCAGAAATCGGCGATCCTCCCCAAGGCGGCTTGCTCGCAAGTCGCGGACTCCTCCACCTTATTCCGAGAGTCTGCGACCAGTCTTTCAGCTAGCCGCGCGGACAGGATTTCTAACCGCACTATCGCCCGACGATATTGATATCGCCGGACGATAGCTCTTCTTGGGCGGACTCCCAACTCTATCCGCCCAAGCCGCATGTTAGCCGCATGCTCTGCTGGGGCTGCAGGTTGCTTCCTCAGCTCGCTCCAGCAGGTCGCGCGACTGGGTAAACTAACCGCGCTATCGCCTAGCGATAGTGGTTATCGTCATACGATAGCTCCTTTTCTCTTACAGGTGCGATCAACTCCTCAGTCCGCCAGAAGCAGGCGGATACCCTTTTCAGTCAGCACAGCAGTGGGCGACCTGTCTCCAGTTCGCCCAGAAGCAGTGGCCGACCTGCTATCCGCCAGCAGGTGGCGGACTCGGTCTCAGTCCGCCTGAGAGAGGTGGACTTGCTCCGCCCAGCAGCAGACGGACTCTTCATCAGCCCGCACAGCACAGCGCATATTCAACTTCAGTCCGCCAGCAGGTGGCGGACTCGCTTCTTCCCAGCAGCAGGCGAGATCCTAAGCTCACGCAGCATGGTGCGGACTCGATCGCAGCTCGTCCAAACCATCAGGCGTGACGTCATCAAATCCAGTTCTAGCGGTCCCCTCCTCGAGCCTATAAATAGACCCTCATACCTCTCATCTGGGGAGGATGATCGGGGTGAGCAACCTTGGCAACCAAACCTGCGGCTACACCTTTCCTATCCGCCACTACTTGCGGACTAACCGCCAGTCCGGGCGGACTCCGCGGACAGCCTCTGCGGCTAGGCGGGCAAGGAGCAGCCTTCTACTTAGCTCGGCAGCGACTTCAAACATTAAGTCGCTATCGCCGGGCGATAGCGACTATCGCTGCGCGATAGCGAATTCCTTCTCCTCAGCGGGTAGTCCGCTCAAACCACCTCAGCCCGTCATCCAGCATCCGGGGCGACCTCGACAGCCTTGACCATCAATCCGCACGACCTAGCGACCTGAGGGCTTAGTCTGCACGGCCTCTGGCGACTTCTTCTAGCCTCCAGCTTCCTCTTGTACCATTTATATTTTTCCATGTAAATGAGCATCTTAAGCTGTAATCCAGTTTCTTAATAAAAGGAAAGCCCGTCGCAGGAGTGACATTTTAGCCACGGCGGACGAACTCTGTTGTTGCCGCTGCTAGCGGCCTCTCCGTCTCTTTATCTCTTTCTCTTCTCCTTCCCTCTCTCGGCCTCAACCGCCAATCCTAACCGTCAAAGTAACCGGCTGCTCGACATTCCTCATCATTTCCTTTGTCCCCGCGTTCCAGGATCGAACGCGTTCTCTCACCTCTCGACTGCAGAGGCGCATTTCGTGCATCAACACGCATCTTGGTCGCGGCCTCTTGACCGCTGGTGTGTTGACACCGAGACCGTGCATCTTTTCTTCTTCTCCGCTCCGCTTTCTTCAGGTTACGGGCTGCATCTTCTCGCCCGGCTTGTTCTCGCCGCTGCGGCCTGTTCTCGCCGCAACGGCTTGTTCTCGCCGCTGCGGCTTGTTCTCGCCGCTGCGGCTTGTTCTCGCCGCTGCTTGTTCTCCCGCGGCTGCATCTTCTCGCTGTTCTCAGCGCTTCCTCCGTAGTAGCCGCTGGTTCTGTCCGGGAAGCAGCGTGCCTTCTTGTCGCTCGGTTTCCGCGGCTAGTCGCAGATCAGGATTATGACATCCGACTCCACCACTGCTGATGAGATTGCTGCGTTGCGTGCTCAACTCCATCAGCTTCAAGTGGTGGTTAGTTGCTCTGATGGCTCCGTGACCTCGATCTTCAAGGAAGGTATATCGACAGCTCTCACTGGATTGTGGACTCGGGTGCTACACATCATCTCTCTTCGCAGTAGTCGCCCAAATATTTAGATACTGCTTACCCCAAGCACATCACTGTTGCCAATGGTGACACGATCCCGATTTCTTGCACTGCTCATCTGCCTCTTACTCCTTCCCTCTCCTTATCCTCGGTTCTTCATGTTTCAGGCTCTCCTTTTAACCTTCTTTCTGTTAGCCGTCTTACGCAAGATTTTGATTGCTCTGTTACTTTCTCACGCTCTTCCTTTGTGGTGCAGGATCAACTAACGCAGAATATAATTGGTAGAGGGCGACTGTCTAACGAGCTATATCTTCTCGACGTTCCTCCCGCTGCTCTCACCACTATCTCCACCACTGATTGGCATCGTCGTCTTGGGCATGCCCCTCTTCCAATTCTCAAGAAAGCTCTTCCTACTGTCTCTCTCCAAGAGTTTTTTTGTGAATCTTGTATTTTCGGCAAACAATACCGTGTCTCCTTTCTCCTTCATGTACTCTGAGCGATTCTCCTTTACCCTTAGTCCATTCTGATATCTGGGGGCCTTATAAGGTCCCTAGTGTTTTTAGGTATCAGAACTTTGTTACCTTTATAGATGATTACTCGCGGGTTACCTTGTTGTATTTACTTCGTGATCGTACCAAACTCACAACTACGTTCCGTACGTTTCTTACGGAAACTCGAACTCAGTTCTCTACCCGTGTCAAAATTCTTCGTACAGACAATGCTCGAGAATATACTGGTTGCACCTTCTCCAATCTGTGCGCGGAGTTCGGTATTATACATTAGACTTCGTGTGCCAATACCCCTCAACAGAATGACATAGCAGAACGAAAAAATCGCCACCTTCTTGATGTGGCTAGATCTCTTATGATCCAAATGCAGGTTCCTCCATTTTGCAGTCTCTTCTGATTGTCACCTCATAAATCGCATGCCTTCATCCGCCCTCAACTTTGTGGCACCCATTACTCTCCTTTACCCATCCACGACTCTCTTCTCTCTCACACCTCGTGTGTTTGGGTGTACCTGTTATGTCCACCATCGTAGTCCTTCCACTGACAAGCTAGCACCTCGTGCTACCAAAGTTATGTTTGTTGGGTACTCCCGCACGCAGAAGGGGTATGTCTGTTTCTCTCCTACTACTGATATGGTGGTTGTGTCTGCTGATGTCTCCTTTCTTGAAGACCAACCATATCACGCCAGTTCTTCTGATCCCCTTCTCCCTTCTCCGCTACCTCGGCTCATCATACCCGTAACGTCTCCACTTCCATCTCTTCTCCCTACTCCTCCTCTGCTCCAGATTCCCACACCACCACCAGTCCCTTCCAAACCTCCTATCATTCGAGTGTTCACTCGTCGTCCTCCACATCCAGATGCTCTGTAGCAGCTTCCCTCTACTGGTGTGCTCCCGCGGCCTGTCGATCCGACATCCTCCTCAACAACACATCCCATGACCAATTATGTCTCTCTACATCAACTGTCTCCGCCTCTTCTTACCTTTGATCTATCTCTATACCTAACTCTGTGCAGGAAGCCCTTTAGCATCCAAGGTGGCGTGCCGTCATGGACGAAGAAATGACTGCTCTATGGGGTAATCACACTTGGGATCTTGTGTCTCTTCCTTCTGGTCACAATTGTGTTAGCTGCAAGTGGATCTTTGCTATCAAACATACCGCGGATGAGACAGTTGATCGCTTAAAGGCTCGGCTTGTGGCCCGGGGTTTTACCCAATAGTACGACCTGGATTATGAGGAAACTTTCTCCCCAGTCCCAAAATTAAATTAAGTTCGGGTCCTGCTCTCCTTAGCTGTTCAGCGTCAGTGGCCCCTCCATCAGCTGGATGTCAAGAATGCTTTCTTGAATAACGATCTTCTTGAAACAGTGTACATGCATCAATCGCCCGGGTTTGAGACCACGGGGGAGTCTCGTGTATGTTTACTTCGCAAATCTATTTATGGTCTCAAATAGCTTCCCAGGGCGTGGTTTGGAAAATTTAGCACGACTGTTCGTGAGGTTGGCTTCAAACAGAGCTCGACAGATTCATCTCTCTTCACTCGTCACCAATCAACTGGGACTATAATACTTCTGGTTTATGTGGACGATATTCTGATCACTGGTAACAACTCCGCTGGGATAGAACATGTTAAACAACATCTAAACTCTATTTTTCAAATCAAAGATCTGGGAAATCTTCGATATTTTCTTGGACTAGAGGTAGTACGACGACCTGATGGCCTTGTCTTATTCCAGCGTAAGTATTGTATTGGCTTTCTGCAAGATGCTGACCTCTCGGCTTGCAAACCTGCGGAAACCCCGATGGAAGTCAACCACATGTTGTGTGCTCAGGGATCTGAGTCAGATTCTCTACTTCCGAATCCGGAATACTATCGTCGTCTTGTGGGAAAATTGATCTACCTAACAGCTAAAAGACTAGATATATCATTTGCGGTTGGTGTGGTCAGCCGGTTTATGCATACCCCACATGTTTCTCACCTCCAGGCAGTGGAACACTTTCTCAGGTATCTGAATACTTCCCCTGGACAAGGACTTGTGTATAATCCATCTTCCTCCCTTTCTCTTATTGCATACTCGGATGCGGATTATGCGAGATCGTTGGATGATCGACGTTCTACTATTGGTTTCTGTACATACTTTGGAGGAAATCTTATCACATGGAGGAGTAAGAAGCAGACGGTAGTTGCTTGTTCGTCTGCTGAGGCTGAGTACCGTGCAATGGCGGCTGTTACATCCGAACTAACCTGACTTGTCTCCTAATGGATTTGGGAGTTAAATTGTCCTTACCTTCAACTTTGTTTTGTGATAGTCAAGCTGCAATACACATTGCAAAGAATCCTGTGTTCCATGAACGGACTAAACATATTGAGGTTGATTATCACTTCGTTCGAGAAAAGGTTCAATCAAAGGAGCTGAAGCTTGAACATGTTCCTGCGTCTGGGCAAGTTGCTGACGTCCTCAACAAGGCATTATCTCGCAAGTTGTATTACCAGTTCTTGTCCAAGCTTGGTGCGTACGACTTGTACGCTCCAACTTGCGGAGGAGTGCTAGATAAGATAGTGAAAATTGATGTAAAAGCCCATTTATAGGCCCATTTCCTCTTTCTCTTTTAGTCCCCACATCTCTTGTATAGGATTCTTTCTCCTTCTCTTCTCCTATATATTTGTACTCGCTCTTATATTTTTAAGATGAAGAAGTATTTACAAGGTTTGTCCATTGCTTTCTATAGGAATAACCAGAAGAACTCAGATTCATCTTCCTCAATTAGCCATTGTCATGTGATTAGATCACTAAGGTTATAACAAAGACTCTTTTTGTATAAATCAAGATTCTTCTTCTTCTTCCTCAATTAGCCATTGTCCTGTGATTTGATCACTATCTAAGGTTATAACAAAGACTCTTTTTGTATCAATCCGGGCAACTATTTCAACCATCAATCTATAATGCGAGGAATCAGGCATGAACCAGAAGGCCAACCAATTCAGCCCAATCCATCTCTGAATTTCTATATTAGTTTTTCTTCATACTCAATAGTTCAGTTTCATAGCGGCTGGAAATTACTAAATTTTTGTCACCCTACCAAGTCCTTGTTGCTAAAAAGTCCCTATTTTATTTAGTTTTTCAAAATTATCTGGCCATAGCGGAATATTTTTATGCATTGTATCAAATGTAATAACTGTCTAATTTCATATGCCTTTCTTCCATCTTCTTAGTGTTCTTTTATTTTTACAGATTTAACAAAAGGGAAGAGGATTTTTCATCCTTAAAACATTACAATGATTATTTGGAAGAAGTGGAGGACATGAGTTAGTATTACTATCAATCTGTCTGCTCATGTAATTATATGCGTATAAGATTTGGACTATTCGATAACCTCCAATTCCTGCTATATTTTAGCTTTCAATTTGATAGAAGGGACAGATGTTGAAGAAATTGAAGCTTATATCACTAAATATCAAGAGGAAAATGCTGAGCAGATTATCATTTCCCGAGCCCATAAGGTATCACGAATAAGTTCTTATAATTTTCTTGTCGAAAAAGAGTTCTTCCTTTCTAGTTTTGCATCAATATCATGTCATTTGTCATTCTCTATTTGTGGAGTAATTGTTTCTCACTGTGCTTTTTTCTCTAGTGAAGGCAGAAGAATTAGCAGCTGCACTGACGGCGAGTAAAGGACTGGCGCAGACTGAGACAACTGACCATGTAAGTTGATATATTCAACAATAACAATTTTTTGTTCTATTACTATACATAATCCTCAAATTAACTTAAATTATTTAAGTTGTTGCTTGCACAGATCTTGCATATCATCTTGATTTTTATGACATTTGCTCCCCAAATGCATCTCATTATAATCACTGTCCGTAATGAAAAACTTGAAAACACGAAAATCGATTTAGCTGTAGGAACCCTTCTTGGTGGTGCTGCAGCATCGTGTATCTCCCGATGTAGCCCGCCCCACCGGTTACCAAGATGTTCATCTCTCCTCCAGATTGATGCGTTACCGTGGTCGTGGCTCATTCACTCAAGTGGACCCCCCTCGTCATAATTTATGGAGCGCGCATATGTAATCCACCATGGAGCGCGCACAGCGGCGGAACTAGGATTTTGAAGTCGCACGGGCACAATCTAAGTACTGTCAATTTGAGGGGTTCGAGAGGGGGGGGGGGGGGCAGCGCACCTTGAGCGGGGGTTCGGGGGCGGCGGCCCAGATTTTTTTTTGCAAATATTTCACACTGAAATATGGACTGAAATCAGTCCAGATTTCACAGTGAAATCTGAAGAGAAATCTGGACTGAAATCTGGACCGCTACAGCCCGCCAGACTTCGCACCGCTGCAGCCCGCCAGACTTCGCACTGATGCAGCCCGCCAGACTTCGCACCGCTGCAGCCCGCCAGGCTTCGCACCGCTGCAGCGGTGCGAAGTCTGGCGGGCTGCAGCGGTGCGAAGGTTGGCGGGGTGCATCGGTGCGAATCGTCGTCGACGCTTGGCGGGCTAGGGCACGGGAGCAGCGACGGGCTAGGGCACAGGAGCAGCAGGCTTAGCGACGGGATTCCTTCTCCCCCGGTGAAAATCGCGGAAAAAACCGCTCGGGCACGTGCCCTACCGTGCCCAAGGCTAGTTCCGCCCATGAGCGCGCATATGAATATTAATTATTATTAATCAATTAAGTAAGTATTTTGTATTTCTGTTATGAGCCTTTTAACGCTGCCCAGAGGAGAGGTCAGAGGTGGAGAAGATGACGGGGATACTACGGAGCCGTGACCGCGGCTGCCTAAGCGGGGTTGCTCGTCGGAGGAAAGAGACACCAAAATCTCACATAGAGGGTGAGAATTAGAACTTTGTCATTGATTCCTTCATAACACATACCCAAATGTCTTTAAATAGGCTACATCATAATGAGTCTTACGTGACATAAATGCGATAATAAATGGCTCGGTGCTCGAGACTCGCACAACATACGATAATAATAATAAGATAAAGGGCTCGTTGCTCGAGACTCACACAACATACGATAATAAGATAAAGGACTCGGTGCTCGAGACCCATAACATCTCACCCTTCCTCCAAAAAAAGCTTGTCCTCAAGCTTTATCTGATGCCCTCGTCGTCAGAAACCTCGACGTGCATGTAGAAAAGCCGGTTGCACCTGTGGCCGCGAGTGTACTGCTCGTCGCAATTGAAATATAATCCCTGAGCGCGTCGTTGCAGCATCTCAGCCCGAGATAATCGACGGACTGGTGGGGCTGGAGGACCCTCGATACGACCCTGTTGTACAATGTTGGTGGCAGGTGGGGTGCTATCTGGAGGCGACGATCGCAAAGCCGAGCCAGACTCATAGTTGTTATTAAGTTGGGAGGGGATTCAAACTCGACATCCAGTCGCAGGCGCTCGCGAAGTCCAGCGGTGAAAATGTCAACCTGCATATTCGGGGCAAGAGGCATATGCACTAAGAGAAACTGAAATTGTTCCAGATAATCGTCTACGGGTCCCGTTTGTCGTAGAGAGGTGAGTGCACCGAGGGGGTTACTGCGGATAGGAGGTCAGAAACGTAAGTTGCATAGCCGCTTGAAGTCGTCCCATATCAGATTCGGCCGGTCGGTGAGAAGTCGTGAAGCCCATAAAACAGCGGAGTAGAGCATATGGAAACATGCTAAATGGATCTGATCTGCTGTCGAAGTTTGTTGGTGGCCGAAGAATTGCTCACACTTGGTGAGCCAGCTCAAGGGATCACTTTTCCCATCATAGGTTGGAAATTCCAACCTGGTGCAGCATGGTACACGTTGCGTCGGGGTGCGCGAGGACTGGCGGCGGCGGCTCGTGGACGGTCAGGGGCGGCGGGGCAGTGCGGAGAAGTGGTTGTGCCTGACTGCTGCTGGCATGATCGTGTGTCGGGGCGGTAGACATATCATCGATGTGCTTGGAGAGCGCAATAATGGCCTCCTGATTACGGTCCCCAAGAGCAGTGTGCGCAGCTTGTTGCGCTATGATGGCTTGGAGCATGGTCATAATCTGATTGAATTGTTCAGTTTTCTCCTCGCAGGTGACTCATCCGACAGAAACCACCGTTCCGTTTTCTACTCCAGCGCCGGCCAGTCTTCACTCCAGCATCGTCAACGCTTGACCTCAACTCCGACATCCTCAACCGCCGACCCCAACAACTCCATCTCCTTCGCTGAGACGCTCCTGACGCATGAACTGCCTATGTTTTCTCCTTCCGCAGGGAGACCAAGCCGCTGAACCCTCATCACGAGTACGCATCTTTCCGTTGTTGTCGCTTCTTCCGCTTCTCGAGCGCCTGCCACTGGAAGATATGCGGCCAGGGGAAGATGACGGCCTAATGGCGAGGTTGACAAGGAAGACGCATCGGTGGGCAGAAACAACGACAGTGGTAGAAGACGGCAGCGACAACAGAGGGAGGAGACAATGGATTTTCTCTGATACCAAGTTGTTATGAGCCTTTTAACGCTGCCCAGAGGAGAGGTCAGAGGTGGAGAAGATGGCGGGATACTACAGAGCCGTGACCGCGGTTGCCTAAACAGGGTTGCTCGTCGGAGGAGAGAGCCATCAAGATTTCACATAGAGGGTGAAAATTATAACTTTGTCATTGCTTCCTTTATAACACATACCCAAATGCCTTTAAATAGGCTACATCATAATGACTCTTACGTGACATAAATGCGATAATAAATGGCTCGGTGCACGAGACCCACACAACATACTATAATAATAAGATAAAGGGCTCGGTGCTCGAGGCCCACTCAACATACATTAATAATAATAAGATAAAGGGCTCGGTGCTCGAGACCCATAACAATTTCCTTGTTTGATTCTTTTTTGTATTTCTTTGTTTGGTTGCCCTCCCTCATCTATATAAGGGGGATTTATGTATGATGGTATGATGGTATGATGTATGTATGAAAAATTTTAGGGTTGCTACCTAAGTTTCCCTCTTATTCTTTCTCTCTTTTCGATCATCACCGCCGACCCCTCCTCTTGCCGGATTCCTCCTGAGAAAATATTAGATCGTATCATCGTCGGTGACGGAGGTAGAGGTGGATGCGGAGATGGAATTTGTTGGCGAAGATGGAAACGCCGGCGCCCGAGAATGCGTAAAATGAAAAAAGTTACGAAGCTTTCTTGCTCTGCTATAAGAAAATGACCAGGAAGAACTCCAACGCTGGAAGAGAATTATCGCAGAAGCAAGAAAGCGGAGCTTGAAGTGGTCTCCCTGCCCACCACCATCGCTTCAACCCAATCAATTTTCGCGTTTTCAGGTTTTTTGTTATGGACTGCGATTATAAAGAGATATATTTGGGGAGCGAATAGCCATCTACGGACCGCTAATTTCAACTCTCTATTTATATTGTCACATAGAGGGTGAGATATATTTTTGTATATAACTCTAGTATACATTCTCCAATTCTACAGATTAGAGTCCCCCAAATTTAGTAAAATCATAGATCCCTCAAACAAGAAGGGGAGAATTCTACAGATTAGAGTCCCCCAAATTTAGTAAAATCATAGATCCCTCAAACAAGAAGGGGAGCCTTGGCGCATCGGTTGATGTGTTGCCGTGTGATCTTAAAGGTCACGGGTTCAAGTCCTGGAAGCAGCCTCTTGCAAAAATGCAAGGTATGGTTTGCCTACATTTTGCCCTCGTGGTGGGACCCTTCCCCGGACCCTCGCTCTTCGGGGATGCCTTGTGCTCCGTGCTGCCCTTATAGATCCCTCAAACAGGGTAAAGGGCCCTCCATTCTGTCTGGTGCGCGCTTAGTTGTGGCATGTATTTCTCAATGGATGACTCGATGCTTTTTCTCAGCATGTTCTATTTTGAAAATGTGAAGCAAAAAATGTTTGTTAGAAGATGAGGGAGTAACCAGTTCTTTTCCTTGTTTGTGCTGTTCCGTCGTACAGTAACTGTTGCATCATTCTTCCCAGTTTAATGCTATCATGATCTTACTTGCTTTCATATTTGATTTTTCTCTATGATGAAAATGCGCACATCTATCTTGTCATTTATTCCCTTGTATTTGACTTCTACAAAATGTCCAAGTATTTATTTTACGTGGTTTTCGACCGTGATTTGTTATGTGCATATCTATGGTTTTCAGGTCGCTCTAGAACCCTAGGATTAACAATTTAAAATTTACGACACCGCATGCAGCGGTGCGTTCTGGCCCACCGTAACAGGGAAAACACCCCCACCAAATGGAACCTTAATCTAATGAAATCAGAATATGAAGTAGGTTCAAATTATCTATTATCATTATTGTCAGGATTTCTTCATGAAGACTTGTCATTTTAGCTGTTCAAAGAAAAAATTTATACTCGATGCAACTTATAATATTCAGCTATAGATTCTTTTTGATTGTAGGAGCAGCTTTACTGTATTTTGAATTGCACTTTTTGGTGTGGGTCGAAGCTCAAATTAAAGGTTTTCTTAGTTACTCCACGAGCTTCCGAGCACGTGTATTGTAATTAGTGTGTGTTTATGTTGGATAAATCATCTTAAGCTTACGCTATTATGGAATAATTTAATCCAAATACATGGTCTGATCTCATCTATCCAAAGTATAAAACAATAATTTTTGAGTTGGAATGTTTCTCAGGCTGTTGGGTTGAGCGCGCAAACCAGCACCGTAGGCGGGGCGGGCATGCAAGGGCAGTACGCCCCTACGGGCTTTCCGGGCACCGGGTTGATGCAGCCGCGTCCTACAGGTGGTATGGTTCCACAGCCCGTGCCGATAGGAGGCCCGGGTGATCGCCTCCATGGACATGCAGCCGAGGAGGACGAGGCGCTGAGAGCAAGGGCAGCAAGAGCAGGGGGATGGACTGCTGACTTGAGCAGGAAGAGGGCTCTTGAAGAAGCTTTCAGTAGTATTTCGGTTTGATCTTTGCCTTTTTTTGCCCAGGAGAACATCTACTGTCATTGGAAATCTATTGATGCTTATTTTTAAAAAAAACATTTTTATGCTCTCCATTGCTTTTTGATTTCTTTTGATTTAAAAAGACTTTTTAAGAGCCATTATAGAGAAGCTATTTTGCATATGATTATATATATATATATATATATATATATATATATATATATATATATATATATATAAGTGATAGGCACTGTTCGGCCCTCGGGGCATTCGGCGGGGGTGCGACAATCGGCGGTGTGCGACATTCGCCGGGATGCGACATTTGTCGTGGGGACGACATTTGTCGTGGGCGGCGACATTTGTCGTGGGCGGCAACATTTGTCGTGGACAGTACCCGCCCCTATGGCTTCGCGCGACAGTACCCGCCCCTATGGCCTCGCGCGACAGTACCCGACCGACGAAGGCGGGCTTCGCCCGCTCCCGGCGGGCTCCGCCCGCTCCGCAACATATACATATGAGTACTCAAAATGACCGTAAAAAATATAAATCAAGAATACAGTTTTTATTTTGTAAAACCAATTATGTTTTAATGTTTAAACATTAATTTTTTTCTTGTCATTCCTAGCTAGAGACAAACGGTTTAGGGTATCTAGTGTTTTTATTTTTTGTATTTTAATATTGTAAATTTGTGTAATTACCTAAAAATAATATACTAATATAAAGTTTTGTATACTTGTAATTATGAATACAACTATAAGGGCAATATAGGGACATCGGGCAATGTTTCACCAAAGAGTAGTTTTCGTATATTAGTAGATATATATAGGGTCATTTACCGGGACCTCCTCTCTAACTTTGCTAAATTACTGACAGCACCCCTCTTATTTTCGAAATTACAAAAACTTCCCCTAAAGTTTTCATTTCATTACAAAAACCTTCCCTGAAGTTTTAATTTCATAACATCCATGCACAAAAACACCCTCCTGGGTGAACAGTGTCCAGGGGGGTATTTTTCTTCATGAATGCAATGAAATGAAAAGACCAGGGGAGGTTTTGGTAATGAAATGAAAACTTAAGGGGAGTTTTTTGTAATTTCGAAAATAAGAGGGGTGCTCTCACTAATTATGCTAGTTTACAGGGGAGGTTTGGGTAATTATATATATATATATATATATATATATATATATATATATATATATATATATATATATATATATATATATATATATATATATATATATATATATATATATATATATATATATAGGGGGTTACTCTTGTACGGGCGTACGGGCAAGGGTCAAGGAGGCTTCAAATCGAAAAGTGATCAACATGAAAGTTGTAGATCTCGGCGAGACGAACAACTTTCATGTTGATCACTTTTTGATTTGGAGCCGTCTTGGACCTCGATTTGGGCCCCGAAATCTGGGGCGGCGGAACTGCTACAGTAAAGCGTCCCCCGCCCCAGATTTCGGGGCCCAAATCGAGGTCCAAGATGGCTCCAAATCAAAAAGTGCTCAACATGAAAGTTATTCGGATCACCGAGATCTACAACTTTCATGTTGATCACTTTTCGATTTGGAGCCTCCTTGACCCCCAAAACTCCTTGCCCGTTCGCTCGCATTTAAGCCTGCCCGCATTTGATCTCCCCTATATATATATATATATATATATATATATATATATATATATATATATATATATATATATTTCTCCTCTGAGAGAAGCCACTTTGTGCATAGTGCCAAAGGTTAGGTCTGTTTCCAATCTTTCCCCGCCCATACCCTCAATGATTGGGACTATATGGGTTTTGTTGTTGTTGTTGTAGGTGCTAAAGTTCCATAGTAACTCCACCAATCTTTGAGGAATAATAAAGCTCTACTCTTTAAACTATCTGGCTCACTAAAAGCTTGATCAAGCCCTATGAGCCTAGAGATCTCATTGATTACTATATTCTTCTCCATCACATCAGGAAAGTATTTTCTTAAGCATTTATTCCTCTTCAAAGAAATCTCCTCATCCATATTTGGAGCAACTCTATTTAGCCCTCCATCAAGTCATTCTCGATTATAATACTCACAAATTAAAACATATAGTAAATAAATAAATCATAGTTAAATAAATAAATCAATCAAATATGCAAAAAAAATTGGATGATTTCTGGACAGAAATTTGGATGATTTTTGGACAAAAATTTGGATGATTTATGTCCAGGAAATCTACTTGAATTCTAATATATATATATATATATATATATATATATATATATATATATATATATATATATATATATATATATATATATATATATATATATAGGGCCGCGTTCATATGAGAAGAGAAATGCCGTGCGAATTGTGCGAACTCCCTCATTTGGGCACCAAAATGGACATGTAATATATGGATTTTGACTGGCTCGACGAGACCTACAACTTTCATGTTGAACACTTTTTCTAATTTTGCACGGATTAGCCGGATTTTGGACCCGAAAATATCTGGGCGGAACGTGACTCGTTCCGCCCAGATATTTTCGGGTCCAAAATCCATATAATCCGTGCAAAATTAGGAAAAGTGTTCAACATGAAAGTTGTAGGTCTCGTCGAGCCAGTCAAAATCAATATATTACATGTCCATTTTGGTGCCCAAATGAGGGAGTTCGCACAGTTCGCACGGCATTTCTCTTCTCATATGAACGCGGCCATATATATATATATATATATATATATATATATATATATATATATATATATCTTTATTGTATAAAACAATAGCCCTATTTGGAATCACACCACCAGCGTAATCTGGACCGTCGGATCAAACATCATCAAAAGCAGGCCGTTGAATTCAAAGTAGCAGGATTGCCAATATCTGAATCCCTCGAATGAACACTGTTCACAACTCGAAAACCCCAGATACGCCATTTTTCCTCCTCTCCCTTCACGGCCTCACCCCGCAGCCGGCGGCGGAGCCGCCAGCGGTCTGCCCGGCGCCCACCGGCGGGTTCGCCTGCCTCCAGCGCGGTGGCCCTGCGCGCTCGCTGCCGGACAACCCCCGGCGAGATTCGCCGGAGGCAGACGAACCCGCCGGTGGGCGCCGGGCAGGCCGCCGGCGGCTCCGCTGCCGGCTGTGGGCGGAAGCGGCGCCCTGCCCTGCGCATTTTTTTATTTTTTTCCAATTTTTTATTATTTTTATTTTTTATTTAATAAATAAATAAATAATTTTTTCTTTTTTATTTTTTATTAAAAAAATAATTAAATAGTTAATATTTTAAATATTAATTTTAAAATTTTTAAAATTATAAAAAAAATCAGAAAATCATTTCTTAAAAAATCAGAAAACTGTCGGGGGGGCGGGCGAAGCCCGCCGAAGGGCGTGCGAAGCCCGCCGGAATGCGGGTGAAGCCGGCTTGAATGCCAAGTGGCGTTGCGGGCGGAGCCCGCAACGACGCATCGAGAATAAGATCTACAACTTGAGTTGATTCTCCCACAATACGTGTCGGAATTAAGCAAATAATATATGTATTTTATAGCCAAGAACAAGATCTACAACTTTCATGTTGAACTTTTTCCAAAATTTGCACGGTTTAGCCGGAATTTGGCCTGAAAGGTTGTTGACTCGAATTTTGAAATTTATTATTATTATATTCATTTCGAGCCAACAACCTTTCGGGCGAGATTCCGGCCAAACCGTGCAAATTTTGAACAAATGTTCAACATAAAAGTTGTAGATCTCCTTGATTACAAAATGCATATATTATTTGCCTAATTTCGACATATATTATGTGAGAATCAGCTCAAGTTTTTTTGTCTTAAAAAAGCTTGAGCATATCTCTACCACTATAATAGAAGTATGAAACCCATGAATTTTAAATTCGCTGAAGAGATTATGACTGTTGAATCTCGCATGATATTTCATCAGCCATCGGATCGAACCACTGTCTCTCTCTCCACTTTTTCGTAGGGGTCCTAAACCTACTAATGGGCGACCTAAAAACTATGTTAAAATAACTAAATTGGAATCAGGTAGTCCCACCCGCCTACCCGATGGAGCCTTGCAAGCTGTGTAGCCCCGCCCGAAATACCTCATTTTTCAAATATTGGATTCAGTTTTTTTAATTTATACCGGAATACATAACTTTATCCCACGATGTGGGATTAAATTTAAGCAAGATTTTATTATAAATTTAAAAACAAAAAGCAAATAGGCGCGTGCCAGGTGAGACTCGATCCACAAACCGCCACCTTTACAATCATGTGCCTTATCCATAGAGCTGTCACTTAAAACCAAAAACCGCAAATCAAATCGGAACTGAACCGGAACCGCAAAGAACCGGACCGAACCGTTCGCAAATTATTCGAGTTCCGATTTGAATTTTGGAACCGTGAACAACATTGGTCCGGGTATGGTTCTTACATATTATTATCCGGACCGGAACGAGAATCGCAACATACAAATCTCAAGCGGTTTCAAGATTTTTAGACCCGATCCGAACCGGACCGATGTAGAACCGAACCGCAACCCGTTTACTATTATTATTATATTGTTATTATTTTATAATTTATCTATAATATTTATACTTACTATCACGAGTGAAGCTGATGCAGTTTGAACTCAAACCGCAATCGCAGTAAAGGGGGTCGATTTTGGACCGAACAAAACTTCACCGCATAAAAATCGTATGGTATTGTTTGACATTGTTGCGGTTTGGAGTCAATTTTTGCAGTGCTTTTTTTATTTTTATACAGTCATATAATATATTTTCAATTTTACTTATATATTTTTTTGAAACATTTTATTTAAAAAATATAAAAGATATACAACTACTATTTATTAGTAATCATGAAAGACACTAATTGTAGGAGGTTGTTATGGTTGAGCATGCCGACGAGACGTGCACAAACCAATTAGAATTCGTGGCAAGTCTGCACGCGTAGAAAGACAATTGATACTATCCCACCGGTCGTGGAAAAGACCGTCAAGAAGTACGCAACATAATTATTTATATTTTGATATTGTTTTGAGTTTTACTATTTGCAGCTCGCTTTTATTTCATTCCGTCAAATTTGATTTTGGTTTTAGTTGGAACCGATTAGAACAGGACCGAACCGCATGGAACCGGACCGAACCGATAGTGGTCGGTTTGGTTTTGGTTCTTGTTGAACCGTAACCGGAACCGTTGACACGACGACTCCAAAAATTAAGCTGGAACCGAAACCGGAACCAGAACCGGTCAAATCAAATAAGATTTTGGTTCTAATTTGAAGAACTGTTGCCTTATTGGTTCGATTCATGATTTTAGTAGAACCGGAACCGAATCGGAACCGTGACAACTCTACTTATCCATTAGGCCATGAAAACTTTCACATTTTATTTTACACGCAGTTTATATATGTAGTAATATTAATGAAATTAAGTTAGAATTATTTTTTTTGTTTACATTAAGTTAAAAATTGTACAACCTCGGGCTCGCAGCCTGGCGAGAGGATCCTGGCGAGAGGGCCCAGGCGAGAGAAAGGGTCCTGGCGAGAGGGCCTAGGCGAGAGAAAGGGTCCTGGCAAGAGCGCTCAATCGAGAGGCTGAAGGCGAGCGAGTGGGCCCAGGCGAGAGGCCCCAGCCAGGCGAGAGGGCCCTGGCGAGAGGACCCTAGCAAGAGGTACCCGGAGAGATGGGCCATCTTGGTTCAGGGCCATTTCAGGTAAGGCCCGGCCCACCTTTTGGGTCCCAGGGGTATTTTTACTCTTTTACCCTGGGTGGTCTGCAATTAACCTTTTAGGACAGCGGAGTTCGGCTGTTGGCAGACCTAGCCGGGGGCATTCCGGTAATTTCATAATGGATTAGTTTAGTTATTTGCAGTCCCAGTTCAAAGGCCTATAAATAGACCGGTAAGGTGCCTTAGAAAAGAAGCATTCTTGACTCCCTCTCTCTTCTAAGGCACCTAGCTCAGTATTGGCTAGGGAGGGGAAGAGCCATAGCTAGTCTCTTCCGGGTAAGAGGTGAGACCTCCTCACTGAGGCTCCCGGTCTAGTTCTTCGCCTTGAGCGTGATCCCAAGGGAGTAAGCACGAGCTGCCCCTGTAGTTCCGAGCTTTAGGTGGAGCCGACTTTGTTGGTTCCAATATTTTTGGTGCGGTGAGCGTGGAACCGCAGCTTGTGCGGAAGAGCGAAGGTTTACCTCATGGCGGGAGATGTGGGAGGAGAAGGCGAAGGGTCCCCAAGGCTGGAGGGATATGTCGGGAGGGCAGAGTTCATGTCATCCATCGGAGGGATCATGGACATGCTGAAGCAACTCACACAGAGAGGCGAGTGCGAGACTCCCCCACCTCAGGTGCCGGACCTCGCGCCCAGGGGAGGGGTCGACTCGGCAAGGGTAGGTGAAGATGCACCCGGGAGGCGGCCGGGAAAAGAAATAGTGGCGGAAGGACCTCGGCGAGAGGTGGAAGGAAGGGAGCTCTTCCCCAGTCCGGCGAGTGCCGTCGCGCCGGCGGAGCTAGTGGCGCGAGTGGATCTGGCGAGACCACCGGCGAGAGGATCTCCTTTCTGCGAGTTGGTCCTCTCGGCACCCGTTCCAGAAGGGTTCCGCGAGCCGGAGATGAGCTACTACGTGGGGAAGGATGACCCCCTCCAACACTTGCTGTGGTTTGAAGACGCAGTGTCCATCAGACCTATGACTGACGCCTTCAAGTGCCGTCTCTTCGCTATCACTTTGAAGGACAAGGCTAGGGACTGGTTCCATCAACTCCCTACTGGTTCCATTTATTGCTTAGAAGACCTGAGCAGAAGTTTCCAGCTGCGTTTCTCGACCTCTAAGAAGAGGAAGAGGAACCCAGAGTCCATCTTCCTGATCAAGCAAAAGGCGGACGAGTCCTTGGCTCAATACGTGGACCGTTTCCAGGAGGAGATGCTAGGCATCCAGGAAGTGCCTGGTTTCGCCCTCCAGATGGCCTTCACCGTAGGGCTGAGGGAAGGTTTCTTCAAGATGAGCCTCACCAGGAAGGCACCGTTGTCCTTCGAGGGATTAATGGAGAAGGCCGCAAAAGAGATAGCCATGGAGGCGGCAAACCCAGCATTTGCAAGGAAGCTGGCAAGGTTGACGGAAGTAGAGCAGAGGGAGCCAGGGGGGCAAGGCAGCCAGAAGGAAGGAGAAGAGAGGAACTAAGAGGCCCGCGCACCCGGAGTTGGGATGGTGGCAGCCGGGAGGCCCAGTTCAGGGGCCTGGAAGGGGTCTCCCGCAGGGGGGAAGAAACTTTTATCCAGGTTCAGGAAGGTTTCATCCGCTAGGATGAGTGTTGGGTACATTGGAAAATGTGTACCTGATTTGAAGAAGCCCAACTTAGCTCAATGATATACATCAAGGTGTATTTGATGTTGTTTTAAGTTGTCATGTGCAGGTGGAGAATTGATAAAGTATGCAGAAAAAATTCTAAGTCCAAGTGTCGACACAAAGGAAGCAGTGTCGACACACAGAAGAAAATAGTCGACACAACACTGGGAAGCAGTGTCGACACATAGCAGTTAGTCTACAACTACACTGGGAAAAAGTGTCGACACAGAAGAAGTAAGTCGACACAACACTGGGAATTTGTGTCGACACAGAAAAAGAGTCGACACAATACTGGGAAATTGTGTCGACACAGAAGAAAAGCGTCGACCTCAAACATTGGGAGAATGTGTCGACACAGAAGAATATAGTTGATCTCAAGATTGTCGACATCATCTGAATGTGTCGACACAGAAGAAAATAGTCGACCTCAAGTTAGTCGACACCAGCAGAATGTGTCGACACATTGTGATTAAGTCGACACATAATAGCAGAGTTAAAAAATGAATGTGTCGACACCTGAAGGCTAAGTCGACACTTACTAAAGTTATGATTCTACAACAATTGTGTCGACACACAGGACTTGTGTCGACACACTGAAGAGTCAAGATCAAGTTATTTGCAGAAGAAGCTGTGTCGACTCAAAGGCAACTTAGTCGACATCACTGAAGATTGTGTCGACACCAAAGTCAATTATGTCGACACAAATAGACAGATTGTCTCGACACTTTCTGACAGACTGTTTCAACAACTTGTGATTCAAGTCTAAGGCACAGGACTTGTTTGAAGACTTGACAGCTGTGGGTTATCACCGGTTAACTGAAGTTGTCAGAGTTGTCAGAAAACGGTTAGAAACCGGATCAGCCGGTTACCATGAAGAATGTCTATAAATAGACAGATTCAGAAGGAGAAAATCAATATACAACATATAGAACTGACCTTTTGAAATACATTGGATCAGAAAGTGGAGAAGGATTACAATTCTACTCATTTCAAGAAAGTGCTAGGCACTTAAGAAGATCTTCTCCGGGAGGTCTAAGAAGACTATCTAAGGATAGATCTAAGAAGAGTTCTAATCAGAATTCAGAAGAATCATTCAAAGTTCTGGATAGAGAGAGATCAAGTCAGAATTTGAAGAAGAAGAAAGAATCCACCAGTGGATTCTCAAGAAGCTGTTTGGAATCAACTCAGCTAAGTACATTTTCAAGAAGCTTTGAAGAAGGCTAAGAAACAGTTGATTGCATCAGCTGATCAAGAATTGTCATTGCCTTTTCTCTCTCAACTTTGGCAAGACAATTAAAACAATCTTTTCTATATTTCTGTAGGATTTGTTTATACAGATCTGAGTTGTAAGCCTATGTTATAAAGGCTGAGTGTAAGAGTGTTGAACTCTGAGTGGTAGGGCTGTTTGCCTGAGTGTAGGAGAAGGATATTCTCTGAGTTGTAGGCCTTGGGGCAAGGCTGAGGTAGGGCAGTTGTGCCTGAGTTGTAGGAACCAGTTGGGTTCTGAGTTGTAAGATCTATTGATCTGAGATAAGTGGAAGTTTGGCCGAATCTAGCATACTGCTAGATAGGTGAAGGGGGAAAGTGGATGTACCCAGACCTTGGGGAACCACTATAAAACATAGTGCAATCTGTGATGTTTTGTTTTCTGTGATTGCTGTGTTTATTATATTAGTTATTAAATTGAATTCTGCCTAGAAGTTTTAGAAAGAGCAGCAGAACCTATTCACCCCCCCTCTAGGTGTTTAGGCTGCCTTGAAAGTTAAACTATCAAGTGGTATCAGAGGGAGGTTCCTCAAAAAGGACTTAACAGTCTGAGGTAGATCTGATAGGCAGATTCAAGAATCAAGAAGATGGGTTCTGGAGAGAATCATAAGGAGCTAGGGTCAATGAAATTACCCATATGCAAGAAGGAAATCTTTGGGATCTGGAAAGAAAGAGTCAGATTGTTTATGGAAGCATCTGACCCAAGGATTTACATCACAGTACAGGAAGGCCCCTTCATACCAATGAAGATATCTGTTCTTGATGCAAATATCCAAACACCAAAGACTTATTCTGAAATGACCAAGGATGAAATCATCTTGGCTACCATGGACAAAAGGGCACAGAACATCATTGTCAGTGCCATAGATGATTCAACATTTCAGAATCTGATTCACTGCAAGACCTCCAAGGAGATGTGGGACACATTGATTGTCTACATGGAGGGATCAGAAGAAGTAAGGCTGGACAGAAAATCTATGCTAAATCAGGAGTATGAAAGTTTTAGACAAGGAAAATCTGATAGCATAACTGAGTGCTATAAGAAATTCTATAGAATTGTGAATGAGCTAATTTCCTATGGAAGAGTCTTCAGTACCTATGAACTGAATGACAAATTCTTAATATCCTTATCAAAGGATTGGGATACAAAGATCTGTGCCATAAGAGAAGTGGCAAAATTGGCAGAGATATCTCCTCCAACTCTGTTTGGAAAGTTGCTATCCTATGAAATGCAACTTATGGTAAGGAAAGAGGAGGAAAGAAACTCAAGAGGAGAGCATAGAGAAAAGACTGTGGCATTTAATGCTGAAGCCACTAGAAAGAATAGGAGGAAATCACCATCTCCTCCTAAGGAAGTTGAAGAAGGTAGTTCTGAAAATTCAGATAAGGGTTCAGTCAGCTGTGATTCAGATGCAGACTTTGCTGCATTCACTAGGCAATTTCAAAGGTTCTTGAAAAAGAAGCAATGGAAGTCTAGGCCTTCCTCATCACAGCAAGTAGATGACTATTATCAGAAGAGAAGGTCATCAAGGAAAGAGAAAAGCAGGTCAAAGCCCAGCAAAGCCACTACTTCAAAGATTGTCTGCTATTGTTGCAATAGGCCTGGACATGTAGTGGCTGATTGTCCTGACAAAAGGAAGGAATCTTCAGAAAAGAAGAAGACTTATCAGAAAGGCAAGAAGGAGAAATCCTTTGTAGCAAAGAAAGATAAAAGTCTTTCAGACCAGTCAACTTCAGAATCAGGATCTGAAGCTGAAGCATATATTGGATTATATGCTGCATCTGAGGAAGAGGAGTTTATGCAGTTGCTAGACTCCATCAATGAACATCAATGCATGGGTTTGATGACAAGATCAGAAGAGAACCTATGCCAGAATCAGTCTGGTTCTAATGAGGTAAACTGTCCTTCTTGTACATCTGTTTGTAATACAAGTGAAGAATCAGCTACATCTGCATCAAGTGATGAAGATGTATCTGGATCTGAAGGAGATGTCTATCAATTGATAGACAAGTATGGGGACCTGTTGCAGGCCCTTAAGAAAAGCAAGAACCTGGTTAAATCACAGGCTCAGGAAATTGCTGATCTAAGGGTTGCAACAACTGAGTTAGAAAAAGTCCTTGATCAAAAGTTAGCTGAAATTGCCAAGCTGAAGAATATAACTATTATTCAGATGGGCACAATTAATTATACTAATGATCAAGTAAAGAGTCTGGAGGACAGACTTAGAATTGAAAGGGATTTAGTGGCTAGTTACTCTAAGCCAAAATCTGTCTTACCCTTGATAGATGAATTTGTCACTCAGAAGGGTAAGGCTGGATTAGGATTTAAGGGTAACTCCAGGGCTGGCAGATTCAAGAGGAAAGGCAAAGCCCCTATTCAGCCACTAAACCTTTCAGTCCCCATAAGGTTTGGTAAGGAGAAAGTGCCTTCTAACATATATGATCATGAAGACATTCAGGATCATATTAAGACAAATGTTCTGAAGAACAAGGGTGTTAAGGCAAGCAGGCCTACCTATGGTCATAAACCCTATGGTTTTAAGAAATCAGTAGGTGAAGTTGCAACAGCACCAGCAATGAACAGAAATGCTTCTGACAAGGATGTATCTAGATCTAGATACAATAAGTTTGAATGTTGGTGTTGTGGCAAGAGGGGTCATTTTGCATTGGACTGCTGGTATAACACAAGTGTTATAAAGAATAAGAGTCTACCTGTTAGAAGAGGTTATGATAACTTTATTAAGGCTAACCTGAACCAAGGACCCAAGACTTACTTGGGTTCTAAGGGTAAGTAATTCTGTATTGCAGGTGAATCCAAGTTACCATGCCCCTATATGGTACTTGGATAGTGGTTGTTCCAGGCACATGACTGGAACAAAGGGGCTGCTGAAGGAGTATTCATCTGTCAAAGATGGACATAAAGTGATCTTTGGTGGATCTGAAAAAGGAGTCATCAAAGGATTTGGTAACATCTCTTCAAACCTAATTACTATCACCCAAGTGGCCTATGTAAAAGGTTTGAAACATAATCTAATAAGCATAAGCCAGCTGAGTGATCTAGGATATGACATTTCATTTGGTAAGGATGGATGTCATATCAAAAGGTCAAGTGATCAAGAGATCATATTGACTGGGTATAGGAAGAGAAATGTGTATTGCCTTAATTTTGAATGTGAAAATAAGGCATCCCCCATTTGTCTTGTAGCTGATGACAATGCTTCTCATTGTGTTAAGTGGCACAAGAGATTGGCTCATCTAAACTACAAGACAATTGGCCAACTCTTTAGTAAAGAACTAGTGAGGAATGGGCCTCAAGTTAAGTGTATAAAGGAAGGGGTATGCTCAGCTTGTCAAAAGGGCAAGCAGACAAAAACCTCATTTCAAAGCCTTGAAAACAAGGATTCTGTGAGGTGCTTATACCTCTTGCATATGGATCTTTTTGGTCCTATGCCAGTTCTCAGTCTAGGTAGGAAGGTCTACACTCTGGTGGTTGTAGATGACTATTCTAGATTTACATGGGTGTTCTTTCTGAGACAAAAATCTGAAACCCCAAGTGTATTATTTAATTTTGTAAAGCAAATTCAGAATGAACTGAATAGTACAGTGGTCAAAATTAGAAGTGACCATGGTACTGAGTTTCAATCTGAAAGCATAACAAACTTGTGTATAGACTTTGGGATTTTCCAAGAGTTCTCCTCACCTAGAACACCTCAGCAAAATGGTATTGCTGAAAGAAAGAATAGAACATTAATTGAAGCTGGTAGAACTCTATTGAGTGACACCTCTCTCCCAGAATATTTTTGGGCTGAGGCAGTTAACACTGCTTGTCATGTCATCAATAGGGCTTCTATCACCAAAGGCCACAGAAAGACTCCCTATGAGATTGTGAAAGGCAGAAAACCAAACCTATCCTATTTTAGGATCTTTGGTTGCAAATGCTATATACTTAACAATGGCAAGTCATATTTGACTAAGTTTGCTGCCAAATCCCAGGATGGGATATTTGTTGGGTACAACACAAATAGTAAGGCCTATAGAGTCTTCAACTTAACTACTCAAGTTGTTGAAGAATCTGTGCATGTTGTATTTGATGAAACAAGATTAATCAATTGTGAGTTGTCTTGTAGATCAAATGACTCAACAGGTATAAGCAAGAAGATGGACAAGCTCTCCATTGCTGAAGCTTCAAAGGAAGAGGGAGCATTGGAAAATGAAGGCTGCTGTCCAGGGGGAGTACAAGAGATAATGGAAGCTAATGAAAACCAAGAGGAACAGCTGAATGAAGAAGCTGGAGATGCACAACCTGAAGGGAATCTACCTCTAGCTATAAGATATCTAAGAGATCATCCTACTGATCAGATAATTGGTGATCCAAGACAAGGAGTGCAAACTAGAAGCAGAAATCAAAGCACAGTTTTGCATTCTAGTTTCTTGTCCCAAATGGAACCTAAGAAGTTTGAAGAAGCTATCCAAGACCAGCACTAGATTGATGCTATGCAAGAGGAGCTGAATCAATTTAGAAGGTGCAAAGTCTGGGAGCTTGTTCCTAAACCAAGAGGCCACAACATAATTGGAACTAAGTGGATCTATAGGAACAAGCTAGATGAAAATGGAATAATAGTAAAGAATAAAGCAAGATTGGTTGCAAAAGGATACAGGCAGGAAGAAGGGATTGACTTTGATCAAACCTTTGCTCCAGTAACAAGGCTGGAGGCAATCAGAATGTTCCTTGCCTATGCAGCCTACCAAGACTTCAAAGTATACCAGATGGATGTGAAGTCAGCATTTCTGAATGGTGATCTTAAAGAAGAAGTATATGTAGAGCAGCCATCAGGTTTTGTAGATCCTCTTAAACCTGATTCTGTGTATAAGCTTAGGAAAGCTTTGTATGGGTTAAAACAAGCTCCAAGGGCTTGGTATGAAACCCTGTCTACCTTCCTCATTGAGAATAAATTCTCAAGAGGAAAGATAGACAAAACTCTATTCCTTAGGGAATCCAAAGGAAAGATCATCTTAGTCCAGATCTATGTTGATGACATAATCTTTGGATCTACTGAAAACAACCTTTGTAAAAAGTTTGCCAAACTTATGCAAGGGAAGTTTGAGATGAGCAGTATGGGAGAACTTAAGTTCTTCTTGGGACTCCAAGTAAGACAGACTGATGATGGATTGTCCATATCCCAGTCTAAGTTCACCAAGGAATTAATTAAGAAATATGGTATGGAGTCATCCTCCTCTATGAGAACTCCTATGGGGACAAGTATGCCAATATGCAAAGATGAGGCAGGTAAACCTGTTGATGAATCATTGTATAGAGGAATAGTTGGGTCTCTACTATATCTCACTGCTAGTAGACCTGACATTATGTATGCAACATGTGTCTGTGCTAGGTACCAAGCCTGCCCTAAAGAATCTCATTATACTGCAGTCAAAAGGATTCTGAGATATCTAAAGGGCACTCCTACTCTAGGTCTTTGGTACCCTAGGAATAGAGATTTTCAACTAACAAGCTATTCAGATGCAGATTTTGCAGGATGTAGAGAGGATAGAAAGAGTACTACAGGTACTTGTCAATTCCTGGGAGGAAGACTAATATCTTGGAGTAGTAAAAAGCAGACTAGTGTGGCAATTTCCACAGCTGAGTCAGAGTATATTGCTGCTGGAAGCTGCTGTGCACAGCTATTATGGATGCAGCATCAGCTTAAAGATTATGGTATTCAGGTAAGTAGAACACCCCTTTTATGTGATTCTAAGAGTGCTATTTCTATTGCTAATAATCCAGTTTCTCATAGTAGAACTAAGCATATAGAAATCAAATATCATTTTCTTAGAGAACATGTAGAAAAAGGTGACATCTCATTGGAATTTGTAAAAACAGATTATCAAATAGCAGATGTATTTACTAAGCCTTTAGATGAAATCAAATTCAATAAATTCAAAATTGAATTAGGTATGTTAACCATTGATTAATGTATTAAACAAAATCATTAACAATGCTATTGAAAGGGTTTATAAGTAAGTAAAAGTAGTAACAACATAATCAAGTGTTAAAAAAAAAGGACACATTGAAGTTACAGAAATTGGCTAAGTAAGAATATGTCGACACATTCAGTAATAATGTGTCGACTCAGAGAAATTATGTCGACAAGTCAGAAATATTGTGTCGACACAGAGAATATGTGTCGACACTTAAGAGTTTTATTGTCGACTTAACCAGAAATGTAATGTCGACTCAACCAGAATTATGGTGTCGACACTTACAGAATATGTGTCAACACTTGTCCTTAGTGTCGACACAGAATTTCTGTCTTTCTACTATGTATCCAAGGTGTCGACATAACCACAAATTGGTGTCGACACATAGTAGGCTGAAGAAATGTCGAGTTAATAGAAGCTTGTGTCGACACATTCCGTCTGTGTCGACACATTTAGACTGTTTTTGGCGCCTTTTGAACTTCTTTCAACAGAAGCTATAAATAGGTCAAAAGCTCTTTGTGTCGACACGCTTTCAAGGTTTTCGAGACTCAAACCCTGTGTCTACAGTCTTTCTTTCTCTCTTCTCTCAAGCTTTCTCGACACAACGATGGCGCCAAGGATTGAAGATAACATCAATGAAGGATATGAGTTAGTGCGCCAGGCCTTTGCAGAGGCGCCGCCTGATGTTCAAGGAGTTATCACCCTTCTCTCTGCATCAGGGTTAGAATTTCTCATTTCAGAACCAACTAAGATCTGGAAGAAGGAGGTGCACGAGTTCTTTATCTCTGCATCAGTCCATTCTACTGGCCTCAAGATTAAGTCCACTGTTCAAGGGACGAAGATAAAGATTAATCAAAGAAGTTTAAGAAAGATCTTCCAACTGCAAGTGGTTGAGAATGAAGAGGAAGTTCCTATATCTAAGACAAGGGAAGCCCTTCAATGGTGTGGCCTGGATTCAGGATTGAAGATTGGAGCTGCATTCAATAGAAAGGGAATGAATCAGCAAGGGAAGTTCTTGTCTGAAGTAGTTGGAAAGGTAATCCTCTGCAAGACAGGTGGACATGATAGGATTTCTGCCTATATGTTCAGCCTGATGACCAGGATAGTTTTTACTATTCCTACTGATTGGTCAGGAGTGCTCTTTGACAAGATCAAAGAGGGAATCAAGAAGCCTAACATGGCTAGGATCATGAGCCTGTACTTCACTGGAGTGATTCCTGATGTGATGCAGCAGCTGCAAGGGAGTAAGATTAACCATATGAGAAGAATGGACATGAGACTATTCTCTAGGTGGGATAGGGTGCTGTCCAAGGATGTGCCTGAAGAGAGCAGGCCAGACACCCCTGTGCAATCCCCTACACCAAATCAAGAATCTGAACAAGTACAGGAAGGGACACAGCTTGACTCAACTGAGGTCCAGGAAGTATCAACACCTGCACAGATGCAGGGGGAGCCAGTTTCCACTTCTGCTCCAAAGGTATCTACTTTTGCTTAGGTATAGGGGGAGCTAATGTATTTTACTATAAAGACATTGCTCATATTCTTATTACTGCACAGGTTCAGGGGGAGCTAGTGTCCACACCTACTCCTGCCACTACAAATATTGATGTGCAAGTCCAAGAGGAAGCACAGTTAAACATATCTCATGATTTAACTGCTGCAGAAGTGACCACTCAACTGGAATTTACTATGGAGGAATTATTCCCAGATGTTGATACTGCTGCTGATAAAGAAGGAGGTGGACCAGATATTGAGAAGTCCATAGGAATGGACGTTGATCAGGAAGCTGCAGTGGAAACACAGGTTGAGGATGAGCCTGTGGATGTTGAAGCTGAGCAACAACTCCCTGGAACAGATACAATTCATCATCCACAAGAAAGAATTCATGTAGATACTTCCTCTGACACAGAAACTGAAGAAGCCAGGGTGGCTAAGAAAAGAAAACTTGTTGTCTTTAAGAGAAGAAGCAAGAACTATAAGCAGGCATTACAGACCACAACTCCACAAGTTTCTCCAGCCTTTGATTACAATAAATTTATGGTAGATCTTCAAGTAAAATTGGATGACCAAAGGATGGCTCTGGAGAAGTATGTTGATGAAAATAGCAAGTCAGTTCAGTTTGACTTAGCTCAGGATATCAAGTCCATCCAATTTCAAGTAAACTTGCATAAAACTGAAATGACAGATTGCTTCCACAAGGGTGGCAATGCTGTAGTTTATCTGGCTAAACAACAGGAGGCTATCTCTACAAAGGTGGATGATATTGCTTTGAAGCAAAGTTATGTTCTGGAAAATCAAATCAGAATGAATGACAATTTAACTGAATCTCATAATGAGATCATTAAAGAGGTGAAGAAGATTGTTCCAGGGATGCCTGCAGATAGAGCCAAAGAAATGGAAGAATTTGATAAGAATTTTCAGGCTGCTATTGCATCTGTTAAGACTGCCATCACAACCTCTCAAAAGGAAATATCTGAAAAGCTTCAAAAGTTAAGACCATTTTTCAAGGAGGGAGTGAATTATTTGGATGGCCAAATTCGATTTCAAAAAGAAGATCTTAGAGATCATGTATCAAGAGAAGCCATAAAGGGGGAGAGGATGCTAATTCATGCAGGCTCTGAGCACACCAAGTGGGTGACCAATAGCATACGAGCCACTTTGGGATATCCCCCATTGTGTGATGATGCTATGGTAGCTGAGTCAGGAATACAATCTAATCTACTTGAAGGCAATCAACCTGAGGTTGCCCAAGTCATATACCCCCCTCCAGATTTTGACTTGATTGATCAGAAAGTTCAAGGAATGTATAGTCCTCCAAAGGAGGTTACTAATATTGTTTTTGGAAAAGTTGATAAGCCTGAGGCTACTCTGAAAGAACAGCAGGATGCTCTATTGGCAAAGAAGAAATTCAGAGAGCAGGCTGTACTGAAGCCAGATTATGAGCAGTGGAGTCCTACTTCAAGGAACATCATACTCACTGCATGGAAAGCTGTACAGGATAAAGTTCATGAGAGAGGGAAGTGGTACAATGAAATTGAATGGCAGAAGTATGAGGCAAGGCAAGAGGCAATTGTACAATTCAGAAGGAAAGCCAAGCTGGGAAGACTGCCATCAGATGCTAAGGAGCCAAGCAAATACTTCCCAAAGCCTTTCCATTATTTTGAAAGGCAAAGGATCAAGGAAGAAGCTCAGAAGAAGGCTGATCTTAAAGGAAAGAAGTTAGCTGAAGAATCAGAAGCTCCTGTGACAGCTACAATTCAGTCTGGCAAAGGGATTATGATTAGAGAGCCTGATCGATCCTGATTTTGTTTTAAATATTTTGTAATGTTGTGATGTAATCATCAAATGTAAAACTTTGTAATCAAACATTACTCTGTTATAAACAAAATGTTGTTTGGCATATTATAATGTGCATTCTGTGATGATTGATTCTGAATTATTCTATATTATGTTTTGTTTATATTTAAAGTATTCCTGCTATGTCATTAATCATCATTTAGTACTGTTTATAAATGGTGTATATCATTGGCTATAGGGGTTATGACTTCTCCAAATAGGGGGAGATTGTTGGGTACATTGGAAAATGTGTATCTGATTTGAAGAAGCCCAACTTAGCTCAATGATATACATCAAGGTGTATTTGATGTTGTTTTAAGTTGTCATGTGCAGGTGGAGAATTGATAAAGTATGCAGAAAAAATTCTAAGTCCAAGTGTCGACACAAAGGAAGCAGTGTCGACACACAGAAGAAAATAGTCGACACAACACTGGGAAGCAGTGTCGACACATAGCAGTTAGTCTACAACTACACTGGGAAAAAGTGTCGACACAGAAGAAGTAAGTCGACACAACACTGGGAATTTGTGTCGACACAGAAAAAGAGTCGACACAATACTGGGAAATTGTGTCGACACAGAAGAAAAGCGTCGACCTCAAACATTGGGAGAATGTGTCGACACAGAAGAATATAGTTGATCTCAAGATTGTCGACATCATCTGAATGTGTCGATACAGAAGAAAATAGTCGACCTCAAGTTAGTCGACACCAGCAGAATGTGTCGACACATTGTGATTAAGTCGACACATAATAGCAGAGTTAAAAAATGAATGTGTCGACACCTGAAGGCTAAGTCGACACTTACTAAAGTTATGATTCTACAACAATTGTGTCGACACACAGGACTTGTGTCGACACACTGAAGAGTCAAGATCAAGTTATTTGCAGAAGAAGCTGTGTCGACTCAAAGGCAACTTAGTCGACATCACTGAAGATTGTGTCGACACCAAAGTCAATTATGTCGACACAAATAGACAGATTGTCTCGACACTTTCTGACAGACTGTTTCAACAACTTGTGATTCAAGTCTAAGGCACAGGACTTGTTTGAAGACTTGACAGCTGTGGGTTATCACCGATTAACTGAAGTTGTCAGAGTTGTCAGAAAACGGTTAGAAACCGGATCAGCCGGTTACCATGAAGAATGTCTATAAATAGACAGATTCAGAAGGAGAAAATCAATATACAACATATAGAACTGACCTTTTGAAATACATTGGATCAGAAAGTGGAGAAGGATTACAATTCTACTCATTTCAAGAAAGTGCTAGGCACTTAAGAAGATCTTCTCCGGGAGGTCTAAGAAGACTATCTAAGGATAGATCTAAGAAGAGTTCTAATCAGAATTCAGAAGAATCATTCAAAGTTCTGGATAGAGAGAGATCAAGTCAGAATTTGAAGAAGAAGAAAGAATCCACCAGTGGATTCTCAAGAAGCTGTTTGGAATCAACTCAGCTAAGTACATTTTCAAGAAGCTTTGAAGAAGGCTAAGAAACAGTTGATTGCATCAGCTGATCAAGAATTGTCATTGCCTTTTCTCTCTCAACTTTGGCAAGACAATTAAAACAATCTTTTCTATATTTCTGTAGGATTTGTTTATACAGATCTGAGTTGTAAGCCTATGTTATAAAGGCTGAGTGTAAGAGTGTTGAACTCTGAGTGGTAGGGCTGTTTGCCTGAGTGTAGGAGAAGGATATTCTCTGAGTTGTAGGCCTTGGGGCAAGGCTGAGGTAGGGCAGTTGTGCCTGAGTTGTAGGAACCAGTTGGGTTCTGAGTTGTAAGATCTATTGATCTGAGATAAGTGGAAGTTTGGCCGAATCTAGCATACTGCTAGATAGGTGAAGGGGGAAAGTGGATGTACCCAGACCTTGGGGAACCACTATAAAACATAGTGCAATCTGTGATGTTTTGTTTTCTGTGATTGCTGTGTTTATTATATTAGTTATTAAATTGAATTCTGCCTAGAAGTTTTAGAAAGAGCAGCAGAACCTATTCACCCCCCCTCTAGGTGTTTAGGCTGCCTTGAAAGTTAAACTATCAATGGGGGTATGGTCCGAGGCCGCTCCCACCCCCACCTCAACAAGCTATGGCCATAGGCAGGGGAAGAGGAAGGGGAAGAGACCGTGGGAGAGCAGGAGTGGGGAGGAGGAGGAATCCCCCAGACGAGAGGCGAGGAGAGGGAGTTTTGCCCTATTGTGACTTCCATGAGGAGGAGGGTCACGCGACGGCAACATGTCCCGAGTTCTTGGAGTTGAAGAGAGGGAGAGGAGGAGAAGACCGATAGCAAGCAGTGCGGATAGTGGAGGTGCCGGGAGCGGTGGAGGAAGATCGATGTGTGGACCGGTCAGATATCGGAGATCGAGGAGGGATTGGGGTGATTCATGGGGGTGGGGGTGGGGATCGAGGCCACCCGTAAGGCCAGTCTTCACACCATGTATCGTCGGAGCGTCGCCTCGACGTCGCAAACCCCACCCCCGAATGAGAAAATCACGTTTTCCAGAAGAGACCTACCCGATCACGAGGACCCCTTCTGCGACGCGTTGGTGATCAGGACGGCCATTGAGAACTTCACGGTATCCCGCATTCTGGTGGATAACGGGAGTTCTGTCAATGTAATCTTCAAGAAGGCTTTCAAGGAGATGAGGGTGGAGGCTCGAAGGGTGCTGGCGGCAGATGGGCCGTTGTTTGGTTTCTCGGGAGAGAGAAAAGAGGTTGAGGGGGGAGTAGGACTTCAAGTGACCCTGGGAGGACTGTCCAGGAATTTTCGTTTCGTGATAGTGGACGCTCCCAGCAGTTACAATGCGATCTTTGGGCGCCCTCTTATCAGCGCCTTTAGATGCGTTCCGTCTTCTTTCCACCAGTGCTTGAAGCTCAATTCGGGGGGAACCCAGATCAGGGTAAGAGGGGATCCGAAGGCGGCTCGGGAGTGCTTTATAACAGCGGTCAACACCATCTCCTGGATGGGAGATGTAGAGGAGCTGGGAGCAAGGTTGGAGCGAGAAGAGTTGGGGAGAGCAGGAGCAGGAGCGGAGGGAAGTCTTGTAGCGGAGGAGGAGATGGCTGAAGGAGAGTGGGAGGAAGGAGGAGGAGTGGAGAGAGGCATTGCGGTGGAGCCAGCGATGGCGGGAGAGCAAGTGGCTGGAGAAGAAGAGTTGGGGAGAGCAGGAGCAGGAGCGGAGGGAAGTCTTGCAGCGGAGGAGGAGATGGCTGAAGGAGAGGAGTGGGAGAGAGGAGAGGGAGGAAAGGTCCAGGTGAGGGTGGCAGCTGTGGAAGGCTCAGGAGTTGGGTACGGGTCAAAGGATCCGGAGGAAGAGCTGAGAGAGCAGGAGGAAGAAGAACCCTCAAGGTTGAGGGTGGCGGTGGAAGTTCTGGAGGTCGAGATCCTCACTAGAGACGGAAGAAAAGAGAAGGTAAAGATCAGCGGAGAACTCACTCCCCAGGACCAGGAAAAGATCCGGAGGTGTGTACAAGAGAACATTGATGTCTTCGCCTGGAGCGCAGCGGACATGCCAAGTATTGACGCGGACGTGGCGTGCCACCGTCTCAACCTCGACCCCAAGGTCCGCCCCATTCAACAGAAGAAGAGAGCCATTGCCTCCAAGATGGCCGGGCCTATCAGAGAGGAAGTAGAGAAGCTGCTCCGGGCGGGATTCATATCGGCCAATAGGTATCCGGGATGGTTGAGCAATATTGTAATGGTAAAAAAAGGGGAAGCGAAGTGGAGGATGTGTATCGATTTCTCTCTCTTAAATAAAGCTTGCCCTAAGGATTGTTACCCCCTGCCTCGGATCGACGCGCTGGTTGACTCAGCCGTCGGTTTCTCACTAATGAGTTTTTTAGATGCTTTTCAGGGTACCATCAGATACGCATGCACCCTCCGGACGTCAAGGATGTCACCTTCGTCACGGAGGATGGGTGCTTCAGCTATAACATGATGCCCTTTGGGCTAAAAAACGCGGGGGCAACCTATCAAAGGATGATGGACCGGATTTTTCGGGAGCAAAAGGGGCGGAACCTTGAGGTCTATGTGGATGACTTGATGGTGAAGAGTCGGGATCTTGGATCTCATGTCCTAGACCTGCAGGAGACTTTTGCAACCGTAAGGAAATATAAGATGAGGCTTAACCCCCTGAAGTGTGTGTTCGGGGCCAGCCGGGGGAAGTTTTTGGGACATCTCCTTACCCCTGAAGGGGTGGAGCCCAATCCTGACAAGGTGAGGGCAATACTAGAGCTGGGATCTCCTAGGAATGTCAAAGAGGTCCAGCGTCTTACTGGCAAGCTGGCAGGATTGAGCAGGTTCCTCTCCAGAGCGGGAGAGAGGTGCTCTTTTTTCTTTCGAACTCTAAGGGGTGGGAAGGAGTTCGAATGGACCCTCGAGTGTGAAAAGGCCTTCACAGCCCTAAAGCAGCAGCTTACCCAGACACCGCTACTTCAAGGGCCAAGGGAAGGGGAGAGTTTGTTCCTCTATTTAGGGGTAGGGACGGGGGCGGTTAGCTCGGTCCTCGTCCGAGAAGAAGGAAAGAAGCAATTCCCTATTTATTATGTAAGCAAGGTCCTCAAAAAGGCCGAGTTGAAATATCCTATCCTAGAAAAGCTGGCCTTCGCTCTCATTATGTCGGCCCGGAAGCTCAGACCATATTTTCAAGCTCATGTCATTCAGGTTGTGACGGATCACCCCCTTCGCCGCATCCTCGAGGGGGTCGAGCACTCTGGGAGATTGGCCAAGTGGTCGATAGAGCTCAGTGAATTCGACCTCTCCTATATTCCTCGAGAAGCTATTAAGGCGCAGGTGGTGGCGGATTTCTTAGCGGATTATGCGTTGGAGGCCGAAGTGATGGAGGGGTCTCCCGTAGCATCTTGGGAAATGCTTGTAGATGGAGCTTCTGGTAGAAATTCTTTCGGGGGAGGGGTCATCTTGACGAGTCCCGAGGGGACTAGGATTGAGCAAGCTTTGAAGATACACTTTACCCTCACGAACAATCAAGCCGAGTACGAAGCAATCATCGCCAGGCTTCGGTTGGCTAGGGAGTTGGGTATACAGGATGTCAGGGTCTTCACGGATTCCTTGGTGGTGGCAAGACACATCAGCGGGGAGTTCGAGGTGAGGGAGCCGACCCTCCAGTTATACCTGGTAAAGATAAGAAGTATTGTTGGACAGTTCCATAGCTTTTCCATCCAACATGTTCCTCGAGAAGAGAGTGCCCGGGCAGATCTGCTCGCGAAGCACGGTCCTCAGGCCGGAGGGACCATGACCGAGCTCTTCAGGCCCTCCATAGAAGAGGGGGAAGTAATGGAGATCGACCAGGAGGTGTCTTGGATGGATCCTTTTGTGACCTTCTTAGCGTCAGGGCGACTACCCGAGGGGGATCTCGAGAGAAAGCGGATTAGATACAAGTCGGCTCACTATTTGTTGAAAGAGGGAGTACTCTACCAAAAAACATTGTCCAGATTATTAGCCCGGTCTGTATCCGAGAAAGAAGCACCAAGGGTGCTGGAAGAAGTCCATTCAGGGGAGTGCGGGAGCCACTCGGGGAGTCGAACCTTGGAGGGGAGGGTACTAAGGCAAGGTTATTTTTGGCCTACCCTGCGAAGAGACGCGGAGGAGCTCGCTAAAAGGTGTAGAAAGTGCCAAGAGTTTGCTCCCTTGCAGCTCCTTCCGGCGCAGAGGCTGCGAACGATCACCTCCCCTTGGCCCTTCGCCATATGGGGGCTGGATCTGGTAGGACCGTTTCCTCAAGCCAGTGGTCAGAGGAGGTTCCTACTGGTCATGATAGATTACTTTTCGAAATGGCTGGAAGTAAAGGCTTTGGCGAAGGTGACCTCACGAGTGGTAAAGAATTTTGTATGGGGAGAGATTATTTACCGACACGGGCTCCCTTTAGCCATAGTCACCGACAACGGGCCGCAATTCGCTAGCCAGGAGTTTGTGGATTTTTGTGTACAGCTCGGCATAGACCTTCGGTTCGCCTCGGTTCATCACCCACGAAGCAACGGGCAGGTAGAAGCAGCAAACAAGATCATAGTGAACCTCCTGAAAAAGAAAGTGGAGAACTTGAGAGGAAGCTAGGTGGAACAACTCCCCTCCGTCCTGTGGGCTCTGCGAACTACACCGAATACGACTACAGGAGAGACGCCTTTCAAGCTCTCTCATGGCTCTGAGGCCGTCATACCTGTGGAATTTGAGGTTGAATCTCCCAGGATCACAGCAGCAAGAGAGGGGGATGAAAGGTGGCAGGCCGATAATGGAGAGGAGCAGAGGCTTTCTCTCGACCTCGTGGAAGAGCTTAGGGAGCTAGCAGCGATCCGTCAGGAGGAGGTCAAGCGCCGGATGTCCCGGTATTTTGATAAACACATCCGAATCAAGTAGTTTCAAAAGGGAGATTTGGTCCTCAAGAAGGTAGATGCCGCAGGAAGGTGAGCCTCGGTGGGGAAGCTAAACCCCAATTGGGAGGGTCCTTTCATAGTAAAAGAAGTCTTGAAGTCAGGGGGTATCACCTCCAAGATGTGGACGGGATACCTCTAGATCGCGCCCGCAGTGGCGATGATCTGAAACGTTTCTATCCGTAATGATAAACCTCTTCTGAATTTACTTGAACATATTATTAATGATCCTCCCTTTTGAATGTGTCATGATTTCCTAACACTACACCTCAGGGCGTTCTTCTTCAGAAGCAAGGAGAGGAGACCCCGAGCAGACCCGCTGATCAGGCTCCCATCAAGCTGGCAGGGCTGTAGGCTCACTCGGTGGTTGGAGGAGAAAGAGGAGAGGAGACCCCGAGCAGACCCGCTGACCAGGCTCCCATCAAGCTGGCAGGGCTGTAGGCTTACTCGGTGGTTGGAGGAGAAAGAGGAGAGGAGACCCCGAGCAGACCCGCTGACCAGGCTCCCATCAAGCTGGCAGGGCTGTAGGCTCACTCGGTGGTTGGAGGAGAAAGAGGAGAGGAGACCCCGAGCAGAACCGCTGACCAGGCTCCCATCAAGCTGGCAGGGCTGTAGGCTCACTCGGTGGTTGGAGGAGAAAGAGGAGAGGAGACCCCGAGCAGACCCGCTGACCAGGCTCCCATCAAGCTGGCAGGGCTGTAGGCTCACTCGGTGGTTGGAGGAGAGAGGAAAGGAGACCCCGAGCAGACCCGCTGACCAGGCTCCCATCAAGCTGGCGGGGCTGTAGGCTCACTCGGTGGTTGGAGGAGAAAGAGGAGAGGAGACCCCGAGCAGACCCGCTGACCAGGCTCCCATCAAGCTGGCAGGGCTGTAGGCTCACTCGGTGGTTGGAGGAGAGAGGAAAGGAGACCCCGAGCAGACCCGCTGACCAGGCTCCCATCAAGCTGGCGGGGCTGTAGGCTCACTCGGTGGTTGGAGGAGAAAGAGGAGAGGAGACCCCGAGCAGACCCGCTGACCAGGCTCCCATCAAGCTGGCAGGGCTGTAGGCTCACTCGGTGGTTGGAAACAATAATAAAAGGGGGGTCGTGCCCCTTCTGCGGAGTGGTTATCTCCTCCCCATCCCCACTTACCTTCTTACTCTACCGTGCTACAGTCTTCGTGAACAAGGACTTGTTTCCATCTCAATACTGGATAGGGGCATAGAGGCTGCAGTTGGAGAGCATAAATGCCTTATGGCTGTAAGTTGAGTTGGGTGTTTTCTGAAGACAGGTAATTGAGGTCGTGACATAGAAGCTAAATAATCAGGGAAACACTGACCCTGGCTATAAACAAAAAGGGGGGGGGGGTAATTGACCCCCCGGGTCCACTCGCGCCGAGAGGAGCCGATAGGCTGCGCGAGAGGAAGGAGAAGGTGTCCCCACGCCCGCGAGAGAGGCAGAGACTCGCCCGCTCGCCCCTATGCAAGGTTGGCTGATAACAGTCGGCGAGGGAAAAGACAACCCCCTCTTGCCGCCAAGGATCTCGAAGATCTTGCGAGCTGTCCAAGCAAGCGAAAAAAGAAAAAAAGAGGGAGGAAGAAAAGAGAGGCTAGCTTCAGGCGCGAGCAAAAATATATATATATATACGAGTGAATCATATTCGTGTCTTAATACAGGACATTCCCAAATCGGGAGGCATTATAGTCGTAACAAGAAAGGAGAGGAAAAGGCTGTTGTGCTCAAGGAGCCCTAGTCCTTCTCGCCCGCCGAAGACTCGCCCTCGCCATAAATCTCGGGCACGAGGTCCCGGGCGGTGATGTCCTCGCAATCATCTTTAATTACGCCCATCTCTCGCATCATCTTCAGGATGAGCTCGGCGGTACGTATGTTGGCATCCCGGCAAAAGTCCTCGACCTCGTCGTGCGTATAATGCGCGGGAGGAGGAGTGGCCTGCAAGCGAGAGGTAGAGGCCTCTTTGAGCTGGGTCTTCCCTGCTTTCAGCTCCTTCACCTCCGTCTCTAGCTCCTCGACTCGCGAGCGCAGTCTTTCAGCCGTCTCGGCATCCTGCAAAAAGGACGAACCGTTAAATCTAGCGGGAGAGTGCTTGAGAAGGCCGGCCCAGTATCAACTCACCACTCCCCCACTGGCCTTGGCGAGAAGGTTCTCGGCCACCTCCAGTCGCTTGGTGAGATCCCCAGACTTCTCGCGCTCGATAGCGAGTTGGGTGTTTATCTCCTTCCAGCTTCGAGTGTTATAAATTAGGCGGCGCGGGAGTCGATGAGAAAGCTCGAAGGTACGCAGCTGCGAGTGGGCCGTCCTGAAGATGAGATCTCGCGTGGAGGCCGCGTCGAGTGAGTCAGGGGCGAGACCCCCATAGAGGTCGAAGCCCAAGGAGAAGGTATGGGCAGAAGACTCTCCTTGCTCTCTCCATGAGGGGAGGAGGGTGGAGATGGATACCCGATGTGCCCCCTTATCCCAGATGAGCGAAGGCTCATTGGCGCCGTCGGGGACAGATGGGCCCGCGTTGAAGTTTAGGTGGGCGGATGGAGCAGGATACTGGAGAGGAGCCTCCCCGCGAGAAGGGGACCGGAGAGGTTGGTGAGAAGAGCTCGCAGGAAGTGCGAGAGGGGCCGCGTCTTCAGGAAGCGAGACGGCCCTGTGCGGAGAGGTCAAGGGAGGTGAGTGGGGAGATTCGGATCCCAGGGATATGGGGCTCAAGGACCCCGGCGTCGCCGCTGTGTCCGCAGGGACCTTGCCCTTCTTGGAAGGGAAGGAGACTACCTTCTTCAGCTTCATCTTTAGTTTCTTTGAGGGGGTGAGGCGAGAGGGAGCCGAGTCCTCAGCCGCCCTCTTTCGAGGAGAAGGGGCCAACGAATCTTTGGCCGCGTCGGCTGCCATAGTAGCGAGAGCCATGTCTTTAGACGGCTTGATATTACTTCTGTAGGGGGGGGGGGGGGGTGCACCGGCACGTTCCTCTCTCCTGGGAGAAGCGAGACAGTCAGGGAAAAGGTTCAGCGAGAGGAAGGCCCTAAAGGCAAGAAAAAGACGAGGGGGTCGGGCATACCTTCTTCAGGGAGCACGGGGAGCAGTGAGGCGAGCCCCCTCCTCAAAAACCTAACCTCGAAGTTCTTCCCAGCGAGGTACTCGCAAAGGAGCCTGTCCGTACCGCCAACCTGCGGAGAAGTGTAGAAGGTTTCCGCGGGCGAGGCAGGCGCGAGAGGGACGCCACCCAGATTTCCACGGACGAATACGAAGCGAGTCTGCCAGTGGTGATTTTTATTGGGTGTCTCGCACACCTTCAGGTTTAGCCCGGTGAAGAAGGAGACCCCGTCTTGATTGGCGTGATAGACGAACATCTTCCGGAAGACGGTGAGACTGAATTCTATTTTCTCTCGCCGCATGTAGCACGCGAACGCGACGATAACTGAGATCGCGTTGGGGTTTAACTAGGCAGGCACGACGCCGAAGTACTTGAGAACTTGCTTCACCTCAGGCCAGAGGGGAAGCCGGAGCCCCGCCTCGAAATGCGAGACGGGGAAGGCGAGCTCGCCCGGGTAGAACGTATTCACGCTCTCGCCAACCTTGGGAGGGCGCGACTCGTAGCCCTCCGGCAAAAAGTCGCTTCGGAAGGCCTCGTATTCCTCGGCGGAGAGACGACCAGGAGGAAAATCGTGGTCAGAGAACCTCTTCCCACAGCGGCTGCGGCCTTCACCACCCTCTGACCTCCCTTTTCCCATAGAGCGCGAGACGAAGGGAAAGTAAACGAGTGGAGGACTGGCGGGAAGGCACGAAGGGCAGTAGAGGGGAAGGATGAGGGGGCTGGAGCGCGAGGCAAGCTGCGGAAGGAGGGGCAGCCGCGAGCGGAAGTCTAGGAAAACATGTTTCCAGCCTATGCAGCGGGGGTATTTATAGCCCTCATGAGTAAGAGAGTAAGCGGACAGAGGACCACGCCGGAAAAGGGCAAGCGTCGGCCAACCCTTCTCCCTCCAAGCCTCGGACGGCGGAACCCTAAGTGGGTCATCAGTCCAAAAAGGCGAGGAAAAGATGGACGCAGGGAAATAAAAGTAATAAAGGTTAAAAATTAATAAAGGTTAAGAATTAGCATAAAAGAAGATATCAGTGCTGTCGCACCATTTAAATAGGCAAATCACCAAATTAATAAATCTAATCCCGCATGAAGGCGGGTGGCAAGTTCGAAAAGCGCACAACTAGCGGTATATAGGCAAGTATTTTATTACAGACAAGGCGAACGAAAAGAGCGATAGGCGAGGGGCGAGAGGAAAGAAGGCGGAGCTCTCGTCAATTCTTATCCCACCTCCATCGTCCTCCCCCGCGGCTTCTCACGCAGGGAGGACGACTGGGGAGGTGGAAGGCGCGAGCCGCCTCAACACCGCTGCGGGCGAGACGGAGCTGTTGGTCGACGTCATCCAAGATTGCCTGAGGATTCGTCTGGTCCACCTCAATGTCGGCGTCTATCTCCGAAGACAGGCGAGCGCATTCCACCTCTAGCCAATCGATCCGGTGGTCTGCGGCTTGCTTCCCTTTTTCCAGCGCTTGAATGATGCGCGCGTGCTTCCGCAGCATCTCGGCCACCTTGCGCTTCATCTCTATAGGGTCCATGGGGTCGCCCAGATAGTCCTCGATCTCATCTATAGGAGGAGGAGGCGAGGGGGCCAGCTGCTTGGAGTAATCGTCGACCGGCGAGTCGGCAGCCAACAAGTTCTCGACAGGGGTTCCACTCGCACCTATGGAGGAGCCAAAGAGGTAAAGTGGCAAGAAAAAAGCAGGCGGCGAGAAGAAGAGAGCAGGTGTCAGGAGTAGGGCCTCTTACCGAGGCGGCGGGTGGAGCCCGATGTGGTAGAAGGATCATCCCTCCCCGTCACGGGGGTGGAGGGGGGAGTGGAGACTTGGGGAGAGAGAGGCCGGGAAGGAAGCTCTGATATGTTGATGCGAATGGTCTCAGGACGATGAGGGGGCACCGAGATTTTCTGGGAAAAGGTAGTAAGTAAAAAGCGTGTGGTGCAAGGAGATCATAGCTGGTTGGAAAAACTCACCTCTTTTCCTTTGAGACTAGCTGGAGTGGGAGGTATATACCCCCTCGGAAAGGGGGAAGAAGGTTCTCTTGCCGAGAGGGGAGGCTCCGGAACCTTTGCCTTTTTCGGGAGAGAGGTGGTGGGCGGTAGCGAAGGAGAATCACGTGCGGGGATCTTGTTCAGACCCGCCGCCGTCGCCTTGTTCCGTCGGCGCACGGCCGCGATGCGATCCCGAAAACCTTGACTGAGAGACATGTAGGCAGATGCTAAGAGGGGAGGAAAGAGAGGAAACACCCCCTCAGGGGGAGAAATTTTCTATATTTATAGGCTGGGCAAGGGGCCCACCAAAAGATTCCCTCAATAAGTTAACTGTACCATCGCAAGCCTCGGTTGAACTATCTTTCCGAGCTTGTGCCAAACTCGAAAAGAGCGGGGATTGTGTACAACCTCGGGCTCGCAGCTTGGCGAGAGGATCCTGACGAGAGGGCCCAGGCGAGAGAAAGGGTCCTGGCGAGAGGGCCTAGGCAAGAGAAAGGGTCCTGACAAGAGGGCTCAATCGAGAGGCTGAAGGCGAGCGAGTGGGCCCAGGCGAGAGGCCCCAGCCAGGCGAGAGGGCCCAGGCGAGAGGCCCCAGCCAGGCGAGAGGGCCCTGGCGAGAGGACCCTAGCAAGAGGTACCCGAAGAGATGGGCCATCTTGGTTCAGGGCCATTTCAGGTAAGGCCCGGCCCACCTTTTGGGTCCCAGGGGTATTTTTACTCTTTTACCCTGGGTGGTCTGCAATTAACCTTTTAGGACAGCGGAGTTCGGCTGTTGGCAGACCTAGCCGGGGGCATTCCGGTAATTTCAGGATGGATTAGTTTAGTTATTTGCAGTCCCAGTTCAAAGGCCTATAAATAGACAGGTAAGGTGCCTTAGAAAAGAAGCATTCTTGACTCCCTCTCTCTTCTAAGGCACCTAGCTCAGTATTGGCTAGGGAGGGGAAGAGCCATAGCTAGTCTCTTCCGGGTAAGAGGTGGGACCTCCTCATTGAGGCTCCCGGTCTAGTTCTTCGCCTTGAGCGTGATCCCAAGAGAGTAAGAACGAGCTGCCCCTGTAGTTCCGAGCTTTAGGTGGAGCCGACTTTGTTGGTTCCAACAAAAATAACTTTTTTATTTGTACTAATATTATTTATAATCGCTGGGGGCGGGCAAAGCCCGCCGTCGCCGAGGGCGGGCGAAGTCCTCCATCGCCGATCGGGTACTGTCGCGTATGGCAGAAAGGGCGAAGCCCCGTGTCAAGCACTCGTGTGTGCGCGCGCGTGTGTGTATATATATATATATATAGATATATATATATATATATACTGACAAAATGTTTTAATTTCATTTTTATTGGATTAGAATTTAATAAAAGGAGATTATTTTATGAATTTAATTAACTTGTCATTTGTTAAGAATCACCTAACAGATATCATACAATTGAACATAAAAGTGGATGAAGTTCCTTAAGTGAGCGTTAACGAATGACAATTTAATCCTATGTTCTTGACCGCCATCACCATGCGAAACGGAGCCTAAGGCTACTGCTCAGCATCCTCTTTGTAAAATTAGGCTACGTTAGGCACGGTGATGGTGGTCGTAAATGCATGAGTTAAACCGTCATTTGTTAAGAATCACCAAACAAACATTATCGATTTGAACATAAAAGTGGATGAAGTTCCTTAGTAAGCATTTGGCTACTGCTCAACTTCCTCTTTGTAAAATTTTTTTTCGTTAAAATTTATAGTGGTCTGATACTATCCCCACCAGTCTACACAAGAAAGCAATACGCACAACACTTTTATCAACTCATTGAAAACTATAAACAAGCTTTATCAAAAGGTGAATTGATTTCCTTGGTTTTGTTTGGGCAGTTGTTGCTGCAAGAGAAGCCGTGAAAAATTAGGCAACATTTGGCGTGCGGCTCTTTTGTTCCGGTGAATTTTGACAAAAATGCCTACATCATAAAATGCATGTTTGACAAGACAGTGATTATGACCGCCACCAAAAAAAAAAACTAAGGCTTCATGTGGCGCCACCAAGAAAAGAAAACTAGTAAGTTTTGAACAAAAAAGTGGATGAAAATCTTTAGGTGAGGGTGTGTTCATGAACACAATTCATCACCACCGCACCAAACAGAGCATAAATTCATTAAGCTATATTCGTGGCCAATGTCAAAACAGTGCAAATACCTGGAAACACATCATTTTAAGCATCAACCAGCCTATTTTGAGATACATTCCTCAAAATAATCTAAACTGAGCCTTCTTCTTCACTCTCAAGTCTCAACCAAAGAGAAAGATGCAGTTTTCGACTGTGTCCTCGGCATGTTCCTTCAGCCTTCTGATTGTTGTGAAATATTCTTCTTCTTCCTGGACAGGCGGCCCTCCTCTGCTTCTGTCCTGAAGATCTCGAACTCTTTGATGGTTGATTCCTCGGTTGAGGTAAGCTTTAGGGTCGGTTTGGGAGAGCTCTAGCGGCTGGAGAAGCTCTTTTCCAGCCGCCAGAGCTGTTATTTCCGCTGTTTGGGAGAGATTTTAATAAAATCGCTCTTCAAAAAGCTGCTTCCAAAGCATTTTTCGGTAAGCTCCCCCCTGCGTTCAGCTCTTCAAAAGCTGCTCTTCAAAATCCCGCGATCCCGATCCCGCAACGCTCTTCTCCAGCCCTAGCGATCCCGATCCCGCAGCGCGACATCCCGCGATCCCGATCCCGTCTCCTCCCGAACGGCGACACATCATCGGCGACTCCTTCTCCAGCCCTAGTGACGACGACCAGCCCTAGCATCGGCGACGCTCTTCTCCACCCCTAGCATCGGCGACGCCTTCTTCCATCGGCCCGGCTGCGCGCTCTCTCCAGCCGCGTTTAGGAGGAGGAGAAGATCGCGCCTCTCACAGATCCTCCCATCCTCCGTCTCGTCGATTGTCGCTATCAGCCATCCCGCCGCATCCAGCGATCCCGATTTCAGATTTTTCTCCCTCCTGGTTTGCAACTCACTGCATTGCAATCAACTCCTTCTCAGGTATATGATTTTCTTTTTTTGTGTATGTGTTGTGTTAATTTGTGATGTGTGCGTATGTGTTGTGGGTGTGAGTAATGTGTGTTTGTGCTGTGTGTGTGTGTGCTGTGTGTGAGAGTACTGTGTGTGTTTGAATGTGTGTGTGTGTGTGTGTGTGAGTGGGTGTGTGTGTGTGGGTGTGTGGGTGTGTGGGTGTGTGTGTGTGGGTGTGTGTGTGTGTGTGTGTGTGTGTGTGTGTGTGTGTGTTTGAATGTGTGTGTGTGTGTGGGTGTGTGGGTGTGTGTGGGTGGGTGGGTGTGGGTGGGTGGGTGTGGGTGGGGCGGGTGGGTGTGGGGGTGGGGGGGTGGGGGGGGGGGTGTGGGGGGGGGGGGGTGTGGGGGGGGGGGGTGGGGTGGTGTGTGTGTGTGTGTAGGGGTGTGTGTGTGTGTGTGGGTGGGTGGGTGTGTGGGCGGGCGCGGGCACGCGGGGGCGCGCGGGGGGCGCGGGCGCGCGGGCGCGGGCACGCGGGGGCGCGCGGGGCGCGGGGGCGCGGGCACGCGGGGGCGCGCGGGCCGCTCGGGCGCGGGCACGCGGGGGTGCGCGGGGCGCGCGGGCGCGGGCACGCGGGGGCGCGCGGGGCGCGCGGGCGCGGGCACGCGGGGGCGCGCGGGTCGCGCGTGCCTGCGTGCCTGCGTGCCTGCATGCCTGCGCGCGTGCACGGGCGTGCGCGCGTGCGTGCGGGCGTGCGCGGGCGTGCGCATGCGTGCGCGGGGGCGTGCGTGGGCGTGCGCATGCGTGCGTGCGTGTGTGCGTGTGTGCGTGCGTGTGTGCGTGTGTGTGGAGTGTGTGTGCGTGTGCGGAGTGTGTGTGTGTGCGGAGTGTGTGTGAGTGCGGAGTGTGTGCGTGCGTGCGGAGTGTGTGTGTGCGTGCGGAGTGTGCGTGCGGAGTGTGTGCGTGCATGCAGAGTGTGCGTGCGGAGTGTGCGTGCGGAGTGTGCGTGGGAGTGTGCGTGCGGAGTGTGCGTGGGAGTGTGCGTGTGGAGTGTGCGTGGGAGTGTGCGTGCGGAGGTGCGTGCGTGCGTGCGGAGGTGCGTGTGTGCGTGCGTGCGTGCGTGCGTGCGGAGGTGCGTGCGTGCATGCGGAGGTGCGTGCGGGCGGGCGGGCGTGTGGGAGGGAGGGCGCGCGGGCGGGCGGGTGGGCGGGCACGCGGGCACGCGGGCGCGCGAACGGGCGGGCGGGCGCGCGCGCACGAATGTGTGTGTGTGTGTGTGTGTGTTGACTGTGTGTGTGTGTGTGCGGGCGCGCGCTGAGTGTGTTTGCGTTGAGTGTGTGCGCTGAGTGTGTGCGTGCTGAGTGTGTGCGCGCTGATTGTGTGCGCGCTGAGTGTGTGCGCGCTGAGTGTATGCGCACTGAGTGTGTGTGCGCTGAGTGTGTGTGCGCTGAGTGTGTGTGCGTGTGTGCATGTGCGTGTGTGTGTGTGTGTGTGCGCTGAGTGTGTGTGTGCGCTGAGTGTGTGTGCTCTGAGTGTGTGCGCTGAATGTGTGTGTGTGTGCGCTGAATGTGTGTGTGTTGAATGTGTGTGCTGAATGTGTGTGTGTGTGTGTGTTGAATGTGTGTGTGCTGAATTTGTGTGTGCTGAATGTGTGCGTGCTGAATGTGTGTGCTGAATGTGTGTGCTGAATGTGTTTGCTGAATGTGTGTGTGCTGAATGTGTGTCTGCGTGCTAAATGTGTGTGTGTGCTGAATGTGTGTATGTGTGTGTGTGTGTGTGTGTACTGAATGTGTGTGTGTGTGTGTGTGTGTGTGTGTGTGTGTGTGTGCTGAATGTGTGTGTGTGCTGACTGTGTGTGTTGAATGTGTGTGTTGAATGTGTGTGCTGAATGTGTGTGTGTGTGTGTGTGTGTGATTTTTTTTGGGGTATGTGGTGTGTTTGTGTTTATGAATATGTGTGTGTGTGTATGTGTTAATTTCTTTTGTGTCTGTATGGTTTTATGTGTGTGTGTGTGTGTGTGTGTGAATGTGTGTGTGTGTGTGTGTATGTATTTATGAATGTATGTGTGTGCGTTTGTTTGAGTGTGTTTGTGTATGTTTGTCTGTGTGTGTTTGTGTTTATATGTGTGTGTGTATGTGTGTTTGTGAATATTTATGTTTATTGATTTTTATAAGTTTATAGTGTAATGGGAAAAACAAAAGGAGGGCTCGTAGCGAGTTGGGAGTCGAGCGAGGTGTTACTATTTTGTGATCTGTGCATAAAGGAGATTGGATTGGGAAATCGACCCACAACACACTTTAGCAAAGAGGGGTGACAAAACCTGATATCTCGGTTTAAAGAGTGAACTGGAAAAAACTATGATAGAATGCAAATGAAAAACAAATGAGATCACTTGAAGAAGGACTGGAAGTTATGGAAAGAGTTGAAGCATGGAGAGACAGGGTTAGGTTGGGACCCGGAGAAGAGAACAATAGCTGCCTCAGATGATTGGTGGACAAAAAAGCTTAAGGTTTGAACAATTTCTTTTTTCCTTTTAAATTATTTTGTTTAGTCGACAAAATTATAATATTGTTTTTTGATTATTACAGGTTGTGCCTGCCGCGAATTTTTTTTAGTCTGGTGGTATTTCACCAGAGTTGGAGGAGAAATTGAACGTTATGTTCAGACAGGTGGTCGCAACTGGAGAGGACTCCTGGGCTCCTTCGATTGGGACTTGATGCGTGGAAAATACGGCAAGCGCACCGATCGCACAAGTAATAAAGTTTGGGAATAAATCCCCGAGTGTCGGTCTCTTGAGGAACACAGTAAGGGATGAGTTAATGTCGAGGAGGACTTGAGATTGAAGTCCTCGGGTCGGCTCAAAAAGGGGGGGGGGGGTTTGATTGTTGCGGAAACAGGAAGTAAAATCTACAAGCTACTCCTATGCAACGCCGCTATGCGATGCTTCGCCAGGCGGGATGGAAACAACACGGGCTGCTATGCACCGAATCGCTTGGCGGATGGACGAGTAGGCTAGCGGATGAGGTGGTTAGAATGGCGGAATGAGGGTCGTGAGCACCTCTTCGCAACGCACGCCACTAGCAATTGCTAGTGCGGCAAGGGCGGATGGTGGAGGATGGAATATGGCGCACCTCAAATAAATATAACAAAAACACTAACTCACATAGACATGAATAAAAGTAAATGTTAACTACAAATAAGCATTCTTCATCAATACATAGAAATTAAACTAAGCTATCAACAACAAGAGGAAGAGGTGTGCGAATCGACCGAATCCGAAGCCTTATTGAGGGTTCACGGTTGGAATCTCGGGTTGTCAATCCGAGTCCAAGCTCGGTCCTCAACTGCGTCCGGGGTAGAGGAGGCTGTCACTCACTCCCAATGGACCCGTCTTCTTCGTTGAAATGACCCGGTAGATTGCGGCTCTAGCTCCTCCTAACTTGATGGAGAAAGCTCGGTCAAAACTCCGCTTGAAGCTTGGGGATGAAGGAGGAGGCCGAGGGGATGCTCTGGCTTTGATTTGGCGTTGAAGGCTTGCCCGGAGCAACTCCCTATGGTGGAGGATGATGGAGGGCAGTGTAAACCCTCCTTGGAGACTAAAATGGCGGAAAAACGGCGGACTTTGGCGATCTCCCGAAATTAGGGCGGAACCTGCGTATTTATAGATTGCAGAATAAATAGGGCGCACGACCACTGGCGCACGACCAGTGGTCGTGCGCGACCAAGGTCAGTGCCCATGCGCCAGCAACCAGTAGACCTACATCAGAAAATCAATGGTCGCGCACGATCAGTGATCGTGCGAGGCAATGCTGATTATCGTGCGGAAATAGCCAGGCAGAACTTTGTAAAAAGGGCCACGACTACGCACGACCGGCAGCGCACGAGCAGTGATCGTGCGCGGTATGGCAAGTGATCGTGCAGAAGGTTCAAGATAGAGATTTCACAAATGAGGCCGGGCTGCGCACGATCAGTGATCGTGCGCCAAGAGGTCGATGGTCGTGCGTGGGTAAAAACGCACGACCACTGACTCCTTTGCCAAAAAATAGTGAAACGCCTATCCCGAATGCCCTCACGATCCCCAAACCTGCAGGAAAACTGCACGGGACATCGATCATGGCAGCCACAGCAAACAATAATAATCATAGCGAGAATGAAATACACACACACACAGAAATAGGCTAAAAAGGGTGCACAAGACATGGAAAACCGTAGCGAACCAAAATGAGTGCAAATGAAGCTAAACGGTGTGCAAAGATAAGAAAATAAGCCTAGATGAGTCCGGAATTAAGTATAAAATATGGACTCATCACACCCCCAGACTTAACCGTTTGCGCGTCCCGAGCAAACAAAACCTAAGCAGACGGGGAAAATGAACTAGCTAACAAAGAAATTGCAAAACGGAGTACCATGCGAAGTCGCATGCTCGCGTGCATAAAAATAAAGTAGAGGAAATTTTTAAGTATACAAAATATTTTATATTTTTCACAATGCGTATCAAAAATTTATTATTACTCAAAAGTAGAATCACGGTGAATCATCCGGTCCTACGCAGGGAGAAAGTAGACAGGCCACTAAGGTGAGCATTGCCGAAGACCGGGGTTTAAGATTACCCCCAAAGGAATCCACCAATGTCGGAAACCATACGCTTGCCCGTTCGCACTCTCTCCACGGCACTAGCCAACTCAAGCGCAAGTCCGTAGGACTTCGGGTAATATTGGGGCTTGGGTTACGGTGAGGAAAACAAGGATAAACATGAAGGGTATGCACCTAACCCAAATGAGCTAACGTACAAAACTAGCACCCGCTGCCCACAAAATAAACACGGGTGCACCACACCCCTAGACTTATCTTTTACTAAATGGGTGTGTGCACCGCCTACTCCAAATCCAAATCATCTCAAATAAAGATTTTCAATCAAACTTTTTCTTTTTCTTTTCTCTTTTTCTCCTTTTCAAATATTTTTCTTTTAAATATTTTCTTTTTTTTTTATAAAATCAGCACATTTTTCTTTTGGGCACAACCACATATCACAAATACGAATCACCACATCACAACCCAACATAAAATGTAAACTATTAAAGCTCGAATTGGGTGTGCGACTAGGATCGGCTATGAGGCTTTGGCGAATATAGTGGAGCTGAATCAAAAGGAAGGGTAGGCACAAAGGGGCTAGCAAGGACGATGTTAGGAATGGGTACAAAGCTCAACCGGGCCAAAAGGTGGCCTACATCACTCTCACGCTAGACTAACCGTGTACCAATGCTTCAAGAATAGCTTGGGGCAAGTTCTTAGCAACCGAGAAAGATAATCCTTCCTCCCGACTCAAGCAATACGAGTCTAGTGGCGGCTACACACATTCCTACGCTACCGTTTGATTCACACCGGATTCACCAACTTTTGAGTAGAATAAGAAATATGTACGCAAATAGAAAAATATAGAACTATAAACATACAGAAAAATTAATTCTACACAAATTTCTATACAAAACGAGAGCAGTTGACTAGAAACACAACAAGGCCAACATTTTATTCCGTCGCACAATCCTAAACTAGCACAGAAATTTTCCAAATCTAACAAAGATACAAGTTCAACTCGTGGCACGCTAACAGCTAAGCTCGCGCTCATGTGGGTGCAGTGGTGTGCGATGCAATGAACATAAACAAAATAAAATACGAAAAGCTTCTAGTATGCAAAAGAAATATGCACGTGCAAAAGGTAAACATGCTCTCCCCCAGACTTAAACTAAACAACACATCAAATGATAGAGAAATTAAAATCAGAATGAGCTAAGGGAAGAGGTTACCCAATGCTCAGCTAGTGAGCATACCAGAAGACGCGTGGAAAGTAGCAGCAGGCCCGCCAAACGAAGAATCACAACCCCGCCAATGCGTAGTTTCCATGAATACCTGCAGGGGTGAGCTCCGCAAAAACAAAAGAAAAATATACAAAAAGAAATACTAAACTAAGCTAGACATAAAAAAAAGGAAAAATGTAGAAAATGAAAGATAAGCACTGGGGTTATTGTCATCCCAGCACGACTTATTCGAAGCAGAAAAGCCTTAGCTAATGGGCCTATGGAAGAGAAGATGAACAGGTAACTGTTCCAATATCCGTTGCGGTAACGGGTACCGATACGGCGATAGAACAGTTACTCCTCTACCTAGATAATAATACCTGAAAAGCTCAGGTAGAGGAAGCAGGAAATAAGATGAGGAGGCGACCTGGTCCTCGCTCATCTCATCACAAAAAATATCCTTGCCTAGCAAGGTATCGTCCACCACAAGCTCGTTGGGGGCGAAGGTGAAGGTAGAGGCTTCAATTGCAAAAGGAGTAGGAAACTCCTCATGCAAGCTGAGGCACTCGCCGACAACCTGAGCGCAAGGCTCAATGTCAACCCAACTCACCTGCAGAGAGTCAACCCGCATAGGCGTAGAAGGAGAAGGGGGGTCAAGGAATAAAGGAGAAGAAAAACTAAAAGAAGCGGAAATAGGGAGAGTGATCCCGGAATCACTCTCAGCAGGATCCAAACATAGATCACTGTCGGTGTCATGTGAGTCATGGCGAGGGGAAACTGAGACCACGAGGTCCTCGGTGGTGGTTTGGACCTCCTCATCCAACAAGGAAGTAGAAACCTCCTCACCGGCAAGGATTTCCTCATCACACCTCGGTACGTCACGGTGTTCCAAGACATAGTACTCACCATTGATGAGAATAATGTTCTCGTCATACCATGGCGTATCCACATGTTCCCGATTCCCACAGGGCACAACATCATCGACCGACTCACTAGAAAGGGGAGTAGGTAATTCATGCAAAGAAAGCAGAGGAGCAACATCATCAGAGATAATATGCGCAGGTTCCTCCGGGGGTGAATCAAAAATAGGGGAAGAAGGCACAAGGAGAGAAGGTGCCGCAATGTTGTCGCACTGACTAGTGGAAGGTCTGATGGGTGTATCCACAGCAGTCCGCCATAAACAAGGTGGTACTGTAGATACATCATCAGAATCAGAAGGAGCGGCCATTTGAGAGGTGGATGAGACGATCCGGATATTCGGTTCATCATCCGCCTCCATCTGGCGCTGAAATTCTGCGCAATCTTTCAACACATGGTCGGTGCTATGACAACACAAACACCGTTTTCCATTACTCCTTGGTCCAGAACGGACCGGGGAGGAATATGAAAAAGGTGGAGGCGGAGACGGGTAGTGACCATAAGACTGTGGTACCGTGTATGGAGTACCGTGAGACAGCGGCGCTGCATACACGGGACCATGAGAATTATACTCAGTACCGTCAGTGGGGCACTCATCACTACCATGCCCATAATCCCCGCACCAATGACACTTGATATACCAATTTGAATACATGGTGCAATAGAAAAGAATTCACCACAAGAAATTTTCTAAGCATAAATTAAATACTCGCAAGCAAATAAAGAGTGGAACAGCCTGCTATAGCAAAATAAAAACTAGAAAGGGAATAAAATAAAATAAAAACAACTAAAAAACCAAAACAAAAATAACACAAGAAATATACAAATGGAAAGGGAAACTATCTCAAATCTTCCTCTCCAAAAACTCAAACGACTGTGTTCCCCGGCAACGACGCCAAAAACTTGATGCGTGGAAAATACGGCAAGCGCACCGGTCGCACAAGTAATAAAGTTTGGGAATAAATCCCCGAGTGTCAGTCTCTTGAGGAACACAGTAAGGGATGAGTTAATGTCGAGGAGGACTTGAGATTGAAGTCCTCGGGTCGGCTCAAAAAGGGGGGGGGGTTTGATTGTTGCGGAAACAGGAAGTAAAATCTACAAGCTACTCCTATGCAACGCCGCTATGCGATGCTTCGCCAGGCGGGATGGAAACTACACGGGCCTCTATGCACCGAATCGCTTGGCGGATGGACGAGTAGGCCAGCGGATGAGGTGGTTAGAATGGCGGAATGAGGGTCGTGAGCACCTCTTCGCAACGCACGCCACTAGCAATTGCTAGTGCGGCAAGGGCGGATGGTGGAGGATGGAATATGGCGCACCTCAAGTAAATATAACAAAAACACTAACTCACATAGACATGAATAAGAGTAAATGTTAACTACAAATAAGTATTCTTCATCAATACATAGAAATTAAACTAAGCTATCAACAACAAGAGGAAGAGGTGTGCGAATCGACCGAATCTGAAGCCTTATTGAGGGTTCACGGTTGGAATCCCGGGTTGTCAATCCGAGTCCAAGCTCGGTCCTCAACTGCGTCCGGGGTAGAGGAGGCTGTCACTCACTCCCAATGGACCCGTCTTCTTCGTTGAAATGACCCGGTAGATTGCGGCTTCAGCTCCTCCTAACTTGATGGAGAAAGCTCGGTCAAAACTCCGCTTGAAGCTTGGGGATGAAGGAGGAGGCCGAGGGGATGCTCCGGCTTTGATTTGGCGTTGAAGGCTTGCCCGGAGCAACTCCCTATAGTGGAGGATGATGGAGGGCGGTGGAAACCCTCCTTGGAGACGAAAATGGCGGAAAAACGGCGGACTTTGGCGATCTCCCGAAATTAGGGCGGAACCTGCGTATTTATAGATTGCAGAATAAATAGGGCGCACGACCACTGGCGCACGACCAGTGGTCGTGCGCGACCAAGGTCAGCGCCCGTGCGCCAGCAACCAGTAGACCTGCATCAGAAAATCAATGGTCGCGCACGATCAGCAGCGCACGATCAGTGATCGTGCGAGGCAATGTTGATGATCGTGCGGAAATAGTCAGGCAGAACTTTGTAAAAAGGGCCATGACTGCGCACGACCGGCAGCGCACGAGCAGTGATCGTGCGCGGTATGGCAAGTGATCGTGCGGAAGGTTCAAGACAGAGATTTCACAAATGAGGCCGGGTTGCGCACGATCAGTGATCGTGCGCCAAGAGGTCGATGGTCGTGCGTAGGTAAAAACGCACGACCACTGACTCCTTTGCCAAAAAATAGTGAAACGCCTATCCCGAATGCCCTCACGATCCCCAAACCTGCAGGAAAACTGCACGGGACATCGATCGTGGCAGCCACAGCAAACAATAATAATCATAGCGAGAATGAAATACACACACACACAGAAATAGGCTAAAAAGGGTGCACAAGACATGGAAAACCGTAGCGAACCAAAAGGAGTGCAAATGACGCTAAACGGTGTGCAAAGACAAGAAAATAAGCCTAGATGAGTCCGGAATTAAGTATAAAATATGGACTCATCAGGACTTTGCCACCGGATGTGGGGAGGATCCAACTGGAAGATGATGATGTGGCAGATAACACGGAGAACATTGAGAATGCTTCTACCTCGACAGTTAAAAGAAGAAAGCTCGGGAAGAACAAAGGAGTAGCACTTTCTTTGATGTCAGATTTACATCAATCCACCCTATCACTGAAGCCTCCATCAGTTATCTCAGTCAAAAAAGTCGTACAGTTGATTGCTGGTAGCCCAGAGATACGGGCAAATCCCGATCTCTATTATTTTGCTCTCGATCAATCAGGGACAAGACCACTAGGGAGATCCTAATGAGTATTCCAGAAGAAGACCGAGTTTGGTGGATTAAGCAGGCGTACGAGAGGAGAGCTCATTGAGCTTGAAAGATTGATATATATTTCTTTTTGTTTATCGTGATGAGAACTATGATGTTTTTTTTAGCATGATGAACAATATGATGTTTTTTTGAGCATGATAAACACTATGTTTTTTTAACACAATATGATGTTTACTTTTTGTTGTTATACCACATGATGATTATGATTAATGTTCTATGATACTAAAAATGCAGGTATTTTAATGGAAGGGCATGACTCCTCCCCAGAGGATTCTGAGGATTCAACAAGTCTTTTGTCGGAGCGAACATAATATATACGGTACTGTCGTGCAGTTATGTCATCGATCGAGAGGCTGGATTATTATGTTCGTGACACAAGACCATGCATGACATCTACCCAAACATGTGCGAAATGGATTAAAGAATTACTAGAAGGACATCCAGATAGGATTCACGATGCATTTAGGATGTCGAAACACATTTACATTGATTTACTTCATAAACTAGAGGTGGATCATGAACTTCAAGGGTCACAACGAACGACGGCAAGAGAAGTTCTAGGGATTATATTGTACATCTTAGCACAAGGAGGTTCCATTAGATTGGCGAAAGAGCGATTCCAGCACTCGACTGAGACCATTAGTAGATATTTTTCGAAAGACCTTACATCCCTTTTGTTACTCTCTGCTGAGGTTATAAAGCCTACGGACCCTCAGTTCAGAGAGATTCCGGCCGAGATTAGAAGTGATGCTCGTTACATGTCATTCTTCAAGGATTGAGTTGGTGCAATTAACGGGACACATGTAGATGCGAGGATACCCGTAGAAGATCAAGTCAGGTACATAGGCCGTCACGACACAACGACGCAAAATGTAATGACAGTCTGTGATTTTAATATGTGCTTTACATTTGCATTGGCTGGATGAGAGGGGACTGCTCATGATAACCGCATTTTCGCACGCGCATTGGGAGATAATAGATTAAATTTTTCGCATCCCCCGCATGGTATACAAATCAATATTTTTAAATTCTTTTAAATTTTTTATACCACATAATGTTTGGGTGTTTAGCATACCAAATAAATGCATCTTGTTATCGGTTGTTTTTAATTATTCTCTGCGTTAAAATATTTATGTATTTTAAAGTTTAAAAAAACAGCTTCCAAAAGTTGTTTCTCCAAACAGCTAAATTAGAAAATTGCTCTTCAAAGCGCATTCTGTACAGAACACTCAAACACTCTGCAGCTTTTTAAAACTGCTCCCCAGAGAGCTCTTTCAAAACAGCTCTATCCGGACAGCAGCTTTTTAATCCGCCAGAGCTGTCCCAAATAGAGCCTTAATCATCGTGTTGTAGGTGATCTTATCGGGGCTGCATCCTCTCCTCTTCGTCATCTCCAACACCTTCCTCATCGTAGACGCACCGCTCTGCTGCATGCATCGACCAAGCAATTGAAGAACACCGTGTCCAGCATGATATCAGAGTTCTCGACGTACCGCAGAACAGCTTGGCAATGAGCCACACGGTTCGGCTTCACCCTCTCGGATTCGGCTGGACACTTATGCTGATGAATTATCTTTATTCAAAACACAAACGCAATTTTTCAGCTGTTTATTTGTGGAACTTATAAAAAATCACTTATTTTAAAATTGATGATAAACTGATTTTTCATAAGCTATTCGGGTCCAGTTTATGGCTTCTCATAAACGTTTATCCCTGAAAATCCCAAAGTTGATTTTTTCGTCAGGGTGCAATTTTTTCGCCCGAGCGCGTATTTTTTGACTGTGGGCGTATTATTCGCCTGGGTTGCGATTCTTCTGCCCGGGTTGCGATTCTTCTGCCCAGGCGCGATTCTTCCTCCCGGGCGCGATTCTTCCGCCCGGGCGCGAATCTTCCGCCCGGGCGCGAATCTTCCGCCCGGGCGCGTTTTTTTCGCCCCGACGCAATTTTTTCACACGAGTGCATTTTTTTCGCCCTTTGCCCGGGCGCGGTTTTTTCGCCCGGGAGCGATTTTTTTGGCCGTGAGTGATTTTTTCACTCGGGGGCGGTTTTTTCGCCCGACAGTAATTTTTTCACCCGTGCTCGTTTTTTCGGCTGGACGCGATTTTTTTCAACATGACGCATTTTTCTCGCTTCCGTGCAAAAATTTCACGTCCGGCTAAAAATATCGCACCCAGGAGAAAAATTGGCGCCCGAGCAAAAAATTGGCGCCCGGGTGAAAAATTGGCTTCAAGACAAAAAAATCGCGACCGGGGAGAAAATTCGCGCCTGGGCGTAAAATTTGCGCCAGTGCGGAAAATTCGCGTCGGGGTGGAAAATTTGGGCCCTGGCGGAAATATCGAGCCCGGGCGGAAAAACTGTGCCCGGGCGGAAAACGCGCCCGGGCGAAAAAACCGCGCCCGAACGACAAATTCCTGCCCGGGCGACAAATTCGGGCCCGGATGACAAATTCGCGCTTAGGTGACAATACTGTGTCCGGGCGAAAAAATTGCGCCAAGACGAAAAAACCGCGCTAGAGCGAAAAAATCGCGCCGGATAAAAAAACCGCGCCCGGACGAAAAACCGCGTCCGAATCAAATATTCGCCCGGGCGAAAAATTCACGCCTGAGCGAAAAAATCACGGCCGGGAGAAAAAATCGTCCCCGTGTGAAAAATTCGCGTTTGTTCGAAAAAAACGTTCTCGGGTGAAAAAACCGCGTCCGGGCGAAAAAAAAATGCGTTCAAATAAACAAATTTTTATGAATGAAACTTTAAATAAGTTCTTATGGACAAATTATCCAAACAGTTCACTACTTATTTATCATTGTTTTTATAAAATCTCTACTAGCTCAACCATAAATTTTCAATTAGCAGATTATTAATCATCATAAGTTGTCTCAGACAGAGCCTTCATCAGCCTGAAGACGTGCTCCATTTGCTTCAGATCCCCGGCCCTCCTGAATGCGTCGATGACGACGTTGTAGGTGACCAGCGTCCATGAGAAGTTGTACTTGTGCATGTACTCCATGACGGCACTCATCTTCTCATACCTCCTCGCTTTTCTGTAAGAATCGAGGAGGTTGTTGAATGTTTTGATGTCGGGGGAGATGCCGGAGTCTTGGAACTTGTCGTAACACATCTCAATCTGTCCGGTGCCCCCCAAATGCTCGGAGACTGGCGTTCATTGTCCAGATGTGGGGCTTACAATCATGGTTCCCCAGCATTTCCATTAAACTGGATTCCTTCTCTGCAAACCTAACAAACAGATTGAAGTTGGCTGTAGAAAACCTGGTCATTTCTGCCAATTTGATGCTGCATTATTTCATAAAAATCATTTTTAAACCTCAAGTTACCTAATTTCTTACTACCATTATTTTGCTGGACGGAAGCTAGGTGGAGAATAAGATGGAGAACCTGTTGTAAAATCAGGTACACACATGCACAACTATAAAATAATACAGTAAATAAGATAAAAAAAAGTCACAGAATTTATAAATAAAAACATAAATTCAAATATAATAGAAATAGGAGAAAAAAGACCGTCCGGTGAATACGCCGAGGGTACACCGGACACGCACAATCCGCGGCGAAATCTGAATCTTGACTGCAATCCTCCTTACGAACGCACAAGGTTCACCGAACCTTCAACGTCGAAGTCCGACGTTCAACCGCACCACCACCGGAGAACAACGCTGCCACCGGAGAACAACGCCACCACCGGAGAGAAACCTCCGTCGAGGCTAATTGCACACGCACACGCCGTCGACACCACGCCTCTCCCTCCAAAGAACGTTTACTGCAACGCCGGTGACAAACTCCACCAAGCCCGGCGGCAACTCCTCTCTCAACGCCGGCGGCTACCCCCTCCAAGACCGGCAACAACACTCAAGGCCAACGGCCTGTCCGAATGCACGAGCAAGAGAGAGAGAGGAGAGAGAGGGATGAACTTCTCTCACAGGCGGCACTTCCTCCAACAAAGCTATAGGCGAGCTCCTACTTGGGCGGCTACCTATTTCCCACTGATGGATGATATAAATTATATCATGGGCACAAAATTAAACAAGGAAATCAATTATTCCTTTTCTCCAATTTTGACTACCCACCTGTTGAAACCGAAAAATCGGTCCCTGTGGAGTTCGACCCTTGCGGAAGGGGTGATCGCACACTTCTCTACTCACAAGCCCAAGTGACAAGGGAAAAGGACCGGGGACAGACCCAAGGCTTCAGCACGGAGGTCCCACCACACACCCGGAAGATCTTAGAGCGCTTCCCCTCCTTAGCCAAGTGCTGAAGCTAAGGTACCTCAGAAAGCGCTAGAAGGCCGGGCACAAGAAAACGTGTCATCTGAGGTACCCCTTGGGTCCTATTTATAGGAAAAGATGATCTGCCAATATCCAGCCGTCACTGTTTTCGAGGACTATAGGCAATCCAGAGGGGGTAACATGGTAAAAATACCCCGCGACTGAAGGGCGAGCTGGCCCTGAGAAGAGCCCATCGAGCGGGGGCCGCGAGTATGGGCGCGAGAAGGCTCCCCCCCGCGCCGAGGTGAAAAGCGGCGAGTGAGCTCGCCTCTCTCAGCGCCGCGGGAGAGGGCGTTGGATGAGCTCGCCTCTCTCAGCGCCGCGGACCTGACTCGCCTGACTCAACGCCACTGGAGAAGGCGTTGAGTGAGCTCACCTCTCTCAGCGCCGCTGACCTGACTCGCCCGACTCAACGCCACTGGAGAAGGCGCTGAGTGAGCTCGCCTCTCTCAGCGCCGCGGACCTGACTCGCCTGACTCAACGCCACTGGAGAAGGCGCTGAGTGAGCTCGCCTCTCTCAATGCCACGGTCCGGCTCGCCTCGCCTCAGGCCTGGGAAAGTTGGGCCTGAAGCCCCTGCTCGCAGATGACGGTCGCGTTGACACTCGCCAACCCCTCGGCTCTAGATGAGCACGTACTCGGCCGGCCCCACGATGAATGGCTTCCTCTCGCCGGGCTCAGCTCCACGATCTTCGAGCTCGGCCCGACGATTGCCGAGCCCGTACTCGACATGCTGGGCTCAGCATACCCTGCTGAACTCGCCTGGGGCTCGGGGGCGGTCTGGGCCGACCGGATCGGCTCCTGTTAGCCCACTGGCTGGATACGGGGTTGTACACCACCGAAATCCCAAACAGGAAAAAGTATTTTTTCATTTAACCACTGATTTTGATAACTCCGGGAAAAAACTACAATCCAAAACCAGATCCAGCTCGATCGGATCCGAATCAAACCAACAGAACTATGCATTCCTCTCTGCTTTTCCGTAGGCATCAATGAGTGTATTGCATGTAACAGTGTTTGACTTGATTTCCAAGTTCTTCACGTTGGAGAGTAGAAACTGAAATTTATCAAATTTAGGCTCCATTTGGTTCAGCGGTGGCGGGTCGAACCGGCGGGTGGAAACGGAGTGTTCGAACCAGAGGGGGGAGGTGGCTGCTCCAAACAGAGCTTTTTGGGGCGTTTCTCAAGGCGGGCGGGTGGAAACGGAGCAAACGCCGCCGAAGGTTCATTTGTTTACCCTCCTTCCGGCGGCGTTTGACCAAAAGGGAGCAGCGAAACGCCCAAACAAATAGAGCCTTAGAGTAATGCAGGCATGATTTGATGAGAATAGAATAGGTCTGAACATCTGGATGACCGCCATTGGCATTCTTCATGTCTTCAAGCAGCGAAAATGCTTTGTTAAAAAGGCCGCTCCTACCGTAGGCAAAAACTGTTGGAAACGCGTATGGGCTCCTGCGCACACAAACCACCAAAACTTCCACTTCAACCAACCACACTACCAGCAATTCGCCAAGACCAAACTCCAACAAAAACAAAGTCACCGGCGAGACTAGGTAGACGAGACCACACCCGGCGAGTACAGCCCCTACCCGCGCGAGTAGCCTCCTCCTGCGAGAGGACCGGGCGGCGAGATCAAACATGCGGGATCAGCCTAGCGAGAACACACACACCTTCTACCTTCTTGCACGGCGACACCACCTACTCGCTTGCCGAGATCAACCCCTCTCTGCGAGAGCTCCACCGGAGGGCACACTACCCGAGCGCTTACAACTCCCGGCTGCTGACCACTCCAGCGAGTTTCTCTCCCTCCCCCAAGATGACCAACACGGCTACGTACTTCTATCCGCTCGACAAGGTGGGCAACCCGCTCGGCAAGCTTACCAGCAAAACAATCACTTGTTCAGCGCTGCGACGCTCCTCACTTAGAAAAAAATGAAGACAAAGATGGGGAAGCTTTTCTCTATTTCTCAGTAACAACCAAAATAAGTACATGGGGGTCTTTATATAGGCAAAGCAAAAACATACAAAATTCTCTCTCCTAATAAATACAATCTCTCTCTCATATTAAATGCACGCAACCGTAAAGCATACAATAATATCAAAACAAACTCTGACTTGTTGACCAGGTCAACATAGTCAAACCCCAACAAACTCCCCCTCAAACTTGGCAGCACATGCTGAGTTTGCCTTTGAGCCGTAGGAACGTCTCCACCTTCAATGCCTTGGTGAAAATATCCGCAACCTGCTCTCTGGTGGGGCAATACACTACTTCGACCGTCTTCAGCTCCACTTGCTCACGGAGGAAGTGGTACCTCGTCTCGATGTGTTTGCTACGCCCATGTAGCACCGGGTTCTTTGCGAGCTGGATGGCTGACATGTTATCAACATACATGGTCATAGGGCCATCCACTTCATGATACAACTCCTGTAGGAGGTTCCTTAGCCAAATAGCCTAGCAGTACAAATCACCGCCGCAATGTAATCTGCTTCACAAGAGGATAAGGCAATCGTTGCCTGCTTCTTTGAACTCCATGAGAACACCCCCGTTCTCATATTGAAAGCGTACCCGGAAGTGCTCTTCCGGTCATTCACATCCACCATAATCACTATCTGAGTACCCCACCAGCTTTAGCTCCTTGCCTGTAGAGTACTTCAGTCCATGACCCCTTGTCCCATTTACATATCTCAAGATCCTCTTCGCAGCTGTGAAGTGATCCTCCTTTGTTTACTCCAAGTGTCTGCTTACCACCCCGACTGCATACATGATGTCAGGTCGGGTGAAGGTCAAGTAGCGTAGACTCCCCACCAAGCTTTTGAATAAAGTGGAGTCTACCGCTCCTTCCTTCGACTCCTTGCTCAACTTCAGTCCTGGGTCGGCAGGAGTGGAGATAGGCTTGCTGTTCTCCATCCTGAACTTCTTCAGGATCTCCTCAAAATACTTTTTCTGTGAGATGAAGATCCCATATTCACTCTGCTTCACCTCCACGCCCAAGAAGTAGTTGAGCTCTCCCAAGTCCGTCATCTCGAACTCCTTCTTATTCATTCTCTTGAACTCCTCATACATGTAAGGATTGTTTCCTGTGAAGATCATATCGTCTACGTGTTAAAAGTAGCGAACAAACGACTAGAGCAGAGAATCAACGACTAGAAAACAAGCCGGAACTTTGAATAATTGAAATTTTATTATCCAAAAAGCTATCATTTACAAAGGTATGGCCTCCCTTTTATAGAATGGAGGAGAGAGAGAAGAATACAAACTAACAATGTGGGACTAAAGCTATACAACAGATCTGGGCGGCTAGAATAAGAGACCGGAACAGGCCGCGCGGTTAGACAATGTTCTAACCGCTCGGCAATACCAGAACCAAGAGGGAGAGATGCGGTAGGAGACCGCTAGACCGGCCGGTTTCCAAGCCGCCAGAGATAAGCCGGATACCATACGGCGACAGCCTGGATCATACAACATACGATCATCATGTCGCCATTCTTCTCAAGCTTTGTGTAGAGGGCATATTCATGAGGATTCTTCTTATAGCCATGCTTCTGCAGGTAAGCATCTATTCTCCCATTCCAGGCTCGAGCTCCTTGCTTCAGCCCGTACAAAGCCTTGTCCAGCTTGCATACTTTCCTCCTGCTCCTTCACCACATAACCCGGAGGCTACTCGATGTACACATCCTCCTCCAGGTAGACATTCAGGTAGGAGGATACCACATCCATCTGCATGATCTTCCATCCATGGTGAGCAACCAGTGCGATGATCAACCAGATGGTATCTATCCGCGCCACTGGGGCAAAGACTTCATCGTAGTCCACTCCTTGGACTTTCCTATTGCCCTTCACGACTAGCCTTGCCTTGTGCTTCTCTACGCCTCCATCCTTGTTCTTCTTCACCTTGTAGACCCACTTCACCCCAAGGGGTTTGTGGCCAGCAGATGGATCCACCAGCTTCTAGGTTTCATTTTTCTTTATGGATGTTATCTCCACATCCATAGCATTCCTCCAAGTTTTTTCTTTGGCAGCTTCCTCATAAGAGTACAACTCAACATCTGCTAAGAGATAATATAAAGAAAAATTGTTAATAGTTAGTGCCGTCTCCTCGTAGATCTCCTCCAACCTTCTCATCCTAGGTTGAGGACGATCATCTTTGCTTCCACTGGTGCTAGCTCCACCAGATCTGCTTCCGCTAGTACTTGCTCCACTCGAGTAGGGGGTGAGAGCTCCCCCTGACTCTCCACTAGGTGGTGATGGTGGCTCAGCTCCACCCATCTCAGCTTCTGCTTCCTAACCACCCTCCTCTTCATTGTCATCAAAAAACATCCTCTTGGTGCTCCTCACCGCTTCATCCCAGATCCAGCTGCTATCTTCCTCAAACACTACATCCCTTGAGATGATAGCTCTCTCCGTCACCGGGTTGTACAACTTGTAGGCTTTGCTCGCCGGAGCGTAGCCCACAAAATGCACTTCTCACTTCTGTCATCCAGCTTCTTCCTCCTCTGGTCTGGGACATGAGCATAAGCTACACATCCAAAGACCCTCAAGTCTTCACACTCGGCTTCCACCCACTCCAGGCTTCAAACAGAGTCATAAACTTCACACTCTTCGTTGGGCATCGGTTTAGCAAGTACACCGCCACCTGTACTGACTCCGCCCAAAACTTCTTTGGCAATCCTTTGCCTTTCACCATGCTCCTTGCCATATTCATGATGGTCAAGTTCTTCCTCTCTGCTATTGCATTCTGCTGAGGTGAGTATGCCGTCGTCAGCTGGTGAGAGATCCCGTACTCCTTACAGAAGTCATCAAACAGCCTAGAGGTGTACTCTTCACCCCTATCTGTCCTTAACACCTTCAGTAGTTGCCTACTCTCCTTCTCTGTCATCGCCTTGAACTCCTTGAACTTGTCAAGAGCCTCAGCCTTCTCTTTCAGGAAGTACAACCAACACTTCCGACTGAAGTCATCGGTGAAGGTGATATAATATTTGCTCCCACCTACTGAGGTAGTCTCAAACGGACCAGCTATGTCCGAGTGAACTAGTTCAAGTTGCCTCTTCGCTCTTTGGGACTTGCCACCCTCGAACGTCTGCCTCTTTTGCTTCCCTTTGGTACATGCCTCACAGACCTTCTGTGTGTAATACCCATTTTTTTAAACCACCGGGGTCTTATGCCCAAAATTGTCGTTTTGCGGTGGCGCCGACACTCAGGAAGGCCGCCACTACAAAACGCCAATTCTGCCGGCCTTTTCAATCACAAAAGAGAGAGAATTAAATATAAACTGAATATAATCAAGTACACAGAATCATATATAAATGAAAATCACAGCAAGTACATCAATATAGAAAGAAGAGAGTACTGCAAAAGATCAGTACGAATGAAATATAAATGGGCTCAAGCCCGGTATATCAGAGTCCTCACTACATATCACTCATCGCGGAAGCTATAAGAAAGACTAATCACTCACAGAGCTGGTCACAGGTGCTCTGGAACTAGACTGGCCCACCTCCATGCACACCGTACTCCGCTGGTGCTGGTCCCTGGGTTGCTGGTCCCTATCTCCCATCCGGAGCTCCTGTAATGTTATGGTCCGAAAACCATTAGTCATAAAGACTAAGTCCTATCATCCCCTACCCCTTTCCCAACGGCTCCTAGGTACCGAGCGGAGAAGAGGAAAGGGAAGCTACAAAGGTGGAGAGTAGCAAAACAGATGACAGTGGAACTAATCTAGCAGTTATATATATTGTATAAATAGCTAAGGTAGAAAGGTACAATCTAGCAGTTCTACAATAGTGAGCAGTAAAGTAAACAAGTAGAGTATGCATCATATGTAAGAAAGATAAGATAAGAAATAAGTAACCTTAACTTATATGAATGCTCATACACACTTATAAGTTAAGGAGTCTTTTGCAAGGCTCCCATCGTATAAAAAGTTCCATACCAATTTATACATTGGGGTGTCGGTTGTATGCAGATATGAGTGTAGTGAAATGCTATGTCATGATTCATGCAAGTGCAACTCACGCACACAACTCTATGCGCACAGACCTTTAGTTCCCTCTGTTCGGGCAGCTAGCTTCACTCCCAGGAACCTCCGTAGTGGCAAACAGAGACAGTGGGTCGGGCCCCCCCACTCCTAGGCGGGTATCCACACTACCGGGCCTAGCCCTTCCGTACGCCCCTAGAAGAACACAACCTAGAGTATCCACGTACTGATGCTGACTATATCCACCAGACTTTCTTTGGTTAAGTGTCCCACACCGCCGAGTCAACGTATCGACGTCAGTGTGAACGACCGCCAATACCGAAGACCCACCACCTTATTCTGTATCCAAAACCTTCCGAGCCACCGACTCCCCAGACTATCTCGTCCGTGCACCTACCTTCCGAACCTACCGTCCGGATGGAAATCAAACCAACCAAGTCAACCTCCCGAGTTACCGAGGTGTGTGAATGTGAAATCCTAGTTATACTAGTTGCTCTTTTAGTTTATTATTCCTACGGTTTATGTTAGCCCAGGACTGCCCCCGGCATACCCCGTGAAGGGCTCTCAAAGAGCACTAGGAACTATGATGGTAGCTCAAGCCCATCGTTCCCTTTCGCAAGACACTTAATATTATTAGTTATTACCCTTATCCCGATCCCTTTTAATATTATACTAGGTCTAACACTAGTGTATTTGAATCTTCCTCTTCACGTAAAAGGCGATCCTTCGTCGATCCCGGACACCACTTAACACTAGCCATTCCAACACTCTACCCCTCCTATTGTTGAATTTTCTCAAGAAGCTCAGCAAGATAGCCCAAACGCCAAATTAATATCTTCGGAACTACCCAGATCACAACTTGACCAAGCGGAAACCAGGAAGAATACTCAAGCAACCAGAGTGCATAGACAGAAACAAGCAGATCAAAAATTTATCAATCTTCTTTACAGGACGAGGTATACATGGCGAGACATGATTTCACAAGTATATGAAAAAAAGAAACTACAATCAATTCGGGCGGACAGAAACACTGAGACCGCCGAGACCGCCTGCCCACAGAGACCGCCCGAACTTAGCTGAAGCCGAACTGAACACGGAGTTCGCCGAGACTGCGAGGTCGCACGGACACACCGTTATTCGCAGAATTGCCTGCTGCTTCTGAACTGAGGAACAGACCGCCTACACGCCGAGACCGCGAGGTCGCGCGAACAGGTTATTGAACTGGGAAAGTTGATGCAAAGAGAAAACTGGTAACCGCTGAACGCAGTCCACAAACTTCAATGAGCCTGACCGAGGTCAAAACCAAGCTCCTGACTTCACAGTGCTAGTCGTGCCACCTGCACACAACAAACGGTTAAGTCTGATCAACCCGCGCGGATACAAAAACCGAGTCTGTAGCCTTAAACCCAAGTCCAACTTACTGTTCACTCTGTTATAAATGACGTGCCAGGGGTCCTATTTATAGGTGGGGTGAGGAGTGTGATCACCACCCTATGAGATAAGCTAACCTCCCCTTGATCGCAGCTAGCACTGCCAGTCCGCTGAGTCCGCACGACAAGCCGGACTCGTGAACAGTTCGCCAAAACCGCAAGAGAGCCACCAGCTGAGTATCATGCCAGTCTGCATGGAGAGCGGACATAGCATCTGTCCGCGCACACAAGTCCACGACAACCAGGAAAACCGCCCGGTCACAGCGGACTATGCAGACACCAACTCAGCTCACAATGTCCACGACCAACAGGCAAACCGCCCGGTCACAGCGGACAATGCGTACACCCTAGACTTCACAGAAGTGCAAGTCCAGACAACAAGATCGCCCGAGCTCGGCGGACACCAAGACAGTCCGCCAGCTCCAAGGCCAGATCGCTACCAAATTGCGGCTCATCGCATCTCCAGACCAAACGCTGATCGCGCGGTCTCCAAGCCTCAGTCCGCACAGAGCGCAAACACCATCCCGCACTGCTATGCCAGCCACTGCCGAACTCAACCAGTCTGTGCAGTCCGCAGAATTCAATCCACAAAAATATCTATCAGGACCACAGACCGCCAACACCAGACCACCGAACTCCAGCTCTAGTCTACGCGGACAGTCCTCCTAGGCCTCCTGGATTGCCCGATCACCCACTTTCACTTCACAAATTTCAACACTCCCCCTTGAAGTGAGAAGTGGTGATCAAGCCCAGTAAACCTCGAAGTCGCTGGAAAGGCCCCTTCGACAGCGGTTTTGTGAAGATGTCAGCAAGATTGTCCTCACTCCGAACATGCCCGACCACTAGAGATCCCTCCAACACCTTTTCCTGAATGAAATGGTGCTCGATCTCAATATGCTTGGTCGTCGCGTGGCAAACTGGATTGTTCACCAGCTTGAGAGAGCTCTCATTGTCACCTCGGAGTAGAGTGGGACCTCGCACTTCCTTATGAACGTCCTCTACTAGTCTCCTTAGCCAAATGGATTCTCGAGCTGCCAAGGACGAAGCCTTGTACCCTGCTTCCATAGTAGAGACGGACACCGAGTCCTGCTTCTTGCTACACCACGAGATGTCCGCTGATCCACAGGTGAACACATAACCTGAAGTTGACCTTCGGTCATCTGAATCACCACCATAATCAGCATCTATGTAACCTAGCAAGGAAAAACTTGAGTCCCTTCAATAAAGGAGTCCCGTATCAGAAGTCATCATCACATACTTCAGAATACTCTTCGCCGCCATCAGATGAGACTTCCTTGGCTTCGCCATAAACCAACTTACTTAGCCAACAGCGTAAGCAATGTCTGGCCTTGTAATCGTCAGGTAGATCAAATTCCCCACCAGAGCTCGGAACACCAAGGGATCAGAAAGAATCCTTCCCTCATCTCGTCGAAGCTTCAAGCCACAATCCAAAGGAGTAGAGCAACTCTTTCACCTTTCCATGTCGAATCGTTTCACAATCCGATCCGCATAACCTTTCTGGGAAACAAGAATCCCGCTCTCCTTCTTTTCCACTTCGAGACCAAGAAAGTGATGAACCTCCCCCAAGTCTTTCATCTCGAAGCAAATAGCTAGCTCAGCCCTGAGCCTAGCTACCTCCTCCTTGGAATTCCCCGTGATGATCATGTCATCCACGTACAACAGCACCAGGACTAGAAGCTCCCCCTTCTTCTTGACGAACAGGCTCGAGTCTGAATTTGAAGCCAGATATCCACAAAACTGGAGGTATTCTGCAATCTTCCCATACCAGGCTCGAGGAGCCTGCTTCAAGCCATAAAGAGCCTTCCAGAGCTTGCATACGTAATCTGAATGTTCTTCAGATACGTAACCAAGTGATTGATCCATAAAGATGTCCTTGTCGATCTCTCCATAAAGAAAAGCATTCTTTACGTCCAGCTGCCACATCTTCCAGCCCTGGCAGGCCGCCAAAGCTATCACCACTCGTACTGAAGTCATCTTCGTCACAGGACTAAACGTCTCCTCATAGTCCTCGCTGTATTGTTGAGAGAATCCTCGAGCAACAAGGCGAGACTTGTACCGCTCGATGCTTCCATCTGCCTTCTTCTTCAACTTGTAGACCCACTTGCAAGTAACAGGAGTAACGTCATCCACCTTGGGCGCCAAGTCCCAAGTTTCATTCTTCCTGAGGGCTGCCATCTTCTCATCCATAGCATTATCCCACTCCTTCACTCTAGTGAAATCTTCAAACTTTGAAGGCTCCAGCTCATCTATAGGGTCTGCAAAGAAACCGGAGACAAAGCTCACTGTATTCCCATTACAGTATCGAGCCGGAGGATTGATGATCCTCTTTGATCTCCTAAGAGGCTGCTCCTTGCTCACCACCTCCGCTGCTTCTTCAGGTTCAACTCCTTCTCCAGACAAACATGGAGCAGTGTTCCCCCTGCTTCCTGAACCAGAAGCCTCTGCCCTAGAGCTAGAAGCAACAAGAGCTGCTGGTGAAACAGCAAGCTCCTCTTAGATAATTTCAGCAGTCACCTCCTGCCCTTCATCAACCTTGCCTTCTGGTAGCTCAACCGAGCTTCCTCCATATGACGTCAGTTCGTCAAAGACCACGTCTCTTGACACAAAAAAATTCTTTGTCGCAAGATCCATGCACCTCCATCCCTTCTTCCGCTCATCATAGCCAACAAAAACAAGTTTCCTTGCATTTGCATCAAGCTTTGTACTCAGAGCATCTAGGATATGCATGTAGTAAGTTGAACCAAACACTCGAAGGTGTTCAACACTTGACTTCTCCTTCAGCAACATCTCGAAGGGAGACTTCATGTTGATCAGACTGAGAGGTATCGATTGATGACATAAGCTGCACAAGACATTCTCTCCGCCCAAAAAGACCTTGGGATACTCTTGGCATGAAGCCAACATTAGCAAGTCTCCGTCAAATGACATATCTTCCTTTCTGCAACTCCATTTTGTTGTGGAGTATGAGCACAAGTAAGATCTCTCTGGATCCCGTGCTTCCTGCAAAAATTAGAAAACTCGGAGGAGACAAACTCTCCGCCATTGTCAGTTCTAAATTTTTTGATCCGCAGGTCAAGACAGCCCTCCACCAGCTCCTTGAACTCCACAAACAACCGGATGACTTCAGACTTCTCCTTCAAGAAATACACTCAAGTGTATCATGAGTAGTCATCAATCAAGACTAGCATGTACTTGCTCTCGCGAAGGCTAACAGTAACGGTTGGTCCCATCAGATCACCATGGATAACCTCCAATGGTGCTTTGCTTCTCGTTTGTGACTTATCAAATGAAAGACGGTGAGACTTGCCATACTGACATCCTGCACAAACATGACCATCACCGAAGGATGATAGCTTAGGCAAGCCTCTCACCAGACTCCTATTTGCCATAACTTTCAGCTTATGCATCCCTACATGCCCAAGCCTTTCGTGCCATATAGCAGCACTATCAGTGGCCCTCATGCGATCAACATAGGCGCTTGTTGATAAAACAAACAAGTCCTTCACTCTCCTTCCAACGTGAGCAACATCAGCCTTAACCGCTGATACGTTGCAGAGAAAATTCACCTCTGTTTTATCAAACAGAACCTGAAATCCTACATCTACTACGTTAGTAACTGAGAAGAGATTCTTCTTCATGCCCGGTACGTGATAGACACTCCTTAATGTGAGTGGACCCTGATCACTACTTACGGAAACTACACCTTCCTTCTCTACAGTATGAACAGTATTATCAACAATGATGATGGCTTCGTTACCTGAGTAAGCCTACAACGAGGAGAACTTTGACTTGTCTCCGGTGAGGTGATAACCACACCCAGATTCTACGATCCAGTCGTCTTCGAAGTCAATGGTGGACAAGGCACGAACACAAGTGTCTGTCATGAAGGCTCCACCCCAACCAGATTCCTCATTGCTAGAGAAAGCTTCCTCCTTGCCTGCAGCATGCCTAGACTGCAGCTTGACTTTACAGTCATGCTTGAAGTGACCCGACTGATGACACCTGTAGCAATTCAAGTTCTTCTTCCAATCCTTCTTAGGAGCAAAGCTCCCCTCTTGCTGATTAGAAGTTGAAGGTTCATCTCCAGCCGCAGTTTTCTTCTTCTTCCCTTCCCATTTCTTCTTCTTTTTCTTCTCAGTGAATAGAGCTTCACTACCTCCTTCAGAGACAGTCACCCCGACCATCTGTCTAGCCAAGCTCTCCTGCGAAGCAAGCAGGTTCTCCAACTCCAGAAGAGAAGGCTGAGTCGCCCAGCCTTGAACTGAAGTGATGAAGGTCACATACTCCTTCCGCAGACCGCGGATTATGTGCCTCTTCAGCTTAGCCTCAGAGATTGGCTCATCAGGATCAAGTGCTGAAAGCTCAGCACACAAGCTCTTCATCTTCAAGAAGTATCTAGAGATAGAAAGGTCTCCTTGAGTTGCCTTAGCAAACTAATTTTCCAAGAACTGTAGTCTAGCTACATTCTTTCTATTGAACAACCCATTGAGGGAAGTCCATATCTCAACAGCAGACTCACATCCGAAGATGTGATCAAAGAGCTCAGGTGACACCGCCCGCTTGAGAGCAAACTCAGCCTTGGCATTTGTATTCCTCCACACTCTCACCTGCTCGGCAGTTCCAAACTCAGCTGTAATTTCTACCTGGTCATCACCAACGATGACCTCCCACAGCTCCTCACCCATAAGATAGTCTTTCATGCATGACTTCCACTTCTTAAAGTTAGTCGGCGTTAAAAGCTCAATTCCCAGACCTCTTGCAAAATCTTCATCCATTGCACTATCCTGGTCAACCTTTCAGAAGCACAGAGCAACAACAGAACTTGTTGAACACCGCTCAAACAACTGAACCTACCTCTGATACCATGTTGAATTTTCTCAAGAAGCTCAACAAGATAGCCCAAACACAAAATTAATATCTTCGGAACTACCTAGATCATAACTTGACCAAGCAGAAACCAGGAAGAATACTCAAGCAACCAGAGTGCATAGATAGAAATAAGCAGATCAAAAATTTATCAATCTTCTTTACAGGGTGAGTATACGTGGCAAGACATGATTTCTCCAGTACATGAAAAAAAGAAACTACAATCAATTCGGGCGGACAAAAAACACTGAGACCGTCGAGACCGCCTGCCCGCAGAGACCGCCCGAACTGAGCTGAAGCCGAACTGAACACGGAGTCCGCCAAGACCGCAAGGTCGCACGGACATACCGTTATTCGCAGAATTGCCTGCTACTTTCGAACTGAGGAACATACCGCCTACCCGCCGAGACCGCGAGGTCGCGCGTGCAGGTTATTGAACTGGGAAAGTTGATGCAGAGAGAAAACTGGTAACTACTGAACGCAGTCCGCAAACTTCACTGAGCCTTACCGAGGTCAAAACCAAGCTCCTGGCTTCACAGTGCTAGCCGTGCCACCTGCACACATCAAACGGTTAAGTTTGATCAACCCGCGCGGATACAAAAACCGAGTCCGCAGCCTTAAACCCAAGTCCAACTTACTGTTCACTATGTTATAAATGACGTGCCGGGGTGTCCTATTTATAGGCAGGGTGAGGAGTGTGTTGGTTCGCTTGTTTTGATTTGGGCCATGTCATCTCAATTAGGCTTAATTGACCCAGGAATTATCTATGGTCAATGGTTAGACTAAAGGTTAGTCTACCCTTAGGTTAGGTTAGTTGAGATTGGATTGAAATGAAAATTGGTTAAGTAGAATTGTGCTCGACGATAGTCGAATATCACTCGACGATCTTCGATTGGCTATCGACGATCTTAGAGTTATATGAACTCTGAAGTAGGATCGATGATCTGCTTATTCAGATCGACGATCATGTAGCCTTGGTCGACGATTTCTGCTAAGACAGTTTTTCTTCAGGTCGACGATCTGCTTGTTCAGATCGACGATCTTCGATCTTTGGTCGACGCTTTCTGTCTGCTGTTTTCTATATTCATTTCATTTGAATCATTGTCTTTTTCCTCTTGTTTAAGACATATTTTATTCAGAATATTCTGCTTAATTTAATGCTTATATTCTTTTGCTTATTTGCAATATTCCTTATGCATTAATTAAGAGTTTTGGAAGAATAAAGTCGTTTGTTTTATTAGAGGAAATCGTGATTTTCTACAGCTGTAATATAACCGTTAGGCTTTGTTTCTTGTGCCAATTTGTAAAGTCAAATTGATAGGATATTTTTAATATCCTTAATTCCTTTTAGGGAATGACAGAAAAGATTACAAGTGCAGTTTCTTTATTTGTTTTATTTTATTATTTGGAAAGTTTTCAAGTGCAGGGCTCGAGGCTTTTTCAAAAGAAGAGAAGTTTCTATATTATCAGTGCAGTCAGCTGAAGATAAACACACATACATACACAGCAGAAACAGAACCAGAAATCTCAAGAGAAAGAAAAGTTCTTCTTCTTCCTGAGTTCATCCTGTCTTCAGAAAAATCAATATTCAGAGTTCAAGCTCTCAAGAAGAAGAACCTCCCAGATTGCTGAACATTCATTGTTGCAAACTCTCCCATATTGCAAAAACTGCTGAAGAAGAACATTCATTCAAAATAGAGTCTTTTTCAAAGCTGCATCAGAAAGTCATCTCAAGCAATTTGGAGATCCTGCACCCTGAAGCAAAGCTTCTTCCTGGACATTCTCTAAGCCAGGGGGAGCTTTGATTTTCTCAGAGCAATTCACTAGCTTCTCTGAACACAGAGAAGACATCTTCAATTCTCTCTTTTAACCTCCTCTAAAAGGGTTATTACTCCCTTCAAAAGTGAACTATTGGTGATAGGGCACCTAATCAAAAACCTATTTGTTTTGTTTTTAGGCACCTGATCAAAAGCCTGAAGGGTCTTGAGATCTACCTGAAGCAGATCTACTGGTGGCAGGGCACCTGATCAAAAACCTATAGTGGATTCCTACCTGGGTGGTAGAAGAGGGGATGTACCCAATTAGGGAACCACTATAAAGCTCTTGTGTTGTCTGGTTGCTTATTTTAATTAATGCTCTGTGGCTGTGATAGTTTTAACTAGGTTGCTAGTTGCTGTGTTAGGATAAAAGCTCAACTAAAACTTCAGTGAGCTTCTCCTTTATTCACTACACTCAGTTAGGCTTTAGGTTTAAAACATTTATTTTTATATTCCGCAAATAGCTCTAAGAGAAGTGTTTAGAGTCTCTTCTTTTTGAATACTCTATTCACCCCCCTCTAGAGTACTATCTTATCCCCTCACTTTCAATTGGTATCAGAGGGAGGTTGATTTGTTGAACAGGCTAACACCTGAACCATAAGATCTTGTGATAAGATACTTTGATACCATATACACTTGCATTAGATTCATGGCCCAGTACAAAGATTACTCTAGCACCAGACCTCTAGTATGCAACTTAGCCAAGTTTTGCATCTGGAAGGCTAGAATCAGACTTTATATGAACTCTATTGATGAAGATATTTTTTTCTTCTATCTTAACAGGGCTACCAACACCACCTGCTGCAGCTACTACATCTGCAAATCTCAGTGCAGTGCCACCTCCTGACTATAATGAAACTTACAAGAAGGCCAAGATAGCTGATGCCAAAGCTATGAATATTCTGGCTCAGACTATGTCTGATGAGACATTCCAGAAAGTGGCTGATTGCACCTCAGCAAAAGCCATGTGGGACTCACTGAATCAGATTGTAGCTGGTTTAGCTGATGAGAGGAAGGACAGAAGGTCCAACCTCATATCCCAATATGAGAACTTCAAGAAGGAAGAAGCTGAGATAGTAGAAGCTATGTACACAAGGCTCAGCTCCATTATCAATGAGCTGAGGACACTTGATAAGGATATCACATTGACAGAAGTCAATGATAAAATACTGATGTGTTTCCCCAGCACATGGGATCTCAGAATATGGCCAATCAAAGAGTCCAGAAGTACAACAGAGATTTCAACTAAAGCTCTCCTTGGCAAGCTCAAATCATTTGAACAAGTACTGAAGACTAGGGAAGCTGAAGTTGAAGCCAAAGAATCTACTCCAACAAGGAAAGATCAAACCCTTGCTCTTAAGGCTGATGATGAGTCCATAGTGACTCAATCAAATGAAGAACTGATGACACTCTTTGCCAAGAGGTTCTACAAGATGGGCAGAAAGGACAACAGAAGGAAGTCATCAAAATATGATGACAAGCCAAGGTATGATAAAATCTCATCTAAAGAAATTGTTTGTTATGGATGCAGGAAGCCTGGAAACATTCTCCCTGAGTGTCCAGAGACAAAGCATGAGGAAAAGAGAAAAGAGAAGGAATATGAGAAGCACTATTCCAAGACATCTTCTCGCAAATATAAGAAGAAAGAGAAAGGTCTTGTTGCAAAGACCTGGAGTGATACTAAGGAAGAATCCTCTTCCTCCAGCTCCAGTGAAGATGATGAAGAAGAGAAGAAAGCTAAGGAGATTTGCCTTATGGCAATTAATGCCTGTAGCAGTAACTCAGCTGCAGAGATGACTGAAGATGAGGAGGATGAATTATCTGATGAAGACCAGGTAATTGCATCTTATGATTTTACTACTGATGAATTTAAGCATGAATTTAAAACTCTTTGCCTAGATTTACTTAGCTCATAAAAGGAGATTAAGTTATTTAGATATAAACTAGCTGGATCAGAATCTCTATCTAGTGAAAACATTAGGTTAGAATCTGAACTCACTAGATCATCTGAAGAAATTAAATTTCTTAAATTAGAACTAGCTAAAGCTAAGAGGTTAGAAGATTCACTTAATGGCAGAAGCCTTAAGTTGCTAGAAATCACAAGCACTGCCAACACTAGGACAGACAACAATAAGTTAGGCTTTGGTGTCTCCCCTTGTGAACCCCCATTGCTCCTTGAATACAATCTTTCTACTCCAGTAAAGTTTGTTTCTAAAAAGGGAATACACAACACTGAGGTTATTCAAAAGACTAAGAAAGCTTTAAATAAGATTAAGAGAGACAAAAGGAAACAGAAATTCATAAAATACAAAAATCGTCGAATGCCTATCGACGATCGCTGCACCCATCGTCGAGCGACAATCGACGATCTCTGAACTCACCTGCTGGGTATAACTACTTAGCAATGAGTGATCGACGATCTCAGCCTGAGTCGTCGAACAGAGATCGACGATCGTGGAATCCAGAATCCTTTTCTGTGAACCAAGATCGACGATCTGGGTACCGATCGTCGAACATCGATCGACGATCAGAACTAAATTTCCAGAATCACACCAATGCTCACAGAAACAATAAGTTTAATAGCAACCCTAGGTCTGCTAATTGGATTATCCCACCGAGGAGATCACATCCCTTAGGATATCACCCTCAACCTGCATACTCTTTCATTTCTAGTTTTTCCTATGTGAAGAACAATGGACCCAAGGTTACCTGGGTCCACACTGTTTAATTTATCTTATTGCAGGTGAAGACCTATCCTATCACTCAGGATAAGTGGTATTTGGATAGTGGATGCTCCAAGCATATGACTGGAAACAAAGAGAACCTGTCAAGCTTCAAAGCCAAGTTGGGACCAAAGGTAGTCTTTGGTGATTCCAGCTGTGGTCAGACTGAAGGATATGGTAAATTCACCATAGGGTCAGTGACTTTCAAGAAGGTAGCTTATGTCACAGGACTGAAGCACAATCTTATTTCTGTAAGTCAGCTTTGTGATGCTGGCTACCAGGTTTGGTTTTCTAATACTCTATGCAATATTACTTTGAATAATAAAGTTGTATTAGTAGGCATTAGACAAGAGAATATTTATCTTGTAGATTTTAAATCCACCTCTTCTAAAATTTGTTTATTTAATGAGGTGAGTAGTAATAATACTTTATGGCATAAAAGGCTAGGTCATGTTAACCTTAGGAATATATCTAAGTTATCTAAATACAACCTTGTCAGAGGTTTGCCCTCTTGCCCCTACAAGAAGGAAGGCCTATGCAAGGCTTGTCAACTAGGCAAGCAAACTAAAAATAGTTTCAAAGCTATAAATAAAAGTTATTCACCTAGAATCCTGTACCTATTGCACTTGGATCTCTTTGGTCCAATAGTTGTACAGAGTCTAGGAGGGAAATTCTATACCCTAGTAATTATAGATGATTACTCTAGGTTCACTTGGGTGTTCTTCTTGAGAACTAAATCTGATAACTTTAAAGTTCTTATAGATTTTCTACTTTGTATACAGACTGAGTACTCTACTCAAGTTGCCTTGATCAGAAGTGATCATGGTACTGAGTTTGAAACTCTTCTTATGCAAGAATTCTGTGAGAAAGAAGGTATCAGACATAGCTTCTCTACTCCTAGAACTCCTCAACAAAATGGGGTAGTTGAAAGGAAAAATAGAACCCTGATTGAAGCTGCAGGAACATTGTTAGCAGATGCTAATATGCCTCTATCCTTTTGGGCAGAAGAAGTTAGCACAGCTAACTATGTACTGAATAGGAGTCTGATACATAAACTAAAGGGGAAGACTCCCTATGAATTGCTTAAAGAAAAGAAACCTAAAATAGATTATTTTAGAATTTTTGGCTGTGTAGTTTACATTCACAACAATAACAAAGACTACATTAGAAAGTTTGAAGCAAAGGCTTCAATGAGAATCTTTCTAGGATATTCCCAAGTAAGCAAAGCTTATAGGGTATTTAATAAATCCACATTGAAAATTGAAGAGTCAGTACATGTATCTTTTGATGAAACTAACATGTTTTACAGAGAGAAGGAAACTTCTTCCAGTAACTCTTTGCAGGTACCTACCTGACTTGTGCAAGAATTTGGATGAGCTAAAACTCACTCAGGAGATTCAACCTCAACCAACTCTTCAGATGGTTGATTTAGACAGTGATGAAGACCAAGTAGAAGTGATTGCAACTCTACCAACAGCCAATCTAATTCCACCTAAGGAATTGATTCCAACTGCTGTTGAAGATCACATACCACCAACTGATTATGACACACTTAGAGATCATCCTACATCTCAAGTGATTGGAGACATTTGAACTGGTGTGCAAACTAGACATCAACTAAGTCAAGATGTGATGCTTGCTTGTTTTCTTTCACAGATTGAGCCCCTAACCATAAAAGATGCTGAGCAAGATCCCCACTAGATCATTGCTATGCAAGAGGAGCTAAATTAGTTTGAAAGGTGTAAAGTTTGGAATTTGGTTCCAAGACCAAAAGGTCAACTGGTTATAGGCACTAAATGGGTGTTTAGAAATAAGTTGGATGCTTAAGGAATTATTATAAGGAATAAAGCAAGGCTTGTAGCATAGGGCTACAGACAGGAAGAAGGCATAGATTATGATCAGACATTTGCTCCTGTTGCAAGGCTAGAGGCAATAAGGATCTTTCTAGCCTATGCAGCCTACATGAAGTTTAAGGTATTCCAAATGGATGTAAAGAGTGCATTCCTGAATGGAGAGCTAAAGGAAGAGATGTTTGTTGAACAACCCCCAGGTTTCACTTCTTCAATTTATCCCTCACATGTTTTTAAGTTGCAAAAAGCTCTGTATGGACTTAAGCAGGCTCCTAGAGCATGGTATGAGACTTTAGCTAGTTTCCTATTAGATCATAAGTTTGTTAGAGGCATAGTTGATTGAATCCTTTTTATTAAGCACCATAAGGACATGATCCTGTTAGTTCAAATTTATGTGGATGACATTATATTTGGTTCCACTGATCCCAAATTATGCAAAAGGTTCTCAGACCTAATGCATTCTAAGTTTGAGATGAGTAGTATGGGTGAGCTGTGTTATTTTCTTGGTTTCCAAGTGAAACAAGATGTTGATGGAATCTTTAGCTCCCAATCTAAATATGCCAAGGAATTGGTAAAGAAGTTTGGGATGGCAGATGCTTCTGCAATGCACACTCCTATGACTACTAATATAGTTATTGATTCTGATGAAAAGGGCAAGCCTGTTGATCAGAAAAATTATAGGGCCATTGTTGGTTCCCTATTATATCTAACTGCAAGTAGGCCTGATATAATGTTTTCCACATGCCTCTGTGCTAGATTTCAGGTCAACCCCAAGGAATCTCACTTGACTCTTCTTAAGAGAATCTTAAGATACTTGAAGAGATGCCCAAATTTAGGACTTTGGTACCTAGCTGAATCAGAATTTGAGTTGATTAGATACTCAGATGCTGACTATGCTGGTTGTAGAGTTGACAGGAAAAGCACCTCAAGAACTTGCCAGTTCCTAGGTGAGAGATTAGTCTCTATGTTTTGCAATAATTAGGATTCTGTTTCAACTTCAACTGCAGAGGCTGAATATATAGCAGCTGCTAGTTGCTGTTCACAGATACTGTAGATTCAAAATCAACTCTTGGATTATGGGTACACACACAAAAATACCAAAATTATGTGTGACAGTACCAGTTCTATTTCCATAGCACAAAATCCTGTGCACCATTCTAGAACTAAGCACATTGACATCAGACACCATTTTCTTAGAGACTGTGTTGACAAGAATAAAATAAATCTCGAGTTTATACCCATAGATCTTTAGTGAAGTGATATATTTACAAAGCCTTTAGATGAACAAAAACATCTATTCTTTTTGAATCAACTAGGCATGATGAATGGATCAGACTAAGTGTAAAAATCTGCTAAGTTGAAATCTGTTCTGAGATCGTCGAACGGTGTTCGAAGATCATCGAACAGGTTGAGCTAAATCGTCGACCCTCCGTCTACGACAGCTTTTTTGCGTTTAGAGACAGGAATCGTCGATCGATGATCGACGACTCTGCTCTAGAAATCGATCGTCGATCGACGACCGATTCTCTTGATCTTCATTCAGAGATCGACGACTCTAGTTTATTTCAAACCGATCATCTATTTAGGTCTGAAGATCGTCGAAGGAGCTCGCCTTTTTGTATTCTGCTTCCAGGACTGTTTCAAGCTCTCGTCCCGTGCTTTCTCCTCTCTCTTCTTGCGGTTCTTATCGTCAATTCCATGGCGATTTCCTCTGCAACTCTGTTCGTGATGAGGTTCGATGCAGGTTTTAGTGTTGAATTCGATTCCTTCAGCGACTGCGAACAAGTTTTCCGAGAGATGCTGCAGTTATGCGATGATCAAGGTCTCAAGAAGCTCATGTCTACAAAAATCAAACTCCACCTATCAGAAATAAAGGAATGGGTTTATACATCTTCTTCCGATGACAAAGTGATGACAGGAACCATCAATGGCGTGGAGGTAATTCTTACTCCCGAAATTCTGACTGAAATCTTTGAGTTAAAGAATGGATCTGATGAGTATGAGCAAGATACTGCTGAGTATGGTAGGATGCTGTTAGAAATGGGACATGCAGAAGGCATTCCATCTAAGATCTTGAAAGTAAATTTATCTGTTGGATTTAAGTTCTTGGCTGACTTGGTTGGAAAAGTTTTGCTTGGAAAGCATTCAGCCCACGACAACATCAACAGACAACAATTTGCTTTGATGTCAGCCTTAGTGAATAAGAAAGCAATCAACTGGGCTGGATTGCTATTTGAATTGATCAGGAAAAATAATAACAAGAAAGAGGTGACTCAAGGTAGGCTGATTGGTTTATTTCTATCTAAGAAAGCTTCCCAGCTGTTAGGCTCTGCTCCTACAACAATCAATGCCAACAAGAGAATTGATCCTTCCCTGTTTGTTAAGTGGAAAAGGACCATTCAGAAACCTTCAAAGGCTGGGTATGCCCTTACAACATCTGAGGGCACAAGGGCTCCTGAAGCCACTTCCCACCCTAGTGAAGAAATTCCCGCTTCATCCACCTTGCCATCCACCTCCATTGAAATTCATTCTTTTCCTGTGAACTATCCATCATAATCTGCTTCCCCAACACCAGCTCATCTAGCTGAGATACCAAACCTCAACTTAGATTCCATGTTAAATCTGCTCACTCCATCTCCTCATCATTCCCCAGCCACTTCAAATCATCAATCACCCACTACTGATCATCCATCTCATCATAATTCCCCAATTTATGAAGCCCCAGTTAAGAAGAACATCAATTCTGATGATTCCCCATCCATCATTCCTCCATCATTTCAAATTACACCAGAATTCATTGCAAATATCCTAGACCTCATTACTCCATCCATCAAACCTATGATAGCTGAAGCCATTGCCCCCTTGCTCTCTCCATCTCATCACTTGCTGCTTCCATTTATGCCCTCTCAGTCTCTTCTTCATCTAGGGGCCTGGGTTTAGTTCCCACTGAACCCAGGCAGGGGGAGATGCTCAATGAAGATGATTCAGGCTCTGCTTGGGCTCGTCAGGTTGTGCAATCTCCAGCAGCAATGGAGCTAGAAACGTGTTCAGATGTAGTTCCAGATGAAGTCATTCCAGATTCAGTATAGAGGATAGTTGTAGATATAGATGCTCCAGTAGTTCTTGAAGATGAACTGGATGCACTTCTTGATTCAGATGATGAGTCCTCACTCTCATCCTATGGAGACCATTATATCTGTCAGTCCTCCCCTTGTACACTTGATCCCCTTCAGGCCATTGTGTGCTATCAGAGACCAATGAGCCTTCAGATTTTGGCTAGTTTTATTATTTTTGAAACAATGGCTGAAGCAGTTTGTGCTTTCAAGTTTTGTCTTGAGGAGCTTTCCACTCTTGTAGTTTCCAGATATCTAGAAGGAATTATTACCTCCTTCTTAGAAGCTAAGTGGAATTCAGTAGAGTCTTCAGATAAAGATGTGTCAGTTGCTGTTCCAGAAGTTGAATTTGCTGTATCTTCTGTGCCCTATACTCTTTGGGATGACTCCCCAGGTCCAGATTTGGATTCTCTCTTGGCTCAAGATATATTAGAAGAAGAAAGAGAAAAGGATCTTCTGAAAGCTAAAGAAAAAGAGGAAGCTATGTTAAAAGAAATTGATGATCTATATGCAAAACCTCAGTCCTCACATTCTGAGGATGAGGATGAGGATTCTGATGATTCAGAAGGTAATAAGAAAAAGAAAAGGACTGCTCAAAAGAAGAGGAAGGCCATAGTTCCAGCTCCTCCTAACCCAGACCATGATATTCCCTAGTATATTCTGAAAGGGATTGATCCTAAATCTAAGAATTTTGAGGCTTGGATGTGGTATTCTTAAAATGCTCAGAAAGCAAGGAAGAAGAGCAGGAAGAGCTCTCCACCTCCCAAGGGGATTCAGAGAGGTCCTCCTCCTCCTCCTCCCTCTGCTGGTGCTTCAGGAAATGTTGTTCCCAGATCTTCTGCTCCTCCTTACAGTCAAAATCAGTCATTTACCTATCAGAGGAAGGGCAGGCAGCCTCCTCCCAGCAGTTCTTATAATCCGAGGCAGTCTAGGCATTCAGACAGTCCAAGAGAGCAAGTAAAGGAAGTTGTATATCAACAACCAACCTTCTCTCCTCCTCCAGCTCCTAGGTCTCCTACCAAAAAAAATTGTCACCTTCAAAGGAAAAATCTGCTCAGGCCAAGCAAGTAGATGTCAAAGGAAAAAGATTTATATACTCTGATAAATCAAGCAAGAAGTATGCTGAGTATGCTCCTCCATCTAGTCTTATGATTCAAGAGCAAAAAGATTCAAATGTCAAGCCATCTCAAGAGCAAGCTGAGAGTTTTCTAACTCAATCAGTAAAATTTAAGACTGTAAATCCATTGAATCCAGCTGATGAAAATACTTATGAAAGTCAAGAGCTTGATCCTAACTTCAAAATAGCTAGACTTCTAGAATTGGTGGGAGCTGCTCAAATCAGGAAAGCTAAAACTGAAGGTAAAGATATCCCAGGATTTTCTACTATGTCAAAGTACAGACAAAAAGAATTGGACAGGTTCCAAGTCAGTTCAGAAGTTTTTGATGCTTCAAAGTATATGGAAAAACATCCTGAAGCTGTTCTTCCTAAAGCTGGAGAACTAAAGATTATTGGAGAACAAGACTTGAAGTTATCAAAGAAGGATGCATATGATCCTAAAAGAAAAATCACTTTCTCCCCTGCTACTTCTTTTCCTCCTTCAGACTCTGTTGATAAATGTCTGTGATATTTGTTTTGACAATCTAATTTATTCAAATCTGTTTGATGATATATCTATTGATGATTCTCTATTTGTTTGTATTAGATTCTTTGTTGTTTGAGTGACATCACCCAAATAGGGGGAGATTGTTGGTTCCCTAGTTTTAATTTGGGCCATGTCATCTCAATTAGGTTTAATTGACCCAAGAATTATCTATGGTCAATGGTTAGACTAAAGGTTAGTTTACCCTTAGGTTAGGTTAGTTGAGATTGGATTGAAATGAAAATTGGTTAAGTAGAATTGTGCTCGACGATAGTCGAATATTGCTCGACGATCTTCGATTGGTGATCGACGATCTCAGAGTTATATGAACTCTGAAGTGGGATCGACGATCTGCTTATTCAGATCGACGATCGTGTAGCCTTGGTCGATGATTTCTGCTAAGACAGTTTTTCTTCAGGTCGACGATCTGCTTGTTCAGATCGACGATCTTCGATCTTTGGTCGACGCTTTCTGTCTGCTGTTATCTATATTCATTTCATTTGAATCATTGTCTTTTTCCTCTTGTTTAAGACATATTTTATTCAGAATATTCTGCTTAATTTAATGCTTATATTCTTTTGCTTATTTGCAATATTCCTTATGCATTAATTAAGAGATTTGGCAGAATAAAGTCGTTTGTTTTATTAGAAGAAATTGTGATTTTCTACAGCTGTAATATAGTCGTTAGGCTTTGTTTCCTGTGCCAATTTGTAAAGTCAAATTGATAGGATATTTTTAATATCCTTAATTCTTTTTTGGGAATGACAGAAAAGATTACAGGTGCAGTTTCTTTATTTGTTTTATTTTATTATTTGGAAAGTTTTCAAGTGCAGGGCTCGAGGCTTTTTCAAAAGAAGAGAAGTTTCTATATTATCAGTGCAGTCAGCTAAAGATAAACACACATACATACACAGCAGAAACAGAACCAGAAATCTCAAGAGAAAGAAAAGTTCTTCTTCTTCCTGAGTTCATCCCGTCTTTAGGAAAATCAATATTCAGAGTTCAAGCTCTCAAGAAGAAGAACCTCCCAGATTGTTGAACATTCATTGTTGCAAACTCTCCCAGATTGCAAAAGCTGTTGAAGAAGAACATTCATTCAAAATCTAGAGTCTTCTTCAAGGCTGCATCAGAAAGTCATCTCAAGCAATTTGGAGATCCTGCACCCTGAAGCAAAGCTTTTTCCTGGACATTCTCTAAGCCAGGGGGAGATTTGATTTTCTCAGAGCAATCAACTAGCTTCTCTGAACACAGAGAAGACATCTTCAATTCTCTCTTTTAACCTCCTGTAAAAGAGTTATTACTCCCTTCAAAAGTGAACTATTGATGGCAGGGCACCTGATCAAAAACCTGTTTGTTTTGTTTTTAGGCACCTGATCAAAAGCCTGAAGGGTCTTGAGATCTACCTGAAGCAGATCTACTGGTGGCTGGACACCTGATCAAAAACCTGTAGTGGATTCCTACCAGGGTGGTAGAAGAGTGGATGCACCCAATTGGGGAACCACTATAAAGCTCTTGTGTTATCTGGTTGCTTATTTTAATTAATGCTTTGTGGCTGTGATAGTTTTAACTAGGTTGCTAGTTGCTGTGTTAGGATGAAAGCTCAACTGAAACTTCAGTGAGCTTCTCCTTTATTCACTACACTCAGTTAGGCTTTAGGTTTAAAGCATTTATTTTTATATTCCGTAAATAGCTCTAAGAGAAGTGTTTAGAGTCTCTTCTTTTCTAATACTCTATTCACTCCCCCTCTGAGCTGACGGGTTGTGCTGGACGCCGGGGGGGGGGGGGGATTGTTGGGTCCGACGTTCCTTCACTTGACCCGTGGCACTTTGCTACTTATTTAAGAAATTAAGTAGCACCCTCTCCAATAGTCCGGGCTTTTGGTGCAGTTGGGTATGCGCCTGATCCTTCATAGTGTGATCACCGCCCAATGAGATAGGCTAACCTCCCCTTGATCGCAGCTAGCACTGCCAGTCCGCCGAGTCCGCACGACAAGCCGGACTCATGAACAGCTCGCCAAAACCGCAAGAGAGCCACCAGCTGAGCACCATGCCAGTCTGCTTGGAGAGCGGACACAGCATCTGTCCGCGCGCACAAGTCCACGACCAACAAGCAAACCGCCCGGTCACAGCGGACTATGTGAACACCAACTCAACTCGTAATGTCCATGACCAGTAGGAAAACCGCCCGGTCACAGCGGACAATGCGGAAACTCTGGACTTCACAAAAGTGCAAGTCCAGACAACAAGATCGCCCGAGTTCGACGGACACCAAGATAGTCCGCCAGCTCCAAGGCAAGATCGCTACCAGATTGCGGCTCACCGCAACTCCATACCAAACGCTGATCGCGCGGTCTCCAAGCCTAAGTCTGCATAGAGCGCGGACACCATCCTGCACTGCTCAGCCAACCACTACCGAACTCAACAAGTCCGCGCAGTCCGCGGAATTCAATCCGCAAAAACAGCTATCAGTACCACAGTCCACCAACACCACACCGCCGAACTCCAGCTCCAGTCCGCGCGGATAGTCCTTCCAGACTGCCTGATCACCCACTTTCACTTCACAAATTTCAACACCTATTCTCTTGCCAAATCAATACACTAATATGCCATCTCCCTAAGATCATTTTGCACCATAATATGATTCCTACAGTTTTTACTAAACGTAGACTATCTAAAACTATATGATGTATACAATGGGAAGTACCCAAAATGTTTATCCAAATGTCATAATCTATTTACTGGGAGTCTATCATGACATGATTAGGCTAAATCCAATAATTCACAATTTTCCTAATTTGTTTGATATTTAATTAATTTCTTTCCAAATTAATCCATATTTGAATTGAACATGATGTACAATATTTTCTCAAGTAATGGCCACCAAAAATTTATGAGCATTAGATAATAGAGAATTAACAGTACATATCAAATTCCATAATTTTTCTTAAATGCTTTGGCTTCTAACTAATTAATCCAATGTAATTCCAACAATCCTGAATAAAGAAGGAAGTACTATAATTTATCATTCGAAAATTACAGAAAAATTACTGAATCTTAAGGGTGACCAAATAGGACCTCGAGCAAATATCATAATTTTTCAAGCCTACTAAGTACCAAAATTAATTTTACATGTCAAAATATCACTTTGTGAAGCAACCCATATAACAAGACTTCCAAAAATTCCAAAAATTTTTATAAAGATTTATAACATCATAAAAGGTCCTCTGACTAAATTTCATAAGATTCCAGTGAGTGGTTAAATCATAAGAAATTCCTAAGTAGATAGTATAATTTGATGGTTTGTAAATGAAGTACTATATTTATTGATCTAAAAATCCATAACAAAATTCACAGATATGAATATCCCTATGGAAACACTCCTACCAAATTTTCACTAAGGATCAAGGTCATATGACCCATTATAAAATTCCTAGGGTGTAAAGACCTAAATACTTATTAAGTAGTTTACGAGTGGTATTTGTGTCCAACTACTACCCAATCACTTCCTAGGGCATTTCACCACCCTACAATTATTTGCTCTAAATACCAAGTTCATACAAGGACATATCACCTTATGTCCTTCACAAACCCCCAAAGTCCAACCTTAAGGTTTGAACTAGGGTCCTGGCTAACCCATCCCAATCCATCTCAAACTCCTTGATAGGGTGTTTTTACTGACCATGGGGCTCTGGCCAAGGTCCCAACCCATTTGGGTGAGAATTGGCCCTTCCATGCCCAAAATATTCCTTGCCCTAATTTACCCCTTAGGAGACCAAACTTTTGTCATACCAAAACATACTCAAATCAAACCCAATTGGACTGAGATTTTTACCAGAGCCTTGAGATATCCCCTAAGATCACCCTTCAAAATTTTGGGGGTTTTTGAGTTATTTGAGACACCTAAATAAATTGTATATGTATTATTAAATTTTTCCAAAAACTATGGGAAAATGTTTTTAAAAAATCCTTCTTTTTGGATATGTTCTAGGTATAGGTAATAGTGAACCCCATCCAAAATTTCAAGGCATTTGGATGGCTGGGTTGGTGGGAGCACTCAAAATACTATCTGGTCTAGCCTAGGTATAGACCCCACCAAACTGGGTGCTATGGTCAAACCACTTACCCAAATGAGTTCAATTAAATTTTAAATAAAACTAGACTTCACGGCTTACAACTTTCATGTTGGTCATCTTTCCTGTAGAGGGGCCTACCTATTTTTAATATTTAATTTAAAAATATCCAGTAAACAGGGCAGAAATTACAATAAAAGGAATTAATAATTTAACCCAACACAAATCTTAAAGCAAATCTATCATTTACTGGTCATCTTATTCCTCTAGCCAAGGGCCGGATTAGCCCGAACTGGAGCATATTCTAGGTGCTGCCGCCGGCCATCCATCCACTTCCGTGCCGGCCACCGCCACCACCACCTCTATTGAGGTGGTGGCCATCGCCGGGCGGCGGCGCAGCCGCCGGAGGGGCGGAATCCGGTGAACCCTACGGTTCCTTTTTGTGGAAAAACCAGGAAGAAACCTCTTCCCGATCGGGCTCAACTGAGCCCATTTCTTAGTCCTAAAGAAAGCTACGATCTACCCGTAGAGAGAGAGAGGAGGGGAAAACCTTGTTCACAGGCTGGAGACGTGCTGATCGACGAAGTCCATTAGCGGTGGAGGTGTCGCCAGCGCTCTTCAACAACACACATAAATCTCTCATCTCCTTTGGGCAAAGTGTGGAAACAAAGGCTTGGAGTATTGTGAAGCTTTTAAATCAGTAAAATGAGGGAGGGGGAGGGGTCTAACTGGTGGTGGCCATTAATGATCCTTTAAAGAGAATTCGGCCATGGTGGTGGGGGGAATGAACATGGCTCAATCCAGCAAAGTAATGGCTGGAAACTCCTCCTCTTCCCTAGAATAGTTGAACCTAGCCATAAAAGAGGAGTGGAAGAAGGCCAAGGTATAACACCTCCCCTATAATGGCCGTATGATATGGGTCTGGCCGGGGCCCCACAACATACAGTCGCCACAGCTTTAGCATTATAAGATGATATTTCTATCCAAACTCAAAACTCAGAACTAAACACAGCGGAAACAAAGCAACACCACTAGGAGTTATCCACCACTATCAGGAGTCTCAAATGGCCTTAGTGCCTTACACAAAAGATTCAATCAAATAAAGACCACATGGTCAAACATGAACGTGCAAAAACACTCCTAAACTACCTCGGCGTGCAAGCCGGACAATGTCCAAAACATGGATCATACAGGACAAGAAAAAGGAAACAAGCTAAAAGTACAGCAACACTTCATGAGGCTTAGGGCTTTTCGCCCGACGCACAAGCTCTTGCTTGCGATCCTTGCCCTGTAAAAATTTTAAGTAACGTGGGTCAGCAAATGCTGACCTCTACTGTATAACCAACACATCTCCTCCCGGCCGCCCCTAACGGACCCCGGGGTACCCCTCCAACCTGCAGGTCAGCACTTCGTATACCAAATGCAAATATATATAAAGCATTAAAACAGGTTTTGATGTCTCATACAACAAACACGTTTTCTATGTTTAGAACAGAGTGAAAGGGGCCTATTATGCAACATGTATGCAAACCCGGGCTTCACCCAAGGCACCCTATTGCATATGCATCTAACACATCATCAAACACTGAGTACTTATGTTTCCCCATTGGCATAAAGCCGCAAACAAAAGGGAACAATTATGTCCCTAACGGCCCAAGCCCCGTTACACGGAAATCTTGCAAAGGCCCCACCCGCACATGGGTCTTAAACCCCGGGCTTGCCTGCAAATTCTGACCTCTCGTATCAGGATTCCGTATCACACACAAACCGATTCTAAGAACCCTTGTTGGATCCCACCAGCTCGTGGCTTCATTGCCCGGGCTTACCCTACGCTCGGCGTTCTTGTCAGTCTTACAGAAGGGGACTAGTCTCGCTGGGACACTTTCCCCAAGTGACATGCACGTCACGGGATAGCCAGCCGACCACGGAGACGTAGCCACGCCTTAGCACAACAAAACCATAATTTCCCACCCCAATCCATCATTTGTACCGCAACGTTCCCGCGCACCAAGGAAACCATCTACCGCTGAAGCGGAGCTAACCTTGCCCGATTCCGGCTGCGAGTACTAACTCTAGAAACAGGGGAAAAATGCATAAAACATAACGACATCTAGCCGTAACATATTTCTACCGAATCCTCAAAGCTCTCTATGCAACATCACCGAGTCGGACTAACGATCATGACTTCGGCTTCACCCACAATGCCTAATCCACTAACGGAGCGGATCTCTAATGCAAAAACATGCCGGGGACGGACACAATCGACCCGGAGGTTCGTCTTGAACCATGACAACCCAAAATCCCTCTCATTCGAGAGATCTGGAGCCCAAAAACAAAATGAGAATAAGAGAAGATGCTAAATGTGCATCCTAAAACCAAGAGGAGAAGTGTCGTTACCTTACGCCCTCTCTTCCTAGTCATGAAGAAACTTGCTTGGATGAACACCACCGCAACGATCTCGTCTTTGCGGATCTGGACTCTGCTCGCGAAATGGGGCTCCGAAGCTTAACCGGCAACCAGAGTTGATCTCCATCTTCCTCCTAGCTCTCCCCTCTCTCTAACACTTAGAAAGAGGAAGAAGATGGGAAACGTGGGTTCGAAAACCCTATTCCGGGCCTTAAGATCCAACATTGACCAACCACAACCCTTGGATCCCAAAATAAGGAAACGAACGGCCACGATTCGCCCTGAAAATAATCTTCCTGGGCCGAACACGGCTTGCGACACGCCCGTGTCCGAGGCCGTGTTCCTCATTCGCCGTCAAACCAGAAAATCCCGACCAGGACACGGCCTATGACACGGCTTGGGACACGCCCGTGTCGTATGTGACACGCCCATGTCGTATGTGACATGCCCGTGTCACATGTGACACGCCCGTGTCAAGGCCCGTGTGCCCCAAACGACACAGGACCAAAACCTCCCACAAAGGACACGGCCATGTGACATGCCCGTGTCACATGCCGTGTGCTAGACATGCCCTGGGACACGCCCGTGTCCCAGGACGTGTACTGCCCTCAGCACAATGCGCAAAACTGCCCGAGCAGGACACGGCCTATGACACACTCGTGTCTCAGGCCGTGTGCCCGGTGTCGACGCTCGTCGACTGAAAATCGTTGACCTCTCAAAAATCTTCGACCTCGCACCCGACACGCCCTGTGACACGCCTGTGTCACAGGACGTGTGCCCAGTGTAGACACTCGTCGACTGAAAATCGTCGACCTCTCGGCAAAACGTCGACCCCCAGCACGACACGCTCTGTGACACTTCTGATTCACAGGCCGTGTCAGCCTACTCAGAACCCAATTTGGCCTGAAAATGCCATCCATTTCTCTTTTGAGTTTTAAGGGCGTTACAATTCCTCCCCCCTTAAAAGAATTTCGTCCCGAATTTTTAAAAAAGTTTAAGTACATAAAACTTAAACGGTACCTGAAAAGAAAAGCTCGGGGTACTCCTCAAGCATGGCCTGCTCTCGCTCCCACGAAAGCTCCTCGCAACCACAGTTGTTCCAACGAACTTTTACGAGCTTAACCTCTTTGTTCCGCAACTGCCGAATCTCTGAACCTTCTATACTGATTGGACGAACTCGCGTCCTTAAGTCCTCTTCTATCGGCACTGCGGTCGATTCGATCACCACGCTAGCCTCTACCAAAGCTTTCCTTAAGACGGAGACATGGAAGACATCGTGTAATCCACTCAGCTCCGTGGACAACGCCAACCGGTACGCTGCTTCTCCCACCCATTCTATAACCTCGAATGGTCCCAAAAACCTCGGACTAAACTTCTTGAGTCGGCGAATCCGCGAAACGCCTTTCAACGGCTTGATCTTTAGATAAACCTAGTCACATACCGCGAACTCCACATTCCTGTGGCGAGCATTAAAATATTTTTCTTGCCAATCTTGAGCTACCTTCATGCGCTCTTGAATGGTTCGCACCAACTCACAAGCGTCAGCTACAACTTCTTTCCCAAAAAGCTTGATGTCTCCCGCCTCTGTCCAAGACATCGGTGTTCGACACCGCCTCCTATACAAAGCTTCGTATGGCGCCATCTTTATACTTGCTTGGTAACTATTGTTATATGCGAAGTCTACCGTGAAGAGATGATCCTCCCAATTCTTACCGAAGTCAAGAGTACACATCCTCAACATATCTTCCATAGTACGGTTTGTTCTCTCGGTCTGCCCATCAGTTTGAGGATGGAAGGCCGTACTGAACTTGAGCTTCGTGCCCAGGCTCTTCTGTACCAACCTCCAATCCTTAGACGTGAAACGTCCATCACGATCACTAACTATGTGTAACACCTTCATCCGTCGTATGTCATATAACATAAGGTCTAGCTGGAACCCGATGCCATATACCACGGACAGTCGGAAGTGTTACAGAATAATACCAAATACTCAACTACTCGTCTTAACACAAAGCATTCTAGCGGAAGCTTTTAAACAGTTTAAGAGAACCAAAAATTTGCACAACCACGACATGAATGTCCACTATACCACAGGAATGAAATACATCAAATACACAAAAGAGTACATGGCTTTAAGGCCTTACAAATGTTCACTTGATAATATAATGTTTTACATACATCGGCTCACAGGTCGGCCACACATGACAAAAGTAAAACAACAGTTCGCTTGGCCTTCGAGGGCCAGCTCAGCAACTTGGCCTTCAGCCCGCTACTTGGTTCTTGGTTCCACAGCACCTGCAAGCAACATTCCACCGCACGGTGGCAAACAAAGCAACGGTCAGCTAAAGCTGACCAAATTATAATGACTCCGCCCCTTACTCGGGACGGCGGTGCTCCTTCCCTGCATATCATTAGACCTGCTAAATAGTAAAGTGCAAATATATATTTCGCCGCAGGTGTAGGCTCGCTCGGCCAAACACCCCGTGCACTCAGGGCACATTCTCGGTGAATCTGGTCAATTCCGTAGCTTCACCACCACCCTTAGGATGGAAAACATTGTGAGCATTTTTGAGTCTTTCCGACCGCAGTCCAAGACTCCCGACTATGCCAACGGCCAGTTCCACTTTAGGGCCTTTAGCACCAAACCGCAAAGCCCAGGTCCATTTCCACCCGCCCGCTGCTCACGCCACCTAGTCACTTTAAGACGTATATACGGGCCAAGCTTCACCCGAATCCTAAAACATTTCAAAACATCACATAACCCAGTTATGTTCAAGGCTGGCTCCCCGGCCGCCAAGTTATCAGAACTACGATTCCGCCCAGTTTTCCGGGTGCGTCTTGGAGTTAATCCTCAAGGATCCCTGCTGCAATCTACCGCGTAGAAACCCGAAAAAAATGCATGGAGTCTTCTCCGGCTATTCATGCAATGCAACATCACCAATCCAGACAAACACGTCCGGGTAGGCTTCACACACAATGCTTATGCCCGTACTTCGATTCCGGACTCTAAATAAGGGGGACTTTACATATCTACCCCAAGGAACACCGCAAACTCACCGCACACTCGCGGGTGAGGGTTTTCCTATGCAAAGGAAGAAGAGATTCACATGCGCAAGTTGAGATTCGTCACCCTTGAAGTCTGCTTAGGCGCCATGAAAAACTAGCCGGATGAAAGGCTTCGCAAGGGAATTCTCTCCACGGATCTGGTCTCGGTTCTCAATTTCGTTCTCCGATGCTCCGCTGGCGGCCGGATTACTCCCCTTCCCTCTTCCTTGCTCTCTCCTCTCTCTGACTCCTTAGAAAGAGAAAACTTAAGAGGAAATGAGGAATTAACCCTCAATTCCTGAACTTAACTAAGCAGAAACTCACCGGGCCGTCGGATCGTATTTAAAGAAAACGAACGGCTCAGATTTGCTTAAAATCTCCAAACCCTAGGCCGAACACGGCTTTGCACATGGCCATGTCCCACGCCGTGTGCCTCGATCCAGACACGATTGTCGAGGACAGAAAAGGACACGGGTTGGGACACGCCTGTATCCCAACTTGACACGCCCGTGTCGGGTCATCGACACGCCCGTGACTAGTGGCGTGTCACGAATAACTGCCACGCCAACCGTCACGTCCCTTGGTGGACACGGGTTACCACACGCCCGTGCCGAAACTGACACGCCCGTGTCATACAGTACACGCCTGTGTTCCGGGCCGTGTCCCTCAGTCAACATAGGACCAAACTTCCAGAGGAGTATACGGCCATGTGATACAACCGTGTCACATGCCGTGTGCCTGACACGCCCTGTGGCACGCCCATGTCACAGGCCGTGTTCGAGTACTCAACGCTCATCGACCTCAACTCGACTACCCGAGCACGAAATGCCTTATGACACGCCCGTGTCACAGGCCGGGTTCACCCTTCCTAGACACGAACTTGGCTCAAAACACCGCCCGATTTACTTCTGAGTTTCGAGGCGTTACAAATCTCCCCCTTAAAGAATTTCGTCCACGAAATTATGTAAAGGTACGCAAAACAATTTTAATATTACCTGCGTCGAATAATTCGGGGTATGCTTCCAACATAGTCTTCTCTCGTTCCCAAGAAAGCTCCTCACGTCCGTAGTAATCCCATCAGACTTTAACCATTCGAATTTCCTTGTTGCGGAGTAGTTTGACTTCAAAGTCTTCAATGCGAACTGGCTTGACCTTGGTCATCAACCCATTATCAATCGACACTTGATCGATCGCAACAACCTGAGAAGGCTCTTGTACTACCTTCCGCAATACCGAAACGTGGAATACATCGGGTAGCCCACTCAATTCCACTGACAACTTCAATCGATACGCTGCTACGCCAATCCGCTCCAGGATCTCAAACGGTCCAAGGTATCTCAGTCTCAGCTTCTTCAAGCGTCGAATCAGCGAGACACCCTTAAATGGCTTGATTTTCAAGTACACCCAATCGCCAACACTGAACTCCACATTCCTATGGTTGGCATTATAGTATTTTGCCTGTCTGTCCTGGGCGATCTTTAACCGTTCCTGAATCGTACGTACCATTGAAGTGACATCTTCCACTGCTTGACGTTTATATAACTTTGACTTGCCTGTCTCCAACCAAGATAATGGCGTGTGACACCTTCTCCCATACAAGGCCTCGAAAGGCGCCATACCAATTCTCGCTTGAAAACTGTTATTGTAAGCAAACTCTACCATGTACAGGTGATCTTCCCACTGCTTTCCGAAATCCAAGACGCACATGCAAAGCATGTCCTCCATCGTCCTTTTGACCCTTTCAGTCTGACCATCCATCTGCGGATGAAAGGCTGTGTTGAAACTCAGCTTAGTTCCCAACAACTTATGCACCAGCCTCCAGTCATTTGACATGAAGCGTCCGTCTCGGTCACTAACAATACTGCGTGACACACCATGCAACTGTATAATATTATCCACATACATCTTGGCTAACTTTTCCACTGGATCTTCCTTCCTATTCGGGATGAAGTGTGACACCTTTGTCAATCTATCTACGACCACCCAGATGGCGTCGTTTCCCTTTTGCGACCTTGGCAAACCATGCACAAAATCCATGGAAATGTCGTCGAACTTCCATTCCGGGATAGGCAAGGGCTTCAAGAAACCTCCCGGCTTCTGGCACTCCGCCTTCACCAGGGCACAAGTTTGGCACTTCGCCACATAAAGTGCTACATCCTTCTTCAACCCTCGCAACCAAAACAACTTCCTCATGTCCCTATACATCTTTGTGCTCCCCGGGTGGATTGAGTACTTGGTATGATGAGCCTCATACATCAACTCCTCTCGAAGGTTATCCGCACTTGGGATGCATAGGCGACCGTCCTTCCTTAGCAGTCCATCTTCAACCGCAAATTGGGAATTTGACCCATCCAACGATTCATCCAAGATTTGCTTCATACTGCTATCCTGAACCAAAGCCCGCCGAATCCTATCAGCTAGGTCATACTGCACCTCCGTCCAACAAAATATTGCCTCGGCACTAGCATACTTGTCAATGCAGGAGATCTCCAATGCCTCCAAATCACGTACCAAACTCTCATCATGCACCGCCAACCAATTGGCTTGCGCAGGTGCCCTATGACTTGTAACACCCCGAAACTCAAAAGAGAGACGGGTGATGTTTTAAGCCAAGTCTGGGACTTGGAGCAGGTGTCACGGGCGTGTCACGGGCGTGACACGGGCGTGTCACGGGCGTGTTCGACCACGGGTCATGTGGTCGACGTTTTGACGATCGGCGATCGTCGAGTTGAGGCACACGGCCTGGGACACGGGCGTGTCCAAGGGCGTGTCACGCTAGGGAGTTTTCTAAGTCATGTACACGGGCCATGACACGGGAACAGACACAGGCGTGTCACATGTGACACGGGCGTGTCGGGTGCCGTGTCGCAGGTCATGTCCTCCTCGGGAAACAAGTGTTGGTAGTCGCACACGGGGCGTGACACGGGCCTTGACACGGCCGTGTCACATGTGACACGGGCGTGTCGGAGGCCGTGTCGAATGCCGTGTGCTGGTTGCAGTGTCAGCGAGACGGCGAATGGGCGACACGGCCCTGGACACGGGCGTGTCGCAGGCCGTGTTCGACCCAGATTTTGTATTTTTTGTCCTAAATCGTGGCCGTTCGTTTCCTTGGCTTTGGATCCAACGGCTGGGGTTCGTTCCTGCAGTGTTTTAGCCGGGATTTAGGGTTGGAAGCCTCATTTCTCTTTGGGCTTTATCTCTCTAAGATCTAGAGAGAAGGTAGAGCAAGGAGGAGGAAGAAGGCTAAGATCCGTTCACCGATGGAGCTTCAGAGCTCCAAACCGCGAGCCGTCTTCGGATCCGCAGAGGCAAGGAGATTACGGTGCTTTCCATCCGCGTAGATTTCCATGGCGCCAAGGAAAAATGCAAGGGTAACGATTCTCATCCTAGGGCATGTGAAGCCCTCTTTTCCTTTGCATAGGAAGCCCTTTCTCGCGAGTGAGCGAAGAGTTGAGGCGTTCCTTGGGGTAGATATGTAAAGTCCCCCTTGTGTAGAGTCTGTATCCGTAAATGGGTATAGGCATTGTGTGTGAAGCCTATCCGGACAAGTTGGTCTGGATCGGTGATGTTGCATTGCATTTGAACCGGGAAAGACTCCGGGTGTTTGGGCGTTTTCGGGTTTTCTACGTGGTAGATTGCAACAGGGAGCCTTAGAGATTAACTCCAAGGTGCACCTGGAAAACTTGGCAAAAGCATGCTTTGCCAACATGGTGGCCGGGGAGCCAATGTGAACATAACCGGGTTATGTGATTATTGTGGTGGAAACGGGACTCGGTGAGTCTTGACCTGCGCATATGGCTTAAATTGCCGTTGCGGTGTGAGCACGGGTCAGGAGGAACCGTACCCGATCTATGTCGTTCGGTGGAACCGTTGGCATGGATGAGGGTCTTCGGCGGTCTATGGCTTAAATTATCGTGACCAAGGCCAGGAAGGCAAAATGCTCATATGGTTGGCCGTCCAAGGGGCGGTGGTGGAACAAGAACATCTATGGCTTGAATTGACGTGACGCTGGCCGATCCGCCGTGAATGTGCCCTGAGTGCACGGGGCGTGTGGCCGTGCGAGCCTGCGCCTATGATGAAGTGTGTTTACACTACTTTGATGCTTATACTAATAAAGTGCAGGGAAAGAGCATCGCCGCCCCGATTTTGGGGGCGGGATCGTTATAATTTGGTCAGCATAGCTGACCGTTATTTTGTTTACCACCAGGTGGTGGATTGTGGCTTGCAGGTGCTGCGGAGCCGAGCGGGAAATAGCGGGCTAAAGCCCATGATACTGTGCCGGCCCTCGAAGGCCTAACTTTTTATGTTTTCCATTTATCTCATATATGGCCGGCCTGCGTGCCGAGGTTTGAAAGACATGTTTTATTAAGCAAACATTGTAAGGCCTTAAGGCCAGTTGTTGTTTTGTGTAATCAACATTCCTATGTTTTGGTTCAGTGGACATTCATGTTAGCAAGGTTCTTAACTGTGCAACTTAATAATTGCTTCCGCTAGGTCCTGTGTAGGACGTTGTGATTGGTTGAATGGTTTCAATGCATAACTAACCGGTCTGTCCGTAGTATATGGCGTCGGGCCTCGGTCGGACCTACTGCTATATGCCATGTGACGGATAGGGGTGTTACAAATTGGTATCAGACTACCGGTTTCGGTCAAGCTTAAATGAATTCGTTGACGAATTAACTTTAAGGGGTGGTGAGCACATGTGTGTGCGTCATCGTTATAATATGAAAAGAACCTATGAATGTCCACTTAGGAATGAAAATACACTTGTTTGAGGAACCTGCGTGTTCCTATAATTGCTGTTTGCAATATTGTTGGGTCGCTTATTGTTGGGTCTTGTTTCCACAATGACCTTAATTTGAAGAAGTCCTCCTAAAACTAAGGTGAATTGCAGTTGTATTTGATCTGTGTTTGAGTTATGTATGCAGGACTCTAATTGGCAAGTGTAGACCAATGTCAGTCTGTAATAGGTCACCAAACACAGGACCATGCAATGTAATCCCTCATTGTGTGATCCAAGGTGTTGGCCCATGTATAGCCTCTCTATTGGGATACACTTATCCTTCATGCACATTGGATGGATGGACAGAAGCTTTGGAGCTAAGCTTTCTCAGAGAGAATTTTCCTAAGTCCTTTATACTCGAGTATTTCCTTGAAATACACGAGTAAGGTAATTCATACTCGAGTAACTCCTGTTCCATACTCGAGTAAGTGTTTTCTGATACTCGAGTATAACTTCTGATACTCGAGTAAGTTTTCTCTATACTCGAGTATATCTTCTGATACTCGAGTAAGTATGTTCATACTCGAGTAATTGATTTTTGATACTCGAGTAAATTCTTCCATACTCGAGTAATTGACTCTGATACTCGTGTATGTAAACGTTTCTCAGGTATATTTTCTGATACTCGAGTTTAGCCTTTTGATACTCGAGTATATCGTCTTGATACTCGAGTATACTTTTCTATTACTCGAGTATACAATTCTGATACTCGAGTATACCATTTTTGATACTCGAGTAATTCATTCTTCTCTCCTGTATTTCTCTCTTTCTATACTCGAGTATACTGCTTCTTGCTACTCGAGTAATCCATCTCTCCATACTCGTGTATATCCTCTATTACTCGAGTATCGCAGTCAACTTCTCCAGAATTTTTCTAAGTCCATTTTCATCATAAGTATTTTGAATCTGTCAATTCTGATTGGTCCACGTGTCATCATTAATCAATATTATGACCGTTGGAACCCACCTATAAATAGGTCTTTTCAGAAATGACTTTTAAGCGTTATTACAGAAATATTCTTTTTAAGAAAGAGAAATTCCGTGAACCCTAATTTCACGCCGCCGCCATTGCCGTTCACGGAAGAAGAAGAAAAGTTTGGATCGCGACCTTCGTTTTCATCGATCTTTCCTCCAGCGATCCAGAAGAAAGAGAATCACTCGATCTTGCCGAGCCTTGAAGATTCCAGATCTACTTTCTCGATCGAGGTGGTTCTAGATCTCAGATTCGTGGATCTTTCTCTAGTCGTCTTCTACATTTTCTGATCAAGCCAAAGTTCTCAAAGAAGAAGACAGTTGAAGATCCAGATCTGAATATATTCTGTTTGTATATTTCTTTATACAACCTTTTATTCTGTAGGAGTCTTGACTCCGAGTTCTGTAGGAGATTTTCTCCGAGTTCTGTAGATCCGGTTTGGATCGAGTTTATAGGAAGGTTTTCTTCCGAGTGTAGATCCAGTGGGATCGAGATTTGTAGGAACGTGGTTCCGAGTTGTAGGATCATTTTGATCCGAGATAGTGGAGTAGCCAAGTCTAGTGATTTACTAGATTGGTGAGGTGAGAGTGGATGTACCCAAGGTTGGGGAACCACTATAAATCCTGTGTTCTCTGTGGATTGCTTGACCTGTGCTGTGTTAATTTTTATTCCGCAAATAGACGCACATCTCACCTATTCTCCCCCCTCTAGGTGATTTTGGTAGACAACTAACCGTCTTTCAATTGGTATCAGAGGGAGGTTGATCGTTAAAAGGTTAACACCTTGATCTGATCCTACCCGAGTTGTCTTTAGAGAAGTAATCAAGCATGGACAGAGCCAAGGATTTTTCTAAGCTCCCAGTGTGCAGTAAGGCAAACTTTCCCATGTGGAAAGAGAGAATAAAACTTTACATGGAAGCTGTTGACCCCCGCTTATTCATGATAGTGGAGGAAGGCCCTTATATCCCTATGATTGCCTCCACTAGTGATCCTACAAAGGAGGTGCCAAAGAAGTTGATGGATCTTGATAAGAATGAGATTGCACTTGTCTCCTTAGACAAGAAAGCCAAGAACATCATTGCAAGTGCAGTCAATGATTCTATGTTGCAGAACCTCATTCACTGCCAATCTGCCAAGGAGATGTGGCGGTCTCTAATCATCTTGATGGAAGGCACAGAAGAAGTAAGGGATGACAGAAGATCCCTTCTGAATCAGAAATACGAAGCCTTCAAGCAAGGACCAAAGGAAAATATTGCTGACACATATGAAAATTTCTTCAAGATTGTCAACGGATTAAGGAACTACGGCAGAGTGTTCACAGATGGTGAACTAAACGACAAGTTCCTAAGATCCTTGACAAAGGATTGGGACAACAAGATATGTGCCATCAGAGAGTTTGGAAGATTAGCAGAGACTGACCCTCAGAACCTCTTCGGAAAGCTTATGTCATATGAGCTTCAAATCAATAATAGAAAAGCTGAAGAAGAGTTCAACAGGCCCTCATCCCAAGATATGTCAGTTGCTCTAAGGGCAGACAGCTCAAGGAAGGCCAAAGCTGCTTCCACTCAAGGAGACTATGAAGAAGAAGAGTCCGAGCCAAGCACCTCAGGCTCAGATCTATCAGATGAAGAGTTTCATCTTCTCTCTCGACAATTCAAGAAGTTTCTTAGCAACAAGAAACAAATGAGAGAAAATGATTCCTCGTCCAGAAGATCACGTCCTGATGGTGATCGTCACAGCAGACATGACAGGTATAAATCTAAACCGAACAAACATGTTTCATCTAACGTTGTTTGTTATTCCTGCAGTAAGCCAGGGCATATAAGCACTGAGTGCCCTCTGAAGAAGAAAAAAGGAAGAGGCATAGAAAAGAATTCCCTTCAAGGGAAAAGGAAGAAAGAAAGAAGCTTCATTGCCAAAAAGCCAAAGACCCTCAGTGACTCTGACTCATCTGAGTCAAGTGCGGATGAAGAAGCCTACTTCGGGCTTATGACCTTGTCTGACCAAGAGGACAAAGACAACGGTAACTCCTCATATACCGGGAAGGTAAATTCTCACACACCTCTTTCTGCCTCAGATTCTGACTCAAATGGTCATGATGGCTATTCTTCTGGGGAGGATGATTTTGAATTGGTAAATCAATATCAAGTCTTATTGACTGCATTTGACAAATGCCGGAAGGTAGTCAAATTGCAATCAAAAGAGATTGCATCCCTCAAAAAGGTGGAATCAAATCTGAGGGAGGAGATTGACCAAATGACCCCTCTCAGAGATGAAGTTCAATCTTTGAAGGAGGAAATCAAAGACTTTACTGAATTAGTAAATCATAAAGACTTTCTCCTGGATGAATTGGAAGCAAAGCTAGTCATTGAACGAAAGCTGGTTGAAACTCTCACCATGCCTACAACTGTGCTTCCAATCACTAATGGAGAAACCTCCTTTGAGAAAAATAGCAGTATAGGACATAAATCAGTCAAAGGTAAAGGCAAGGCTATCCCAAGCCAAACTGTTGCCTCACTGAAGTGTGGTCCTTACACTCATGGGCCAAATGAGAAGAATTCACCAAAAGCTAAAACTGGTGTAACAAAGGCCAAGGAGACAAGGAAGCCATGTACTTGTTGTAATCATGAGGCTTCCTCCTCCAAGTCAGGTGCTCTTGCTAGACCTCCTATCCATAAGGTAAGGCAAGAGAACAAGAGAAGGTACAACTGGTTTAACTGTTGGTGTTGTGGCAAGGTTGGTCACTTCGCCATAGATTGCTGGTTTAATCCCAGATATGTTTTAACTCCTCAAGTTGATAATGTGAGAAAGACCACTCACAATATTAACTCTCATAGGGGGAGGATACTAACAAGAGACCTAGGACCCAATCTTGTTTGGGTTCCTAAGGGATTCTAATCTTGTGAATGCAGGTATGTCCATGGGCTAACAAAATTCTTATCTGGCAAATGGACAAGAAGAAGTTCCAGAAAAATTCTTGGAACTAGAAGATTAAAGTACCTCTGTTGGAAAGCTTGATGGTTTAGCAGCTGAAGAAGAACTTCCTCATGCATTGGTTTAGGGGGAGCCTCTAGCTGCTCACCTTGTCCAAAAGAACCTCAAAGGTGTTTGAGCCTTCAGCAAGGATGGAGACATGATTGATATCCCCTGCCATGTCCCCTATTCAAAGATGTCAGAAAGGGGGAGAGCAAAGGGGAGAGAAAAAGGGAGAGCAAAAGGAAATGAAAGATAGAGATAGAAAGGGAAGAAAATTTGCAAATCCAAATGAAGATTTCAGAAGGAGATGAAATGCAAAACAATTCTAGTACAGAAATGGGGAGAAATGCAAGACAATTAGAGTAAAGAAATGTAAGACAATGCATCCTCTTTCATGTCATTTTGTTTTAATATCTCTAGCAATTCAACTTAGTAGATGGTGTTCTGACTTCTTCAAATAGGGGGAGATTGTTGGGTCTTGTTTCCACAATGACCTTAATTTGAAGAAGTCCTCCTAAAACTAAGGTGAATTGCAGTTGTATTTGATCTTGTGTTTGAGTTATGTATGCAGGACTCTAATTGGCAAGTGTAGACCAATGTCAGTCTGTAATGGGTCACCAAACACAGGACCATGCAATGTAATCCCTCATTGTGTGATCCAAGGTGTTGGCCCATGTATAGCCTCTCTATTGGGATACACTTATCCTTCATGCACATTGGATGGATGGACAGAAGCTTTGGAGCTAAGCTTTCTCAGAGAGAATTTTCCTAAGTCCTTTATACTCGAGTATTTCCTTGAAATACACGAGTAAGGTAATTCATACTCGAGTAACTCCTGTTCCATACTCGAGTAAGTGTTTTCTGATACTCGAGTATAACTTCTGATACTCGAGTAAGTTTTCTCTATACTCGAGTATATCTTCTGATACTCGAGTAAGTATGTTCATACTCGAGTAATTGATTTTTGATACTCGAGTAAATTCTTCCATACTCGAGTAATTGACTCTGATACTCGTGTATGTAAACGTTTCTCAGGTATATTTTCTGATACTCGAGTTTAGCCTTTTGATACTCGAGTATATCGTCTTGATACTCGAGTATACTTTTCTATTACTCGAGTATACAATTCTGATACTCGAGTATACCATTTTTGATACTCGAGTAATTCATTCTTCTCTCCTGTATTTCTCTCTTTCTATACTCGAGTATACTGCTTCTTGCTACTCGAGTAATCCATCTCTCCATACTCGTGTATATCCTCCATTACTCGAGTATCGCAGTCAACTTCTCCAGAATTTTTCTAAGTCCATTTTCATCATAAGTATTTTGAATCTGTCAATTCTGATTGGTCCACGTGTCATCATTAATCAATATTATGACCGTTGGAACCCACCTATAAATAGGTCTTTTCAGAAATGACTTTTAAGCGTTATTACAGAAATATTCTTTTTAAGAAAGAGAAATTCCGTGAACCCTAATTTCACGCCGCCGCCATTGCCGTTCACGGAAGAAGAAGAAAAGTTTGGATCGCGACCTTCGTTTTCATCGATCTTTCCTCCAGCGATCCAGAAGAAAGAGAATCACTCGATCTTGCCGAGCCTTGAAGATTCCAGATCTACTTTCTCGATCGAGGTGGTTCTAGATCTCAGATTCGTGGATCTTTCTCTAGTCGTCTTCTACATTTTCTGATCAAGCCAAAGTTCTCAAAGAAGAAGACAGTTGAAGATCCAGATCTGAATATATTCTGTTTGTATATTTCTTTATACAACCTTTTATTCTGTAGGAGTCTTGACTCCGAGTTCTGTAGGAGATTTTCTCCGAGTTCTGTAGATCCGGTTTGGATCGAGTTTGTAGGAAGGTTTTCTTCCGAGTGTAGATCCAGTGGGATCGAGATTTGTAGGAACGTGGTTCCGAGTTGTAGGATCGTTTTGATCCGAGATAGTGGAGTAGCCAAGTCTAGTGATTTACTAGATTGGTGAGGTGAGAGTGGATGTACCCAAGGTTGGGGAACCACTATAAATCCTGTGTTCTCTGTGGATTGCTTGACCTGTGCTGTGTTAATTTTTATTCCGCAAATAGACGCACATCTCACCTATTCACCCCCCTCTAGGTGATTTTGGTAGACAACTAACCGTCTTTCACTTATCGGTGTTTTGCACGATTATAGGTGACCAGAAGTGGCGCTTGACTGTCAGAACGGCCAGGTTCTGAGTCAAGCAGCGCACCAAGCGATGCGCCTGCAACACCCCCGTCTGCCGAGACCATTAGATTGGTGGCAGAAGCCGTCTTTACTATGATCAATGCGTAACCTGCAAGGCAGGTGCAGCAGCCTGCTCCTACGGTGGAGCAAGTGCCGCTCCAAGCGGCGGAGCCTAGAAGGGTGGAACAGGTGGCGGTGGAGCTGGAGTTGCTTTAGAGAGCAATGGAGAGACAGCTTAAGCATGTGATGGGCTTCCACCCACCAGTGTTCTCGGGAACAGGAACCCCGACTCAGGCAGAGGATTTGCTATCGAGAGTCAATAGAGTACTGACAGCAACAGAGACTGAAGAGTGGCAGAAGACCATGATTTCAACGTTCTTGTTGGACGGGGACGCGAGGCTATGGTGGGAAGGGCTGGAGCTACACCACCTGAGGGGAAGACAGTTGGTGGATGTCTCTATGGGGGAATTCTCGAGGCTGTTTATGGCTTGATACCTCCCCTCAGCGCAGAGGATCGCGCTGGAAAATGAGTTCCAAAAGTTGGTGCAAGGAGACAACACCGTTGACGAGTACCTCCACGAGTTAACTCGTTTGGGAAGATACGCTAGCGCTACCTTTGCCGATGAGGAGCGCAAGACGAACCGTTTTTATGAAGGGTTAAGAGATGAGCTGAGGTTGTTACTGTCGGGGCCTATGGCGCAGGGTTTCCTAACCTTGGTCAACACGACCCGGTCCTTGGAAAAGGACATGAAGAACGTGCAAGCGAAGAAGGAATCTGGTGGCAAGAAATCGGAGTTCAAAGCGCCGACTACGTAGAAGTCGGGTTATTGCAGTTTCTACAAGAAGGCTAGGACGTCTGGTCCATCCCCTTCTTCAGGTGCCTCGGGGACGACTACCAACCGAACCCTGGGTGCTTGTTTTACTTGCGGAAAGACGGGGCACTTTGCCCGCGATTGCTAGAGCGGACGTTCAAAGTCCGAGAGAAAACAAGGAGCCACTTATGAAGAAAAGGGGAAAGCGGTGGAGTCAACCGCATCCCATTATTCTCCGACTCAACCTAGAGTCTACAACTTGGGCTAGCAAGAGGCAATCAAGCAGGCCGACGTGGTGACATGTACGATTTAATTTATAGTAAGTTAGCTTTAAAAACTGTTACCTAGTGCTTGTTAGCTTATACTGTTTGTGTAGGCTTTGTTCATATTGGCGATAGTCCGGCACGAGCACTATTCGATACAGGAGCCTCACACTCCTTTGTGTCCTAAAGCTTTGTATCACGCATCAGAGTCCCTTCTTCGATGGCGAAGGACAAATTGGATGTGCTGATACCGAATGGTTGTTCGATGCGTGCGGACAGAGTGTGCGCCATAAAAGTTCTTTTTGGAAACCAAGAGTTCGACTTGCTAGCGTCATTGCTGCCGCTAGTACAGTTCGACGTTATCTTTGGGATGGATTGGCTTTCGGAGCAGAAGGCCTATTTTGATTGCGATGGTAAGGAGGTCAAGCTGGGTGTTGGGCGGGAGACAACATTCACGGGACTGAAGGGGTCGAGCAGGACGCTGATGTCTGCTCTTCAGGTGGTAAAGGCAGTTTGTGCTGGCACAGAGCTGTTCTTCACGATAGTGGGGGCTGTAGAGCCAAAGTACGCTTTGGATAGTATCCCCGTGGTTTGTGAATACCCCGATGTGTTCCCGAATAATCTTCCCGGAGCCCCACCGCAGCGAGAGATCGAATTCACAATCGAGCTCGTGCCAGGTGCCAAACCTGTGTCACGTTCTCCTTATAGGTTGGCGCCTAAGGAGATGGCAGAGCTGAAGGTTCAACTGGAGGAGTTGATGGAGCAAGGGTATGTGCGTCCAAGCTCATCTCCTTGGAGCGCACCGGTCCTCTTTGTTAAGAAAAAGGACGGGTGTCTGCGGCTGTGTATCGACTATAGGGAGTTGAACAAGCTAACGGAGAAGAATAAATACCTGATTCCAAGGATCGATGATCTCTTCGATCAGTTAGTCGGATCGTCGGTGTATTCGAAGTTGGATCTGAAGTCTGGGTATTATCAGCTGAGGATAAGGGAGTGTGATATCCCGAAGACGGCGTTCAACACAAGGTATGGGAATTTCGAGTTAACGGTAATGCCATTTGGATTGATGAATGCGCCATCGGTGTTTATGGATCTGATGAACAAGACGTTTCGAGATTTTCTGGACCGCTTTGTGATTGTCTTTATTGACGATATATTGGTATACTCGCAGTGCGAAGAAGATCACTTCAAGCACTTGCATCTAGTCTTGGAGACACTGAGGAGGAATGAACTCTATGCAAAATTCTCTAAATGCGAGTTCTGGCTACCCTCAGTAGCATTCCTTGGTCATATTGTCAATGGGGAAGGTATAGCGGTGGATTCGGTGAATATTATTGCAATACGGGAGTGGCCTGTGTTATCTTCGGTAGCAGAAGTCCGGAGTTTTCTTGGGCTTGCCGGCTATTACAGGCGCTTCGTGGAGAACTTCTCGTGGATAGCGTTACCTCTCACGAAGTTGACAAGGAAGGATCAGAAGTTCTTGTGGACGCAGGAGTGCGTGCAAGCGTTTGAGGAGCTGAAGGGACGGTTGACCACGGTGCCGGTGTTAAGCTCGCCTAGTGGGACAGAGGGCTTCGAAATTTATAGTGATGCCTCAGGTAGTGGTTTGGGCTGCGTGCTGCTGCAGCATGGGAGCGTAATAGCGTATGGATCGCGTCAGCTCAAAGTGCACGAAAGGAATTATCTGGTCCACGACTTGGAGTTGGCGGCCGTGATATTTGCGCTTAAGCTGTGGAGACACTACTTGTACGGCATAAAGGTCGATATCTATACCGACCACAAGAGCCTGAAGTACCTGTTGGATCAGAAAGATCTCGACATGAGGCAGCGTAGATGGATGGAGTTCTTGGGAGACTACACATTCAAGATTCATTATGTACCCGGGAAGGGCAATGCAGTTGCGGATGCGTTGAGTCGCAGGGCACCCGCCCAAGCCAACTGGTTGTCTGTTCATGATGAGAGGCTAGTACGGGATTTGGAGGCTTTGGAGATCAGTTGTGTGGACAAGTAGTCTAGCGCCAAAGCCTTGTTGAACTGGACGGAAGTTCAGTATGACCTGGCTGATCGCGTTCGGCAGGCATTGGAGTTGGATACTGGCATGAAGGAGCTTATGGATGCAGCTTTGGATGGGTCAAATTCCCAGTTTTCGGTTGAGGATGGGCTCCTAAGGAAGGACCATCGTTTGTGCGTCCCAAGCGGGGGAAATCTACGGGCGGAGTTGATGTACGAGGCCCATAATACCAAGTACGCAATCCACCCAGGGAGCAAGAAGATGTACCAAGACCTAAAGAAGCTGTTTTGGTGGCCAGAACTCAAGAAGGATGTGGCACTGTTTGTGGCTAAGTGTCAAACCTGCGCCTTGGTAAAGGCGGAGTGTCAAAGGCCTGGTGGATTCTTGAAATCCTTGCCTATTCCGGAGTGGAAGTTCGATGACATATCGATGGACTTTGTGCATGGCTTGCCAAGGTTGCAGAAGGGGAACTACGCCATCTGGGTGATCGTAGACCGGCTAACAAAGGTTTCACACTTTATTCCGCATAGGAAGGATGACTCAGTGGAAAAACTGGCAAAGCTTTATGTGGATAATATAGTCAGATTACATGGTGTGCCGCGCAGCATTGTGAGCAATCGGGATGGGCGTTTTACGTCCAATGATTGGAGGTTGGTGCAACAGATGTTGGGGACTAAATTGAAGTTCAGCACAGCCTTTCACCCGCAGACGGATGGGCAAACCGAGAGAGCCAACAGAACGTTGGAAGACATGCTCCGCATGTGTGTTCTAGACTTCAGGAAGCATTGGGAAGACCACCTGTATTTGGTGGAGTTTGCGTACAACAACAGCTACCAGGCGAGTATTCAAATGGTGCCCTTCGAGGCCCTATATGGTAGTAAGTGTCGCACGCCATTATCGTGGCTGGAAACGGGTGAGGCAAGGTTGTACAAGAAGCAGGAGGTGGAGAGTGCTACTTCTTTGGTGCGGATCATTCGAGAGCGTTTGCTGATCGCTCAGGACAGGCAAGCAAGTACTACAATGCCAAACACCGGAACGTGGAGTTCGGGGTCGGCGATTGGGTGTACTTGAAGATAAAGCCGTTCAAGGGTGTTTCGCGGGTGAGACGCTTGAAGAAGCTGAGCCCAAGATACCTTGGACCCTTTGAGATTCTGGAGCGGGTCGGCAAAGCGGCTTATCGTTTGAAGCTATCGGTTGAGTTGAGTGGACTACACGATGTATTCCACGTCTCTGTGTTTCAGAAGGTGGTGCAAGAACTTTCGCAGGTGATCGCAGTGGATTTAGTACCGGTGGACGAAGGGTTGACGACTAAGGTCAAGCCCGTTCGTATTGTAGACTTTGAAACTAAGCGACTCCGTAACAAGGAGATCCGGATGTTCAAGGTCCGGTGGGACAATTGCGGTCAGGAGGAGCTCTCTTGGGAGCGAGAGAAAACTATGCTGGAGGAGTACCCGGAGTTATTCCGCTTAGGTACTGCTTAAAGTTTTCCGTTTTCTTTCCTTTAGTAATTTCGTGGGCGAAATTCTTTTAAGAGAGGGAGAGTTGTAACACCCCGAAACTCAAAAGAGGGACGGGTGACATTTTAAGCCAAGTCTGGGACTTGGAGCAGGTATCACGGGCGTGTCACGGGCGTGTCACGGGCGTGTTCGGCCACGGGTCATGTGGTCGACGTTTTGACGATCGACGATCGTCGAGTTGAGGCACACGACCTGGGACACGGGCGTGTCCCAGGGCGTGTCACGCTAGGGAGTTTCCTGAGTGATGTACACGGGCCATGACACGGGCACAGACACGGGCGTGTCACATGTGACACGGGCGTGTCGGGTGCCGTGTCGCAGGTCGTGTCCTCCTCAGGAAATAAGTGATGGTAGTCGCACACGGGGCGTGACACGAGCCTTGACACGGCCATTTCACATGTGACACGGGCATGTCGGAGGCCGTGTCGAATGCCGTGTGCTGGTTGGAGCATCGGTGAGACGGCGAATGGGCGACACAGCCCTGGACACGGGCGTGTCGCAGGCCGTGTTCGGCCCAGATTTTGTATTTTTCAGCCTAAATCGTGGCCGTTCGTTTCCTTTGCTTGGGATCCAACGGCTGGGGTTCGTTCCTGCAGTGTTTTAGCCAGGATTTAGGGTTGGAAGCCTCATTTCTCTTTGGGCTTTATCTCTCTAAGATCTAGAGAGAAGGGAGAGCAAGGAGGAGGAAGAAGGCCAAGATCCGGTCACCGGCGGAGCTTCGGAGCTCCAAATCGCGAGCCGTCTTCGGATCCGCAGAGGCAAGGAGATTACGGTGCTTTCCATATGCGTAGATTTCCATGGCGCCGAGAAAAATCGCAAGGGTAACGATTCTCATCCTAGGGCATGTGAAGCCCTCTTTTCCTTTGCATAGGAAGCCCTCTCTCGCGAGTGAGCGAAGAGTTGAGGCGTTCCTTGGGGTAGATATGTAAAGTCCCCCTTGTGTAGAGTCCGTATGCGTAAACAGGCATAAGCATTGTGTGTGAAGCCTATCCGGACAAGTTGGTCTTGATCGGTGATGTTGCATTGCATTTGAACCGGGGAAGACTCCGGGTGTTTGGGAGTTTTCGGGTTTTCTACGTGGTAGATTGCAACAGGGAGCCTTAGAGATTAACTTCAAGGTGCACCCGAAAAATTGGGCAAAAGCGTGCTTTGACAACATGGTGGCCAGGGAGCCAACGTGAACATAACCGGGTTATGTGATTATTGTGGTGGAAACGGGACTCGGTGAGTCTTGACCTGCGCATATGGCTTAAATTGTCGTTGCGGTGTGAGCACGGGTCAGGAGGAACCGTACCCGATCTATGTCGTTCGGTGGAACCGTTGGCATGGATGAGGGTCTTCGGCGGTCTATGGCTTAAATTGTCGTGACCAAGGCCAGGAAGGCAAAATGCTCATATGGTTGGCCGTCAAAGGGGCGGTGGTGGAACGGGAACGTCTATGGCTTGAATTGACGTGACGCTGGCCGATCCTCCGTGAATGTGCCCTGAGTGCACGGGGCGTGTGACCGTGTGAGCCTGCGCCTGTGATGAAGTGTGTTTACACTACTTTGATGCTTATACTAATAAAGTGCAGGGAAAGAGCATCGCCACCCCGATTTTGGGGGCGGGATCGTTATAATTTGGTCAGCATAGCTGACCGTTATTTTGTTTACCACCGGGCCGTGGATTGTGGCTTGCAGGTGCTGCGGAGCTGAGCGGGAAATAGCGGACTAAAGCACATGATGCTGTGCCGGCCCTCGAAGGCCTAACTTTTTATGTTTTCCATTTATGTCATGTATGACCGTCCTGCGTGCCGAGGTTTGAAAGACATGTTTTATTAAGCAAACATTGTAAGGCCTTAAGACCAGCTGTTGTTTTGTGTATTCCACATTCCTATGTTTTGGTTCAGTGGACATTCATGTTAGCAAGGTTCTTAACTGTGTAACTTAATAATTGCTTCCGCTAGGTGCTGTGTAGGACATTGTGATTGGTTGAATGGTTTCAACGCGTAACCAACCGGTCTGTCCGTAGTATATGGCGTCGGGCCCCGGCCGGACCTACTGCTATATGTCATGTAACAGATAGGGGTATTACACGACTCAACACATCCGCCACTGCATTTATTTTCCCAGGCACATAATGTATTTTGAAAGTGTAGTCCCCCAGGAACTCCATCCACCTCTGCTACCTCATGTTCAGGTCCTTTTGATCTAGCAAATACTTCAGGCTTTTATGATCGGTGTAGATATCAACCTTCACACCGTAAAGATAGTGCCTCCACAGGTTTAGAGCAAATATCACGGCCGCTAGCTCTAAGTCATGGACTGGATAATTTCTCTCATGAACCTTCAACTGTCATGATCCATAGGCTATTACGCTCCCATGCTGTAGCAGAACACAACCCAAACCACTGCCCGAAGCATCACTATAAATTTCAAACCCTTCAGACCCACTCGGCAAACGCAAAATAGGCGTTGTGACCAACCGCCTCTTCAATTCTTCAAAAGCCTATGCGCACTCCAACGTCCACTCAAACTTTTGATCCTTCCTTGTCAGCGTCGTGAGTGGTAGCGCTATCCGCGAGAAGTTCTCCACGAAGCGCCTATAGTAGCCTACAAGCCCCAAAAAGCTCCGGACTTCCGCCACCGTAGTCAACATTGGACACTTATGAATCACCGCTATCTTCGCCGAATCACCGTTATGCCCTCACCACTAACAATATGACCAAGGAACGCGATTGAGGATAACCAGAACTCACACTTGGAGAACTTAGCATACAACTGATCAAATAGATCGTCAATCCTTGGGATCAGATACTTATTCTTTTCCGCAAGCTTGTTCAACTCCCGATAGTCAATACAGAGTCGTAAGCTCCAATCTTTCTTCTTAACGAAGAGGACCAGTGCGCTCCAAGGCGACGAACTTGGACGCACATACCCTTGCTCTAACAATTCTTGCAGTTGCACCTTCAACTCCGCCATCTCCTTAGGCACTATCTGATACGGAGAGCGTGACACCGATTTGGCACCCGGCACCAGCTCAATTGTAAAATCAATATCCCGCTGAGGAGGGGCTCCCGGGATATCGTCTGGGAATACATCGGGATACTTGGACAAACCTGCAATACTATCAAGACTACATTTAGGCGTTGAAGCCTGCACTAATGCGACAAATAGTTCTGCCCCAGACTGAACTGCCTTAATCACCTGAAGAGCTGACATCAAAATATTGCTCGACCCTTTCATGCCTGCAAACGTAGTCTCCCGATCGGTATTCAGTCCCAACTTAACCTCCTTTCGGTTGCAATCAATGCATGCTCGCTGCTCCGAGAGCCATTCAATTCCAAAGATTACATCGAACTCCACTAACATCAGCACTGACGCTTGGAAATCAAACTCTTGATCCCCGATCCGCAACTTTACCACACAGACTCTATCCGCTCGCTTTGAGCACCCATTGGGCAACAACACATCCAACTTGTCTTTTCCCATCGAGGAAGGAACTCCGATGCACAATACGAATCTTTCGGACAAGAAGGAATGCGAATCTCCCGTATCAAACAAGGCCTTCGCCGGACTATTGAAAATTTGGTAACGGCTATAAAAGTTAAACAGTTAATATTTAACTCATACCTGTCACCGCGTCAGCTTGCTTAATGTCCTATTGCAGACTAAGGTTGTAAACTCTAGGCTGGGCTGGAGCATGGTGGGATGCGGTTGACTCCGCCGCCTTCCCCTTTTCCTCATAAGTTGCTCCAGTCCTCTTCTCAGACTTTGCACGTCCGCTCCAACACTCACGTGCAAAATGCCCCACCTTTCCACAGTTGTAGCACACTCCTGGGACTCGAATTGAGTTTGCCACTGTCGCACCAGATGAAGGGGCTGAACTTGAAGTCTTCTACTTCTTGTTCCATCTGCGAAAACCAGACTTTGAACTCGGCATTTTGAACTCTGACCTCTTTTCCCCTGGCTCCTTCTTCTCTTGAACTTTCTTCACGACCCTTTACAGTGATCGAGCCGCATTTACCAAGGCTAGGAAGCCCTGTGCCATAGGCCCAGCGAGGAGTAGCTGTAGGTCGCCCCGTAGGCCCTCATAAAGTCGGTTGGTCTTCTGCTCTTCTTCAGTAAACATAGCACCAGCATAACGACCTAACCGAGTAAACTCGTGGAGATACTCATCCACGCTACTCGCTCCCTGAGTCAATCCAAGGTACTTATTCCCCATCTCAAGCTTCTGGGCATAAGGTAGGTATCTGGCCAAGAACAACCTTGAGAATCCTCCATCGGTACTTCGGCAAGTTGCCTTCCCACTAAGAGACGAACCTCTAACTCGTCCCACCACATCCTTGCCTCACCAGCCAATAGGAAGGTTGCTATTGTGGTCTTCTGCCACTCCGCAATTTCTGTGGAGTTCATGACCCTCTTCATCGTAGAGAGCTAATCCTCAGCTTGAGTTGGCGTTCCCATCCCGTCGAACACCGGAGGATTAAAGCTCATCACATGCTTGAGCTGTTTCTCCGTGGCTCTCCTTGGTGCTACCGGATCAACTGCCATGCATTCTACCACTCCCGGTTCTGCCACTCTAATCGATTATTGCTTATTAGTAGGTGATGCGGGCTGCCCTTGTTGGGCATTGATCATAACAAAGACTGCTTCAACCACCAATCTGATGGTTTCTGCTGAAGGAGGTATTGTAGGCACGTCACTCGCTGCACTACTTTCCACCGATTGCGGATGTTCCGATTGCCCAGCACCGCTCCTAGGAACCTATGATAGCATAAACCCTTGATTAGGCGACACATAAATTGCTAAAAACAATCACTGGAACACTCAGGTTCCTCAAAACAAGTGTATTTTTTCATTCCTATGTGGACATTCATGGGTTCTATTATGTTATAACGATGACGCACATACATGTGCTCACCACCCCTTAAAAGAATTCGCCCACGAATTCAAATACAGATGACCGATACCCTAGTCTAATACCAAATTATAACACCTCATCCGTCGTATGACATATAACAGAAGGTCCAGCTGGAACCCGACGCCATATACTACAGACAGTCGGAAGGGTTATAGAATAATACCAAATACTCAACTACTCGTCCTAACACAAAGCATTCTAGCAGAAGCTTTTAATCAGTTTAAGAGAACCCAAAATTTGCACAACCACGACATGAATGTCCACTATACCACAGGAATGAAATACATCAAATACACAAAAGAGTACATGGCCTTAAGGCCTTACAAATGTTCACATGACAATATAATGTTTTACATACATCGGCTCACAGGCCGGCCACACATGACAAATGTAAAACAACAGTTCGCTTGGTCTTCGAGGGCCAGCTCAGCAACTTGGGCTTCAGCCTGCTACTTGACGCTTGGTTCCGCAGCACCTGCAAGAACCATTCCACCGCACGGTGGCAAACAAAGCAACGGTCAGCTAAAGCTGACCAAATTGTAACGACCCCGCCCCTTACTCGGGACGGCGGTGCTTCTTCCCTGCATATCATTAGCCCTGCTAAATAGTAAAGTGCAAATATATATTTCGCCACAGGTGTAGGCTCGCTCGGCTAAACACCCCGTGCACTCAGGGCACATTCTCGGTGAATCCGGTCAATTCCGTGGCTTAACCACCACCCTCAGGATTGCAAACATTGTGAGCATTTTTGAGTCTTTCCGACTGCAGTCCAAGACTCCCGACTATGCCAACGGCCAGTTCCACTTTAGGGCCTATAGCACCGAACCGCAAAGCCCAGGTCCGTTTCCACCCGCCCGTTGCTCACGCCGCCTAGTCACTTTAAGACGTACGCGTGGGCCAAGCTTCACCCGGATCCTAAAACATTTCAAAACATCACATAACCCAGTTTTGTTCAAGGCTAGCTCCACGACCGCCAAGTTAGCAGAACTACGATTCCGCCCTGTTTTCTGGGTGAGCCTTGGAGTTAATCCCCAAGGATCCCTACTGCAATCTACCGCGTAGAAACCCGAAAACAACGAACGGAGTCTTCTCCGGCTATTCATGCAATGAAACATCACCGATCCAGACAAACACGTCCGGGTAGGCTTCACATACAATGCCTATGCCCGTACTTCGATTCCGGACTCTAAACAAGGGGGAATTTACATATCTACCCCAAGAAACACCGCAAACTCACCGCACACTCGCGGGAGAGGGTTTTCCTATGCAAAGGAAGAAGAGCTTCACATGCTCAAGTTGAGAATCGTTACCCTTGAAGTCTGCTTAGGCGCCATGAAAAACTAGATGGATGAAAGGCTTCGCAAGGGAATTCTCTCCACGGATCTGGTCTCGGTTATCAATTTCATGCTCCGATGCTCCGCCGGCGGCCGGATTCCTCCCTTTCCCTCTTCCTTGCTCGCTCCTCTCACTAACTCCTTAGAAAGAGAAAACTTAATAGGAAATTAGGAATTAACCCTCAATTCCCGAACTTAACTCAGCAGGAACTCACCGGGGCCGTTGGATCGTATTTAAAGAAAATGAACGGCTCAGATTTTCCTAAAATCTCCAAACCCTTGGCCAAACACGGCTTTGCACACGGCCGTGTCACAGGACGTGTGCCCATCTAGACACAATTGTCGAGGACAAAAAATGACATGGGTTGGGACACGCCCGTGTCCCAACTTGACACGCCCGTATCGGGTCATCGACATGCCCGTGACCAGTGGTGTGTCACGAATAACCGCCACGCCAACCGTCACGTCCCTTGGTGGACACGGGTGACCACACGCCCGTGCCGAAACTGACACGCCCGTGTCATACAGTACACGCCCGTATTCCGGGCCGTGTCCCTTAGTCGACACAGGACCAAACTTCCAGAGGAGTACACGGCCATGTGACACGCCCGTACCATATACCGTGTGCCTGACATGCCCTGTGACACGCCCGTGTCACAGGCTGTGTTCGAGCACTCAACGTTCGTCGACCTCAACTTGACTACCCGAGCACGACACGCCCTGTGACTCGCCTGTGTCACAGGCCGTGTTCACCCTTCCTAGACACGAACTTTGCTCAAAACACCGCCCGATTTACTTCTGAGTTTCAGGGCGTTACACTATGCTCTTCGGAATCCCATGCAGTCGCATAATGTTGCGAACGTACAATTCCACTAGCTTCTCCATGCTATCCTCTTTTTGATTTGGGATGAAGTGTGCCACTTTGGTCAAGCGATCCACGATCACCCAAATTGCGTCGTTACCCTGCTGCGATCTAGGTAACCCTTGCACAAAATCCATGAAGATGTCATCGAATTTCCACTTTGGGATAGGAAGAGGCTTCAAAAACCCGTCCGGCTTCTGACACTCGGCCTTCACCAAGGCACAAGTTTGACACCGACTCACATACAAAGCTACATCCCGCTTCAGACTAGGTCACCAGTATGATTTCTTTATATCCAAGTACATCTTAGTACTACCCGGGTGAATGGAGTACTTTGTGAAGTGGGCCTCAAACATCAACTCCTCACAGAGCTTGTTGAACTGCGGTACACAAATCCTCCCGTCCTTCCTCAAAATCCCATCAATCATCTCTCAGGCGCTACCCTCGCCCTTTTGAACTTCCTCCACGTATGGTTGGAACTCCGCATCCAGGCGGGTCGCTTCCTGAATACGATCGCTCAAATCATTCTACATTTCAATCCAGTTCAACCGATCTACATTAGACTCGCCTCTGGCCACACACTCAATGCAAAGGGACTCACAGTCCCGCCTCAATCACTCATCATGAGCTTCGATCCAATTCCATTGCCCAGAGTATTTTCTACTCAAGGCATCAGCAACCACATTATCTTTGCCTGGCGTGTACTGAATCACCACATCGTAATCCCCAAGGAACTCAACCCACCTGTGCTGCCGCATATTTAAGTCCTTCTGATCTAGGAGATACTTCAGACTTTTTTGGTCCGTGAAGATCTCCACTTTCGCACCATAAACGTAGTGCCACCACAATTTCAGCACAAAAATTACCGCCGCCAATTCCAAATCATGGACAGGGTAGTTTCTCTCGTGAGGCTTCAACTGCCTAGACCAAAAGGCGATCACACTTCCATGTTGCACCAAAACGCACCCCAAACCGCATCCGGATGCGTCACTGAAAATTTGAAATCCTCCAGTCCCCTTCGGCAGACTTAGGATTGGAGATGTCATCAGCCTTTCCTTCAGGGTATCAAACGCCTGATTGCACTCTTGTGTCCACACAAACTTCTGATCCATACGAGTTAGTGAAGTGAGGGGTAGAGCTACCCGCGAAAAGTTTTCCACGAACCTACGATAGTACCCGACTAGTCCAAGAAAACTCCGGACTTCCGCCACGGTCCTCAATACTGGCCAATCTCTGATGGATTCCACTTTCATTGGATCTATTGCCACCCCATCTCCACTAATCACATGGTCCAAAAATGCCACTTTCTCTAACAAGAATTCGCACTTGGAGAACTTTGCATAAAGCTGGTTCTCTCTCAACACTTGCAACACTAACCTCAAGTGAGTTTCGTGCTCCTCTTCCGACTTGGAAAAAATAAGGATGTCATCAATAAAGACGACTATAAACGATTCCAAGTATTTGCGAAAAACTCGTTTCATCAAGTCCATGAATACGGATGGTGCGTTCGTCAGCCCGAATGACATCACCGAAAATTCAAAGTGACCATACCTCGTGCCAAACGCGGTCTTGGGTATGTCTTCGTCTCGTATCCTGACTTCAAGTCTAACTTGGAATACACCACCTGTTGAAACCGGAAACCGGTTTCTATGGAGTTCCAGTTCCCAAAAGAGGGGTGATCGTGCACCTACTACACTCAAGCGAATAATCTAGGCACTAGACTAGGAACGTAAGGGACAGACCCAAGGTCTCAGCGTGGAGGTCCCACCGCATACCCGGAAGACTAATAAACTCTTCCCCTCCCAAGCCAAAGGCTGTGCTAATTTTGCACCTTTGGAAGGCTCTCTTGGCCGACCAGAACCTCTAGGGAGGATCTCAAAATCCACTCCCTCTTAACTAAAGATGCCACCTCGGGTCTATGCACAACGCCCTTCAACTGCCCTCCTAATAGCATAACCTCGCCTAACAGTTCTATTTTTTCGTAGCCCCTTTTGGGCCGCCACCAACGTAACATAAGCCTTTTAGGGCTAGCAAAAGCATCGCGAGCATCTCAAATTATAGGAACTTACATTCCATACCTCGGCACGCAGGCTAACAACATAAACAAAATAGGCCTTGTAGGGCCGATACAAACTTGGGTTTAAACCCGCTGCTTCCCGCTAAATAAATAATGCACAACTTCCTCGGAGTCTTCTCCGGAACCCCAGAACATCACCAATCTGGCTCACACGTCCGGATGGGCTTCACACAGCATGCCTAAACCCGTACTCACACTTCCGAATACTAAATGTAATTAACTGCGGGGATGTACATGCCAACCCATCGGAGAGCACCCTTCCCCAACTCATCGGTGGAGAGGGGATTCCAGGCAAATATGCTAATTGAGGGCTTCACCTGCCCGAGAAGAAACTCCGTTACCCTTGGCGCGTATTTTGACGAAGCCGTAACCGTGTGTCATGCCGGGGGTTTGACGTCTAGCAGCCGTATCGGCTGTCCACGCACGGGTCTGACCTCTACTAGAGGGTTGAAGACTTCAGGTGATTTTTCTTCCATGGCCGAGCCTCTCCATGGCCATTCGCGCTCCAAGTAGCACCATACGCGAGCACGAGCACCCGCACGTCTTCGAACGGGGCTGCACCAAAACGTCGCTCAAAGCTCGCCCCAAGTCCACCACTTGGGGAGGATCCCGCTCGGCCGGATACGGGATTGTACACAATGCCCGCTCTTTACGAGATTGACACAAGCTCGGGAAGAAATGTCCAACCCCAAGTACCCGATGAGTGGGAGCCGACCTTAAGAAAAGTTTGAGAAAATTCCTCACTTTAAGATAAAGCGAGCTCCACACCAGGGCTCAAATCAGAATTAACTCACTATCATGAAAATGCTGTAAAATCCAATCTATTTATTAAAAATCAAACAAAATTATCAATTGATGCGGAGGTCAATGGAAGTACATGTTTTGAAATGCAATGGGGCTATTATTTCAGATGGGCGAACCTCTTATAAATACAATGATTTTGTTACCCCCGGCCCCAAACATTTTATGCATCAGCAAGATCAACACTAAAAGAAACAAGATCGATAATGTTACTTTTTATGTCATGAAAGAGGATGATATTTTTGATCTGTCAGACTTTTCAAATAATTTAACTATTTTCATAAGGCATGAAACAAGTGATGTATTAATATTAGTCTATTCAGTTCATCAAAATGAAACAATTGATCTCAATTGTGGTTTAAACTATGATTATTCCCCTTTTTGAAGAAGCATTGCACACTTTATCATTTTTCTATGAGATCAAACCCTTTCCAAAACCTTTTCGAAGTCCGAGTTCTTTCCCCCCAGGTGTGCCTACCCCGCCCTGCCCAGCTAATGAGAGCCTGGACAGAGGGTCTTCTCGGGGCCTCCTCTCCAAACAACCTCCAGCCGCCGAGTGAGCCTACAACCTGCCAGCTAGGTGAGAGCCTGCACAACGGGTCTTCTCGGGGCCTCCTCTCCAAACAACCTCCAGCCACCGAGTGAGCCTACAACCTGCCAGCTAGGTGAGAGCCTGCGTAGCGGGTCTTCTCGGGGTCTCCTCTCCAAACAACCTCCAACCACCGAGTGAGCCTATAACCTGCCAGCTAGGTGAGAGCCTGCACATCGGGTATTCTCGGGGTCTCCTCTCCAAACAACCTCCAACCACCGAGTGAGCCTACAGACCTGCCAGCTATATGGGAGCCTGGACAACGGGTCTTCTCGGGGTCTCCTCTCCAAACACCCTCCAACCACCGAGTGAGCCTTCAGGCCTGCCAGCTAGATGGGAGCCTGAACAACAGGTTTTCTTGGGGTCTCCTCTTCAAACAACCTCCAACCACCGAGTGAGCCTACATACCTGCCAGCTAGATGGGAGCCTGGACCGCGGGTCTTCTCGGGGTCTCCTCTCTAAACAACCTCAAACTATCGAGTGAGCCTACAGACCTGCCAGCTAGATGGGAGCCTGGATAGCGGGTCTTCTCCGGGTCTCCTCTTCAAACACCCTCCAACCACCGAGTGAGCCTATAGACCTGCCAGCTAGATGGGAGCCTGGACAGCGGGTCTTCTCAGGGTCTCCTCTCCAAACAACCTCCAACCACCGAGTGAGCCTACAGACCTGCTATCTAGATGGGAGCCTGGACAGCGGGTCTTCTCGGGGTCTCCTCTCGAAGCAACCTCCAACCACCGAGTGAGCCTACAGACCTGCCAGCTAGATGGGAGTCTGGACAACGGGTCTTCTCGGGGTATCCTCTCCAAACACCCTCCAACCACCGAGTGAGCCTACAGACCTGCCAGCTAGATGGGAGTCTGGACAACGGGTCTTCTCGGGGTATCCTCTCCAAACACCCTCCAACCACCGAGTGAGCCTACAGACCTGCCAGCTAGATGGGAGCCTGGATAGCGGGTCTTCTCGGGGTCTCCTCTCCAAACAACTTCCAACCACTGAGTGAGCTATAGACCTGCCAGCTAGATGGGAGCCTGGACAACGGGTCTTCTCGGGGTCTCCTCTCCAAACAACCTCCAACCACTGAGTGAGCCTACAGACCTGCCAGCTAGATAGGAGCCCTGGGAGCGGGTCTTCTCGGGGTCTCCTCCCCAAAGAACCTCCAACCACCGAGTGAGCCTAAGACCTGCCAGCTAGATGGGAGCCTGGAAAGCGGGTCTTCTCGGGGTCTCCTCTCCAAACAACCTCCAATTACTGAGTGAGCCTACAAACCTGCCAGCTAGATGGGAGCCTAGACAGCGGGTCTTCTCGGGGTCTCCTCTCCAAGCAACCTCCAACCACCGAGTGAGCCTATAGACCTGCCAGCTAGATGGGAGCCTGGACAGCGGGTCTTTTCGGGGTCTCCTCTCCAAACACACTCCAACCACCGAGTGAGCCTACAGACTTGCCAGCTAGATGGGAGCCTAGACAGCGGGTCTTCTCGGGGTCTCCTCTCCAAACAACCTCCAACCACTGAGTGAGCCTACAGACCTGCCAACTAGATGGGAGCCTAGACAGCGGGTCTTCTTGGGGTCTCCTCTCCAAACAACCTCCAACCACCAAGTGAGCCTACAGACCTGCCAGCTAGATGGGAGCCTGGACAGAGGGTCTTCTCGGGGTCTCCTCTCCAAACAACCTCCAACCACCGAGTGAGCCTACCGACCTGCCAGCTAGATGGGAGCCTGGACAGCGGGTCTTCTCGGGGTCTCGTCTCCAAACAACCTCCAACCACCGAGTGAGCCTACAGACCTGCCAGCTAGATGGGTGCCTGGACAGCGGGTCTTCTCGGGGTCTCCTTTCCAAATAACCTCCAACCACCGAGTGAGCCTACAGACCTACCAGCTAGATGGGATCCTGGATAGCGGGTCTTCTCCGGGTCTCCTCTCCACGCAACCTCCAACCACCGAGTGAGCCTACAGACCTGCCAGCTAGATGGGAGCCTGGACAGCGGGTATTCTCGGGGTCTCCTCTCCAAACAACCTCCAACCACCGAGTTAGCCTACAGACCTGCCAGCTAGATGGGAGCCCGGACAGTGGGTCTTCTCGGAGTATCCTCTCCAAACAACCATTTCACTCTCATGCCATAGAAAAAACTGCCTGAAATTTCATTATATTAGAAGGGAACAACAACATTTGTAAGTATCGAAATAATGAAAAATGTTAAGGATAGAATCTCTTCAAATCGTCACCGCTTCGGGCACAACTGAGCGGTATCCCATCCACGTTCGGGAGGTGATACCCTCCGTATTTTGGGACCCCTCTCACCCTAAAGGGACCTTCCGAGTTGGGACGGAGCTTTCCCCCCAAGGCACCTCTGCTTGCTACGCCCACCTTCTTGAGAACCAGGGTCGATCATATGATATTCTCCCCAAGGCACATTTTTTGAAGGCATAATCGTGGTTTCTATGTTCTTGGACAACAGTAATTGGTTCTGAGGTAGACAAGGATATGTCACACACTGATTGGGAGACAGTATCTCCATTGGACTGTTCAAGATAATCTGGACAATATGACCCTATAAACTCAGGTTGGCAGTCCTCAAGAGCACTGAAACTTCACAGTAATTCAATATTCAGTGTGGAAGAGTATTTGGTAGTTTCATCAACATTATCATATTGAGAAAGACAGTCCAACATAGTATAATCATCCTCCATTTCTGAGAAACCACTAATATTATTTCTTCCATCCACACTTTGGGCATTGATTTCATTATTATGTCCATCAACATGAATGGATAACACAGAGTCTTCGTCGCACATAATTTCTGGTGCCCAAGAGCAAGGTAAATCATGATTTCCTTGTCATTTCAAAATTTGTTCACTTTCAGAACCGAGTGTTGCCTTGAGAGTATCAGTCCCTTCTGATATTATGTAAATATCAGAAAAGACTGGCCTTGAAGGTGAAGATATGTTAACATTTGATCCATCCAAAGTGTCGACATGTTTTTTAGTAGCAACTAGTATTTCTTTGTCATGCCCTAAAAATTTTGTATAACTACTAGTTTCCTCACTATCAGTGGCATTCCTCATATTTTCTACAACATCTTCCCTGTATAACTAGTGCTGAAGGGAATTTTCTGTCTGCATGTATGATCCTACTAGACTGATGAAGAAGTTGAAAGACTATCTCTTCCACTGCTTCTTCTAGAAGCATTGGTACTATTATTTCTTGAATAAGAAAGCTCGGAATAGAGAATATTTATAGCAGACATAGGGTCTGTTTGGCGCAGCTCTGGCAGGTGGAAAATCTCTATTCCAGCCGCCAGAGCTGCTTTATATGTGTTTGAGACAACTCCTTATGAAGAGCTTTTCAAAAATCTGGAGCTGTTTTGCAGCTTTTCAGAAATCTCCCCCCCCCCCAGCTTCAGCTTCCGCAAAATAGCTTTCTCTCTCATAGGTTTTGGAAATCTAATGGTTTCTTTAGTTGGAACATGCTTAGAGGCCGGGCGGCCTTCCTCCGGCGATTTCGAGCCCTAGACGGCCTTCATCCGGCGATTCTGAGCCCCCGACGTCCTTCCTCCGGCGATTCCGAGCGCACTTCTGCACAGAACACACAAACACTCTACAACTTTTCAAAACTACTCCCCAGAGATCTATTTTAAAACAGCTCTATCCGAACAGCAGCTTTTCAATCCGCCAGAGCTGTCTCAAACAGAGCCACAGTTATTCCTTGTAAAATGGGCCACTTAATACTGTTACTTCTCTGCATCAGAAGAATCGAGATACCCGTTCCTTCATCAATATCAAATGTTAAACTGGAATTAACAGCATGATTTGATAGCTGTGTATTATTCATATTCTTATTTCTGTCCAGATTCAGATCAAAAATCTCAAACTCCATTTGATTCAATAGTTGTGTAGAGCAGATGTTCAGTAAGGAATTTGACTTCGATATGATGTTCCTATCATGCAGATGAAGCATAATTTTATCATTACCCTCATGAAATTCAGGCGCATCAATATTGAGCAGTCCTTTTCCTAATGTACACACTGTGGCGTCCATCTGAGACCCAACAATTTTAGTCAAAAGCACACAAGTCAGATCTATTTCTGCAGTACAAGTCCTATCTTCTTCAATGCATTCCTGACATAGATTTGTAATTTCAGTCACATCCAGAATCTAAAATTTTCTAGAGTATTTGGAGCAAAATCTCATCAATTTATGGCCATCAACATCACAATCGCTGTTAGTAAAATGTGCTGAATCGAGAGTTGTATTAGTTTCTATACCAATGTGAACCATGGGATTCTGGATATCTTCTGAATCAAATTTCTTTGATGAAGTTTCACCAAAGTCCTCCTCAAGTCTCTGAGGCTTTCTATAGAGTGCCTCATGACTAGCATCTTTGATAATCTCATCCGCTCTGTCAAATAGAAATACTTCCTCATGGGTTTCAGAATCTTCAGCCCTTTCCCATCCAATAAGTTGTTCTATTGATTCAAGTTCTCTGCCTTCCACATCAAATGCAACATTAATAACACCTTTTTCTGAGCTTGCATTGCTACTAGTTGTAAGAGAAGAGTTCCTTGAGAAAATGGGCCGGAAATTTGTTGCGGGAACACTAGAAATAAGTGGTCTGAACATATTCTGAGGTGTTTTGTGTTGATCCATCACTCTAAGAGCTGAATTGGTCCCTATCATGACTATGTGACGAACCAATACTTCTCGAGCTAGTTGGTGACATTAATTTCCTTCCAAGTCTCCTAGATGATTGACTTCCATTTCTAGATGTCGGATAAGAACCTCTATTTTGTACGATGTGCAAAAAGAACAACTGCGATGCTGCTAAATGCTTTCATTGATGCACATGGTGCAAGAAACTGCAGATCAACACTGGAACAAGAAATCAATACCACTTGGTATGTTGATTTCCAAATGACTCTCCCGGCTGCTCCTTTATGAAGGCTACAGAAAAATTATTAAGAGAACTGGCCCCAGAATCTATGGTTGGTCTGGTATCAGGTGATGCCACAAAAAGTTCCTCATAAGGATCTATGGTTCTCTCCTGCACTCAGAATTTCCAACCTCCTACTGCCTCCCTATGGAATCATTGGCTTGGCCATCTTAATTTCTCCTTCCTTAAAATCATCCAAGATATGAAACTTGTTGAAGGAATGCCAAGTCTTGCCAACACCACTCAAAAGTATGAAACATGTGAAGGAGGAAAACCCATCTTCTGCCATTCCCCAAAACTGCCTACTCTAGGTCCACTAGATTTGATTCATGTGGATTTTTCATCGGACCCAAAAATTAGAAGCATCTATCCACTTCTGGCTCTCTAAGAACAAACAGAGAAACATTTGGGATGAAATATCAAGACTGTTAGGAGTGACAAAGGGGGGTGGGGGGGACTTCTTTCATCACATGACCTTGGTCGACACTTTGTTCCTCTTCTATATCCATGACGTTCGCCTGAATTCTTCTGTACTGGTCACTCTCCACGCTCACCGCACCATAAATGTTGAAAATGGAAACCAGTCTCTGGGGAGTTCGAGGTCCCAAAAGAGGGGTGACTGCGCACCTACTACACTCAAGCAAACAATCTAGGCACTAGACTAGGAACGTAAGGGATTGACCCAAGGTCTCAGCGTGGAGGTCCCACCGCATACCCAGAAGACTAATAAACTCTTCCCCTCCCAAGCCAAAGGCTGAGCTAATTTGGCACCTTTGGAAGGCTATCTTGGCCGACCAGAACCTCTAGGGAGGATCTCAAAATCCACTCCCTCTTAACTAAAGATGCCACCTCGGGTCTATGCAAAACGCCCTTCAACTGCCCTCCTAACAGCATAACCTCGCCTACCAGTTCTATTTTTCCATAGCCCCCTTTGGGCCGCCACCAATGTAACATAAGCCTTCCAGGGCTAGCAAAAGCATTGCGAGCATCTCAAATTATAGGAACGTACATTCCATACCTCGGCACGCAGGCCGGCAACATAAACAAAATTGGCCTTCTAGGGCCGACACAAACTTGGGCTTAAACCCATTGTTTCCCGCTAAATAAATAATGCACAAGTTCCTCAGAGTCTTCTCCGGGGACCCCAGAACATCACCAATCCGGCTCACACATCCGGATGGGCTTCACACAGCATGCATAAACCCGTACTCATACTTCTAGATACTAAATGTAGTTAACTGTGGTGTTGGGCATTGCATCCACAATAACCCAGATTTGCATGAAGTCCCCCTTGAACTAAGATGAATTAAGTTGTATTTGATATCTTGTTTAAGTTGTGTGTTTGCAGATCATCATTACTAAGTGTAGACCAATGTCAGTCTACAGTGGGTCATGAACACAGGACCATACAGTGTAATCCCTCACTGTGTGATCCAAGGTGTTGACTCATGTGTAGCCTCTCTATTGGGGTACACTTCATATTCAAACACTTGGACCATGGAATTAAGATTGGAACCTTGAAGAGAAGAAAAAGTTTCTTTCTAAAAAGTTCAAAAATTTTCTAAGTCCACTTCTCGAGAAGTCCTTTCAGCTCTCGAGAAGTAGAGTTAGAAGTTCTCGAGAAACAGGAGTTTAGTTCTCGAGAAGTTTAGCTGTTTCAGTTCAGAAAAATTTTATAAGTATGACTCTCGAGAAGTATCTCTTAGTTCTCGAGAAGTCCTTTCAGTTCTCGAGAAGCTCGGCTCTTAGTTCTCGAGAAGTCCCAGCGTAGTTCTCGGGAAGTTCAAAAAGTTTCAAGAAATTTTTTCTAAGTCTTAGTTCTCGAGAAGTCCAGATTAGTTCTCGAGAAGTCCAGATTAGTTCTCGAGAAGTCCTTAGTTCTCGAGAAACTCAGCTTCATAGTTCTCGAGAAGTCAGGCTATAGTTCTCGAGAAGTCCATATTTTTTTTGAGAAGTATTGATTCTGAAGTCTCGAAAACTAAGTTCAATTCCAGACAGTTTAGTTCTCGAGAAATTCAATCAGTTCTCGAGAGCTAATGCTACTTCTCGAGAACTGCAGACTAAATTTTTTTCTGAAATTTTTTTAAGTCAAGATCGGCAGGATTTTTGAATGACTTGATCGGTGTGGTAAAGTGGATGTACCCAAGATTGGGAAACCACTATAAATCTTCTTGTCTTTCTGTGATTGCTTGATTTCTTGTGCTAGATCGCTAAAATTTTTATTCCGCAAATAGCCGCACGATTCACCTATTCACCCCCTCTAGGTGATTTAGGTTGACAACTTTACACTTTCAATTGGTATTAAAGGGAGGTTGGTCGTTAAAAGGTTAACACCTTGATCAATTTCCTCTGGAAAGTTGTCATTTGGTTATTCAAGCAATAGACAAGGTCAAAGATTTTGCCAAGCTTCCCCTGTGCACAAAGAATAACTTTCCCATGTGGAAAGATAGAATTAAATTTTTCATAGAAGCTGTGGACCCACGGATCTTCATGATTGTTGAAGAAGGTCCTTACGTCCCCATGACTATCTCCACTATAGATCCAACCAAGAAGGTTCCTAAGAAATTGATGGATCTAGATAAGGACGAGATTGCATTTGTCTCTTTGGACAAGAAAGCTAAAAACATTATAGTAAGTGCAGTCAATGACTCGATGCTGCAGAATCTGATTCACTGCCAATCAGCTAAGGAGATGTGGTAGTCTCTAGTTACTCTGATGGAAGGCACTGAAGAAGTGAGGGATGATAGAAGGTCCCTACTGAACCAGAAATATGAAGCCTTCAAGCAAGGGTCAAAGGAGACCATTGCAGATACTTTTGAGAATTTCTTCAAGATAGTAAATGGCCTAAGAGTGTAAGGCCGAGTCTTCACCAATGGAGAGCTGAATGATAAGTTTCTGAGGTCTCTCACAAAGGAATGGGACAATAAAGTCTGTGCCTTCCGGGAGTTTCGCAGACTAGCTGAGACAGACCCACATAATCTATTTAGCAAGCTGATGTCCTATGAACTGCAGATCAATTCCAGAAAAACTGAAGAAGAGAAAAGTCGCTTCTCCTCAAAAGATAAGTCTGTTGCACTAAAGACTGACAGTTCATGGAAGGGCAAAGATGCCTCACCAGCACCAGCTCAAGAAGTAAGTGAAGAGGAAAGCTCCGAGCCAAGCACCTCAGGCTCAGAACTATCTGAAGGAGAGTTCTCATTGCTCTCTCGGAAGTTCAAGAAATTCTTGAACAAGAAGAAGCAGTGGAGAGGCAAGGATGCCTCATATAGAAGATCATGACACCACGGTGATCCGCAAAAGAAAGGCTCGGGTAGCCATGACAGGTATAACTCTAAACAGAACAAACAGATTTCTACTAACATCGTTTGCTACTGTTGCAACAAACCAGGTCACGTCATAGCTGACTGCCCCCACAAGAAGAAGGAAGGTAGCAGAAGAGAGGAAAAGAAGTCCTCATACCACAAGAAGAGGTTAGAGAAGAGCCTGTTGGCCAAGAAGGGCAAAACTCTAAGCAACTCTGACTCACCTGAGTCGAGTGAATAAGAGGAAGCCTACTTTGGGCTCATGGCTCAATCAGATGACGAACAAGAGCCCCAGTTTACTGGGGAGGTAAAATCTCACACATCTCTCTCTGAATCTGAAAGATCTGAGCATTATCATGAGAACAGATCTTCTGACGATGAGTCGAAACTTATGGCCCAGTACAAGGAGTTGATCATGACTTACGACAAATGTCGCCGAGTCGTGAAAACTCATGCTAAAGAGATTAAGTCTCTAAAGACTATTGAGAGCAGCTTGAGAGAAGAAGTCGCTAAGACTGACTCTCTTCAAGAGAACTTCAATTTTGCTATGGAAGAATACAATCAAGCTCTTAAGCACCTCGACCTTAAAGATGAAATCATCAAAGAGTTGGAAAAACAACTCAAGGCTGAGAAGAAACTTGTTGAAAGTTTCTCTAAGCCTAAGACAGTTCTTCCACTCATTGCTGAATTCTCAGCTAAGGCCAAAGGAGCTGGACTAGGCCATGTTGCCGCTCCTAGTAAATCTTCTAGGAGAAACAAGGCTCAACGGAAGAATAAGGCCGCCAAGAAGGCCTTGGCCAAAGAAAAGGGGAAAGCCCCTCTAGATCAGGCTGTATTTAAGAAAGTCATCTTTCCAACAAATAAGTTTGATCTGGACTAGTCCTATGGTCACTTGACCAGGCCTACTTACGTAGAGCCCAAGTCTCGGTACCAAGGATGGACTCACCCTTGGAACTTTTGTGAGAGTGTCTTTAAGGCACCTTATAAAGAAGTGATTCTTCAGGGCTATGGTACTTATAATCATGGTTATAATTTCAAGAAAGCACCTAAAGTAAAGCCCGTTGAGGAAAGGCCTCCGAAGGAGAAGAAGTCATGTGATTGCCATCATCATGAAGCCTCCTCCAAGAATGCTACCCCTGCTAGGCCACCATCTCAAGAGGTCAAGCAGGAGTACGTAAGGTAAATATACAACAGGTTTGACTGCTAGTGCTGTGGCAAAATTGGTCATTTTGCCATCGATTGTTGGTTTAATACCAGGAAGGTTACTACTCCTCAAATTGGCAACATGAGATTGACCACTCAGAATGCTAATCTTCATAGGGGGAGTGTTCTAACCCGAGACCAAGGACTCAAACATGTTTGGGTTCCTAAGGCAAAGTGATCATGAATGCAGGTATGTCCAAAGGCCACACAAATGCCAATCTGGTACTTGGACAGTGGATGCTCTCGGCACATGACCGGGACAAGAAGCCTACTCCAGAATTTCACTCCAGTCTGCAATGGACCAAAGGTCGTCTTTGGAGGTTTAGACCGAGGGATAACTGAAGGCTACGGTATGATCACTAACGGTAATGTATCCTTTTCGGATGTAGCTTATGTGGAGGGATTGGAACACAATCTCATAAGCATAAGTCAACTATGCGACAAAGGATACATAGTTGAGTTCCACGCTTACAAGTGCTTGATAAAGTTGTTGACAATATGAAAACAATTCTATCAGGCACTCGAAGCAGGAATATATTTTGTTTAAATTTCATTTGTATAGATTCTTCTACACCGGTGTGTCTTTTGTCAAAAGATAGTGCGTCTCTTGGTGACCAATGGCACAAGAGGCTAACACATATTAATTTTAAAACTATCAATAAATTATTCTCCCAGAACTTAGTACGTGATTCCCCAAATGTCAAACAAGTCAAAGAGAGACCTTGTCATGTATGCGTAAAAGGCAAGCAAACAAGGGCCACCTTTAAAAGCATTATAGGCAAAAACTCTAATAGGTGTTTACACCTACTTCATATGGACTTGTTCGGTCCACTGCAAGTTAGAAGTTTAGGAGGTAAGGATTATACGTTGGTAATTGTTGATGACTACTCGTGTTTTGCGTGGGTGTTCTTTCTGAAACACAAGTCAGATACCTTTGATATCTTTACAAATTTTGTCAGGCAGGTCTAGAATGAATACAACTGTTCTGTTGTCAAAATCAGAAGTGACAATGGAACGGAGTTCAAATTTGGGGCCATGATAGAATTTTGTGAAAACCTAGGTATCTTTCATGAGTTTTCCTCTCCTCGTACTCCACAGCAAAATTGAATAGCTGAGAGAAGGAATAGAATACTAATAGAGGCCTGTAGGACCATGTTGAGTGATGCTTCACTACCAGAGTACTTCTGGGCTGAAGCCATCAACACTGCATGCCACATGCAAAATCGAGCCCTCATAAACAAGAATCATGATAAGACACCTTATGAACTTCTAAAGGCAGGAAACCAACAGTTTTATATTTTACAATTTTTGGCTGCAAATGCTTCGTACTTAACAATGGTAAGTATCATACTACTAAGTTTAGTGAGAAAAGTTTTGAAGTATTTTTGTAAGATATAGTAGCCATAGTAAGGCATACAGGGTTTTGAATAAAAAAACTCTGGTTGTAGAGGAATACATACATGTTTTATTTGATGAGACGAGCTTGCTGCAAAGCAAATCGTCTAGTGTGTTTGTTGAAGTTGCAGGTACAAGGCTTAAAGAGATCAGCTTGGATGAATCGACCGAAGGTAAAGATGAAAAGTTCATCAAGATCACCTCTCCAACCCCTATTGGAGAGGTAGAGGATCAAGATTAAAATAATGTCCAAGTTGATGAAGTCACTCCAGTGGCTGAAGAGGTTACAGATGCGAGGAACCAAGAGCTCAGACATCTGAAGGATCACCCAATGGACCAAATCATAGGAGATCCCCGGTATGGTGTCAGAACTCGTCGAGGTACAACTAACGAGAATCTCTATCTAATTTTTCTCTCGCAGGTTGAACCAAAGAAGTTCGAGGAAGCAAACTCAGACGCATCGTGGATCTTGGCCATGGAAGAAGAATTGAATTAGTTTAAGTGCTGCAAAGTTTGGACGCTTATTCCAAGACCCAAAGGTAAGAATATCATCAGAACAAAATGAATCTACAGGAACAAGTTGGACGAGAATGGGATAATCATCAAGAATAAGGCCAGACTCGTCGCCAAGGGATATCGTCAAGAAGAAGGGATCGACTTCGACCAGACATACGCTCCAGTGGCAAGACTGGAGGCCATCAGACTATTCCTGGATTATGTTGCACTGTAGGGATTCACTGTCTACCAAATGGACGTGAAGTCCGCCTTCCTGAATGGTGACATAAAGGAAGAGGTGTATGTGGAACAGCCCCCAGGTTTTGTTGATCCTAACTATCCTGAGCATGTTTATTTATTATCAATAGCGTTGTACGGTTCGAAACAAGCTCCTCGAGCTTGGTATGAAACGCTATCTACCTTTCTCCTCGAGAACAAGTTCACAAGGGTAAAGATAAACAAGACATTATTTCTTAGGGAAATTAAAGGCAAGATTTTGCTAGTGCAAATCTATGTCGACGACATTATTTTTGGCTCTACAGACGACAACCACTACAAAAAATTCTCTAAACTTATGCAAGGGAAGTTTGAAATGAGTAGTATGGGCGAGCTGAAGTATTTCTTAGGACTTCAGGTGAAACAATCTGAAGATGGAATTTTCATCTCACAGACGAAGTATACCAAGGAGTTGATTAAGAAATTCAAAATGAAGAGTGAAACCTCTATGAGGACTCCAATGGCCTCAGCTATGTCTCTAAACAAGGATGAGAAAGGGAAACCTTTTGATGAAACCAAATACAGAAGCATAGTTGGATCCTTGCTCTACCTTACTGCCAGTAGACCAGACATAATGTTCTCCACATGTGTCCGTGCTAGATTGCAAGTGAACTGTAAGGAATCTCACTATACTGCTGCAAAGCGGATCTTGAGATACCTTAAAGGTACACCGAATCTTGGCTTATGGTACCCAAAAAGTAATGACAGTGAACTAATTGGTTTCTCAGATGCAGATTTTGCAGGTAGCAAAGATGACAGGAAAAGCACTTCCGGGACATGTAAGTTCCTTGGAAGAAGGCTTATTTCATGGAGCAGCAAAAAGCAAAACTGTGTCGCAATCTCAACGACCGAGTCAGAATACATTTCTGCCGGTAGTTATTGTGCACAGTTGCTTTTGCTAAAGAACCAACTAGAGGATTATAATATGAAGATCAAAGACATTCCATTGTTCTGCGACTCCTCCAGCGCAATCGCAATCGCAAACAACCCAGTCTCGCACAGCCGGACAAAGCACATCGAGCTCAGATATCACTTCATCTGGGAGAACGTGGAGCAAAGGGATATAGACTTGCAGTACGTGCCAACAGATCGGCAAGTTGCAGATATTTCCACGATGCCGCTGGACGAGACCAAGTTCAATTTCTTCAAAACTGAACTTGGGATGCTGAACAAAGAAGGATAAGTCACAGGAGATCAGTTCAAAGCTCAAGAATCGAGGATACTTCAAACAGGTCAGAAATTTCTAAAGAGAAAGGTAGTTCTCGAGAACTCTGTCTACTTCTCGAAAAGTAACATATTCATTCTCAAAAACTCAGACTCCTTCTCGAGAACTTGACTTATCTCTCGAAAAGTTTTCTCAGTTTTCGAGAACTTTGAATTGTCTCTCGAAAAGTCTCTTACGCTCTCAAGAACCAGTATATTACTTCTCGAGAAGTCCCCTGGCAGTTCTCGAGAACTACACCCGACTTCTCGAGAAATGCTCATTGCCTTTTCTACTTCTAATTAATTTCTTCTATTTCGAAAACCCGATGATTTAAGCCCTAATCCTAGATTAATTAGACACTTAATTGACATTACTGGGATTATATATATATAATACTTTTGAAATCCCAAATCAACCGACATTTCAAAATTCCTCTTCTCAAAAACTCTTCGTCTTCCACCGACAGAAAGCTTCGTCGCAGCCATCGTCCCACACTCCATCCGTCGCCGCCGACATCATCCATGGCGCACAGTTCGAAGATAGGAATCGACAGTGAACTAGTTATCAAAGGAATTGCAGACATTTCAGATGATTTTCAGAACTTGCTTCTTCTCCTGGACACGGCCGGACTGATGTTCGTTCTATCAGAACCCTACAAGATTGTTTTTCCAAATGTCGAAGAATTCTTCAGAAATGCAAAGGTAAGGAGGAATGGTATGATTTTGAAAACTAAAGTAAAAGGGATCAAAATCAAGTTAGATAAAAACAAAGTTTCAAAGCTTCTGAAGATGCCCATTGTGGATGAAGAAGATGACCTAACTCTGGAAGATTATGGTAGGACTTACTCCTTCTTGTGGAGTTTCTGAGGAATTCAACTCCTTAAGGAGAAATCTTTTCAATGATGTAGGAAAACTTCTGGCAGACATAATTGGAAAAATCTTATGGTGCAAAATAGGGTCGATTAGCTTCATAACAAATGATCTATTTTGAGTAATGACAGCTGTAATATATAGAAAGAAATTTCAATTTGGCATGATGGTATTTGAGATGATCAGGGACAACATTTAGGATCCCAAATTTGCAAGGATAATCTCTTTATTGCTGAGTGAGATTGATCCAGTCACTTTCAAACTTTCCAAAGGCACTCCACTTCACCACTTGAAAAAGATCTCATTTGCTTTCATCCAAAGATGGGAACTCAAGCTGAAAAATCCAAAGCAGATAGATAAAGAAATTGCAGCTTCTGCCTCTGAGGTCAGGACCTCATCTCCCTCCTATCATCATGTTGCTGAACCATCTGGTGCAGTAACTCAGGGGGAGCCTGCAGCCTATGTTTCTATTGTCAGATCTCCTCCTCCCTCTCAAGCAAGATCAGCAAGCAGATCTCCAATCAAAAGTCATGTAAGCCCTCCAGCAAAGTCCCCAGTGGCACTCTCTCTAGAAGATACCATTCCAGATGCTCAAGTCCAAGAAACCCTCCAAAACACTGCAGAAGCCATTAACAGAATGGTGGAAGAACTCACCTCAGATGTTCCTCCCCTCTTCAAGGAACCAGCTGAAGAACATCCAAAAGATCCTTCTCCAGCTCCCTCTCCTTCTCCTATCAGATTACAAGAATCTCCTCTTGCTCAATCCCCTTCTGACAAGCAAGATATCCCTGAGACTGTTCTTCTTTCTGATGAAGACAGAATATCTCCTGAGCCTGCTGATATTCCCGTGAGGAAGTTAGATTTCTCCATCCCCACATTCATTGATCAGGCTGATATTACACTTGTTCAGACTACCAGAGCTGTAAGCTCAGTAATTCTTGAAGAGATACCTCTATGGAAAGCCCCTCCTCCTCCTACTATTACTGCTTCTGCCTCTTTCTCTACCTCTTCTACTGCTGTTGCTACTACTGCTACCCCTTCCAACTCAGAACTTCTAATCCAGATAGGCCAAATGCTCTCTGATCAAATGAAACACTTTGACGATTCTCTGAAAGTGATGCAAGACAAGATAACTGCCTTGTAAATAGAAATGAGTCGAGGATTTGATGAGATCCAACACAACACTGACTCTCTCAAGAGCTTATTTCAGATTGGTGGCAAATCAATAGATCACACTATTACTAGTGTTGGTCAAGTTATGGAACAATCTCTGACTCTTGCTAATAATCAGATTGAATTAGAAAAGAAAGCTCAAAAACATGTGATGAAGGTTTGTGAGGAAGTTGGTACTTTCAAGGAAGAAGCCATAGAAAAACTCCTTATAAAATTCAGAAAGGGGGAGAGCCTAGTGAAAGAACATGTAATCAAACTTGTGGATAAGTTTTCTGCAGATGCAAACACTCTCTAGGTTGAGAAAATTTCTGAAATCAATAAGAATATTTTAGCTCAAATCTAGACAGTGAAGTTCTATACTTATGACACCACAGTTTGGATGCACAATCAGATTTTCCTTGACTTTCAGGCTGATCCCAATATTATTCCTCATCATCTGAATCCTCTGGTTGAAGGACAGCCCAGTCAGATGTCAGCTCAAATGCAACAACCTCAAATGCCCTGCTTCTCTCCTAGGCCAGAAGATCAGGATCCTCATCCAGCCTCTTATGACCAGGTATGGGATGATATTATTCCTCAGGATTTACCAGAGATCAACACTTCTAAGAAGAGGAAATATGGAGAAGGGCCATCTACCATCAGAAGCATTCCCAAAGTTGATTCAGATAAAAGGAAAGCCCAAGAATTTGCTGAAGTTTGGAGCCCCACTTCTAAGAGTTTAATTCTTGATACTCTTAAGTTGGTAATGGACTATAATGAGAATAGAAATCTCCACTGCAGCTCAGTTAAGTGGGAATTAGATGAAAAGTCCATGACCAAAAGGAGGATATATGATAGGGAATATGAAAAGAATAATCCTAAAGCTCTTCCAAAGCCCCCAAGGTATTATCCCAAACCATTCAGCTATCAGAGAAGGCAGCAGGAAAAGAAGGACAGACAACCTTAGAGCAAAGAATGTACTTTTGTTGAGTTATTCTTGAGAATTTTGTTGAAATGGTTGTTGATTAAGAAATCTAAAACATTACTTATATACAATTTTCAGTTTTGCCTAATTGTGTTCAATTAATCTCTTACTGCCTTAGTTTAAATTTTCATTTCCAATTCTTTCTTAATTGTCATAATTCACCTTAGTGTAGAGGGTTCTGACTTCTACAAATAGGGGGAGATTGTTGGGCATTGCATCCACAATAACCCAGATTTGCATGAAGTCACCCTTGAACTAAGATGAATTAAGTTGTATTTGATATCTTATTTAAGTTGTGTGTTTGCAGATCATCATTACTAAGGGTAGACCAATGTCAGTCTACAGTGGGTCATGAACACAGGACCATATAGTGTAATCTCTCACTGTGTGATCCAAGGTGTTGACTCATGTGTAGCCTCTCTATTGGGATACACTTCATATTCAAACACTTGGACCATGAGATTAAGATTGGAACCTTGAAGATAAGAAAAAGTTTCTTTCTAAAAAGTTCAAAAATTTTCTAAGTCCACTTCTCGAGAAGTCCTTTCAGCTCTCGAGAAGTAGAGTTAGAAGTTCTCGAGAAACAGGAGTTTAGTTCTCGAGAAGTTTAGCTGTTTCAGTTCAGAAAAATTTTCTAAGTATGACTCTCTAGAAGTATCTCTTAGTTCTCGAGAAGTCCTTTCAGTTCTCGAGAAGCTCAGCTCTTAGTTCTCGAGAAGTCCCAGAGTAGTTCTCGGGAAGTTCAGAAAGTTTCAAGAAATTTTTTCTAAGTCTTAGTTCTCGAGAAGTCCAGATTAGTTCTCGAGAAGTCCTTAGTTCTCGAGAAACTCAGCTTCATAGTTCTCGAGAAGTCATACTATAGTTCTCGAGAAGTCCATATTATTTTCGAAAAGTATTGATTCTGAAGTCTCGAAAACTAAGTTCAATTCTAGACAGTTTAGTTCTCGAGAAATTCAATCAGTTCTCGAGAGCTAATGCTACTTCTCGAGAAGTGCAGACTAAATTTTTTTTCTGAAATTTGTTTATGTCAAGATCGGCTGGATTTTTGAATGACTTGACGTGATTGATCCACATGTCGTCATTAATTTCTTTTCTAACAGTTAGGAGTAATCCTATATAAGGTCTTTTCATTAAGACCTAACCCTAACAATTATCTTTTGCAAGAAGCGGTTGTCCGTTCACTCGAAATTCTTCTCGTCGACCATCTCTAATTTCAGATCTCTTAAGTTGCCGCCACCGCTCACGATCAGATCGACTCTTCTATTGTCGATCAAGAAGACATGTTGTTCAAGGATTCTCATCTTCTCCTTGATCGAGTTGGTCAAAGCTTTCTCAGATCAGATTTACTCATCTTCTTCAACATTTCTTAAAGAGCCGCAAAGTTCAAGAAGAAGATTCAGATATTCACTTTTCCAGATCTGAGAAAATTATTCTGTTTGTAATTCAAAATTTCTTTACTATTATTATAGGAGATTTTCTCCAAGTGTAGGAGCATTGTTCTTTGAGGTTGTAGGAAGTTTTTATCTTCCGAGTGTAGATCTTTTTAGATCGAGTTTGTAGGAACTTGGTTCCGAGGCATAGGATTGTTTTCAATCCGAGATAGCGGAGTAGCCGAGTCTAGTGATTTGCTAGATCAGTGTGGTAAAGTGGACGTACCCAAGATTGGGGAACCACTATAAATCTTCTTGTCTTTCTGTGATTGCTTGATTTCTTGTGCTAGATCGCTAAAATTTTTATTCCGCAAATAGACGCACGATTCACCTATTCACCCCCCTCTAGGTGATTTAGGTTGACAACTTTACACTTTCAATTGGTATCAGAGGGAGGTTGGTCGTTAAAAGGTTAACACCTTGATCAATTTCCTCTCGAAAGTTGTCATTTGGTTATTCAAGCAATGGACAATATCAAAGATTTTGCCAAGCTTCCCCTGTGCACAAAGAATAACTTTCCCATGTGGAAAGAGAGAATTAAATTTTTCATGGAAGCTGTGGACCCCCGGATCTTCATGATTATTGAAGAAGGTCCTTACGTCCCCATGACTATCTCCACTATAGATCCAACCAAGAAGGTTCCTAAGAAATTGATGGATCTAAATAAGGACGAGATTGCACTTGTCTCTTTGGACAAGAAAGCTAAAAACATTATAGCAAGTGCAGTCGATAACTCGATGCTGCAGAATCTGATTCACTGCCAATCGGCTAAGGAGATGTGGCAGTCTCTAGTTACTCTGATGGAAGTCACTGAAGAAGTGAGGGATGATAGAAGGTCCCTACTGAACCAGAAATATGAAGCCTTCAGGCAAGGGTCAAAGGAGACCATTGCATATACCTTTGAGAATTTCTTCAAGATAGTAAATGGCCTAAGAGTGTATGGCCGAGTCTTCACCAATGGAGAGTTGAATGATAAGTTTATGAGGTATCTCACAAAGGAATGAGAGAATAAAGTCTGTGTCATCCGGGAGTTTGGCATACTAGCTGAGACAGACCCACATAATCTATTTGGCAAGCTGATGTCCTATGAACTACAGATCAATTCCAGAAAAGCTGAAGAAGAGAAAAGTCGCTTCTCCTCAAAAGAGAAGTCTGTTGCATTAAAGGCTGATAGTTCAAGGAAGGGCAAAGCTACCTCACCAGCACCAGCTCAAGAAGTAAGTGAAGAGGAAAGCTCCGAGCCAAGCACCTCAGGCTCAGAACTATCTGAAGGAGAGTTCTCGTTGCTCTCTCGGAAGTTCAAGAAATTCTTGAACAAGAAGAAGCAGTGGAGAGGCAAGGATGCCTTATATAGAAGATCATGACACCACGGTGATCCGCAAAAGAAAGACTCGGGTAGCCATGACAGGTATAACTCTAAACAGAACAAACAGATTTCTACTGACATCGTTTGCTACTGTTGCAACAAACCAGGTCACGTCATAGCTGACTGCCCCCACAAGAAGAAGGAGGGTAGCAAAAGAGAGGAAAAGAAGTCCTCATACCACAAGAAGAGGACAGAGAAGAGCCTATTGGCCAAGAAGGGCAAAACTCTAAGCAACTCCGACTCATCTGAGTCGAGTGAATAAGAGGAAGCCTACATTGGGCTCATGGCTCAATCAGATGATGAACAAGAGCCCCAGTTTACTGGGGAGGTAAAATCTCATACATCTCTCTCTGAATCTGAAAGTTCTGAGCATTATCATGAGGACAGCTCTTCTGACGATGAGTCGAAACTTATGGCCCAGTACAAGGAGTTGATCATGACTTACGACAAATGTCACCGAGTCGTGAAAACTCATGCTAAAGAGATTAAGTCTCTAAAGGCTATTGAGAGCAGCTTGAGAGAAGAAGTCGCTAAGACTGACTCTCTTCAAGAGAACTTCAATTTTGCTATGGAAGAATACAATCAAGATCTTAAGCACCTCGACCTTAAAGATGAAATCATCAAAGAGTTGGAAAAACAACTCGAGGCTGAGAAGAAACTTGTTGAAAGTTTCTCTAAGCCTAAGACAGTTCTTCCACTCATTGCTGAATTCTCAGCTAAGGCCAAAGGAGCTGGACTAGGCCATGTTGCCGCTCCTAGTAAATCTTCTAGGAGAAACAAGGCTCAACGGAAGAATAAGGCCGTCAAGAAGGCCTTGGCCAAAGAAAAGGGGAAAGCCCCTCTAGATCAGGCTGTATTTAAGAAAGTCATCTTTCCAACAAATAATTTTGATCTGGACTCGTCCTATTGTCACTTAACCAGGCCTACTTACGTAGAACCAAAGTCTCGGTACCAAGGATGGACTCGCCCTTGGAACTTTTGTGAGAGTGTCTTTAAGGCACCTTATAAAGAAGTGATTCTTCAGGGCTATGGTCCTTATAATCATGGTTACAATTTCAAGAAAGCACCTAAAGTAAAGCCCGTTGAGGAAAGGCCTTCGAAGGATAAGAAGTCATGTGATTGTAGTCATCATGAAGCCTCCTCCTCCAAGAATGCTACCACTACTAGACCACCATCTCAAGAGGTCAAGCAAGAGTACGTAAGGCAAAGATACAATAGGTTTGACTGCTGGTGCTGTGGCAAAATTGGTCATTTTGCCATCGATTGTTGGTTTAATACCAGGAAGGTTACTACTCCTCAAATTGGCAACATGAGATTGACCACTAAGAATGCTAATCTTCGTAGGGGGAGTGTTCTAACCCGAGACCAAGGACCCAAATATGTTTGGGTTCCTAAGGCAAAGTGATCATGAATGCAGGTATGTCCAAAGGCCACCAAAATGCCAATCTGGTACTTGGACAGTGGGTGCTCTCGGCACATGACCAGGACAAGAAGCCTACTCCAGAATTTCACTCCAGTCTGCAATGGACCAAAGTTCATCTTTGGAGGTTCAAACCGAGGGATAACTAAAGGCTACGGTATGATCACTAATGTTAATATATCTTTTTCGGATGTAGCTTATGTGGAGGGATTGGAACACAATCCTATAAGCATAAGTCAACTATGCGATAAAGGATACATAGTTGAGTTTCACGCTGACAAGTGCTTGATAAAGTCTATTGACAATATGAAAACAATTCTATCAGGCACTCGAAGCAGGAACATATTTTATTTAAATTTCATTTGTATAGATTCTTCTACACCGGTGTGTCTTTTGGCAAAACATAGTATGTCTCTTGGTGACCAATGACACAAGAGGCTAGCACATATTAATTTTAAAACTATTAATAAATTATTCTCCCAGAACTTAGTACGTGATGCCCCAAATGTCAAGCACGTCAAAGAGAGACCTTGTCATGCATGCGTAAAAGGCAAGCAAACAATGGCCACCTTTAAAAGCATTATAGGCAAAAACTCTAATAGGTGTTTACACCTACTTCATATGGACTTGTTCGGTCCACTGCAAGTTAGAAGTTTAGGAGGTAAGGAATATACGTTGGTAATTGTTGATGACTACTCGTGTTTTGCATGGGTGTTCTTTCTGAAACACAAGTCAGATACCTTTGATATCTTTACAAATTTTGTCAGGCAGGTCCAGAATGAATACAACTGTTCCGTAGTCAAAATCAGAAGTGACAATGGAACAGAGTTCAAATTTGGGGCCATGATAGAATTTCGTGAAAGCCTAGGTATCTTTCATGAGTTTTCCTCTCCTCGTACTTCACAGCAAAATGGAGTAGATGAGAGAAGAAATAGAACACTCATAGAGGCCCACAGGACCATGTTGAGTGATGCTTCACTACCGGAGTACTTCTGGGCTGAAGTCGTCAACACTGCATGCCACGTGCAAAATCGAGCCCTCATAAACAAGAATCATGATAAGACACCTTATAAACTTCTAAAAGGCAGGAAACCAACAGTTTCATGTTTTACAATTTTTGGCTGCAAATGCTTTGTACTTAACAATGGTAAGTATCATACTACTAAGTTTAGTGAGAAAAGTTTTGAAGGTATTTTTGTAAGATATAGTAGCCATAGTAAAGCATACAGGGTTTTCATTAGAAAAACTCTGGTTGTAGAGGAATCCATACATGTTGTATTTGATGAGACGAGCTTGCTACAAAGCAAATCGTCTAGTGTGCTTGTTGAAGCTGCAGGTACAAGGCTTAAAGAGATCAGATTGGATGAATCGACCGAAGGTAAATATGAAAAGTTCATCAAGATCACCTCTCCAACCCCTATTGGAGAGGTAGAGGATCAAGATGAAAATACTGTCCAAGTTGATGAAGTCACTCCAGTGGCTGAAGAAGTTCCAGATGCGAGGAACAAAGAGCTCAGACATCTGAAGGATCACCCAATGGACCAAATCATAGGAGATCCCCGGGATGGTGTCAGAACTCGTCGAGGTACAACTAACGAGAATCTCTATCTAAGTTTTCTCTCGCAGGTTGAACCAAAGAAGTTCGAGGAAGCAAACTCAGACGCATCGTGGATCTTGGCCATGGAAGAAGAATTGAATCAGTTCAAGCGCTGCCAAGTTTGGATCCTTATTCCAAGACCCAAAGGTAAGAATATCATCGGAACAAAATGGGTCTACAGGAGCAAGTTGGGCGAGAATGGGATAATCATCAAGAATAAGGCCAAACTCATCGCCAAGGGATATCGTCAAGAAGAAGGGATCGACTTCGACAAGACATACGCTCTAGTGGCAAGACTGGAGGCCATCAGACTGTTTCTGGATTATACTGCACTGAAGGGATTCACTATCTACCAAATGGACGTGAAGTCCGCCTTCCTGAATGGTGACATAAAGGAAGAGGTGTATGTGGAACAGCCCCCAGGTTTTGTTGATCCTAACTATCCTGAGCCTATTTATTTATTATAAAAAATACTGTACGGTTTGGAACAAGCTCCTCGAGCTTGGTACGAAACGCTATCTACCTTTCTCCTCGAGAACAAGTTCACGAGGGGAAAGATAGACAATACATTATTTCTTAGGAAAATTAAAGGCAAGATTTTGCTAGTGCAAATCTATGTCGACGACATTCTTTTTGGCTCTACAGACGACAACCTCTGTAAAAAATTCTCTAAACTTATGCAAGAGAAGTTTGAAATGAGTAGTATGGACAAGCTGAAGTATTTCTTAGGAATTCAGGTGAAATAATCTGAAGATGGAATTTTCATCTCACAGACGAAGTTCATCAAGGAGTTGATTAAGAAATTCGGAATGGAGAGTGCAACCTCTATGAGGACTCCAATGGCCTCAGCTATGTCTCTGGACAAGGATGAGAAAGGGAAACCTTTTGATGAAACCAAATACAGAAGCATAGTTGGATCCTTGCTCTACCTTACTGTCAGTAGACCATACATAATGTTCTCCACCTCTGTCTGTGCTAGATTCCAAGTGAACTGTAAGGAATCTCACTATGCTGCTGCAAAGCGGATCTTGAGATACCTTAAGGGTACACCGAATCTTAGCTTATTGTACCCAAGAAGTAATGACAGCGAACTAATTGGTTTCTCAGATGCAGACTTTGCAGGTAGCAAAGATGACAGGAAAAGCACTTCCGGGACATGTCAGTTCCTTGGAAGAAGGCTTATTTCATGGAGCAACAAAAAGCAAAACTGTATCGCAATCTCAATGGCCGAGTCAGAAAACATTTCTGTCGGTAGTTATTGTGCACAGTTGCTTTGGCTAAAGAACCAGCTAGAGGATTATAATATGAAGATCAAAGACATTCCATTATTCTGTGACTCCTCCAGCGCAATCGCAATCGCAAACAACCCAGTCTCGCACAGCCGGACAAAGCACATCGAGCTCAGATATCACTTCATCCGGGAGCACGTGCAGCAAAGGGATTTATACCTGCAATACATGCCAACAGATCGATAATTTGCAGATATTTTCACGAAGCCGCTGGACGAGACCAAGTTCAATTTCTTCAAAACTAAACTTGGGATGCTGAACAAAGAAGGAGAAGTCACAGGAGATCAGTTCAAAGCTCAAGAATCGAGGATACTTCAAACAGGTCAGAAATTTCTCAAGAGGAAGGTAGTTCTCGAGAACTCTGTCTACTTCTCGAAAAGTAACATATTCATTCTCGAAAACTCAGACTCCTTCTCGAGAACTTGACTTATCTCTCGAAAAGTTTTCTCAGTTCTCGAGAACTTTGAAGCATCTCTCGAAAAGTCTCTTCCGCTCTCAAGAACCAGTATATTACTTCTCGAGAAGTCCCATGGCAGTTCTCGAGAACTATACCCGACTTCTCAAGAAATGCTCATTGCCTTTTCTACTTCTAATTAATTTATTCTATTTCGAAAACCCGATGATTTAAGCCCTAATCCTAGATTAATTAGACACTTAATTGACATTATTGGGATTATATATATATATAATACTTTAGAAATCCCAAATCAACCGACATTTCAAAATTCCTCTTCTCGAAAACTCTTCGTCTTCCGCCGACAGAGCTTCGTCGCAGCCATCGTCCCACACTCCGTCCGTCGCCGCCGACAACGTTCATAGCGCACAGTTCGAAGATAGGAATTGACAGTGAACTAGTCGTTAAAGGAATTGCAGACATTTCAGATGATTTTCAGAACTTGTTTCTTCTCCTAGAAACGGCCGGACTGATGTTCGTTCTATCAGAACCCTGCAGGATTATTTTTCCAGATATCGAAGAATTCTTCAGAAATGCAAAGGTAAGGAGGAATGGTACGATTTTGAAAACTAAAGTAAAAGGGATCAAAATCATGTTAGATAAAAACAAAGTTCCAAAGCTTCTGAAGATGCCCATTGTGGATGAAGAAGATGACCTAACTCTGGAAGATTATGACAAGACTTACTCCTTCTGTGGAGTTTCTGAGGAATTCAACTCCTTAAGGAGAAATATTTTCAATGATGTAGGAAAACTTCTGGCAGACATAATTGGAAAAATCTTATGGTGCAAAACAGGGTCGATTAGCTTCATAACAAATTATCTATTTGGAGTAATGATAGCTGTAATCTGTAGAAAGAAATTTCAATTTGGTATGATGGTATTTGAGATGATCATTGACAGCATTCAGGATCCCAAATTTGCAAGGATAATCTCTTTATTGCTGAGTGAGATTGATCCAGTCACTTTCAAACTTTCCAAAGGCACTCCAGTTCACCACTTGAAAAAGATCTCATTGGCTTCCATCCAAAGATGGGAACTCAAGCTGAAAAATCCAAAGCAGTTAGCTAAAGAAATTGCAGCTTCTGCCTCTTAGGTCAGGACCCCATCTCCCTCCTATCATCATGTTGATGAACCATCTGGTGCAGTAACTCAGGGGGAGCCTGCAACCTATGTTTCTGTTGTCAGATCTCCTCCTCCCTCTCCAGCAAGATCAGCAAGCAAATCTCTAATCAGAAGTCATGTCAGCCCTCTAGCAAAGTCCCCAGTGGCACTCTCTCCAGAAGATACCATTCCAGATGCTCAAGTCCAAGAAACCCTCCAAAACACTGTAGAAGCCATTTACAGAATGGTGGAAGAACTCACCTAAGATGTTCCTTCCCTCTTCAAGTAACCAGCTGAAGAACATCCAAAATATCCTTCTCCAGCTCCCTCTCCTTCTCCTATCAGATAACCAGAATCTCCTCCTGCTCAATCCCCTTCTGCCAAGCAAGATATCCCTGAGACTGTTTTTTTTTCTGATGAAGACAGAATATCTCCTAAGCCTGCTGATATTCCCTTGAGGAAGTTAGATTTCTCCATCCCCACATTCATTGATCAGGCTGATACTACCCTTGTTCAGACTACCAGAGCTGTAAGCTCAGTAATTCTTGAAGAGATACCTCTATGGAAAGCCCCTCCTCCTACTACTATTACTGCTTCTGCCTCTGCCTTTACCTCTTCTACTACTGTTGCTACTACTGCTACCCCTTCCAACTCAGAACTTCTTATCCAGATAGGCCAAATGCTCTCTGATCAAAGGAAACACTTTGACGATTCTCTGAAAGTGATGTAAGACAAGGTGACTGCCTTGGAAATAGAAATGAGTCGAGGATTTGCTGAGATCCAACACAACACTGACTCTCTCAAGAGCTTATTTCAAATTGGTGGCAAAGCCATAGATCACACTATTACTAGTGTTGGTCAAGTTAAGGAACAATCTCTGACTCTTGATAATAATCAGATTGAATTAGAAAAGAATGCTCAAAAACATGTGATGAAGGTTTGTGAGGAAGTTGGTACTTTTAAGGAAGAAGCCATAGAAAAACTCCTTGTAGAATTAAGAAAGGGGGAGAGCCTAGTGAAAGAACATGTAATCAAACTTGTGGATAAGTTTTCTGCCGATGCAAACACTCTCTAGGCTGAGAAAATTTCTGAAATCAATAAGAATGTTTTAGCTCAAATCCAGACAGTGAAGTTCTATACTTATGACACCACAGTTTGGATGCACAATCAGATTTTCCCTGACTTTTTGGCTAATCCCAATATTATTCCTCATCATCTGAATCCTCTGGTTGAAGGACAGCCCAGTCAGGTGCCAGCTCAAATGCAACAACCTCAAATGCCCTACTTCTCTCCTAGGCCAGAACATCAGGATCCTCCTCCAGCCTCTTATGACCAGGTATGGGATGACATTATTCCTCAGGATTTACCAGATATCAACACTTCTAAGAAGAGGAAATGTGGAGAAGGGCTATCTGCCAGCAGAAGCATTCCCAAAGTTGATTCAGATAAAAGGAAAGCCCAAGTATTTGCTGAAGTTTGGAGCCCCACTTCTAAGAGTTTAATTCTTAATACTCTTAAGTTGGTAATGGACTATAATGAGAATAGAAATCTCCACTGCATCTCAGTTGAGTGGGAATTATATGAAAAGTCTATGACCAAAAGGAGGATATATGATAGGGAATATGGAAAGAATAATCCTAAAGCTCTTCCAAAGCCCCCAAGGTATTATCCCAAACCATTCAGCTATCAGAGAAGGCATCAGGAAAAGCAGGACAACCAACCTTAGAGCAAAGAATGTACTTTTGTTGAGTTATTCTTGAGAATTTTGTTGAAATGGTTGTTGATTATGAAATCTAAAACATTACTTATATAAAATTTTCAGTTTTGCCTAATTGTGTTCAATTTATCTCTTACTGCCTTAGTTTAAATTTTCATTTCTAGTTCTTTCTTAATTGTCATAATTCACCTTAGTGTAGAGGGTTCTTACTTCTACAAATAGGGAGAGATTGTTGGGCATTGCATCCACAATAACCCAGATTTGCATGAAGTCCCCCTTGAACTAAGATGAATTAAGTTGTATTTGATATCTTGTTTAAGTTGTGTGTTTGCAGATCATCATTACTAAGTGTAGAACAATGTCAGTCTACAGTGGGTAATGAACACAGGACCATACAGTGTAATCCCTCACTGTGTGATCCAAGGTGTTGACTCATGTGTAGCCTCTCTATTGGGATACACTTCATATTCAAACACTTGGACCATGGAATGAAGATTGGAATCTTGAAGATAAGAAAATGTTTCTTTCTAAAAAGTTCAAAAATTTTCTAAGTCCACTTCTCGAGAAGTCCTTTCAGCTCTCCAGAAGTAGAGTTAGAAGTTCTCGAGAAACAGGAGTTTAGTTCTCGAGAAGTTTAGCTATTTTAGTTCAGAAAACTTTTCTAAGTATGACTCTCGAGAAGTATCTCTAAGTTCTCGAGAAGTCCTTTCAGTTCTTGAGAAGCTCGGCTCTTAGTTCTCGAGAAGTCCCAGAGTAGTTCTCGGGAAGTTCAGAAAGTTTCAAGAAATTTTTTCTAAGTCTTAGTTCTCGAGAAGTCCAGATTAGTTCTCGAGAAGTCCAGATTAGTTCTCAAGAAGTCCTTAGTTCTCGAGAAACTCAGCTTCATAGTTCTCGAGAAGTCAGGCTATAGTTCTCGAGAAGTCCATATTATTTTCGAGAAGTATTGATCCTGAAGTCTCGAAAACTAAGTTCAATTCCAGACAGTTTAGTTCTCGAGAAATTCAATCAGTTCTCGAGAGTTAATGCTACTTCTCGAGAACTGCAGACTAAATTTTTTTTCTTAAATTTGTTTAAGTCAAGATCGGCCGGATTTTTGAATGACTTGACGTGATTGGTCCACGTATCGTCATTAATGTCTTTTCTAACCGTTAGGAGTATTCCAATATAAGGTCTTTTCATTAAGACCTAACCCTAACAATTATCTTTTGCAACAAGCGGCTGTCCGTTCACTCGAAATCCTTCTCGTCGGCCATCTCTAATTTCAGATCTCTGAAGGTGTCGTCGCCGCTCACGATCAGATCGACTCTTCTGTTGTCGATCAAGAAGACTTGTTGTTCAAGGATTCTCATCTTCTCTTTGGTCGAGTTGGTCAAAGCTTTCTCGGATCAGATCTACTCATCTTCTTCAACATTTCTGAAAGAGCCGCAAAGTTCAAGAAGAAGATTCAGATATTCACTTTTCCAGATCTGAGAAAATTATTCTGTTTGTAATTCAAAATTTCTTTACTATTATTGTAGGATATTTTCTCCGAGTGTAGGAGCGTTGTTCTCCGAGGTTGTAGGAAGTTTTTATCTTCCGAGTGTAGATCCTTTTGGATCGAGTTTGTAGGAACTTGGTTCTGAGGCGTAGGATTGTTTTCAATCCGAGATAGTGGAGTAGCCGAGTCTAGTTATTTGCTAGATCGGTGAGGTAAAGTGGACGTACCCAAGATTGGGGAACCACTATAAATCTTCTTGTCTTTTTGTGATTGCATGATTTCTGCTACTAGATCACTAAAATTATTATTCCGCAAATAGACGCACGATTCACCTATTCACCCCCCTCTAGGTGATTTAGGTTGACAACTTTACACTTTCATGCGGGGACGTACACGTCAACCCGTCGGAGAGCACCATCCCCCACTCATGGGTGGAGAGGGGCTTCCATGCAAATATGATAATTGAGGGCTTCACCTGCCCGAGAAGAAACTTCGTTACCCTTAGCACATATTTTGATGAAGCCATAACCGCGTGTCATGCCAGAGGTTCAACGTCTAGCAGCCATAACGGCTGTCCAAGCACGGGTCCGACCTCTACTAGAGGGTTGAAAACTCCAGGTGATTTTTCCTCCATGGCTGAGCCTCTCCATGATTGATCGCGCTCAAAGTAGCACCGAGGAAGTCGATCCCAGCCTCCACGACTTCAAGCGGCGTTGGGGAAGCCGATCCCGACCGGCCTAGCTCCAAGCGACGCCGGGAGAGGAGCTCCCGACCGACCTAGCTGCAGGCGGCGACGGGGAAGGAGGAAGCAAGGCTCGGCCCTGCTTTGCCCTAGGCGGCGGCGACGGGGAAGGAGAGCCGGGCTCGTGAAAAAGGAAGGGGGGTTGCAGCCGTGCACCTCCTAGCCGAACCCTAGCTGGGAGGTAGGAAAAATCCCGATCTCCCTCTTTCTTTCCTCCGTCCGCTCCTTTTTCTTTTTTTTCCCTGCTGCCTCCGTATCCTCCCTTTTTCCCCTTCTTCTCTTTTTTATTTCTTCTCTTTTTATTCTCTCCTGCCACATCTCTTTTTTATTTTCTTTTTTATCTCCCTCCTGTTTATTCTTACTCCCTCTCTTTCTCTATCTCCATATGAGTGACAGGCACGGGCCTCTGGCCCGATGACCACGCGCCACAGTGCCCGGCCGGCGACGGCGGGCTTCGCCCGCCCCTAAGCGGGCTTCCCCCGCCTCCGACGGGCGACGGGCTTAAAAAATAAAACATTTCATTGCTTTTATAATTTTTTTATAATTATAAAAATATAAAATATATAATTATATAAATATAAAATAAACATTGCTTTTATAATTATATAATTATATAATTATATAAATAAAACATATCTATTATATAATAGATATAATACATTGCTTTTATAATAATATATTATAATAATATTATTTTTTAATAATAAAATAGGCGGGTCCCGCACTATTCACCCCCTCTTTTAATCCCACACTGCCGGCAAGGTTCAAGTTTTTTTGTTTAAATATAGAATTCCGCAATGATGTTTGGAAATGAGGCATGCTTCTAGGCTTGCGGGCTGCGCTTTAACTATGTAAACTGATGGGCTGGGCTTTGCAGGATCCACTGAAACTGTGTGAACTTGGCAGGATGGCGGGCTGGGCTTTGCGGGATGCGCTGAAATTATTATTTAATTTTGTGTGTTATATAGGGGTAAAATTGTAATTTTACATGGGTTAAAGATACCCTAGTAGTAGATTTAGGAGACCTAGTAAAATGTGGAGAGAGATTGTGATTTGAATGAACTCGATCGAACGGCAGGAGAATTATCAAGTCATGATCAGACGACTATTATAATTTCGAACTCATGAGTTTATATTTCCTTTATAGTGGTAAAGATATATAAATATATATATAAGAAATGTATAAATTATAAATAAATATATATTATAAATAAATATATATTGAGTAAATATATATATATTATAACATAAAACATAAAAACTCCATACGCATACACGAGCACCCGCACGTCTTCGAACGGGGCTGCACCAAAACGCCGCTCAAAGCTCGCCCCAAGTCCGCCACTTGGGGAGGATCCCGCTCAGCCGGATACGGGGTTGTACACCACCGACCCCACCAACTGGTCGAATAGATCGTCTATCCGAGAAATCAGATACTTATTCTTAATAGTCAGTTTGTTCAACTCTCGGTAGTCTATGCACAACCGCATACTACCGTCTTTCTTCTTCACGAACAACACCGGTGCGCTCCACGGTGAAGAACTGGGTCTGGTATACCCCTGCTCCAAAAGCTCCTGCAACTGAACTTTTAGTTCGGCCAACTCCTTTGGTGCCATCCTAAAGTGAGGACGTGACACCGGCCTAGCCTCTGGCACTAGCTCGATAGAGAAATCAATCTCCCGCCGAGGCGGTGCTCCTGGAAGCTCCTCAGGAAACACGTCTTGGAACTCCTCCACTACGGGTACTTCTCCAAGAGACAACCTGTAAAGGCTAACCTCCAACAGTGCTTGCTCTTCGCCCCTCAGGGTTACCACCTTGGATAGGCAGTCGATACTGGCACGCTGCTCTGCTAGCCAGTCCATCCCCAATATTACGTCAAACTCGGCCAACGGTAAGACTGTCGGCATCAACATGAAGTCGACTCCATCTAAACTCCAACATATACGTCCTTTGGCCCTGGTAGTCATAGATGACCCATTGGGCAAGCGCACTTTCAATTCTGCGTCCGTTGAGAAAGACTCAACTCCAATCCTCCGGATAAAGCTTTCCGCAAGGAAGGAGTGCGACGCTCCCGTATCAAACAGTACCCTAGCGGGGTACCCAGAAACTATCACAAAGCCTAAACACATGCAAAAAACATAAACGGCTTGAATTCATGAAAACCCAAGGTGGAAGTTAAACTCTCATACCTGTCACCACATTGGGTTGACAGATCGCTTCCTATTGCCCAATGTTATAGGCCCTTGGCTGCACCGGTTGAAACCGAAAAGTGCTCGACTCTGCCATCTTCCCTTTCTATGCGGCACTGGGGCCGGAGCGTGTAGTCTGCTCCTGCCTTGGCTCTTGCTCAGTGCCTCCTTGAGTACAAAATCTTGCTATGTGCCCTACCTTGCCACATTTATAGTACGTCAGAGGTCCCTTAGAGCGAGACCCTCCGGACGTCCAGTTGCTTTTCTCATCGGACTTGTACGGGTGATGCTTCTTCTTCCATCTGCTCCCTTCCGACTTCCCGTTGGACTGAGAAGGCTTCCCTTCCCCTTTCTTGGGTGTGAAACCCTTGCGGCGCTGGGTACGCTCCATATCACTTTCCAAAATCCTGGCCGCCTCAACTAATTCGTTGAAACCCGCGCGTTTTATAGATATGAGGGGCTGTCTCAAATTCTCCCTCAATCCGTGGTAGAAGAGATTGTCTCTCTCCTCATCATCCGCCATGGTTGTTCCGCGTAATGACCCAAACGAGTGAATTCTTGAACATACTTGTCCACGGTCTTGTATCGCTGCACCAAGTGCAGAAACTATCTCTGAAGGGCTAACCTTGTCGACGCGGGAATGTATTTCTTCAGGAAAGCATTCCCAAACTCATCAATGGACGGGGTACGTCCAGGAAACTGTCGGCCAGTGTGGCTCACCCACCACAACTTGGCGTCTCCTTCCAACATGAAGGCTGCAAACTCTGCTTTCTTCTCGTCTGGCGTCTCTACTGCCCTATAAATCTCCTGAATCCAAGCCAACCAGTCCTCTGCATCTGTTGTCGTGCCAACTCCCTTAAAGGTTGGAGGGTGGAAGCTCAGGAAATACTTCATTTGCCGGTCACCATGCCCAACAATCACCCTTTCGGCCAGCGGCTCTGCCCGCCTGGCTTCCTCGCCCGGCACGGCCGTCGCCGTATCCGAGGTAGCAGGAGTTGCTACCTGAGCAACAGGGGCTGCTACTTGTGCTGCCGCTGCAGCTTGGGCCGCCACCATCGCTTCTGTAAGCATGCGACAAAAATCGGCCAGATTTACCCCCATGCCTAACAAACCTTGCGCAGTAGCGCTACTTGCCGTGAGATCTTCTCCTGGTCTCGACGTTCCCGCCCCGTTGCTTGCACTCTTAACACAAGCAAAGAAAACACAAATCAGTCTCTTATCGCAAGTCGCAAACACAAGGACACTTATGGTCCCACGATACTACTATGTGGATAACTTCTTATACGCGACTCGATTTTGACTTTCGACCACGAATCCTTTCCTTGGAATGCTAACCTCCCTATGATACCAAATTGTAACACCTCCCCTGCAATGGCCGTATGATATGGGTCCGGTCGGGGCCCCACAACATATAGTCGCCAAGGCTTCAGCATTATAAGATGATATTTCTACCCAAACTCAAAACTCAGAACTAAACACAGCGGAAAAAAAAGCAACACCACTAGAAGTTATCCACCACTATCAGGAGTATCAAATAGTCTTGGGGCCTTACACAAAAGTGTCCATCAAATAAAGACCACATGGTCAAACATGAACGTGCAAAAACACTCCTAAGCTACCTCGGCGTGCAAGCCAGACAATGTCCAAAACATGGATCGTACAGGACAAGAAAAAGGAAACAAGCTAAAAGTACAACAACACTTCATGAGGCTTAGGGCTTTTCTCCCGGTGCACTAGCTCCTGCTTGCGATCCTTGCCCCATAAAGATTTTAAGTAACGTGGGTCAGCAAAGACTGACCTCTACTGTATAACCAACACATCTCCTCCTGGCCGTCCCTAACAGACCCCGGGATACCCCTCTAACCTGCAGGTCAGCACTTCGCATTTCAAATATATATAAAGCTTTAAAACAGGTTTGGATGTATCATACAACAAACACGTTTTCTATTTTGAGAACAGAGTGAAAGGGGCCTATTATGCAACATGTATGCAAACCCGGGCTTCGCCCAAGGCACCCTATTGCGTATGTATCTAACACATCATCAAACACTGGGTACTTCCGTTTCCCCATTGGCATAAAGCCACAAACAAAAGGGAACAACTATGTCCCTAACGGCGCAAGCGCCGTTACACGGAAATCTTGCAAAGGCCCCACCCGCACATGGGTCTTAAACCCCGAGCTTGCCTGTAAATTCTTACCTCTCGTGTCAGGATTCTGTCTCACACACAAACCAATTCTAAGAACCCTTGCTGGACCCCACCCGCTCGTGGTTTCATTGCCCGGGCTTGCCCTACGCTCGACGTTCTCGTTAGTCTCACAGAAGGGGACTAGTCTCGCCGGGACACTTTCCCCAAGTGACATGCACGTCACGGGATAGCCAGTCGACCACGAAGACGTAGCCACACCTTAGCACAAAAAAACAACCATAATTTCCCACCCTAATCCATCATTCATACCGCAATGTTCCCACGAACCAAGGAAACCATCTACCGCCGAAGCGGAGCTAACCTTGCTCGATTCCGGCTGCGAGTACTCACTCAAGAAACAGGGGAAAAACGCATAAAACATAACGACATCTAGCCATAACGGATTTCTACTGAATCCTCAAAGCTCGCTATGCAACATCACCGAGTCGGACTAACGGTCACGACTTCGGCTTCACCCACAATGCCTAATCCACTAACGGAGCGGATCTCTAATGCAAAAACACGTCGGGGACGGACACAATCGACCCGGAGGTTCGTCTTGAACCATGGCAACCCAAAACCCCTCTCATTTGAGAGATCTGGAGCCCAAAAACAAAGTGAGAATAAGAGAAGATGCTAAACGTGCATCCTAAAACCAAGAGGATAAGTGTCGTTACCTTACGACCTCTCTTCCTAGTCATGAAGAAACTTGCTTGGATGAACACCACCGCAACGATCTCGCCTTTGCGGATCTGGACTCTGCTCGCGAAATGGGGCTCCGAAGCTTCACCGGCAACCAGAGTTTATCTCCTTCTTCCTCCTAGCTCTCCCCCTCTCTAACACTTAGAAAGAGGAAGAAGATGGGAAAAGTGGGTTTGAAAACCCTATTCCCGGCCTTAAGATCCAACATTGACCAGCCATAACCCTTGGATCCCAAAAGAAGGAAACGAACGGCCACGATTCGCCTTGAAAATAATCTTCCTGGGCCGAACACGGCTTGTGACACGCCCGTGTCCGAGGTCATGTTTCTCATTCGCCGTCAAACCAGAGAATCCCGACCAGGACACGGACTGTGACACAGTTTGGGACATGCCCGTGTCGCATGTGACATGCCTGTGTCGCATGTGACACGCCCGTGTCAAGGCCCGTATCACGGCCTGTGTGCCCCAAACGATACAGGACCAAAACGTCCCGCAAAGGACACGGCCATGTGACACACCCGTGTCACATGCCGTGTGCTAGACACGCCCTGGGACACACCCGTATCCCAGGCCGTGTAGTGCCCTCAGCACAACGCGCAAAACTGCCCGAGCAGGACACGACCTATGACATGCTCGTGTCTCAGGCCGTGTGCCCGGTGTCGACGCTCGTCGACTGAAAATCGTGGACCTCTCGGAAATCGTCGACCTCGCACCCGACACGCCCTGTGACACGCCCGTGTTACAGGTTGTGTGCCCAGTGTCAACACTCATCGACTGAAAAATCGTCGGCCTCTCAGCAAAACATCGACCCCCAGCACGACACGCCCTGTGACACGGGCGTGTCACGGGACGTTTCAGCCTACTCAGAACCCAACTTGGCCTGAAAACGCCATCCGTTCCTCTTTTGAGTTTTCGGGGCGTTACACAAGGCATCAAGTGCCATTAATGGCCATGAAAGCCGGTTCTCGGCCATGGCTAAAGCCTTCTCTCTCCTCCATTTTCATAACCGTCGGCCACATGACATTTCTTCCACTTGACCGGTTAATATTTATTCAAATAAGTCTTAAATAGGTCTTAATAAAAGAAACGGCTAAATAACACATCCCGGCCCACTTTCCGAAACGGTCCGGTTCAGCCGAACCAGCACACAGGCAAACATTGCCAGAAATAATCTAAGTCATATGGTGTTGAGTGCACTCGACGCTCTCGATGCCATTCAGCCTATGGCGTCGAGTGCACTCGACGCCATTCTGCCAATGGCATTGAGTTCACTCAATGCCTAAATTTGGTAGAAAAACTCTAAGTGAAAATGACGTTGAGTGCACTCGATGCACTCAACGCCATCCAGCCTATGGTGTTGAGTGCACTCGACACACTCAACGCCCGCCCCAAAATCGTACCTGAATATGATGGCATTGAGTGCACTCGACGCACTCAACGCCATTCAGCCTATTGCGTTGAGTGCACTCGACGCACTCAACGCCTGAGTCCCAAGGTCTTCCTGAATAAGATGGCGTTGAGTGCACTCGACGCACTCAACGCCATTCGCCCATGGAATTGAGTGCACTAGACACACTCACCGCCCGAGCCCAAAATCTGTTTTAAGTGAATATCTGATCTACTACTTGCAGACCAAGGTGATTTTCATCTTGAGCCTGGGTCACTTGGCCTCATTGGGCTTTCTAGGGTTTTGTCATGTCTTAGTCATGATAAAACAACTCCTAGGGGGTCTAGTTGGAAATGAGATGTTACAAATCCTAATATACAAAAATAAAAATTTCGTCCCCAAAATTAAGGTTAAGCCTACGGGGGGTTCTATTGGAGTAGAAGAAATTGTAACATCCCTACAGTTTAAGGTATACCTGACTCGAAGAGTCCCGGGTACTTTTACTGTATCAAGTCCTGTGGCTCACATGTATGCTCATCCTACCCATGATTTCTCCACAGAACCTTGACTAACGGAACCTTCTTACGTCGCAAGACCCGCACTACCGTGTCATCGATCCTGATCGGCTCCATGTTAACTGATCGATCCGAGGCCACCGGGCCGTCTGCTGTGGAAATCAGCTGCTCTAGGCGTAGTAGAGCTCTCCGTAGTGAGGAGACGTGGAAGATGTCATGCAATCCCGCTAACTCCGGCGGTAGCTCCAGTCTATAAGCCAAGGGGTAGATCTGCTCCAGGATCCTGTAAGGCCAAATATACCTCGGACTGAGCTTCTTCCGCTCGCAAACCCGCGAGACTCCGTGCATCGGCCGTATCTTCAAGAAAGCCCGGTATCCCACCCGGAACTCCACCTGACGATGCCTCACATCGTAATATTTGGCCTGCTTGCTCTGGTCTTCCAACATCCTGTCCCGAATCAATCTAATCTAAGCATCAGTATCCTCCACAATCTCTGAGCCGAGTGCATGCGAATCCTCCTCCTAAACCCATGATAGTGGAGTCCTGCACCTCCGCTCATATAACGCCTCGTAAGGAGCCATGCCTATGCTTGACTGATGGGTATTGTTGTGCGAAAACTCGATCAGCGGCAGCAATCTCTCCCAAGGCTCGTCGCGGTCCAAAATACAGAGGCGCAAAAGATCTTCCAATGTACAGTTGGTGCGCTCCGTCTGCCCATCGTTCTATGGATGAAAAGTCGTGCTGAATGTCAATCGAGAACCCAGATGGGCCTGAATTGACCTCCACTCCCTGGATGTAAACCGCCCATCCTGATCTGAAATGATAGTCTTAGGTACTCCATGATAGAGCACAAACTGCTCAATGAACCTCTGTACTAATACACTAACCGGAGCATCCTTCGCCACTGGAATGAATCTGGCCACCTTCGTTAGCCTGTCTACTATCACCCAGATCGAGTCATTCCCCTCATGAGATCGAGGTAGACCATATATGAAATCCATGATTATATCCCCAAACTTCCACTCTGGCACCAGAAGTGGTTGTAGCAATCCGGCCGGATTCTCACACTCTACCTTTACGAGTTGGCAAGCCTTGCAATGCGTCACAAAATATATAATGTCCTTCTTCATGCCCGTCCAGTACATCGTCCTCTTCAAATCTGATACCATCTTGGTGATCCCTGGGTGTACCGAGTATCGGCTGTAGTGAGCTTCCGTCATGATGTCTTCCCAAATACGGCCTCCTGCCGGTATGTACACCCTGCCTCTGAAACACAGGAGCCCATCTCTCAAGGAGTAATCCCCTATCATGCCTTCCTCCAAGGCCCTGAATATCGGCTCAGCTCTTGCATCCAGCCTCGTCCCATCTCTGATGCGATCCCGAATATCATCGGTGGTAATCATCGATCCTAGGTACTCCATGTATAACTACGGATCATCCTCAGACACTAGTGATATCTGCATCTCTTCAAATGACTAAACTAACTCCAAGTCCATCAGCTGCGGGCCTACTCCTGACGTACTCGCTCTCCGGCTCAGAGCGTCTGCGACCACATTTGACTTCCCGGGATGGTAGTGCATGGTGTACTGGTAATTGGACAGAAACTCCACCCAGCGTCTCTACCTGATGTTTAGCTCCTTCTGTGTGTCTACATATCTCAAGTTCTTGTGGTCTGAGAACATGTCGCAGTGGACCCCGTAGAGGTAATGTCGCCAGATCTTTAGAGCAAAAATAACTGCCCCCATCTCCAAGTCATGCACCGGGTAGTTCTGCTCATACTTCTTCAGCTGATGGGAGTCGTAGGCTATTACGTGCCCGTTCTATATCAGAACGACACTCATCCCCTGATAGTAAGCATCCGTATACACCTGGAATCCTTCCTTCCCTGATGGAAGAGAAAGGATGGGAGTTGAGGTAAGTCGATCCTTCAGCTCCTGAAAAGCCGACTCGCGTCGTGGTGTCCAAATAAAAGGAGACTCCTTCTTCGTCAGGGACGTAAGAGGGAGGGCAATCTGAGAGAACCCCTTTACTAACTTTCAATAATAACCGGCAAGTCTCAAGGAACTCCGAACATCCGTGGCCGTATTCAGTGGTGACCAATCTCATACCGCCTGGACCTACGCTGGATCTACTGTCAAACCTGCTCCACTGATGACATGGCCCAAAAAGACCACCTCCTTTAGCCAGAATTAGCACTTGCTGAACTTAGTATACATCTTATGCTCTCTGAGCTTCTCCAAAGTCAAAGACAGATGCCTCGCGTGCTCCTCCTCCGTCCTCGAATAGATAAGGATGTCGTCGATGAATATAATAACGAATACATCCAGATACTCTTCGAACACCCGGTTCCTCAGGGTCATGAAAGCGGAGGGTGCATTCGTGAGCCTGAAGGGCATAACGATAAACTCGTAAAATCCATATCTACTACTGAAGGCCGTCTTCGGGATGTCCTCCTCCCGAATGCGTAGCTGGTAGTACCCCGATCTCATATCCAGCTTTGAAAACCAATGAGCTCCCTCGAGCTGGTCAAATAGCTCGTCTATCCTTGGCAAGGGGTACGTATTCCGGACCGTCAGCCTGTTCAGGGCCTGGCAATCAATACACAGTCGAAGAGTACTGTCCTTCTTCTTGAAGAATAGCATTGGAGCTCCCCATGGTGAAGAGCTAGGCCGGACAAACCCGACTTCCACTAACTCTTGAAGTTGGCTTCGAAACTCCACCAACTCCTTTGGGGTCATTCGATAAGGTGCTCTGGATACCGGCTTAGCCCCCGGTATGAGCTGAATCTGGAAGTCCTTCTCTCGGTGCGGGGGTAGCCCTGATAGCTTCTCCAGAAACACGTTGGCAAAGTCCCGCACCACTGGAATATCCGAAATAGAATCCTTGGCCATGACCATCTCAAAAAGTCCCTGATAAACTTCTTCCCCATGCAGGTGGGCCTTGACGGCCTGCACAGACGATAATAATATGTATGGGGATGGTATAATACCTTTGATAACAATAAAGGAGTCCCCGTGCCTCACGGTGATCCTCTTCGCCAAGCGGTCAATCCGGGAATGGTTCTAGTGCAACCGTGTCATGCCCAGGATCAGATCATAGTCTGGAATCCTCAGGATCGTCGACGGTGCCTCAAACGCCTTACCGACGATCTCCACCTCCATATTGCAATGAGTGGAGGTCATTAGCTCTAATCCATCGGGTAGACGCACCCTCATCATCTTTCCGGTGAACTGCTCCACGCCTGCCAGTCCTTTCACGAAGTATTCCGACACAAATGAGTGCGAAGCACCGGTGTCGAAGAGCGTGTGAGCGGGCTTGCCGCTGATGAAAACTATGCCTGAGGTAATTAAGTGTTTTAGTATTCTAGTTATAGTTTTTCTTCTCTTAATTTCTAACTAGTCTATGCCTATGAAAACTAGTTCCTAGGAAGGAAAGAATTAAATGTACTGGCATACCTGCTATAACCTTCTCCAGGTTCCAGGGCTGTGCCAGGTCTAGTGTCACAACCTGCATTTTCTCCGAAGAAAACGGATTATCAGAGTAGGAGAAAACACGTGTCATGATGTCACGTCGAGCAGGGGATAACTGCCGACGCTTAGGCAAACCACTAACAACTATACTTTATGAAAATTCATAAGTTATATGATTAGAAAATCAGTTATATTTTTAAAAGGCCGTATCCCTCGGCTAGGTGGATCACCTAGTCCACAATTCAAAAACTATACTTATACGCTGCGAAAAATACTTTATTCAGGTTCGACATCCTAAAAGAGTGCATAAGTGTCCTCAGAGGACAACTTATACTATGCAGGACCCTACTTTTGATTTATACTATATATATAGGAAAATGATCTTTTTAGGTTGTTTGGAAAATAGTGATGAGTTTTATAAAACATGATGATCATGAGATATACTTAAAATAGTGTTTTTAGGTTTAAAAGTAACTAGCAACCTAGCATAAATCATCCCAAGAGCAAGTAGACTAACTCTAGAAAGGTAGAAGCAAAAAGTAACATATCTAGTATCAAGGTAAAACTATTAGTGGGCACCAACAAACTGACACGAACCCACTGGCAAGTATGTATGTCTGTAAAAAAAACAGTAAAACTACCTCACAAGACCAAGGAACTAATCTCCATAGTACGAGAGACCACCAGCAACAACACAGCACAACTAGCCGCCTAATCGGCTACTAACCAGAACCTGAGACATTCAAAGAAGAAAAGAATACCTCAGCAAGCTAAACAAGTAAAAGCTGTACGGAAATTGTTAGGTTAAAAGGTAAGCAAGAAGAGTAAGCAAACCGAAACAAGCACAACTGTCCAAGGCAAGACAAAAAGAAAAGCACTATGTGCGAGGAAACAACAACAACCCTGTCCAAAAATAAATCCTGCAGAGTTTACCTGGCTACCATGAGCCCAAACGTTGCAAATTTACAAAGGAAGAAACGTCTAACACCCTAAGCTGTGAGAGGTGGTAGTAGCAAATGTTGGGTACATTGGAAAATGTGTACCTGATTTGAAGAAGCCCAACCTAGCTCAATGATATACATCAAGGTGTATTTGATGTTGTTTTAAGTTGACATGTGCAGGTGAAGAATTGATAAAGTATGCAGAAAAATTCTAAGTCTAAGTGTCGACACAGAGGAAGCAGTGTCGACACATAGAAGAAGTAAGTCGACACATCACTGAGAATTTGTGTCGACACAGAAGAAAAGAGTCGACACAACTCTGGGAATTTGTGTCGACACAGAAGAAAAGCGTCGACCTCAAGTTTGTCGACACCAGCAGAATGTGTCGACACATTGTGATTAAGTCGACACATTAAAGCAGATTTAAGAAATGAATGTGTCGACACCTGAAGGCTAAGTCGACACTTACTAAGTTATGATTCTACAACAACTGTGTCGACACACAGGACTTGTGTCGACACACTGAAGAGTCAAGACCAAGTTATTTTCAGAAGAAGCTGTGTTGACTCAAAGGCAACTTAGTCGACATCACTGAAGACTGTGTCGACACCAAAGTCAATTGTGTCGACACAGATAGACAGATGGTCTCGACACTTTCTGACAGACTGTTTCAACAACTTGTGGTTCCAGACTAAGGTACAGGACTTGTTTGAAGACTTGACAGCTGTGGGTTACCACCGGTTAACTGAAGCTGTCAGACTTGTCAGAAAACGGTTAGAAACCGGATCAACCGGTTACCATGAAGAATGTCTATAAATAGACAGATTCAGAAGGAGAACAATAACCACAACAGATAGTCCTTTTGAATAACTTTGAATCAAAAAGGAAGAGAAGGATCACAATCCAATTCATTTCAAGAAAGTGCTAGTCACTTAAGAAGATCTTCTCCGGGAGATCTAAGAAGACTATCTAAGGATAGATCTAAGAAGAGTTCTAATCAGAATTCAGAAGAATCTTTCAAAGTGTTGGATAGAGAGAGATCAAGCCAGAATTAGAAGAAGAAGAAAGAAACCACCAGTGGATTCTCAAGAAGCTGTTTGGAATCAACTCAGCTAAGTTTATTTTCAAGAAGCTTTGAAGAAGGCTCAGATACAGTTGATTGCATCAGCTGATCAAGAATTGTCTTGGCCTTTTCTCTCTCAACTTTGGCAAGACAGTTTAATAATCTTTTCTATATTTCTGTAGGATCTGTTTACACAGATCTGAGTTGTAAGCCTATGTTATAAAGGCTGAGTGTAGGAGTGTTGAACTCTGAGTGGTAGGGCTGTTTGCCTGAGTGTAGGAGAAGGATATTCTCTGAGTTGTAGGCCTTGGGGCAAGGCTGAGGTAGGGCAGTTGTGCCTGAGTTGTAGGAACCAGTTGGGTTCTGAGTTGTAGGATCTGTTGATCTGAGATAAGTGGAAGTTTGGCCGAATCTAGCATACTGCTAGATAGGTGAAGGGGGAAAGTGGATGTACCCAGACCTTGGGGAACCACTATAAAACATTGTGCAATCTGTGATGTTTTATTTTCTGTGATTGCTGTGCCAATTGTGTTAGCTATTGAATTGAATTCTGCCTAGAAGTTTTTATAAGAAAAGCAGAACCTATTCACCCCCCCCCCCCTCTAGGTGTTTAGGCTGCCTTGAAAGTTAAACTATCAAGTGGTATCAGAGGGAGGTTCCTCAAAAAGGACTTAACAGTCTGAGGTAAATCTGAAAGGCAGATTCAAGAATCAAGAAGATGGGTTCTGGAGAGAATCATAAGGAGCTAGGGTCTATGAAATTACCCATATGCAAGAAGGAAATCTTTGGGATATGGAAAGAAAGAGTCAGATTGTTTATGGAGGCATCTGACCCAAGGATTTACATCACAGTACAGGAAGGCCCCTTCATTCCAATGAAGATATCTGTTCTTGATGCAAATATCCAAATACCAAAGACTTATTCAGAAATGACCAAGGATGAAATCATCTTGGCAACCATGGACAAAAGGGCACAGAACATCATTGTTAGTGCCATAGATGATTCAACATTTCAAAATCTGATTCACTGCAAGACCTCCAAGGAGATGTGGGACACATTGATTGTCTACATGGAGGGATCTGAAGAAGTAAGGCTAGACAGAAAGTCTATGCTAAATCAGGAGTATGAAAGCTTTAGACAAGGAAAATCTGATAGCATAACTGAGTGCTATAAGAAATTCTATAGAATTGTGAATGAGCTAATCTCCTATGGAAGAGTCTTCAGTACCTATGAACTGAATGACAAATTCTTAAGATCCTTATCAAAGGACTGGGATACAAAGATCTGTGTCATAAGAGAAGTGGCTAAATTGGCAGAGATATCTCCTCCAACCCTGTTTGGAAAGTTGTTATCCTATGAAATGCAACTTATGGTAAGGAAGGAGGAGGAAAGAAACTCAAGAGGAGAGCATAGAGAAAAGACTGTGGCATTTAATGCTGAAGCCACTAGAAAGAGTAGGAGGAAATCACCATCTCCTCCTAAAGAAGTTGAAGAAGATAGTTCTGAAAATTCAAATAAGGGCTCAGAAAGCTGTGATTCAGATGCAGACTTTGCTGCATTCACAAGGCAATTCCAAAGGTTCTTGAAAAAGAAGCAATGGAAGTCTAGGCCTTCCACATCACAGCAAGTTGATGACTATTATCAGAATAGAAGGTCATCAAGGAAAGAGAAAAGCAGATCAAAGCCCAGCAAAGCCACTACTTCAAAGATTGTCTGTTATTGTTGCAATAGGCCTGGACATGTAGTGGCTGATTGTCCTGACAAAAGGAAGAATCTTCAGAAAAGAAGAAGACTTATCAGAAAGGCAAGAAGGAGAAATCCTTTGTAGCAAAGAAAGATAAAAGTCTGTCAGACCAGTCAACTTCAGAATCAGGATCTGAAGCTGAAGCATATATTGGACTATATGCTGCATCTGAGGAAGAGGAGTTTATGCAGTTGCTAGACTCCATCAATGAACATCAATGCATGGGTTTGATGACAAGATCAGAAGAGGACATATGCCAGAATCAGTCTGGTCCTAATGAGGTAAACTGTCCTTCCTGTACATCTGTTTGTAATACAAGTGAAGAATCAGCTACATCTGCATCAAGTGATGAAGATGCATCTGGATCTGAAGGAGATGTCTATCAATTGATAGACAAGTATGGGGACTTGTTGCAGGCCCTTAAGAAAAGCAAGAATCTGGTTAAAACATAGGCTCAGGAAATTGCTGAACTAAGGGTAGCAACAACTGAGTTAGAAAAAGTCCTTGATCAAAAATTAAATGAAATTGTCAAGCTGAAGAATATAACTATTATTCAGATGGGCACAATTAATTATACTAATGATCAAGTAAAGAGTCTGGAGGCCAGACTTAGAATTGAAAGGGATTTAGTGGCTAGTTACTCTAAGCCAAAATCTGTCTTACCCTTGATAGATGAATTTGTCACTCAGAAGGGTAAGGCTGGATTAGGATTTAAAGGTAACTCCAGGGCTGGCAGATTCAAGAGGAAAGGCAAAGCCCCTATTCAGCCACTAAACCTTTCAGTCCCCATAAAGTTTAGTAAGGAGAAAGTGCCTTCTAACATATATGATCATGAAGACATTCAAGATCATATTAAGACAAATGTTCTGAAGAACAAGGGTGTTAAGGCAAGCAGGCTTACCTATGGTCATAAACCCAATGGTTTTAAGAAATCAGTAGGTGAAGTTGCAACAGCACCAGCAATGAACAGAAATTCTTCTGACAAGGATGTATCTAGATCTAGATACAATAAGTTTGAATGTTGGTGCTGTGGCAAGAGGGGTCATTTTGCATTGGGCTGCTGGTATAACACAAGTGTTATAAAGAATAAGAGTCTACCTGTTAGAAGAGGTTATGATAACTTTATTAATGCTAACCTGAACCAAGGACCCAAGACTTACTTGGGTTCTAAGGGTAAGTAATTCTGTATTGCAGGTGAATCCAAGTAACCATGCCCCTATATGGTACTTGGATAGTGGTTGTTCCAGGCACATGACTGGAACAAAGGGGCTGCTGAAGGAGTATTCATCTGTCAAAGATGGACATAAAGTGATCTTTGGTGGATCTGAAAAGGGAGTCATCAAAGGGTTTGGTAACATTTCTTCTAACCTAATTACTATCACCCAAGTGGCCTATGTAAAAGGTTTGAAACATAATCTAATAAGCATAAGCCAGCTGAGTGATCTAGGATATGACATTTCATTTGGTAAGGATGGATGTCATATCAAAAGGTCAAGTGATCAAGAGATCATTTTGACTGGGTATAGGAAGAGAAATGTATATTGCCTTAATTTTGAATGTGAAAATAAGGCTTCCCCCATTTGTCTTGTAGCTGATGACAATGCTTCCCATTGTGTTAAGTGGCACAAGAGATTGGCTCATCTAAACTACAAGACAATTGGCCAACTCATTAGTAAAGAACTAGTAAGGAATAGGCCTCAAGTTAAGTGTATAAAGGAAGGGGTATGCTCAGCTTGTCAAAAGGGCAAGCAGACAAAATCCTCATTTCAAAGCCTTGAAAATAAGGACTCTGTGAGGTGCTTATACCTCTTGCATATGGATCTTTTTGGTCCTATGCCAGTTCATAGTCTAGGTAGGAAGGTCTACACTTTTGTGGTTGTAGATGACTATTCTAGATTTACATGGGTGTTCTTTCTAAGACAAAAATCTGAAACCCCAAGTGTACTACTTAATTTTGTAAAGCAAATTCAGAATGAACTGAATAGTACATTGGTCAAAATCAGAAGTGACCATGGTACTGAGTTTCATTCTGAAAGCATAACAAACTTGTGTAAAGACTTTGGGATTTTCCAAGAGTTCTCCTCACCAAGAACACCTCAGCAAAATGGAATTGCTGAAAGAAAGAATAGAACATTAATTGAAGCTGGTAGAACTCTATTGAGTGACACCTCTCTCCCAGAATATTTTTGGGCTGAGGCAGTTAACACTACTTGTCATGTCATCAATAGGGCTTCTATCACCAAAAGCCACAGAAAGACTCCCTATGAGATTGTGAAAGGCAGAAAACCAAATCTATCCTATTTTAGGATCTTTGGTTGCAAGTGCTATATACTTAACAATGGCAAGTCATATTTGACTAAGTTTGCTGCCAAATCCCAGGATGGGATATTTGTTGGGTATAGCACAAATAGTAAGGCCTATAGAGTCTTTAACTTAACTACTCAAGTTGTTGAAGAATCTGTGCATGTTGTATTTGATGAAACAAGATTAATCAATAGTGAGTTGTCTTGTAGATCAAATGACTCAACAGGTATAAGCAAGAAGATGGACAAGCTCTCCATTGCTGAAGCTTCAAAGGAAGATGGAGCATTGGAAAATGAAGGCTGCTGTCCAGGGGGAGTACAAGAGATAATGGAAGCTGATGAAAACCAGGAGGCTCAGCAGAATGAAGAAGCTGGAGATGCTCAACCTGAAGGGAATCTTCCTCCAGCTATAAGATATCTGAGAGATCATCCAACTGATCAGATAATTGGTGATCCAAGACAAGGAGTGCAAACTAGAAGCAGAAATCAAAGCACAGTTTTGCATTCAAGTTTCTTGTCCCAGATGGAACCTAAGAAGTTTGAAGAAGCTATCCAAGACCAGCACTGGATTGATGCTATGCAAGAGGAGCTGAATCAATTCAGAAGATGCAAAGTCTGGGAGCTTGTTCCTAAACCAAGAGGCCACAATATAATTGGCACTAAGTGGATCTATAGGAACAAGCTAGATGAGAGTGGGATAATAGTGAAGAATAAAGCAAGGTTAGTTGCAAAAGGATACAGGCAGGAAGAAGGAATTGACTTTGATCAAACCTTTGCTCCAGTAGCAAGGCTGGAGGCAATCAGAATGTTCCTTACCTATGCAGCCTACCAAGACTTCAAAGTATACCAGATGGATGTGAAGTCAGCATTTCTGAATGGTGATCTTAACGAAGAAGTATATGTAGAGCAGCCATCAGGTTTTATAGATTCTCTTAAACCTGATTATGTGTATAAGCTTAGGAAAGCTTTGTATGGGTTAAAACAAGCTCCAAGGGCTTGGTATGAAACCCTGTCTACCTTCCTCATTGAGAATAAATTCTCAAGAGGAAAGATAGACAAAACTCTATTCCTTAGGGAATCCAAAGGAAAGATCATCTTAGTCCAGGTCTATGTTGATGACATAATCTTTGGATCTACTGAAAACAACCTTTGTAAAAAGTTTGCCAAACTTATGCAAGGGAAGTTTGAGATGAGCAGTATGGGTGAACTTAAGTTCTTCTTGGGACTCCAAGTAAGACAGACTGATGATGGATTGTTCATATCCCAGTCTAAGTTCACCAAAGAATTAATTAAGAAATATGGTATGGAGTCATCCTCCACCATGAGAACTCCTATGGGAACTAGTATGCCTATATGCAAAGATGAGACAGGTAAACCTGTTAATGAATCATTGTATAGAGGAATAGTTGGGTCTCTACTATATCTCACTGCTAGTAGACCTGACATTATGTATGCAACATGTGTCTGTGCTAGGTACCAAGCCTGCCTAAAGAATCTCATTATACTGCAGTCAAAAGAATTCTGAGATATCTAAAGGGCACTCCTACTCTAGGTCTTTGGTACCCTAGGAATAGAGATTTTCTACTAACAGGCTATTCAGATGCAGATTTTGCAGGATGTAGAGAGGATAGAAAGAGTACTACAGGTACTTGTCAATTCCTGGGAGGAAGACTAATATCTTGGAGTAGTAAGAAGCAGACCAGTGTGGCAATTTCCACAGCTGAGTCAGAGTATGTTGCTGCTGGAAGCTACTGTGCACAGCTATTGTGGATACAGCATCAGCTTAAGGATTATGGTATTCAGGTAAGTAAAACACCCCTTTTATGTGATTCAAAGAGTGCTATTTCTATTGCTAATAATCCAGTTTCTCATAGTAGAACTAAGCATATAGAAATCAAATACCATTTTCTTAGAGAACATGTAGAAAGAGGAGACATCTCATTGGAATTTGTAAAAACAGATTATCAAATAGCAGATGTATTTACTAAGCCTTTAGATGAAACCAAATTCAATAAATTCAAAATTGAATTAGGTATGTTAAACATTGATTAATGTATTAACAAAATCATTAACAATGCTATTGAAGTGGTATATAAGTAAGTAAAAGTAATAACAACATAATCAAGTGTTAAAAAGGACACATTGAAGTTACAGAAATTGGCTAAGTAAGAATGTGTCGACACATTCAGTAATAATGTGTCGACACAGAGAAATTATGTCGACAAGTCAGAAATATTGTGTCGACACAGAGAATATGTGTCGACACTTAAGAGTTATATTGTCGACTTAACTAGAAATGTAATGTCGACTCAACCAGGAAAATGGTGTCGACACTTACAGAATATGTGTCGACACTTATCCTTAGAGTCGACACAGAATTTCTGTTTATCTAAGGTGTCGACATAACCACAAATTGGTGTCGACACATAGTAGGCTGAAGTAATGTCGAGACAATAGAAGTTTGTGTCGACACATTCCGTCTGTGTCGACACATTTTGACTGTTTTTGGCGCCTTTTGAACTTCTTTCAACTGAGGCTATAAATAGGTCAAAAACTCATTCTGTCGACACGCTTCCAAGGTTTTCGAGACTAAAACCCTGTGTCGACAGTCTATCTTTCTCTCTTCTCTCAAGCTTTCTCGACGAACCGATGGCGCCAAGGATTGAAGACAACATAAATGAAGGGTATGAGTTGGTGCGCCAGGCCTTTGCAGAGGCGCCGCCAGATGTTCAAGGAGTTATCACCCTCCTCTCTGAGTCAGGGTTAGAATTTCTCATCTCAGAACCTACTAAAATCTGGAAGAAGGAGGTGCACGAGTTCTTTATCTCTGCATCAGTCCACTCTACTGGCCTCAAGATTAAGTCCACTGTTCAAGGGACTAAGGTGAAGATTAATCAAAGAAGTTTAAGAAAGATCTTTCAATTGCAAGTAGTTGAGAATGAAGAGGAAGTTCCTATATCTAAGACAAGGGAAGCCCTTCAATGGTGTGGACTGGACTCAGGATTGAAGATTGGAGCTGCATTCAACAGGAAGGGTATGAATCAGCAAGGGAAGTTCTTGTCAGAAGTAGTTGGGAAAGTAATCCTCTGCAAGACAGGTGGACATGATAGGATTTCTTCCTATATGTTCAGCCTGATGACCAGGATTGTTTTTACTATTCCTACTGATTGGTCAGGAGTGATCTTTGACAAGATCAAAGAAGGAATCAAGAAGCCTAACATGGCTAGGATCATGAGCCTGTACTTCACTGGAGTGATTCCTGAAGTGATGCAGCAACTGCAAGGGAGTAAGATTAATCATATGAGAAGAATGGATATGAGACTGTTCTCTAGGTGGGATAGGGTGCTGTCCAAGGATGTGCCTGAAGAGAGCAGGCCAGACACCCCTGTGAAATCCCTTACACAAAATCAAGAATCTGAACAATTACAAGAAGACCTACTGAGGACACAGGTTGAAAAACAGCTTGACTCAACTATAGTTCAGGAAGTGTCAACACCTGCACAGATGCAGGGGGAGCCAATTTCCACTCCTGCTCCAAAGGTATCTACTCCTGCTCAGGTATAGGGGGAGCTAATGTATTTTACTATAAAAGACATTGCTCATATTCTTATTACTGCACAGGTTCAGGGGGAGCTAGTGTCCACTCCTACTCCAGATACTACAAATACTGAAGTGCAAGTACAAGAGGAAGCACAGTTAAACTTGTCTCAAGTTTTAACTGCTGCAGAAGTTACAGCTCAACTGGAATTTACTATGGAGGAGTTATTCCCTGATATTGATACTACTGCTGATAAAGTAGGAGGTGGACCAGATATTGAGAAGTCCATAGGCATGGACATTGATCAGGAAGCTGAAGTTGATCCACAGGTTGAGGGTGAGCCAATGGATGTTGAAACTGAGCAACAGGCCCCTGGAACAGATACAATTCATCATCCTCAAGAAAGAATTCATGTAGATACTTCATCTGAAACAGAAACTGAAGATGCCAGGGTGGCAAAGAAAAGAAAACTTGTTGTATTTAAGAAAAGAAGCAAGCATTATAAGCAGGCTTTACAGACCACACCTCTACAAGTATCTCCAGCCTTTGATTACAACAAATTTATGATAGATCTACAAGTAAAATTGGATGAACAAAGGATGGCTATGGAAAAGTATGTTGATGAAAATAGCAAGTCACTTCAGTTTGACTTAGCTCAGGATATAAAGTCCATCCAGTTTCAGGTCAACATGCATAAAACTGAAATGACAGATTGCTTCCACAAGGGTGGCAATGCTGTGGTTTATCTAGCTAAACAACAGGAGGCTATTACTACAAAGGTGGATGACATTGCTTTGAAGCAAAGTTATGTTTTGGAAAATCAGATCAGAATGAATGAGAATTTAACTGAATCTCATAATGAGATCGTTGAGGAGGTAAAGAAGATTGTTCCAGGTCTGCCTGCAGATAGAGCCAAAGAAAGGGAAGAATTTGATAAGAATTTTCAAGCTGCCATTGCATCTGTTAAGACTGCCATCACAACCTCTCAAAACGAAATATCTGAAAAGCTTCAAAAGTTAAAACCATTTTTCAAAGAGGGTGTGAATTATTTGGATGGCCAAATCCGATTTCAAAAGGAAGATCTAAGAGATCATGTATCTAGAGAAGCCATAAAGGGGGAGAGGATGCTAATTCATGCAGGCTTAGAGCACACCAAATGGGTGACCAATAGCATTCGAGCCACTTTGGGATATCCCCCATTGTGTGATGATGCTATGGTGGCTGAGTCAGGAATACAATCAAATCTACTTGAAGGCAATCAACCTGAGGTTGCCCAAGTCATTTACCCCCCTCCAGATTTTGACATGATTGATCAGAAAGTTCAAGGAATGTATAGTCCTCCAAAGGAGGTTACTAATATTGTCTTTGGAAAGGTTGATAAGCCTGAGGCTACTCTGAAAGAACAGCAAGATGCTCTATTAGCAAAGAAGAAATTCAGAGAGCAGGCTGTACTTAAGCTAGATTATGAGCAGTGGAGTCCTATTTCAAGGAACATAATACTCACTGCATGGAAAGCTGTACAAGATAAAGTTCATGAGAGAGGCAAGTGATACAATGAAATAGAATGGCAGAAGTATGAGGCAAGACAAGAAGCAATAGTACAATTCAGAAGGAAAGCTAAGCTGGGAAGACTGCCATCAGATGCTAAGGAGCCAAGCAAATACTTCCCAAAGCCTTTTCATTATTTTGAAAGGCAAAGGATCAAGGAAGAAGCTCAGAAGAAAGCTGATCTTAAAGGAAAGAAGATAGCTGAAGAATCAGAAGCTCCTGTGACAGCTACAATTCAATCTGGCAAAGGGATTATAATTAGAGAGCCTGATCAATCCTGATTATGTTTTAAGTTCTTTTATAGTGTTTTGTAATGTTGTGATGTAATCATTAAATGTAAAACATTGTAATCAAACATTACCCAGTTATAAACAAAGTGTTATTTGGCATATTATAATGTGCATTCTGTGATGAATTGTTTTTATGTTTTGTTTATATTAAAGTATTCCTGTTATGTCATTAATCATCATTTAGTACTGTTTATAAATGGTGTATATCATTGGCTATAGGGGTTATGACTTCTCCAAATAGGGGGAGATTGTTGGGTACATTGGAAAATGTGTACCTGATTTGAAGAAGCCCAACCTAGCTCAATGATATACATCAAGGTGTATTTGATGTTGTTTTAAGTTGACATGTGCAGGTGAAGAATTGATAAAGTATGCAGAAAAATTCTAAGTCCAAGTGTCGACACAGAGGAAGCAGTGTCGACACATAGAAGAAGTAAGTCGACACATCACTGGGAATTTGTGTCGACACAGAAGAAAAGAGTCGACACAACTCTGGGAATTTGTGTCGACACAGAAGAAAAGCGTCGACCTCAAGTTTGTCGACACCAGCAGAATGTGTCGACACATTGTGATTAAGTCGACACATTAAAGCAAATTTAAGAAATGAATGTGTCGACACCTGAAGGCTAAGTCGACACTTACTAAGTTATGATTCTACAACAACTGTGTCGACACACAGGACTTATGTCGACACACTGAAGAGTCAAGACCAAGTTATTTTCAGAAGAAGCTGTGTTGACTCAAAGGCAACTTAGTCGACATCACTGAAGACTGTGTCGACACCAAAGTCAATTGTGTCGACACAGATAGACAGATGGTCTCGACACTTTCTGACAGACTGTTTCAACAACTTGTGGTTCCAGACTAAGGCACAGGACTTGTTTGAAGACTTGACAGCTGTGGGTTACCACCGGTTAACTGAAGCTGTCAGACTTGTCAGAAAACGGTTAGAAACCGGATCAGCCGGTTACCATGAAGAATGTCTATAAATAGACAGATTCAGAAGGAGAACAATAACCACAACAGATAGTCCTTTTGAATAACTTTGAATCAAAAGGAAGAGAAGGATCACAATCCAATTCATTTCAAGAAAGTGCTAGTCACTTAAGAAGATCTTCTCCGGGAGATCTAAGAAGACTATCTAAGGATAGATCTAAGAAGAGTTCTAATCAGAATTCAGAAGAATCTTTCAAAGTGCTGGATAGAGAGAGATCAAGCCAGAATTAGAAGAAGAAGAAAGAAACCACCAGTGGATTCTCAAGAAGCTGTTTGGAATCAACTCAGCTAAGTTCATTTTCAAGAAGCTTTGAAGAAGGCTCAGATACAGTTGATTGCATCAGCTGATCAAGAATTGTCTTGGCCTTTTCTCTCTCAACTTTGGCAAGACAGTTTAATAATCTTTTCTATATTTCTGTAGGATCTGTTTACACAGATCTGAGTTGTAAGCCTATGTTATAAAGGCTGAGTGTAGGAGTGTTGAACTCTGAGTGGTAGGGCTGTTTGCCTGAGTGTAGGAGAAGGATATTCTCTGAGTTGTAGGCCTTGGGGCAAGGCTGAGGTAGGGCAGTTGTGCCTTAGTTGTAGGAACCAGTTGGGTTCTGAGTTGTAGGATCTGTTGATCTGAGATAAGTGGAAGTTTGGCCGAATCTAGCATACTGCTAGATAGGTGAAGGGGGAAAGTGGATGTACCCAGACCTTGGGGAACCACTATAAAACATTGTGCAATCTGTGATGTTTTATTTTCTGTGATTGCTGTGCCAATTGTGTTAGCTATTGAATTGAATTCTGCCTAGAAGTTTTTATAAGAAAAGCAGAACCTATTCACCCCCCCCCCTCTAGGTGTTTAGGCTGCCTTGAAAGTTAAACTATCAGCAAAAACAACGATAATCCGGGTTGGAGGCAAACTCAGTCCCCCAACCACTATTTCCAAGAAACAAAGCTCAAGGGTCTACATATGAAAGCACTAGGGACCTCCCACCCCCTTGCCCAGCCCATACCTGGAGCAAGATAAAAGAAAAGGTTGGCCACGGCTAAATTACACAACACCACCCCCATTAAGAGCTTCAAACCACCACTACTAACCACGACCCACGATTCGGCCCTTTGGAAAAGAAATATAGCCGACAAGGAACCTCAAAAATCAAGAAATTCACTTGGGGGATAAAATCGAGGTAAGGGAAAAGCGTTGAGATGACTCAACACGGCATGGCGGTTAGTGAGCCCCACTCACTCAACGCCTAAACAGACATACGGTGGTGTTGAGTGAGCTAGCCTCACTCAATGCCAAAACAGCAATGACGTTGAGTGAGGTTCACTCACTCAATGCCTTCTGCAACTCTGGCTGTGGCGTTGAGTGAGCTAACCTCACTCAACGCCAAAACAGTTATGGCATTGAGTGAGGTCCACTCCCTTAACGCCTTCAGCAACACAGGCTGTGGCGTTGAGTGAGTTAACCTCACTTAATGCCAAAACAGCTATGGCGTTGAGTGAGGTCCACTCCCTCAACGCCTTAGCACTTAACCGCAAAACCCAATTGTGGCGTTGAGTGAGTCCACCTCTCTGCACGCCAAAACAGCTTTGGCGTTGAGTGAGGTCGACTCACTCAACGCCAAAGTACTTAGCCGCGAAAACAAACTGCGGCGTTGACTGCGTCCACCATTCTCAACGATAGAACAGCTTTGACGTTGAGTGAGGTCAACTCACTCAACGCCAAAGTACTTACCCGCAGGAAAAGGCTGCGGCGTTGAGTGAGCCCGCCTCACTCAGCGCCTAAACTGCCATGGCGTTGAGTGAGGCCCACTCACTCAACGCCATCCGGAAGAGGTCGGCGGGAGTGCAGATTGATTCTCGCCGAATCGGCGGGAATGCAGATTGATTCTCGCCGAATCGGCGGGAATCACTAAAGATTCTCGTCAAAGTCGGCGAGAATCACCAAGTGATTCCCGTCGATTTTGACTTAGAAGGATTCTCTCGCTCAACGCCACACTACTTAGTCGCAAAAGAACATATCAAGGGGCAATGGCGTTGAGTGTGTGCACCACACTCAACGCCAAGTCCCAGCAGACCCGGCGTTGAGTGTGTGACCACACTCAACGTCAAGCCCTGAATCCTCCATCGCTAACTCCAGCAAGTCTATTCCTGTAGTAATATTAATCCAACAGCCAAACACGTTTCTATGGTTATAATGAGGACTAGCACAATTTTCGAGTTAAAGCTTCTAACTCCTACCCGGCTACAGCTATGGCACAGGAAAAATGCTAACCTAACCCTTACTTCCTTCCCCGGCCCGAGAACAAACAAGCTACAGCGAGGGAAAAAGAACAGAGAACATACACGGCTGTTTTGGACAAGGTTATGTACAGGGAATTTTCTCACAGCAAGCTTAGGCATCATCACCGGTTCTTGCACAGGAAGAGAAAGCATCTATTGTACAGGAAAGGAAACTGACTATGGCTAAAGCAATGCTCGGTTGTATCAAATAGGCTAACTGGGCATATAAGAAAACAGGAAAACTAAATGGCAAGGGAAAGAGTACCACTTGACTCGATTTCCAGCGGAGCTTGGTCGGCCTCCCTTATCCTCACTCGGTACCAACAACAGCAACACCTAAAGCAGAAATCTGGAGCTTTAATGGCGGAAACGGACAACCCTAGAAAATCGAGTCCCCTAGAAACACCACGAAAACTAATTTCTTACGTAGGAATGAAGGTCTAGGCGAGAGCAATCCAAATCCGCTTTCGGAATCGAATTCCGTCCACAAACGCTCCCGGAATTGGCGTCCGAAGGGGAGCAGTTCCGGCGGTTTCTCTGCTTTCCGCGAACAGGCGCGGACTGGTTCGGTCTTTCGGGAAGATGAACAAGAGCGGTTTCCTCTTAAGTCTAAACTATCCTATATATAGCATCCTCTTAATCTTAATTAACTAATCAATTAATTAAGGCTAAAAATGACAAGGCAAAACCATCAAGCATCCGCACCCTTTCAAAATAATTATTAATATTATATTTATTAAATAGTTTTACTTTTTTCATAAAATACAAAACGACGCAAAAACCGAACATCCTCGGAATTCGACGAAATTCGCATCGTAGCTAAATATCCACGCTACGAACACAACGGCGAAGTCGAAATTAACTTTCGACGAACAGAACTCGAGTTATACCCACCCAAAGCCAAAACACAAGCATCCCCTGAGAGGTCACACCGGGTCACCCAAAATGACTCGGCTTGCTAGGGGGATCTTATCAATAGGCTACAAAATGGGTCACTCAGTTCTAAGGAGTTAAGACCACACTCCACAGATGGCACAAGCCAAGAATTAAATAATCGCAGGAAAATCGGGGGCGTTACAGTCACTCCCCCTAAAAGAAAGTTTCGTCCCGAAACTTTACGCACAACGCCTCAACTATAGAAGGAAAAGTAACAAGCTAAACATTACAAGAAGAAAACAAACCAAACTAATCAGGGAAACAGTTGAGGGTGAGCCTCCCTCATAGCCGACTCTAACTCCCAAGTCGCGCTTTCCAAACCCTGATTCTTCCATAGAACTTTGACCATCGAGATGGACTTCCTTCGCAGCACCCGATCTTGAGTATCTAAAATGCGGACCGGCACTTCAATAAAAGAGAGATTAGGCTCCAACTGGGGCACAACATCCAGGAATTGCCCACTACTGCGCACACACTTCTGCAATTGGCTTACATGAAATACATTATGAACACCTGAGAAGTTGGCTGGCAAATCCAACCTATAAGCTGACACGCCAATCCGTTCAACAATCTTAAACGGGCCCACATACCTCGGGTCCAATTTACGGTTCTTACCGAACCTCTTAACACCAACCATCGGGGAAACCTTAAGAAACATAAGGTCCCCTACAGAAAACTCCAGGTCCGACCTACGCCGATTGGCGTTCTTTTCATATCTATCCTGAGCTATACGAAGCTTTTCTCAAACAAGCTTCACCGCGACTTCCATCTCCTCGAGCGCATCCGGATCCAACAAGGGTCTCTCACCTGCCTCAACCCAAAACAGGGGGGTTCTGCAGCGCCTCCCATACAAAGCTTCAAACGGAGCCATTTACAAACTTTCTTGATAATTGTTATTGTTTGCAAACTCCATAAGTCGCAATCGCTCATCCCATGCTCCACTGTGGTCTAGAATGTAGCATCTGATCATATCCTCAACTATCTGGTTCACCCGCTCTGTCTGCCCATTGGTCTCTGGGTGGTAAGCAGTAGAATACCTCAGATCCATACCCAAACCCTCCTGCAGACTCTGCCAAAAACGAGAAGTAAACCGGGAGTCTCGATCAGAAATGATGCTAGCAGGCACACTGTGCAATCTGATGACCTCATTCAAGTACAACTCTGCTATCTTATTCATTAGATAGTCAATCTTATACGGCACGAAGTGAGCACACTTCGTCAGTCTATCCACTATTACCCAAACAGAATCAAATCCCCTTGGAGATTTTGGTAAGCCCGCGATGAAGTCCATAGAAATACTTTCCCACTTCCAAGTCGGGATCTCTAGCGGAGTCAACTTTCCACCAGGCCTTCCGTGATCGGCCTTCACATGCTTGCAAGTGTGGCACTCAGCAACAAATCGGGCTATATCACCCTTCATCCCATACCACCAGACAATTTGCTTCAAATCACGATACATCTTAGTAGATCCCGGATGGTAGGCAACACTGGATCCATGAGCCTCTCTGCATACCATACCCCTGATGTCTCCAACAGCAGGGATGTAAAATCTGTCACGATACTTCAAAGTACCCGCATCATCGATGGAAAAATCCGGTAACTCCCCTCTCTCAGTCCCGAGGTATAAGTGCAGAAGGTCTGGATCATCCTTCTGGTATAATCTAGTAAGGGAAATCCAAGACGGCTCTGCCACTGCCAAACTACTCTGCATGCCACAGCATCCCACCGAGATATCCATAAGGAGGAACTCTTCCACTAAATGATCGGCGGAGAGATTAAAGATCTTCCCCGTCTTCAGGCTCTGGGCGTCGGCCACTACATTAGCCTTGCCTGGATGGTACTGGATCTCTACATCATAATCGGCCACATACTCTAGCCACTGTCGCTGGCGCAGACTCAACTCCTTTTGCGTGAACACGTACTTCAGGCTCTTATGATCAGTGAAGATCTTGCACTGAGCCCCATAAAGTAGATGCCTCCACAGCTTCAACGCATAAATTATCGCTGCAAACTCAAGGTCATGCGTAGGGTAATTTCTCTCATGAGTTTTTAATTGCCTTGACCCATACGCAATCACTTTTCCAACTTGCATCAACACGCAACCTATACCAACATGCGAAGCATCCACGTACAAATCATACTCCACACCCTCAGTAGGTAGGGTTAGGACGGGAGCAGAGCACAATCTGTTCTTTAGCTCTAGAAAGGCTTCTTCGCACTTCTCGCTCCAAACAAAGGCCGCGTTATTCTGAGTCAACCTGGTCAAAGGTGAAGCCAGGGTAGAGAAACCCTCCACGAAACTCCTGTAGTAGCCGGCCAACCCTAGGAAGCTTCTGATCTCCTTGGGCGTGCCCGGCCTGCTCCAATCCATCATTGCTGCGACCATTTCCGGGTCGACCGAGATCCCATCCTTGTTCACTATGTGGCCCAGAAACGAGACCTGAGGCAACCAAAATTCGCACTTGCTCAACTTGGCGAATAACTTGTGATTCCTCAACTCCGATAGAACCAAGCGCAGATGCTGTTCATGCTCCTCAGCGCTGCGGGAATAGACCAACACATCATCGAAGAAAACCACAACGAACTTGTCTAGGAAATCCTTGAACACCCGGTTCATCATATCCATGAAAGCTGATGGTGTGTTGGTCAATCCAAACGACATCACCAAGAACTCAAAATGTCCATGCCTTGATCTAAACGCAGTCCGTGGAATATCTGCCTCACGGATCTTGTGCTGATGATAGCCAAAACGAAGATCGATCTTGGAGAACACCGTGCTACCACGCAATTGATCAAATAAGTCATCGATCCTCGGTAGAGGGTACCCGTTTTTAATAGTGACTTTGTTCAACTCCCTGTAGTCAATGCAAAGCCGCATCGACCCAACTTTCTTCTTTACATACAAAACAGGAGCACCCCAAGGCGACAAACTCTGCCTGATAAACCCTTTTTTACAAATAACTCATCTAACTGGACTCGCAACTCCTCTAGCTCACGAGGGGCCATCCGGTATGGCTCCTTAGCAATAGGACGCGTACCCGGTTCCAAATCAATCACAAATTCGACATCCCGATCGAGAGGAAGACCAGGAAGGTCATCAGGAAAAACATCAGCGAAATCACAAACAACGGGAATCTCTTCTAAGCGCGGTATACTAACAGCGGTCCCAACCACCGAGACTAAACAAGCAAAACAACTAGAAAGAAACAACTTCTGAGCACATACCGCAAAAAAGACAGGAGAATCTTGGCACAGATCAGCATACACGCTTCCCGGCTGACCATTGTCCTTGATGAAGTCCAAGCGCTTCCCTTTGCATTGCATGACCGCATCATACTTAGACAGCCAGTCCATGCCCAGAATAACTTCGAAGTCCTCCAGATCAATAATCTTCAAGTCTGTCTTCGCAAGAAAATCTCTTAATAAAACAGGGCAATCTAGAATGCCCAAATCTGATAACACAGACTCACCAGAAGGGAACTTGACGTGGAAGGTATCACGAACTCGATCTAGAGTTAACCGATGTCGCTCCATAAAGGCTCTAGCCACAAATGAGTGGGTAGCGCCGGAGTCGAACAGAACACGCGCCCAGCGGTTCTTCACCTTAAATTTCCCTATAGGAGTATATACAACTAAGGATCTACCAAAACCCAACTGTAACCATTCTAGCAAATAAAACCTTCAAGCTTGAAAAAGAAACAACTAACCTGAGATGACCTGAGTCAAAGCTTGAGCCTCCTCGGAAGATATCACGTTCAGCTTTCCTTTACCCTTGTCCATACGCTGAGGCGGGGGTTGTGCCTGAAGTGGAACTGCATAAAGAGCAGGTTGTACCTGAGGACACCTAGACTTGATGTGACCCTTCTGCCCGCACTGATAACAGACTTTATCCTTGGACCAGCACTGGGTAGCATCATGCCCGGGTCGCTTGCAAACAAAACAGGAAACATCCCTCCTAGGAGCACTCTGAATAGCATGAACTTGCTCCTTCTTATGAGCTGCTGCCTTTTTTAAACACCTCTCAACAGGGTGGCCTAACCGACCACAGAAGCTACACACCACCTTGCTCTTCTTTCCCGAAGCAGCACCGAGTACCTGGGGTTTCTTCTCCTCAACAGACTTCCGCTTGTCCTTCCTCATTTGCTGGCCTCTGCTCTTTGAGGTCTCGATAGCCTCCACCTTCAGAGCATCCTCCACTACCCCTGCATAATTCTCTGATCCATAAGCATTGGTCAACTGCTGCACCTCGCTCCTCAAGCCACCAAGGATTCGCTTGACTCGATCAGCCTCAACACTCACCAACCCAGGAGCAAACCGGCTCAACTTGCTGAACTCTATCTCATACTCACCGACCGTGAGTTGCCTTTGCTTCAGGTGGAGGAAGTCGTTCATAAGACGGTCACGCTCGACCGAAGGCAAGAACTTCCTCAGCAGCATTTCCTTGAACACTTCCCAAGAGAAACCAGCTACCAAGCTCTCCTTTTCTCTAAGCCACCAACTCTTAGCCAAACCCTTGAGCTGATAGGAGGCTATCATCACTCTCTGATCATCTGCAATACTGGAGTACGAGAACATCTCCTCCATGGAGATCAGCCAATCGTCTATGACCATGAAATCTGCCTTCCCATTGTAAGTAGGAGGGTTAAGTCTCTGAAACTGCGAGATGAATGTCATCTCTGCTGGCACAACCACTGGAGGTCTTAGGGGTGCAGGAGGAGGAGGAACAGCTAACCCCCCCCCCCCCCGCAAGGCCTTGCACTCCCTGAGTCTGTCCTGCCACAATTGCCACCAAAGACTGGATCTGGGCTCGCACCTCCACCATCTGCCTGCTCAAGGAATCACAACTCTATCGCAGGCTCTCAATTATCGCATCATTCTGCGCTCCCGATGACTCACCCTCAGATAGGGGGGTCGATCTAGTCAAAGGACGTCTCGCCATCCTAAAATCATAGTAACATTAGACAGATCCTAGTACGACAGCTGCAACTAACTATAAGTACAGACAATACATACATAAATATGAACTTAAAGCTGCTAAACTTGCTCTGGGAGTTTATTTTTTACAAGAATTGATGTTATGCCTTAACCTAGGATGGTTAACCACCACCATACTAACTCTTGTGCCTAGATCGGAAATGCATGACTTATATTATTTTTGACTCGAAAACTTATGTGTGTACATATGTCATCCTGCCAGTCTTTAGCTTGGCATGCTGTGCTTATGCAATGTTATGCAATGCATGTTTGTGCTATGCATTCTAAAAAAAGGCCCTAATGCATGTTATGAGCGGAGTACACATGAAAATGTTATGCATCCCATACTACATAACATCCTCATGCAATGAAAAAGAAAATGAGCTAGTCGCAGCCATGTGGTGAGGTTATGCATCCCATACTACATAACCCTCACATGTTGCCCCTATGGTGGATCCATATACGAACACATATTATGCATCTCATACTACATAATATGCCTCGTATACTTCGTGTTATGCTATGATGTAGTGTTCGTGCTGTTGCCAAGACGTGCTGATAACATATCGGTGTGTGAATGACATGATGCTGAACCACTAATGCAATCAAAAGGGAAGGTTGCCCGACTAACTTGTCAAGCAACCTCCCTATGATACCAAGTGTCACAACCTGCATTTTCTCCGAAGAAAATGGATTATCAGAGTAGGAGAAAACACGCGTCATGATGCCATGTCGAGCAGGGGATAACTGCCGACGCTCAGGCAAACCACTAACAACTATACTTTATGAAAATTCATAAGTTATATGATTAGAAAATCAGTTATATTTTTAAAAGACCGTATCCCTCGGCTCGGTGGATCACCTAGTCCACAATTCAAAAATTATACTTATACGCTGCGGAAAATACTTTATTCAGGTTCGATATCCTAAAACAGTGCATAAGTGTCCCTAGAGGATAACTTATACTATGTAGGACCCTACTTTTGATTTATACTATATATATAGGAAAATGATCTTTTTACGTTGTTTGGAAAATAGTGATGCGTTTAATAAAACATGCTGATCATGAGATATACTTATAATAGTGTTTTTAGGTTTAAAAGTAACTAGCAACCTAGCATAAATCATCCCAAGAGCAAGTAGACTAACTCCAGAAAGGTAGCAGCAAAAAGTAACACATCTAGTATCAAGGTAAAACTACCAGTGGGCGCCAACAAACTGACACGAACCTACTAGCAAGTATGTATGTCTGTAAGAAAAATAGTAAAACTACCTCACAAGACCAAGGAACTAATCTCCACAGTACGAGAGACCACCAGCAATAGCACAGCACAACTAGCTGCCTAATGTGCTACTAACCAGAACCTGAGGCATTCAAATAATAAAAGAATACCTCAGCAAGCTAAACAAGTAAAAGCTGTACGGAAATTATTAGGTTAAAAGGTAAGCAAGAAGAGTAAGCAAACCGAAACAAGCACAACTGTCCAAGACAAGACAAAAAGAAAAGCACTATGTGCGAGGAAATAGCAACAACCCTGTCCAAAAATAAATCCTGCAGAGTTTTCCAGGCTACCATGAGCCCAAACGTTGCAAATTTACAAAGGAAGAAACGTCTAACACCCTAAGCTGTGAGAGATGGTAGTAGCAAAAACAACGCCGATCTGGGTTGGAGGCAAACTCTGTCCCCCAACCATTATTTACAAGAAACAAAGCTCAAGGGTCTACATGTGAAAGCACTAGGGACCTCCCACCCCCTTGCCCAGCCCATACCTGGAGCAAGATAAAAGAAAAGGGTGGCCACGGCTAAATTACACAACACCACCCCCATTAAGAGCTTCAAACCACCACTGCTAACAACAAACCACGATTCCGCCCTTTAGAAAAGAAATATAGCCGACAAGGAACCTCAAAAATCAAGGAATTCACTCGGGGGAGAAAATTGAGGTAAGGGAAAAGCATTGAGATGACTCAACACGGCATGGCGTTGAGTGAGTCCCACTCACTCAACGCCTAAACAGACAGTGGCGTTGAGTGAGCTTGCCTCACTCAACGCCAAAATAGCAATGGCATTGAGTGAGGTTCACTCACTCAACGCCTTCTGCAAAACTGGTTGTGGTGTTGAGTGAGCTAACCTCACTCAACGCCAAAACAGCTATGGCGTTGAGTGAGGTCAACTCCCTCAACACCTTCAGCAACACAGGTTGTGGCGTTGAGTGAGCTAACCTCACTCAACGCCAAAATAGCTATGGCGTTGAGTGAGGTCCACTCCCTCAACGCCTTAGCACTTAACCGCAAAACCCAACTGTGGCGTTGAGTGAGTCCACCTCTCTCAATGCCAAAACAGCTTTGGCGTTGAGTGAGGTCGACTCACTCAATGCCAAAGTACTTAGCCGCGAAAACAAACTGCGACGTTGAGTGTGTCCACCATTCTCAACGATAGAATAGCTTTGGCATTGAGTGAGGTCAACACACACAACGCCAAAGTACTTACCCGCAGGAAAAGGCTGCGACGGTGAGTGAGCCCGCCTCACTCAACGCCTAAACTGCCATGGCGTTGAGTGAGGCACACTCACTCAACGCCATCCGGAAGAGGTCGGCGGGAATGCAGATTGATTCTCGTCAAATCGGCGGGAACGCAGATTGATTCTCGCCAAATCGGCAGGAATCACTAACGATTCTCATCGAAGTCGGCGAGAATCACCAAGTGATTCCCGTCGATTTTGACTTAGAAGGATTCTCTCGCTCAACGCCACACTACTTAGCCGCAAAAGAACATATCAAGGGGCAATGGCGTTGAGTGTGTGCACCACACTCAATGCCAAGTCCCAGCAGACCCGGCGTTGAGTGTGTGCACCACACTCAACCCCAAGACCTGAATCCTCCATCGCTAACTCCAGCAAGTCTATTCCTGTAGTAATATTAATCTAATAGCCAAACACGTTTCTAGGGTTATAATGAAGACTAGCACAATTTTCAAGTTAAAGCTTCTAACTCCTACCCGGCTACAGCTATAGCACAGGAAAAATGCTAACCTAACCCTTACTTCCTTCCCTGGCCCGAGAACAAACAAGCTACAACGAGGGAAAAAGAACAGAGAACATACACGGCTGTTTTGGACAAGGTTCTGTACAGGGAATTTTCTCACAGCAAGCTTAGGCATCATCACCGGTTCTTGCACAGGAAGAGAAAGCATCTATTGTACAGGAAAGGAAACAGGCTATGGATAAAGCAATGCTCGGTTGTATCAAATAGTCTAACTGGGCATATAAGAAAATAGGAAAACTAAATGGCAAGGGTAAGAGTACCAGTTGCCTCGATTTTCAGCGGAGCTTGGTCGGCCTCCCTTATCCTCACTCGGTACCAACAGCAGCAACACCTAAAGCAGAAATCTGAAGCTTTAATGACGGAAACGGACAACCCTAGAAAATCGAGTCGTTTAGAAACACCACAAAAACTGAATTTCATACCGTAGGAATGAAGGTTTAGGCGAGAGCAATCCAAATCCGCTTTCGGAATCGAATTCCGTCCACAAACGCTCCTGGAATCGGCGTCCGAAGGGGAGCAGTTCCTGCGGTTTCTCTGCTTTCCGCGAACAGGCGCGGACTGGTTCGGTCTTTCGGGAAGATGAACAGGAGCTGTTTCCTCTTAAGTCTAAACTATCCTATATATAGCATCCTCTTAATCTTAATTAACTAATCAATTAATTAAGGCTAAAAATGACAAGGCAAAACCGCCAAGCATCCGCACCCTTTCAAAATAATTATTAATATTATATTTATTAAATAGTTTTATTTTTTTCATAAAATACAAAACGACGCGAAAACCGAACACCCTCATAATTCGACGAAATTCGCTGTAGCTAAATATCCACGCTACGAACACAACGACGAAGTCGAAATTAACTTTCGACGAACAGAACTCGAGTTATACCCACCCAAAGCCAAAACACAAGCATCCCCTTAGAGGCCACACCGGGTCACCCAAAACGACTCGGCTTGCTAGGGAGATCTTATCAGTAAGCTACAAAATGGGCCACTCAGTTCTAAGGAGTTAAGATTACACTCCACAGATGGAACAAGCCAAGAATTAAATAATCGCAGGAAAATCGGGGGCATTACATCTAGAGCATACACCTCCTCCCTCTCTTGCCTGTGGCCTCTGCCCAGATATCCTCGTCCTCGGTCGTGTCTTCGGACACCAAACTGTCGGGGAGGTGGGGCACCCTGAACTGCTGGTGGGGGTGCTCGCCTCATAGGACAATTTCTCTTAAAATGCCCCGGCTGATTGCACTGGAAGCATACTGGTGCCTGCTCTGCTATCCTCGGCATCTGTAAGGGTTGGGGAGCCAAGACCCCCTAATTCCTCTGCTCCTGTCCAATCTCCTGACGGGGTTGATCCCCATTCCTTCTTTCCCCAATGACCTGGACTCGAGGATGGTCTCTACGACCTCCAATCACTGCATCGTCAGCCGATCTCTTCCGACTCTTGACTGTAAGCTGACCCGCTTCTCTTTTCTTGGCCATTTCCAGAATCCTGGCCAAGCTTCCCTCAGAGACGAAGAGGAGGGCATGTCTCATGTCGTCTTGCAGCCCCTTATAGAACCTTATGGCATAGACATCAGACTTTCTTTGGCTAAGTGTCCCACACCGCCGAGTCAACGTATTGACGTCGGTGTGAACGACCGCCAATACCGAAGACCCACCACCTTATTCTGTATCAAAAACCTTCCGAGCCACCGGCTCCCCGGACTATCTAGTCCGTGCACCTACCTTCCGAACCTACCGTCCGGATGGCAATCAAACTAACCAAGTCAACCTCCCGAGCTACCGAGGTGTGTGAATGTGAAACCCTAGTCATACTAGTTGCTCTTTTAGTTTATTATTCCTACAGTTTACGTTAGCCCAGGACTGCCCTCGGCATACCCCGTGAAGGGCTCTCAAAGGGCACTAGGAACTATAATGGTAGTTGAAGCCCATCATTCCCTTTCGCAAGGCACTTAATATTATTGGTTATTACCCTTATCCCGATCCATTTTAATATTATACTATGTTGGGTACATTGAAAAATGTGTACCGGATTTGGAGAAGCCTCACCTAACTCAATGATATACATCAAGGTGTATTTGATGGAATGTTGAATTGAATGTGCAGGTTAAAGAAATGCAGGAAAATATTTTAAGTACAAGTGTCGACACTAGTGAAAGACTTGTATCGACACACAGGACTTGTGTCGACACACAGAAATTCTGTCAGCAGCAGTTGTGTCGACACACAGGACTTGTGTCGACACACACTCAACACCAGCTATGTTGAAGATTAGCAGCAGTTGTGTCGACACACGGGACTTGTGTCGACACACACTCAACACCAGCTATATTGAAGACTAGAAGTAGTTGTGTCGATACACAGGACTTGTGTCAACACACACTCAAAGAAATCTGTCAACAACAGCTATACTGAGATTGGAAGGCTTGTGTCGACACAGACTCAAAGAAATCTGCAAACAGAAGCTGTGTCGAGAACAGAAGCATTTGTGTCGACACACAGGACTTGTGTCGACAAATCCAACAAAAGCTGTGTCGAGAAGATAAAGTATGACTGTGTCGACAATATAGGAGCTGTGTCGACACCTTCAAGACTTGTGTCGACACATGGTCTATCTGTGTTGACACAGTTGGAGTTGTCTCAACGCCCTTTTCTGCTGAGATAGAAGTTCAAGGAGGAGTCAGTTGTCAAGACTGAAGACCTGACAGCTGTCATAAGTAACAAAGCTGACACATCTGTCAGAGCTGTTAGAAGGCCGTTATAAACTGGATCAGCCGGTAACCTTGGATGGATTCTATATATAGACCTATTCTATCACAATCAGAAGTAACTGTAATAAAGAACAAGTGAGGGGGAACAAGAGACAAACCCAGAAGAAGGCAGATCCTGAAGAGTCTGCAAGAAAAATTCAGATCTTATTCTGAATTCAAGAAGGAAGCTGGATTGAAGATCAACTCCAACTCTAATTGAAGATCAACCTTACTTAGTATAAATTCAAGAAGCTTTGGAGAAGCTAAGACAGGGTTGATCTAAAGTAACCAGTTCTATCAAGAACTGATCAAGAAGCATTCACCCTATTCTCTTTCTATCAGGGTGAATACTTTATTATTTCAAACAATTAATTTCTTTGTAAGATCTTATATATATCTGAGTTGTAAGCCTAAATTTATAAAGGTTGATGTAGGGTTGTTGCCTGAGGTAGGATTCTTGGGAAGGATCTGAGGTGTAGGATCTGGTTGATCTGAGTTATAGGCCTGGTGGATAAGGCTGAGGTAGGGTTATTACCTGAGGTAGGAGTCTTGAGAAGATTCTGAGTTGTAGGACTTGAAAAGTCTGAGCTGTAGGAACAATTTGGGTTTTGAGTTGTAAGATCCGTGGATCTGAGATAGTGGAAGGAAGTTTGGTCGAATCCAGTACTCTGTTGGATAGGTGAAGGGGGAGAGTGGACGTACCCATAAATTGGGGAACCACTATAAACCATTGTGTACTGTGTTGTGAACTTGCTGTGATTGTTTGTGCTGTGATTATTTTACTATGCTTTAACATTGTTAATTTCCTGAGTTGATTAAAAGGATTTGAACATATTCACCCCCCCCCCTCTAGGTGTTTAGGGTCTATCAACCTAATCTTTCAAATGGTATCAGAGGGAGGTTGACTCAAATATAGACCTAATAGTCTGAGTAGATCTCCAAGGCAATTAACTGATTAGCCAGAATGGGTTCAAGTGAAAATCAAAAGGAACTTGGATCCATGAAACTACCTATCTGCAGGAAAGAGAAGTTTGGTATTTGGAAAGAAAGGGTCAGATTGTTCATGGAAGCATCTGATCCAAGAATTTACATCACAGTTTTGGAAGGTCCTTTTATTCCTATGAACATATCCGTTCTTGATGCAAATCTCAAAACACCAAAGAGCTATTCTGAAATGACTAAGGAAGAGATCATCCTAGCTACCTTAGACAAGAGAGCACAAAACATAATTGTGAGTGTCATAGATGATTCTACATTTTAGAATCTGGTTCAATGCAAAACCTCCAAGGAGATGTGAGATACCTTGATTGTCTACATGGAGGGGACTGAATAAGTTAGAGAGGATAGAGAGTCCATGCTGAATCAAGAATATGAGAGCTTCAGACAAGCAAGGTCAGATAGTATAGCAGAATGTTACAAGAAGTTCTTTAGAATTGTAAATGAGTTAATGACCCATGGAAGAGTCTTTAGCACATATGAACTGAATGACAAGTTACTCAGGTCACTAACCTAGGACTGGGATACAAAAATATGTGCCATCAGAGAAGTGTCCAGGCTTGTTGATACACCTCCACCAACCCTGTTTAGTAAACTGTTATCTTATGAGATGCAACTCACTGCCAGAAAGGAGGAGAAGAAAAGCAATATGTCTAAATACAAAGAAAGGTCAGTTTCCTTCAAGGCTGAAGCCACAATAAAGAGCAGGAGAAAGTCACCTTCTCATCCTAAGAAAATTGTTGAAGTTGAACTAGAAGATACTGACATCAACACTTCAGACAGCCACAATTCTGATGAGGAATTTGTTGCCTTTACAAGGCAGTTTCAAAGGTTCATGAAGAAGAAAAAATAGAGAACCAAGCCATCTTCATCTTCCTCCAAGGATGACTATTACAAGAAGAAGAAGACTTCTAAGGATGACAGGCATGACTCTAATCCTAGTAAAATAACTTTTTCTAAAATTGTTTGCTATTGTTGCAACAGGCCAGGACATGTCATAGCTGAATGTCCTGATAAAAGAAAGGAGTCTAAGGATAACCAGAAGCATCAGAATAAAGGCAAGAAGGAGAGATCCCTTGTTGCCCAGAAGCAGAAGAGTTGGACTGACTCTTCATCATCCGAATCTGGAGAAAGGGATGAAGCAGAAGCCTATATCGGATTGTTCTCTACAGAAGAGGATCCTGTAGAATCTGAATTCTTGCAAATGCTAGATTCTATCAATGGATATGAAGAATATTATTGTAGAGGGCTGATGGATCTATCTGAGGAAGATCAGTGACAGGATCAGCCTGGTCCCAGTAAGGTATACAATCCATCCTTAGCTTCGGAGTATTATACTGGATCAGAATCAGAAGCATCTGCATCAAGAGATGTGGATGGTTCTAAATCTGAAGGGGATGTTCATCAATTAATTGATGAGTATGGTGGTCTATTGCAAGCCCTTAAGAGAAGCGGATTCCTTGTCAAGAAGCAGACTGAGGAAATTATATATCTCAAACTGGCTGCATCAGATTCAGCAAAGATGTTGGATTTGAAATTGAATGAGGTTGTCAAACTGAAAAACATAATTGTTATTCAGATGGGTACAATCACTTTCAAAAATAATCACATCAAGAATCTGGAAGTAAGACTTCAGAAAGAAATGGATCTAGTGGCTAAATTCTCTAAGCCAAAGTCAGTCTTACCCATAATTGATAATTTCATCTCCCAAAAGGGTAAGACAGGATTAGGCTTTAAAGGAAGAACAAGGGCAGCCAATTCTCAAAGAAAAGGCAAAGCCCCCATTCAACCACTAGCCTTCAAACCCCCTATTTCTTTTAGGAAAGTTATGCAACCTACTAACAGGTATGATCATGACATCACTCATGTTCACTGTAAGTATGGTGATCTGAATGGCAAGGGTGCAAATGCTAATAGGGCACCCCATGAGCAAACCTATCAGGTTCTTAAGGAATCCTTAGTATTTGCTGCTCTAGCACCTGCATTTAAAAGGACTGCAGACAACAATATTGTTAAGCATGTACTTAAGAAAAGGTACAACAGATTTGAGTATTGGTGTTGTGGCAAGGTGAGCCACATTGCCATTGACGGTTGGTTCAATGCTAGTATTCAGAATAAGGCTAGCTTACCTATCAGAAAGGCTGCAGGTAAGCATGTCAAAAATCAAACTAACCTGAACCTAGGACCCAATAACTATTGGGGTTCTAAGGATAGGTAATTTTATTTAATGCAAGTGAGTCCAAGTGACCATACCCCTATATGGTACTTGGACAGTGGATTTTCCAGGCACATGACTAGAACAATAAGAATGCTGAAGGACTATTCCCCTATAGAAGATGGACTCAAAGTGATCTTTGGTGGATTTGAAAAAGGAGTCATCAAAGGGTTTGGTAACATTTCCTGTAACTCTATCACTATCAATCAAGTGGCTTATGTGAAAGGTCTAAAACATAACCTAATTAGCATAAGTCAACTTAGTGATCTTGGTTATGACACTTCTTTCCTCAAGGGTGTGTGCCAAATAAGAAGGTCAAGTGATCAAGAGATCATTATGACAGGCACTAGGAAACAAAATGTTTATTGTCTTAACATTGATTGTGAGAATAAGTACTCACCTATCTGTCTAGTTGCAGATGAAAAAGCATCTCATTATATCCAATGGAACAAGAGGCTAGCTCACTTGAACTATAAGTCAGTAGGCCAACTCTTTAGTTTGGAGTTAGTGAGGAATGGTCCTCAAGTCAAGTGCATTTATGAGGGTGTGTGTTCAGCTTGCCAAAAGGGAAAACAGACCAATACCTCTTTCCATTGACATGATACCAAAGATTCTATAAGATGTCTATACCTCTTGCAAATGAATCTATTTGGTCCTATGCCAGTTCATAATCTAGGTAGGAAAGTCTACACATTTGTAGTTGTGGATGACTATTCTAGATTTACATGAGTTTTCTTTTTGAGGCAGAAATATGAAACCCCAACTGTTTTCCAGAATTTTGTTAGACAAATTCAGAATGAACTTAACAATTCAGTGGTTAAAATCAGAAATGACCACGGGACTGAATTTCAGTCTTAATGTATGACAAAGTTCTGTGAAGAATTTGGGATTCATCAGGAGTTCTCCTCACCTAGAACTCCCCAGCAAAATGGAGTTGCTGAAAGAAAGAATATGACTCTTATTGAGGCAAGTAGAACTCTACTAAGTGACACTTCTCTCCCTGAATACTTCTGGGTTGAGGCAGTAAACATTGCATGTCATGTTCTCAATGGAGCTTCCATCAACAAGAGACACAAGAAGACTCCCTATGAGATTATGAAAGGCAGAAAACCAAACATATCCTACTTTAGGATCTTTGGTAGAAAATGTTATGTTCTGAATAATGGCAAGCATTATCTAACTAAGTTTGCTGCCAAATCTCTAGAAGGGATATTTGTTGGGTACAACAATAACAGTAGAACATACAGAATCTACAACTTGACTACACAAGTTATAGAAGAATCTGTCCATGTAGTTTTTGATGATTCTATGCTTATTAACTGTGAGTTATCTAGTACTTCTTTTAGCCCTACAAGTTTGAAGAAAAAGATGGACAAGCTTACTATTAGTGAAGACCAACCTACAAGTCAGGATGAAGAAAATGATGGATGCTGTCCAGGGGGAGTACAAGACTCACTGAATGAAGATGAATACAATGGAGTTCATCTAGGTGAGGACAATGGAGAAGACCAAGAGGTGGACATACTTCCTACAACAAGAAGATATTTGAAGGATCATCCATCACACAAAATCATTGGTGATGCAAGTCATGGAGTTCTGACCAGAAGCAAAAGCATGAACACAGTTCTCTGTTCAAGCTTCTTGTCCCAGTTGGAACTTAAGAAGTTTAAAGAGGCCATACAAGACACAAATTGGATTGATGCCATGCAGGAAGAGCTAAATCAATTCAGAAGATGTAAAGTCTGGGAGTTAGTTCCTAAACCTAAGAATCACAATATCATAGGAACTAAGTGGATCTATAGGTACAAGCTAGATGAAAATGACATCATAGTCAAAAACAAAGCTAGAATGGTAGCAAAGATCTATAGACAAGAAGAAGGGATAGACTTTGATCAGACATTTGCCCCAGTGATAAGGTTGGAAGCAATAAGACTGTTCCTGGCTTATGTAGCTTATCAAGGGTTCAAAGTATTCCAAATGGATGTCAAGTCAGCTTTTCTAAATGAAGACTTGAAGGAATAAGTATATGTAGAACAACCATCAGGTTTTGTTGATTCTCATTATCCTAACTATGTTTATAGGCTTAAGAAAGCTCTATATGGATTGAAATAAGCCCCTAGGGCTTGGTATGAAACTTTTTCTGCCTTCCTTATTGAGAATAAATTCTCAAGAGGGAAATAGACAAGACTCTATTCTTTAGGGAATCAAAATGCAAGATCATCCTAGTCTAGATATATGTTGATGACATTATCTTTAGATCAACTGAATACAACCTTTGTAGTAAGTTTGTCAAACTTATGCAAGGGAAGTTTGAGATGAGCAGCATGGGTGAGCTAAAATTCTTCTTGGGACTCTAAGTTAGACAAAATGATGATGGATTATCCATATCTCAGTCTAAGTTCACCAAGGAGTTAATAAAGAAATATGGCATGCAGACAACCTCCACCATGAATACTCCAATGGGGACAAGTATGCATATAAGCAAAGATGAAGCAGGAAAACCTGTTGATGAGTCTTTGTATAGAGGGATAATTGGCTCCCTATTTTACTTGACTGCTAGTAGACCTGACATCATGTATGCTACATGTGTCTGTGCTAGGTACCAAGTCTACCCTAAGGAATCTCATTATTCTGCTGTCAAGAGAATTCTGAGATATCTTAAGGGCACACCTAATCTAGGTCTTTGGTACCCTAAGAATAGAGATTTCTTACTAACAGGTTTTTCAGATGCAGACTTTGCAGGCTGCAAAGAAGATAGGAAAAGCACCACTGGCACATGTCAGTTCCTAGGTGGAAGGTTGGTGTCATGGAGAAGCAAAAAGCAGACAAGTGTAGCTATTTCCACTGCTGAATCAGAGTATGTAGCTGCAGGCAGTTGCTGTGCACAGTTGTTGTGGATACAACATCAACTTGAAAACTATGATATCAAGGTAAGTAGAATTTCATTATATTGTGACTCTACTAGTGTTATTTCTATAACTAGAAATCCTGTTTCACATAGCGCAACTAAGCAAATAGAAATCAAGTTTCACTTCATCAGAGAACATGTTGAAAAAGAAGACATAAGTCTAGAATTTGTCAACATTAATAATCAAGTTATTGATATATTTACAAAACCTCTGGATGAAAGTAAATTCAATCGTTTTAAAATTGAATTAGGTATGTTGAACCTAGAATGAGATATTTAGTCAACATAAAACTTCCTCAAGAAATTTTGCTAAGTTAGAAAGTTTGTGTCGACACAAGCTAACTATGTCGACACTATCAGCAGGTTGTGTCGACAAAGAAACAGACTATGTCGACACAGAAATAAAATCTGTGTCGATAGACAAAGTCAGCGTCGACACAACTCTATCGAGACCATGTATTAGAAGATTTTTGTGTTGACACACAAAAATCTATGTCGACACATAGACATGTCGGCACTTACAGTGTTCTATCGAGAATTCATTAGTCTATGTCGACACATGCAAAAGTATGTCGACGCATAGACATGCCGACTTCAACAAAGTTTTGTCGAGATCTAGTTCATCTATGTCGACACATGTAAAGTTTTGTCGACTAGTTTATTCCTAAGTTAGGCGCGTCATTTGACCTACCCTTTACAAGCACACTATAAATAGGAGAAGACAAAATCTGGCTGATTGTGCTTTCAGAACTCTCGACTCTAGACTTTATGTCGACAAGAAAATTTTCCATCGACTCTCTTCTTTCTCGTTTACTAATGGCGCCATAACAGGAAGACAAGATCAATGAAGGACATGAACTAGTACGTAAGGCGTTCGAGGCTGCCTCGCCAGACATCAAGGGGGTGATTACCCTAATCGCAGAAAATGGATTGGAATACTTGGTCTTTGAACCTACAAGGATATGGAAGAAAGAGGTTCTTGAATTTTACTCTTCCGCAACAATGGATTCTCAAGGAAAGAAGTGGAAGTCCACTGTAAATGGTTCTACAGTAAAACTCTCCCAGAAGAATATCAGAAAGTCACTTCAGCTTCCAAAAATTAAGGAAGAAGAAGATATCACATCTTCCATGACAAGGGATGCACTCCAATGGTGTGGGCTGGATCCCAATACCAAGATTGGTTCTTCAATGACCAGAAAGGGAATGAATTCCCAAGGTAAATTCCTGTCAGAAATAATAAGCAAAGCCATTCTCTATAAAACTGGAGGACATGATAGGATCTCTGCCTACATATTCAAACTCATGACCAGAGTTATCTTCAAAGTGAAAACAGACTAATCCAATGTAATTTTTGACAAGATCAAAGAAAGTGCCAAGAAGCCAAATCTGGGTAGAATATTGAGCTTGTATCTGGCTTCCACCATCCCAGAGGTGATGAATCAAATTTCAGGAACCAAGATAAATCACATGAGAAGAATGGATTTGAGAACACTATCAAGGTGGGATAGAGTTTTAACCAAAGATGTTTCTACTCCACTGAAACCAGTGAAGAAAGATAGAAAAAGAAAACTATCACCCAGGAAGCAGAATCTTCCAGTGATTCTGAAGAGCAGGTTGTCTTCAGCTCAGATGAAGAACAACAAAGAAAATCACCTACACCATAACCAGATAAATAAGCTCAAGCCCAAGGGGAGGACATCCAAACTAATGACACTCAGGTGGTATCATCTCCAGGGGGAGAAAATAATGAAACTTCAGTTGTTCAAGACCCTGAACAATCACAGCTGTTTGCCCAAGGGGGAGTTATTGCTGAAGTTGCTCTAGAGAGTGAGTATGCAACTGATACTGTTCTAAACATAGTATCAGAAATCAACAATGCATCAACAGTCATCTCTGAGACAGAAGCACATGATGTGCATATGCCAGATCCAAATCAAGATGAGCACCTCCACTCATCCATCTTATAGAAAACCCTGTACAAGGATCTTGATGTCCAGGGAGAACCATTTATTGGACAGGAGAAAATTATACCTCCTATTCAAATGCAGCAAGAGGTAACTTTGGAAGAATTGTTTCTTGGCCTCTAAGATGAAAAGATTGAGGGGGAGCTGCCAAGGACTGAGGGGGAGAAGCAACTACATGCCTCCAACCCTAAGGATACTGTGGATATAGAAAGTTCCTAAAATTCTTCTTATGATGAAGAAGCTTCCAAGGCTAAGAAAAGTAAGTTGGTGGCTCTCAGGAAAAGAAGCACATGCTATAAGAAAGCCTTTTAAACAGTGCCTCAAGCATCTGCTCCAAGAATAGACTAGAATTCTCTTCTAATACAACTGAAAGTCAAATTGGATGAGCAAAGACTTTCTTTGGACAAGTATGTGGTTGAGTCCCATAAAGAAGTGCAGTTCCAGCTAGCCCAGGATATCAAATCCATAAGATTTGAAGTCAATCAGAACAAAAAGGAGATGATAGATTGCTTTCATAAGGTAGGTAATATTGTAGTATACTTGGCTGAGCAACAACAGCTGATAAAGACTGGAGTTGAAGACATTGCAGTCAAGCAAAAATATATTCTAGAAAATCAATTTAGATCAAATGAAAATCTCAAGGACTCACGTGATGAAATTCTCAAAAAACTGAGAAGTATTGCTACTGATTTAAAACTGAAGTATCCAAGCAAATCCAAGAAGATCTAGTTGCTGTACAAATAACCATTCAGGAATCTCAAAAGGCTATTTCTGATCACCTGAACAAATTTAGAGCCTACTACAAAGAAGGTACAGAATATCTGGCTGATCAAGTAAGGTTTCAAAAGGATGATCTGAGAGATCATATGGCCAGAGAAGTCATAAAGGGGGAGAGAGTGTTAGTCAAAGCCAGCTCTGATCATGCTAAATGGGTATCTAATACCATCAGAGCTACTCTTGGATATCCACCTCTTTGTGATGAAGATAACACTACTGAATCTGGTATTCAACCTGCTCACATTGAAGGGGTTCAGTAGGAAGTTGCACAAGTCATCTATCCTCCATCAGATTTTGAAGCAGTACAGCAGGAAGTACATAAAATATATAGCCCTCCATAGGAGGCACATAATGTTATTATTGAAAAAGCTGAAATGTTTGAGCTGCTAAGGATGCTCAGAAAGAGGCTCAACTTTCTAAGAAAAGATTTAGAGAACAGACAGAATTAAAGCCTAATTTTGAGCAATGGAGTCTAACCTCCAGAAATATCATTCTTACTGCCTGGAAATCTATAAAAGACAATATACATGATAGAGGCAAATGGTACTCTGAATAAGAATGGAGAAAGTATCAGAAGAGGTAATATGTCATACATTAGTTCAGAAGGGATATCAAAGCTGGAAAGTTACCTACGAACTCTGTGGAGCCTAACAAGTACTTTCCAAAGCCTTATCATTACTTTAAAAGGCAGAAGATTAAGGCTGAAGAGCTCAAAAAGAAAGATCTGAAAGGGAAGAAGCCAGCTGATAATTTAGAAACCAATGTGCAAGCAAAGATAAAATCTGGCAAAGGAATTGTGATCAAGGAGCCTGATCAATCTTAGGGATAGATAGGCTATTCTTAGAACTATGTAAATTTTGTTCTAAACAATTTTGTAAATCAAACACTTATTCCTGATTAATGAATGTTATCATATTCTGTGATGATAATAAATATTATTCCTTGCTATTTCTATTTATGAGTTACCCTGCCTGTGAAATGATAATATACATCTTCTTTATTTTATTATAAGTGGTCTATATCATTGACTAAGGGTTATGACTTCTCCAAATAGGGGGAGATTATTGGGTACATTGGAAAATGTGTACCATATTTGGAGAAGCCTCACCTAACTTAATGATATACATCAAGGTGTATTTGATGTAATGTTAAGTTTGAATATGCAGGTTAAAGAAATGTAGGAAAATATTCTAACTACAAGTGTCGACACTGGTGAAGGACTTGTGTCGACACCAGAAGCAAGATTGTGTCGACACACACGACTTATGTCGACACACAGAAATTCTGTCAGCAGCAGTTGTGTCGACACACAGGACTTGTGTCGACACACACTCAACACCAGCTATGTAAATGATCAGCAGCAGTTGTGTTGACACACAGGACTTGTGTCAACACACACTCAACACCAGCTATGTTGAAGACCAGAAGTAGTTGTGCCGACACATAGGACTTGTGTCGACACACACTCAAAGAAATCTGTCAATAACAGCTATACTGAGATTAGAAGGCTTGTGTCGACACACAAGACTTGTGTCGACACACACTCGAAGAAATCTGTCAACAGAAGCTGTGTCGAGAACAGAAGCAGTTGTGTCGACACACAGGACTTATGTCGACACATCCAACAGAAGTTGTGTCAAGAAGATAAAGTATGACTGTGTCGACAATGTGGGAGCTGTGTCGACACCTTCAAGACTTGTGTCGACACATGGTCTATTTATGTCGACACATTTGGAGTTGTCTCAACGTCCTTTTCTGCTAAGATAGAAGTTCAAGGAGGAGTCAGTTGTCAAGACTGAAGACCTGACAATTGTCATAAGTAACAAAGCTGACACATCTGTTAGAGCTGTTAGAAGGTCATTATAAATCGGATCAGCCGGTAACCTTGTATGGACTCTATATATAGACCTATTCTATCACAATCAGAAGTAACTATAATAAAGAACAAGTGAGGGGGAACAAGAGACTAACCTAGAAGAAGGCAGATCCTGAAGAGTCTGCAAGAAAAATTCAGATCTTATTCTGAATTCAAGAAGGAAGCTGGATTGAAGATCAACTCCAACTCCAATTGAAGATCAACCTTACTTGGTACAAATTCAAGAAGCTTTGGAGAAGCTAAGACAGGTTGGATCTAAAGTAATCAGTTCTATCAAGAACTGATCAAGAAGCATTCACCCTATTCTCTTTCTATCAGGGTGAATATTTTATTGTTTTAAACAATTAATTTCCTTATAAGATCTTATATAGATCTGAGTTGTAAGCCAAAATTTATAAAGGTTGAGGTAGGGTTTTTGTCTGAGGTAGGATTCTTGGGAAGGATCTGAGGTGTAGGATCTGGTTGATCTGAGTTGTAGGCCTGGTGGTTAAGGCTGAGGTAGGGTTGTTGCCTGAGGTAGGAGTCTTGAGAAGATTCTGAGTTGTAGTACTTGAAAAAGTCTGAGCTATAGGACTCAGTTGGGTTCTGAGTTGTAAGATCTATGGATCTGAGATAGTGGAAGGAAGTTTGGTCGAATCCAGTATTCTGCTGGATAGGTGAAGAGGGAGAGTGGACGTACCCATAAATTGGGGAATCACTATAAACCATTGTGTACTGTGCTGTGAACTTGTTGTGATTGTTTGTGTTGTGATTATTTTACTATGCTTTAACATTATTAATTGCCTAAGTTGATTAAAAGGATTTGAACTTATTCACCCCCCCCCCCTCTAGGTGTTTAGGGTCTATCAACCTAATCTTTTATACTGGATCTAACCCTAGTGTATTTGGCTCTTCCTCTTCACGAAAAAGGTGATCCTTCGTCGATGCCGGACACCAATTAACATTATACATTCCAACACTCTACCCCTCCTATTCACTTTCCAAATCAATACACTAATATGCCATCTCCCTAAGATCATTTTGCACCATAATATGATTCCTGCAGTTTTTACTAAACGCAGACCATCCTAAGCTACATGATGTATACAATGGGAAGTACCCAAAATGTTTATCCAAATATCATAAGCTATTTACTGGGAGTCTATCATGACATGATTAGGTTAAATCCAGTAATTCATAATTTTTCTAATTTGTTTGATATTTATTAATTTCTTTCCAAACTAATCCATGCTTGAATTGAACATGATGTACAATAGTTTCTCAAGTAATAGCCACCAAAAATTTATGAACATTCGATAACAGAGAATTAACAATACATATCAAATTTCATAATTTTTCTTAAATGCTTTGACTTCTAACTAATTAATCAATTGTAATTCCACCAATCAAGGATAAAGAAGGAAGTACTACAATTTATCATTAGAAAATTACAGAAAAAATACTGAATTTAAGGGTGACCAAATAGGACCTCTGAGCAAATATTATAATTTTTCAAGCCTACTAAGTACCAAAATTAATTCAAATTATTTTACCTTGAAAAATATCACTTTGTGAAGCAACCCATATAACAAGAATTCCAAAAATTCCATAAAAATTTACAAAGATTTATAACATCATAAAAGGTCCTCTGACTAAATGTCATAAGATTCCAGTGAGTGGCTAAATCATAAGAAATTCCTAAGTAGATAGTACAATTTGATGGTTTGTAAATGAAGTACTATATTTATTGATCTAAAAATCCATAACAAAATTCCCAGATATGAATATCCCTATGAAAACACTCCTACCAAATTTTCACTAAGGATCAAGGTAATATGACCCATTATAAAATTCCTAGGGTGTAAAGACCTAAATACTTATTAAGTGGTTTATGAGGGGTATTTGTGTCCAACTACTACCCAATCACTTCCTAGGGCATTTCACCACCCTACAATTATTTTCTCTAAATACCAAGTTCATACAAGGACATATCACCTTATGTCCTTCACAAACCCCCAATGTCCAACCTTAGGGTTTGAACTAGGGTCCTAGGGCTAACCCAGCCCAATCCATCTCAAACTCTTTGATAGGGTGTTTTTACTGACCATGGGGCTCTGGCCAAGGTCCCAACCCATTTGGGTGAGAATTGGCCCTTCCATGCCCAAAATATTCCTTGCCCTAATTTACCCCTTAGGAGACCAAACTTTGGTCATACCAAAACATATTCAAATCAAACCCAATTGGACTGAGATTTTTACCAGAGCCTTAAGATATCCCCTAAGATCACCCTACAAAATTTTGGGGGGTTTTTGAGTTATTTGAGACACCTAAATAAATTGTATATGGATTATTAAATTTTTCTAAAAATTATGGGAAAATGTTTTCCAAAAATCCTCCTTTTTGGATATGTTCTAGGTATAGGTAATAGTGAACCCCATCAAAAATTTCAAGTCATTTGGATGGCTGGGTTTGTGGGAGAACTCAAAATACTATTTGGTCAAGCTTAGGTATAGACCCCACCAAACTTGGCGTTGTGGTCAAACCACTTACCCAAATGGATTCAATTAAATTTTAAATAAAACTAGACTTCACGACCTACCACTTTCATGTTGGTCATCTTTCCTGTAGAGTGGCCTATGTATTTTTAATATTTAATTTAAAACTATCCAGTAAATAGGGCAGAAATTACAATAAAAGGAATTAATAAGTTAACCTAGCACAATTCTTAAAGCAGATCTATCGTCTACTGGTCATCTTCTTCCTCTAGCCAAGGGTCGTGATTACCCCGACCTGGAGCGTATTCCAGGTGCTGCCGCCGGCCATCCAGCCTATTCCCTGGCCGGCCACCGCCACCACCACCTCTATTGAGGTGGTGGCCATCGCCGGGCGGCGGCGCATCCACCGAAGGGGAGGAATCCGGCGAACCCGACGGTTCGTTTTTGTGGAAAACCCAGGAAGAAAACCTCTTCCTGATCGGGCTCAACTGAGCCCGATTCTTAGTCCTAAAGAAAGTTACGATCTACCCGTAGAGAGAGAGGAGGGGAGAACCTTGTTCGCGGGCTGGAGACGTGCCGATCGACGGAAGGCCATTAGCAGTGGAGGTGTCGTCGGCGCTCTTCAACACACACAGAAATCTCTCTTCTCCTTCGGGAAAAGTGTGGAAACGAAGGCTTGGAGTATTGTGAAGCTTTTAAATCAGTAAAATGAGGGAGGGGAGGGGTCTAACTGGTGGTGGCCATTAATGGTCCTTTAAAGAGAATTCGGCCATGGTGGTGGGGGGAATGAACATGGCTCAATCCAGCCAAGTAACGGCTGGAAACTCCTCCTCTTCCCTAGAGGAGTTGAACCCAGCCATAAAAGATGAGTGGAAGAAGGCCAAGGCATCAAGTGCCATTAATGGCCATGAAAGCCGGTTCTCGGCCATGGCTGAAGCCTTCTCTCTCCATTTTCATAACCGTCGGCCATGTGGCATTTCTTCCACTTGACCGGTTAATATTTATTCAAATAAGTCTTAAATAGGTCTTAATAAAAGAAACGGCTAAATAACACATCCTGGCCCACTTCCCGAAACGGTCCGGTTCAACCGAACCAGCACACATGCCAACATTGCCAAAAATAATCTAAGTCATATGGCGTTGAGTGCACTCGATGCTCTCGACGCCATTCAGCCTTTGGCGTCGAGTGCACTCGACGTCATTCTACCAATGGCTTTGAGTTCACTCAACGCCTAAATTTGGCAGAAAAACTCTAAGTGAAAACGGTGTTAAGTGCACTCGACGCACTCAACGCCATCCAACCTATGGCGTTGAGTGCACTCAACACCCGCCCCAAAATCCTCCCTGAATATGATGGCGTTGAGTGCACTCGACGCACTCAACGTCATTCGGCCTATGGCGTTGAGTGCACTCGACGCACTCAACGCCTGAGTCCCAAGGTCTTCCTGAATAAGATGGCGTTGAGTGCACTCGAAGCACTCAACGCCATTCGGCCCATGGCGTTGAGTGCACTCGACGCACTCAACGCCCGAGCCCAAAATCTGTTTTAAGTGAATATCTGATCTACTACTTGCAGACCAAGGTGATTTTCACCTTGAGCCTGAGTCACTTGGCCTCCTTGGGCTTTTTAGGGTTTTGTCATGACTTAGTCATGACAAAACCACTCCTAGGGGGTCTAATTGGAAATGGGATGTTACCCTGTGGAGGCGAGATCATAGGCAGTCCTTCTACCATCTTGGAATGAGATAGTATCTTCAGGCCTGTGAACCCTAGATGGCCCATCCGGTGGTGCCACAGCCATGCTTCCTCTTCTTCCTCCATCCTTGCGAGACACACCGTCTCCTTGGCATCCATCCTCAGCGTGAAGAGACGATTTGTTGTCATCTTCACCCTCACTACTTCTCTTCCTTCATGGTCCTTCATGGACAATATGCCATCCTTCAGCTAAACACAGTAACTCTTCTCGACCAACTGCCCAAGGCTTAAGATGTTACTCTTCAAGCCCGACACATAGATCATGTCATTGAGGTGCACCTCCTTCCCATTAAAGGTGACCGCTATGACTCCACTTCCTTCCACTGATATCTTCAAGGCGTCTCCAAAACTGACCTCACCATCATTTGGCTCTAGGCTGGTGAACAGTTCCTTCTCTCCACACATGTGGTTACTAGCTCCTGTATCCAGGTACCACACTTCGTTCCTCCCACCTTCAGCTCCCCTGTAGGTTAGGAACATCATCGGGTCACCACCCGTGTTGCTTGCTTCAGCATAATGGTTGGCTTCTCCTCCCTTTCTTGGAGCCCAACAATCATAGCTCATATGCCCAAACTTGTTACAGTTGTAACATTATATTTGGGACATATCGCTTCTACCTCTTCCTTGACCTCTTCCTTGGCTTGTACCTTGGCCTCTTCCTCTTCCTCTTGCATCTTGCCTCCAACCTTGAGGTTGCTCCGCCTCTCTCTGGTTGTACTGGTTCCTTCTTTGATCTCTTCCTCATCTTCTTCCTCTACCTCTTCCTTGGTAGCCTCAGCCACACTGGCCTCCTCCTCTTCCTGAGCTCTCTCCAAAATTTAACTGAGTCTAAAGTGCTTTACCCAAGGCACTCGACTCCTCCTCGTCTTACAACATGTGGTACTCGAGAGCTTGTAGTGAGCCAAAAAGTTCATCTACCGCCATCATGGTGAGATCTTTCGACTCCTCAATTGCCACTACCACATGCCAGAACTTCTTAGGCATAGACAGAGCTTCTTCATGAAGCTTACATCATCTGTCGCCTCTCCATTCCTCTTCATCTCGTTTGTGGGCGTCCGCAGATGGGTCACATAGTCGCCAACCTTCTCTGAGCTCTGCATCATTGTCACTTCATACTGGGCTCGAAGGGATTGCAGCTTTACCTTCTTTGCCTTATCAACTCCCTGCAAGGAGCGTTGCAAAATCTCCCATGCCTCTTTTGATGTCTCCGTATCTGAGATCTTCTCGAAGGTCGCCTCATCCACACCTTGGTATAATAGGAACAACGCCTTCTTATCTCTTTTTCTCGACTCTATTAAAGCCGCCTTCTGTGCGTTAGTCAATGCCGTCTCCGCTTCAGCAGTAAGCACCTCAACGCCTTCTTCTACTATCTCCCAAAACTCTTTTGAGGCGAGTAGCACTCGCATCTGAATGCTCCAGTTTCCGTAGTTGTTTTTTGTCAACTTGGGGACTTGCCCTGACATGGTGTTTCCCATCTCCATTTCTCCTTGTCACTTAACCTTCCGAGCAAATTTCCAGGGGGTCGAACCTCCCTCTGATACCACTTGTTGGAAACGCGTATGGGCTCCTGCACACACAAACCGCCACAACTTCCACTTCAACCAACCACACTACCAGTAATTCGCCAAGACCAAACTCCAACAAAAACAAAGTCGCCGGCGAGACTAGGTGGATGAGACCACACCCGGCAAGAACATCCCCTACCCGCGCGAGTAGCCTCCTCCTGCGAGAGGATCGGGCGGCGAGATCAAACAGGCGGGATCAGCCCGGCGAGAACACACACACCTTCTACCTTCTTGCACGGCGACACCACCTACTCGCTTGCCTAGAACAACCCCTCTCTGCGAGAGCTCCACCGGTGAGCACACTACCCGAGCGCTTACAACTCCTGGCTGCCGACCACTCCAGCGAGTTGCTCTCCCTCCCGCAAGATCACCAACCCGGCTACCTACTTCTATCCGCTCGGCAAGGTGGGCAACCCGCTCGGCAAGCTTACCAGCAAAACAATCACTTGTTCAGCGTTGCGGCGCTCCTCACGCAGAAAAAACTAAATAGAAAGATGGGGAAGCTTTTTTCTATTTCTCAGCAACAACCAAAATAAGTACATGGGGTGCCTTTATATAGGCAAAGCAAAAACATAAAAAATTCTCTCTCCTAATAAATACAACCTCTCATATTAAATGCACGCAACCATAAAACATAAAATAATATAAAAACAAACTCTGACTTATTGATCAGGTCAACATAGTCAAACCCCAACAAAAACAAGAGCAGTGTATGATTCATGGTTTATGATGCAACCCTCCTCGACCATGGATTGAAAGTGTGCATGAGCTCCTTCAGACTGCTTGCATTTACCAAGCATCACAATTGGCTCAATGTAGATGCCCGTGTTAGGCGTGTACCACAGCTGCTCCCGTAGAAGATCAAACAGCTAGCGGAATTTAAAAAGTAATACAAATTTATTAACTTGCCAAAGAAAACACCATCTAAATAAAAAAATTGACATAGAAAACAATTTATGCTTGAGTAACAATCCAATGCATGAAGAAACGAACTCTACTTACAGTGAGATTACAAAACAATTGTTAAACAATGAGAAATAGATACTCGTGTGGAACAAAAAAAAAGATAAGATTACAGTTTATTTTTGTCATAAAACTTCTTGTTAAAAGAACATGCTTTATGGGTCTGCACAGTCGAGTAATCTCGGAAGTAAAACCCTAATCATTTCAAGCATTACTTAGGCTCTGTTTGGGAAACCGGTGTCGGTTTAAAAGAGAGCAGTTTAAAAGGGAGATTCAAAACTGTATTTTTAAAACTGTATTTTCAAACCTGAGGTTCTGTTTGGATAACCTCCGGTCCGGTGGCGTTTTAAAATTTTAATTATTTTACAAATAATTATTATTTATAAAATTTCCCGTTGTATTATTTTATTAATTTATTAATTTATTTATTAATTTTTACATATGCAATAAATGCTGGACATCCACCTCCGGGCTTCAGCCAGCAATGAACTGTGCCTCTAATTTATTTATTTATTAATCTTTTTCTATTCATCTTCTTCACGGATGCACAGCGCCGGACTTCCTTTTGTTTTTATTTGTTCATCTTCTTCACCTCCAGGCTCCATCTTTCACCTCCGGGCTTCATCCAGAGAGAACGGCCGTTTTGAAAGGGCGCGCTGGTGCTCATCCGGCCAGCCTGAAAAGGCCCGTTTTCCACCCTTTCAAACCGGACGTTTTAAAACGAAGCTCTCCAAACACTCCTTCTCCGATCCGATTAGAACGAAATGAACTTAAAAGGGAGTTCCAAACAGAGCCTTACTATAAATGTCCAGATTTCTATGCATATTGGAGTAACTCAAGGAGGCCGCTTGAACATCAATTTTTCAGTGATGTGCCGCAACATAGCAAATGACCTAACTATTAATGGAAGGGGGACTTTAAAAATGGTTACTCTGCATTTTGATGAAATGTAAACAAGGATGTTTACTAATATAAGAACAGTAAGAGTTGTATTAGAATTTCAAGTATCTGTATTAATGCAAGTACTTGAGAATACTCGAATTAGCAATACAAAATTGAAAGTCTTTTTAAGGGTAGCTACCACGTCGGGGGGGGGGGGGATATGTTTCTTTTGAAATCTTTTAGGTCCCGTCCTGCGCACTGAAATTGGCTTTCTGGAATTGGTATTGGTTTCCAGAAAACCAATTCTGTTGTTCGGCACTCGCCAATTTGCCAGGTATTGGTATTACTGGGCAAAACCAATGGTTTTAATTTAAACCTAAAAACCTATTTCCTCAATTCTTATCCTCCCGCACCGGTTTTTCTCGCGACTTGACGATTTCGCGAGAAATCTTCTGCCTTCGCCGTCTCCCTGCTCGCGAAAAATCTTCCTCGCCTGGTAAGCGCCCGATCCCAACCCCTCTTCTTCTTCTTGGACTGCCTCTACCTCTTCCTCATTCTCGGCTTGTTTTTATGCAGGTTTTCTCCGCCAGATCTTAAGGCACATACTGTTGGCTGGTAAGTGACCGATCGCCTCCCTCTTTTACTTTCTTCTTCGTTTTTACCCTAGGTTTTCTCATGACTTTGTCCTCAACAATCTTGCATGATGTTGCTCCCGTCTCTTTAGATCCAATGAAGGGGCTTCTCGATTTTTGCCGCAATTTTTGTCTGAGTTTCCGATTCGCTGCTGTCGTCTTCGATCTTTGCCGCAAATGTCGTCTGAGTTCGTCTCTGATCGAAGTCGACGAGAAGCATTTTTGTGCTGCTGCTGCCCCTTCCTCATTGTATCATTTAATTCCAACAAATATGTCTTGATTTGTCTTGATTTTCATTATCTTAAAACTGAGAATCTTAAATTATATTTGTTTGGCATCTTAGGATAATGCATCAAGACAAATCCCACAATATTTGTTTGATTTCTTCGGATCCTGCTACCCCTTCCTCAGTGTATTAATTATAAATGTCTGCCAATGTCTTAGGATCATGCTGCCCCTTCCTCATTGAATGCATGTATTGCCTATTGTGCAGTGGCCATCCTTTTTCATTGTAGCAGTGGCCAATATTCCACATTTAGTGTGCATTTTTCTCTTAGGATCCCCCTATTTATTAGCGTAAAATGAAACTATATTCGGGCATTTAATTGTTTGTTTTTTTACATACTGCTTCTTATTATATTTTGAGGGTGTGCAAATCATTTTTGTAATGATTTTGGCAGCATTTGTAATTAAGTTAATGTTGTTTATTTATACCTGCAAAAGTCTGTGAAAAAAGAAACTAACATGTATACAACCCCGTATTCGCAGAGTAGGGTCCCCCAGCATGCGCAGAACCAGTTTTATGTTTTAAGCTTTTGAGAGTTTTTTGCACTCTTAGTGACCAATTTTGGCTTACCCTTGGAAATATACTAGTAGGGGGAGGAAATATTTGTCTCTCCCCCCGGCCCCTTGGAGGGGTCGTCCCGCCGCTTCTCGCCTAAGCCGTCGCCTCGCAGGCCGCCGCCCTCGCTGCCTCACCCCCGCCTCGTAGGCCGTCGCTCTCGCAGGCCGCCTCTCTCGCAGGTCGCCGCTCTCGCAGGCCGCCGCTCTCGCAGGCCGCCGCTCTCGCAGGCCGCCGCTCTCGCAGGCCGCCGCTCTCGCAGGGCGCCGCTCTCGCAGGGCGCCGCTCTCGCAGGCCGCCCAGCTCGCAGTCCGCCGCTCTCGCAGGCTGCCCAGCTCGTAGGCTGCCGCTCTCGCAGGCCGCCGCTTCTCGCAGGCCGCCGCTTCTCGCAGGCCGCCGCTTCTCGCAGGCCGCCGCTTCTCGCAGGCCGCCGCTTCTCGCAGGCCGCCGCTTCTCGCAGGCCGCCGCTTCTCGCAGGCCGCCGCTTCTCGCAGGCCGCCGCTTCTCGCAGGCCGCCGCTTCTCGCAGGCCGCCGCTCTCGCAGGCCGCCGTTCTCTCGCCGCCCAGCTCGCAGGCCGCCGGTCTCGCCCAGCCAATTCGCCCGGCCTTCTTTTACTGTTATGCCCTCGGGGTGGAAATCCCCCTTTACCCCCCCCCCCCCGGTGTGGGTATTTTCTATTGGCTCGAGGCCTTTTTGCCTTAGGGGTATTTTGGACATTTCGGCCCCCAGGCTTGGAAAAACTATAAATAGACCCCCTTGGGTACCTTTGGAGAGGATGAGTTTTTTGGCTTCCTCCTCCCTTGGTTTCTTCTTCTTGGTTGAGTTGAGAAAGCTCTCCAAGGTACCCGGCTTAGCCATTGGTGAGGGAGGGGAAGTGCTCTTGTGACCTTCCGGGTGTGTGGTGAGACCTCCACGCTAGAGCCGAGGGTCTGTTCCTAGTTCTCAAGTCTTTGGTCTGTGACGTTCCCTCGAGTGTAGTAGGTGTGAGGTCACCCCTTTTGGGGACCCCGAACTCCACGAGAGACCAAGTTTTTGATTTCAACATTTTGGTGTTGTGAGCATGGAGAGTGACCAGCACAGAAGATCTCGGAAGAGTCTCATGGTCGGAGATCAGGGAGGTAGTGATGATCTCGGCGAGCTCCCCTACCCCGGACCCTTCGTAGGAAGAGAGAAGTTCATGGCTTCCATCCAAGGAATCATGGAGATACTGAGAGGCATCGCCCCTCGGGCTGACAGCTCAACCCCCACCCCCCCAGGGAATGGCTCCAAGGGGTCTCGGCGAGCTGACCCAGAGTGGTCTCGGCGAGCTACCTCTCAGGGGCACAAGCGAGATGACTCCAGCAGGGGTGAAGGAAGTGCACCAGGTAGGCGATCTGGGAAGGAAAGGATGGGAGAGGGGGTCGAGCGAGACCTCCCCGGCCAAGAGCTGTTCCCCAGCCCGGCGAGTGCTAGCCCTCCAGGCGAGCAGGTCGCGTGAGTAGAAGTGGCGAGACCACCCCTCAGGGGGTCACCCTTCAACGAGCTGATCATCTCAGATCCCATTCTCGAGGGGTTCAGAGAGCCCGACATGGCTTACTATACCGGGAAGGATGATCCCGTCCTGCACCTGCAGTGGTTCGAGGATGTCATCTCCATCAGGCCGATGACGGATGCCTTCAAGTGCCGGCTCTTTGCGATCACGTTGAAGGAGAGGACAAGGGACTGGTTTCATCAACTCCCTTTAAGGTCAATTTATGGGTTCGAGGACTAGAGCCGAAGCTTCCAGCTCCGCTTCTCCACCTCCAAGAAGAGGAAGAAGAGTCTTGAATCCATCTTCCTGATACGGCAGAGGGCCGAGGAGTCGCTGGCTCATTACATTGACAGGTTCCAAGAAGAGATCCTGGATATCCAGGAGATGCCTGGGTATGCCCTCGAGATGGCGTTCACGGTAGGGTTGCGCGAGGGGTTCTTCAAGATGAGCCTGACCCGAAAGGACCCCCTTTCCTTCGAGGAGCTGATGGAAAGGGCGGCAGAGGAGATAGCCATGGAGGCGGCCAACCCGAGATTCGTCAAGAAGATGGCAAAGCTAACAGAGACGGAGTCGAAGGAGAAAGGTGGATCAAGGCATTAGGAAGGAAGAAGGAGAGAGGAATAGAGAGCTCAGGGGTTCCAGGGACAGGAGGGTCCAGAACCAGGCTAGAGGCAGCAGGGAGGACCTGCCCAGGGTCTAGGAAGATCTCTCATCCAGGGTGGGGGAAACTTTCATGGGAGCCAAGGGAGGTTCAACTTCCAAAGGCAAGCCCCAAGGCAGCTCTTGACTCCACCCCAGCAAGCCTTGGCAATATGCCGAGGAGGAAGAGGCAACGGGAGAGTCCTCCAAGCCCGCCAAAGGAGGGGAGAAGGAGCATTGCCATACTGCGACTTCCACCAGGTAGAGGGGCACGCCACGACTACCTGCCCCGAGTTCCCGGAAGTGAGGGGGGCGAGAGGCCCTGCCCAACAACAGCCGACGGTGCAGGTTGAAGAGGCTCCACCCCAAGTGGGGGAGGATGACATATGTGAGGATCGGGTCGATGAAGGACACCGAGGAGGAATAACAGTGATTCAGGGTGGAGTGGGGATCGAGGCCACTCAGAAGGCGAGCCTCCATGTTATGTACCAACGGAGCGTCGCTTCGACATCCCAGACCCCTCCCCCGGAAGAGAAGATCACCTTCTCGGTGAGGGACTTGCCGGACCATGAAGATCCGTTCTGCGATGTGCTGGTCATCAAGATGGCCATCGAGGGCTACACCGTCTCCCGGATCTTGGTTGACAATAGGAGCTCCATCAACTTCATTTTCAAGAAAGCGTTTGACGAAATGAAGGTGGAGCCAAGGAGGGTGTTGGCCTCAGACGGACCCCTGTTCGGATTTTCAGGGGAGAGGAAGGAGGTTGAAGGTGGAGTAGGACTCCAAGTGAAATTAGGAGGGACTTCAAGGAACTGTCGGTTCGTCATAGTTGACGCTCCGAGCAGCTACAATGCCATATTCGGAAGGCCCCTCATCAGCGCCTTCCGTTGTGTGTCGTCTTCGTTTCACTAATGCCTTAATTTCAGCTCAGGAGGGATCCAGGTCAGATTTAAGGGAGACTCCAGGATGGCAAGACAATATTATTTCACGGCCGTCAACACCATCTCTTGGTTGGTCAAGGTAGAGGAGATGGAGAAGATCATGGAGAGCCTGAGCCAGATGGAGGTATCTGAGGAGAAGGATGACGACCATCATGCCAAGACCCCCTGAAGAAGCCTCGCCCCGATGGAGTCCTGTATTTTTCTTATGTTGTAGTAAGTCCAGCCCCCGACCAGTCGAGTCGGGGGGGGGGGGGGTCATGTAACAAATCTTTTTCCCCCCGTTTTAGGATGTTGGAATTGATAAAGCTTATGTGACATACCCAATGCCACCCCCGAGAGAACTTCCTCATGCCAGGCTCTCACTAGCTGGATGGGTTGAGGGTACCTCGAGGAGACCAAGTTCCTTTACTCCGATGACGGTCCCGCTGTTAGGCTCTTACTAGCTGGCAGGTCAAGTGTACCTCTCATGAAAGCCCAAGTTCCCTTGCTCCGATGATAGTCCTGCTTTCAGGCTCTCACTAGCTGGCAGGGCAGGCGTACCTATCGTGGAAGCCCAAGTTCCTTTGCTCCGATGATGGTCCCGCTGTCAGGCTCTCACTAGCTGGCAGGGCAGGCGTACCTCTCGTAGAAGCCCAAGTTCCTTTGCTCCGATGATGGTCCCGCTGTCAGACTCTCACTAGTTGGTAGGGCAGGCGTACCTCTCGTGGAAGCCCAAGTTCCATTGCTCCGATGACGGTCCCGCTATCAGGCTCACACTAGCTGGCAGGGTAGGTGTACCTCTCGTGGAAGCCCAAGTTCCTTTGCTCTGATGACGGTCTCGCTGTCAGGCTCTCACTAGCTGGCAGGGCAGACGTACCTCTCGTGGAAGCCCAAGTTTCTTTGCTCTGATGATGGTCCCACTGTCAGGCTCTCACTAGCTGGTAGGGCAGGCGTACCTCTCATGGAAGCCCAAGTTCCTTTGCTCCGATGACGGTCCCACTATCAGGCTCTCACTAGCTAGCAGGTCAGGCGTACCTCTCATGGAAGCCCAAATTCCTTTGCTCCGATGATGGTCCCGCTGTCAGGCTCTCACCACCTGGCAGGACAGGTGTACCTCTTGTGGAAGACCCAGTTCTTTTGCTCCGATGATGGTCCCGCTGTCAGGATCTCACAAGATGGTAGGGCAGGCGTATCTCTCGTGGAAGCCCAAGTTCATTTGCTCTGATGATGGTCCCGCTGTCAGTCTCTCACCAGCTGGAAGGGCATGCATATCTCTCGTGGAAGCCCAAGTTCCTTTTCTCCGATGATGGTCCCGCTGTCAGGCTCTCACCAGCTGGCAGGGCAGGCGTACCTCTCGTGGAAGCCCAAGTTCCTTTGCTCTGATGACGGTCCCGCTGTCAGGCTCTCACTAGTTGGCAGGGCAGGCATACCTCTCGTGGATGCCCAAGTATTTTCACCCCGAGGCTGTCTCGTCACCCAGGCTCCTATTAGCTGGCATGATAGGTTGACCCCTCGGGAGGCTAAGTATTTTCACCCCGAGGCTATCTCGTCACCCATGCTCCCATTTAGCTGGCATGACAGGTGGACCCCTCGGGAGGCTAAGTATTTTCACCCCGAGGCTGTCCCGTCACCTAGTCTCCCATTAGCTGGTATGATAGGTTGACCCCTCAGAGAGGCATTTTAATCTTTCAAACTGCGGGAAAAGGCCACTCAGCAAATACGTTGGGTTGGATGTGTAAGACCCTCCCCCCAACCTTTACCTTGGGTCGGGTTGGAGAGGATCTTACTGCCCAAGACGTCCACCCAGTGCTCCTTAAGGGGTAACGATCCACCCTATCTAAGCACTAGTTGGTCGCCTTGCTCGGCTAGAATCACAACATTCACAACACATCAGAGATTTGCGGAAACATTAACAGGAAATCACTATCAAATATATATAACATCATATATATTTACATGTGCATTAGGGTCGTAGCCACTATCTCTACATAAGCTCGCAGACTATACAAGTACTACATTAGCAATTTCTCTCTCTCTCAACTCTGCTCGCTAGTACTTCTGTCTCGAGACTCTAGAGACGACGGGGGTTCCTCTGCACGGGTAGTCCTATCAGCTGGCATATCATCCTGCAACAGCTGGTCACTACGGTGCTCCATCTCCTGTGAATGGTTATTAAAATAACCGTTAGTCACAGAGCTAAGTGGAAACAAATCTCCTCCCCGGATCCATATCCTGGGGACGAGCTTACGCACCCAACAAAAGTAGATAGCCGAAGCATGAGAGGGTTAGTACAATATTTCATGAATGAGTTAGGAGCAACCAAAAAGAGGTGCATCATTGTACAACTGGACTAACAACAACAATATACGCCAGTTATAATTTAGGCTTCACCAGCATAGCAACACAACAGGTATTCAAAACATAGCAAACATTCACAGCCGCGTACTCATCGCAGGCATTCACAGCCGCGCACACATCGCAGGCGTTCACAGCCGCGCACACATCGCAGGCGTTCACAACCGCGCACACATCACAGGCGTTCACAGCCGCGCACAACACCCTATGTCGACATAGTATGGCCCGCTTTTGTTCCAGCAGGGTAGCGAGCCCTGCGGGCCTCATCGATGTGGCTGTCGGTGATAGTGGCAAGTCCTGCCACTTCTGAGGGTGGTCGTACCACACAGCCCAGACCCTTACATACTCTTGGATGTGAGCGACATCCGGCGTTACAACATTTTGGCCGACCAACGGAGGAAGCCCAAACGGGGAGAAATACGACAACAGTCACCCGTGGTACTCAACTCCCTATCTCCTTGAGTCGTCAACCTTCCCGCACCGGCACGAACAGTCTGCGGAAGGGACTGACCCGCCACAATTCACAGCACACAATTTACAAGCAATCAATCAGTCATTTTTTTGCTAGAACACACCGGGTCTGTGGCGGCCTGCCCTACTATGCTTCAAACTTCGGGCAACGGCGCTTAGCTCAACTTTCGACAAGGAGCGTGGGAGCACTTTATTTGTGGCTAAACCTGGAGGAATGTCTCAACTCTAGTTATCCCCAACTAAGACTCGACCTTAAAAGATAACTTCTTATCAGAGAAGGGTCCAGGTTCATAATAGTAAATTGCAGAAATGAAGTGCGGTAAATAAATTTGCTGACAATATAAACTACATAATTAGAGTGCTGTAATGAAATGTGACCAGTACGAAACTGGAGTAGTACTGAAATGAAAGTACTTGACCAGTACGGGACTGGAGTATAACTGAATTGAAAGTTTGACCAGTACGAGACTGAAGTATAACTGAATTGTAAGTACTTGACCAGTACGAGACTGGAGTATAACTGAATTGAAAGTACTTGACCAGTACGAGACTGGAGTATAACTGAATTGTAAGTACTTGACCAGTACGAGACTGGAGTATAACTGAATTGGAAGTACTTGACCAGTACGAGACTGGAGTATAACTGAATTAAAAGTACTTGAATAGTACGAGAATGGAGTATAACTGAATTGAAAGTACTTGATCAGTACGAGACTGGAGTATAACTGAATTGTAAGTACTTGACCAGTACGAGACTGGAGTATAACTGAATTGGAAATACTTGACAAGTACGAGACTGGAGTATAACTGAATTAAAAGTACTTAACCAGTACGAGACTGGAATATAACTGAATTGAAAGTACTGAATTAAATGAACTTGACCAGTACGAGACTGGAATAAAACATAAAGAAAATGGTTAGTAGTCCAATCATGAATTCCATTCAGGAGACTTCAGTTCCTTCTCCGTTCATAGGAGACTTAATTCAGTTTCATCTCCGTTCTCAGGAGGTTTAATTCAGTTTCATCTCCGTTCTCAGGAGGCATGTTCAGTTCCTTCTCCGTTCACAGGAGGCATGTTCAGTTCTTTTTCCGTTCTCAGGAGGCATGTTCTGTTCCTTCTCCGTTCTCAGGAGGTTTCTTTGGGTTTCACCCATTATTAAGATCCGATCACAGTTCAGTTGCGCCCTTTTTAATCACGGCTTAATCAAATCAGGAGAAACTTATTATGAGTTATTTTTTTATTATTCATCCGAGAATAAATATCAATTCGATTTCTTGCGTCGGATCGAATCCGAGGATCTCGTTAGAGGGCACATTCTTCATCGAATTTCAACCTCGATAATCGCTTCCAACATATGAGGGAAATTCTTTACCCGACACTAGGTTGGGAATTATATTAATCGAAGGTCGTACTTTCATCTTCTGAGTTCACCCAAAATGCTCACAAGTTATTTTAAGAACGAGGCGCTCGGTGGTTTCGCAAAAACCTCGAAATACTTAGCGCTCCAAAACTTGTCATGATAACTCTCATCGATTACCCAATTGAACTTAATATTCAATTTATAAAGTGGTCGCCCACTCCGATTTACATTCTCGCAGAATTTGAGCGCGTAATTTTCCAAGCGCGACCCTAGGCTCCAAGAAATTGGAAATTTTTTAATTTTTTATCCCTAAGTTTCCAAATTTTAATACAACCTTTAAGAGGGTCTAAAAAGAGAGTAGTAATTTTTCCAATATTTTCCGAGCAATTTTGGGTCTCTAAATTGGTCAAATAATTCTTATTTAGGCTTTTAAAAATACCAAATTAACTCCAAAAATTCTCAAAAATTCTCAAAAAATTTGTGTAGACTCCCTTATTAATGGAAACAATTTTCATGCTCAAATCTTTTTGTCTAGTAGCCTATATTACCCCAGAGAAAATATAACACTAATTTTTAATTATAATATTATAATAATAAAAATATTATAAATATTATAACTTATAAAATTTTTCATCTTCCTCCCTCACCCGCGTCTGTACAGAGCATGTACGCGACCCGCCCCTTATGGGCCTTCCCCGCCGCCGGCCGGCCACCAGCCAGCCGTGACTCCACACCCGGCAACCTCCTCGTGGTCGGGCGCTCCCTCCGGCGGTGGTCTGGCGGCCTCCCGCCGTCGGCCATCGCCGGAGCTATTTTTTTGTTTTTGAATGGTGGAGAGGGGGGTGACGACGGCGGCGATCCGACCGCCGGAGCTTGCATGCAACTTGTCCAGAAAAATTGGAGGAAGGAGAGAAGAAGCTTTCCACCTTGTTTGGGGTCTCCGGGAGCTCTTGGAGAGTTCCGCCATTAATGGCGGTGGAGGGTGGTGGAGCTCGGGTGGGCGGTTTCCGGCGAGGCAGAGCTCCGACATGGTAGTGGCTAGGGTCGTTTTGAGTCTGGGGAGAGGATTCTAGTCCTCTGATATGAGGGAATGAATATATAGAGGGAGGGGGTGAGCCCCTCCTTCCTTCTTGGCCAAGATAAGGAGAACCGTGGTAGGGTTGCACCAACCATGATTAGCTGCTGGCACTCATCCATTGGAGGGGTGTACTTGCTAGCCAATCAAAGGACAATACATGGATTTGTGTTTCTTTGGGGAAGATGAGTGGCTTAGGATTGGACAAGTGTATGGAGGGAGGGAGAAGCCTTTGGACTTGATGCTCTTATTGGCCAACAAGGCAGCCATCATGACCCATTTATGGCCAAAAAAAAAAGAGCCCATAGTGAGCTTGTTAAGAAGAGAGAGAGATGGAGAGAAAAATGAGCTTTTTAGGGAGGGTTTGACCAAAAGTCAACCACGGGTGGGTCAACCCATGGGGGTCAAAGTCAAAACAGGTCCAAGTCATCGGAGTTGGGTCAAAGTTGAGGTGTCGTGTCACAATTGGTGTGCGCACGCTTTTCGGTGCACGACTGAGCTTGATTTGACCACGGTTTGACCACCCGTCATTGAAACTGCCCGAGATTAATTTCGTTGACTTTGTATTGACCATACGAATCCAACGCCACTGACCGTGGTCGAATCGGAGTTCATTTGTTAAGTATTCAAAATCTGCGCGTCGCGGCGCGTTAAAATGGTCAAAACGCTCATAATCATCGTTATGCTTCGAATCGCGACGCAATGAGTTCTGATGCGTTCGTATTGGCCATATAAGGCCACAGAAAGTGACAGAACTCAAACCAGAGTTCTCTTGCTCGATAATCAAAAATCTCGTTTTCGCGATATTCAACGAGGAACGGTCATACCCATCATATGACATCGGAGTTCATCGGAATGAGTTTGGTTGCACCGGTACCAGTTATACGAGTCCAAAGCAACAAATATAACTCGAATCAGAGCTCATTAGTTCAAAATCCCTAAAATAGGGTCATCTCCTACCCATTATGAGTCTCGGGTCACTTTTATTGGGTCCACTAGGATTCTGGTGGCCCAATAAAAGTCAGGATGTTACAAGATGTTTCTTTCCGAGCTTGTGCCAACCTCAAAAAGAGCGGGGATTGTGTATAATCCCGTATTCGCAGAGTAGGGTCCTCCGGCATGCGCATGACCAGTTTTATGTTTTTAAGCTTTTGAGAGATTTTGCACTCTTGGTGGCCAATTTTGGCTTGGCCTTGGAAATATACTAGAAGGGGGAGGAAATATTTGTCTCTCCCCCCGACCCCTTGAAGGGGTCGTCCCTCCGCTTCTCGCCTAAGTCGTCGCCTCGCAGGCCTCTGCCCTCGCTGCCGCCAGCCCGCCTCGCAGGTCGTTACTCTCGCAGTCCGCCGCTCTCGCAGTCCGTCGCTCTCGCAGCTCGCCTCGCAGTCCTCCGCTCTTGTAGGTCGCCGCTCTCGCAGGCCGCCGCTTCTCGCAGGCCGCCGCTTCTCGCAGGCCGCCGCTTCTCGCAGGCCGCCGCTTCTCGCAGGCCGCCGCTCTCGCAGGCCGCGCAGCTCGCAGGCCGCCGCTCTCGCAGGCCGCTGCTCTCACACGCCGCCGCTCTCGCACGCCGCTGCTCTCGCAGGCCGCCGCTCTCGCAGGCCGCCGCTCTCGCAGGCCGCCGCTTCTCGCAGGCCGCCGCTCTTGCAGGCCGCCGCTCTCGCAGGCCGCCCAACTCGCAGGCCGCCGCTCTCGCAGGCAGCTGCTCTCGCAGGCCTTCGCTTCTCACAGGCCGTCGCTCTCGTAGGTCGCCGCCCAACTCGCAGGCCGTCGCTCTCGCAGGTCACCGCCCAGCTCGCAGGCCACCGGTCTCGCCCAGCCAATTCGCCCGGCCTGCTTTTGCCATTATGCCCTCGAGGTGGAATTCCCCCTTTACCCCCCGGTGTGAGTGTTTTCTATTGGCTCGAGGACTTTTTTCCTTAGGGGTATTTTGGACATTTCGGCCCCCAGGCTTGGAAAAATTATAAATAGACCCCCTTTGGTACCTTTGGAGAGGATGAGTTTTTTGGCTTCCTCCTCCCTTTGTTTCTTCTTCTTGGTTGAGTTGAGAAAGCTCTCCAAGGTGTAACGCCCCCGATTTTTCTACGACTATTTTATTCTCGTTTGGCGTTACGGTGACGCGTTTTCGTGGCTTGTGCCATTTGTGGAGTGTAGTTTAACTCCTTAGAACTGGGTTCCCTATTTTGAAGCCTATTGGCAAGATCTCCCTAGCAAGCCGAGTCGTTTTGGGTGACCCGATGTGGCCTCTCGGGGGATGCTTGTGTTTTGGCTTCGGGTGGGTATAACTCGAGTCTTGTTCGTCGAAAATTAATTTCGACTTCGCCGTTGTGTTCGTAGCGTGAGTATTTAGCTACGGTGTGAATTTCGTCGAATTCCGAGATAGTTTGGTTTTCGCGTCGTTTTGGGTGTGCCATTAGTAAAGACTATTAGAATTCTCTTAAATTATTAAGGGAGCCGGCGGTTGGGATTCAGTTTTCTGAACCGATGCGTTTAAAGTTTATATAAAGGCTTTATTAAGAAGTGGCGGGCCCACTTCTCCTTCCTCCTTCTTCCCGAGACCAAAAGCAGAAAACCGCTGCTCCTGTTCGCGGAAAGCAGAGGTAGAAACGACGGGCTGCCCTAGCTTTCAGACGGTGATTCCGGGAGTGTTCGTGGTTGGATTTCGATTCTGAAAGCGGCGTTGTCTTGCTCTCGCTCAGATCTACGTTTCGACGGTAAGAAATTCGATTTTCGTGGAGTTTTAGGAGATTTGGGGATTTAGGTCTTGAGGTTTTCCGCTATTAATGTACGAGAGTATGCTTTTAGGTGCTGCTGCTGCTAGTGCCAAGTAAAGAGGAGGGAAAGCCGTCCAAGCTTCGCAGGAAATCGAGGCAAGTGGGGTTCTTGCCCTTGCCATTGTTGTTTTCTTGTAATACTGAAAATTCCCGGTTAGCCCTAGGGTAGAAGCCAAGCATGTTCTCTTTTTCTTGCTGAATTTAGGGCTTAGATTCTCCTATGAGCCCCCCTTCTCTGTGCTATTGGTGCTCAACCCGCCGGCATAATGCCATCAGTAAACTCCAGATTGCTGTCTGGTTGGTGGCTTGCGGGTGAAGCCGAGAGAGAGAGAAGGGGGTGCCTGCTGTGTTTATTGGAAAGAGCCTTTTTGGTTTCTGTCTGGCCGGCGTTGAGTGTTGTGCACACACTCAAAGCCTTTGCGGTTTGGCGTCGAGTGTGGTGCATACACTCAACGCCGCAGCTATAGCCAATCAGAATTTTTGCTAAGTACTAGGGCGTTGAGTGAGGCGGACTCACTCAACGCCACAGCCCCTGCTAGCGGCTAAGTACTTTGGCGTTGAGTGAGTCGACCTCACTCAACGTCATTTCTATTTTGGCGTTGAGTGAGGCAAGCTCAATCAACGCCGCGGTTTTCCTGTGAAGCTAAGTGTTTTGGCGTTGAGTGAGTCGACCTCACTCAACGCCATTTCAGTTTTGGCATTGAGTGAGGTGGACTCACTCAACGCCGTCGCTTCTGTGCAGCCAAGTACTTTGGCGTTGAGTGAGGTGTGCTCACTCAACGCCATAACCTTTTCTGAGGCTAAGTACTTTGGCGTTGAGTGAGTTGACCTCACTCAACGCCATTCCTGGTTTGGCGTTGAGTGAGGTGGCCTCACTCAACGCCGAAGGCAAGTTTGCGGCCAAGTCCCGTGGCATTGAGAGAGTTGACCTCACTCAACGCCATTTCTGCTTTGGCATTGAGTGAGGTAGACTCACTCAACGCCACAGCCCTTCTTCGCGGCCAGAACTTCTGGCGTTGAGTGAGACGACCTCACTCAATGTCATTGCTGTTTTGGCATTGAGTGAGGTCAGCTCACTCAACGCCGCAGAATTGCCTTGTTGCGGCTAAGTGCTAGGGTGTTGAGTGAGTGAACCTCACTCAACGCCATTGATGTTTTGGCGTTGAGTGAGGTGGACTCACTCAACGCCGTAGTTCTCTTTTGCGGCTAAGTGTAAGGGCGTTGAGTGAGTGAGCTTCACTCAACGCCATTGTTGTTTTAGCATTGTGTGAGGCCAGCTCACTCAACGCCACTTTCTCTTTTTATGGTTAAGTACCAGGGCGTTGAGTGAGTGTACCTCACTCAACGTCATGCCTGTTTTGGCGTTGAGTGAGGCTAGCTCACTCAACGCCAGAGTTGTTCTTGCAGGAGGCGTTGAGTGAGTGAACTTCACTTAACGCCATGCTTGTTCTGGCGCTGAGTGAGGCTAGTTCACTCAACGCCAAGGTCAAGGTAGGCATTGAGTGGGTCCTACTCAACGCCAAGCTGTGTTGAGTCATTTCAACACTTTTTCCCTACCTTGATTTTTCGCTCCCGAGTGAATTCCTTGTCCATGTTTTGAGTTTCCTTGTCGGCCATGTTTTTCTTTCCTAAAGGCCGAATCGTGGGTCATGGTTAGTAGTGGTGGTTTGAAGCTCTTCATGGGGGAGGTGTTGTGTAATTTAGCCGTGACTACCCTTTTCTTCTATCTTGCACCAGGTACGGGCTGGGCAAGGGGGTGGAAGGTCCCTAGTGCTTTTACATGTAGACCCTTGAGCTTGTTGGCTTGAAAATGGTGGTTGGGGGACTGAGTTTTCCTCCAACCCGGATCCATGTCGTTTGTTTTTGCTACTACCACCTCCCACAGCTTAGGGTGTTAGATGTTTCTTCCTTGGTAGATTGCAGCATTTTGGGCTCTTGGTAGCTTAGTAGACTCTGCAGGATGTAGTTTCTGGGCAGGGTTGATGTTGTTTTCTCGCACGTGGTGCATTTCTTTTGTCTTGCTTTGGGCAGTTGTGACTTTTACTGCTGTGTGTTTTCCTCTTTCATTTTTTCCCCGGTTGACACTTTCATGCAGTTTTTCCTTGTTTTGCTTTCTGAGGTATTCTTTCTTCATTTGAATGCCTCAGGTTCTGAGCAGTAGCCAGTTTGGTGGCTAGGTTGCGGTGGTGTTGCTGGTGGTCTCTTGGGCTTTGGAGATCCTGTTGCTTTGTTAGTGAGGTAGTTTTTCTGTACTTTTCTTACAGACATACATATGTGTCAGTGGGTTCGTGTCAGGTTGTTGGCGCCCACTGGTAGTTTTTACCTTTGTACTATATTTATTACTGTTGCTGCTACCATTTTCTGGAGATAGTCTACTTGCTCTGGGGAGAATTTATGCTAGGTTGCTAGTTATTTTAAAACTACAATTATTATTATAAGTATATCGCATTATCAGCATGTTTTATAAAACTAAATCACTATTTTCCAAATAACGTATAAAGATCATTTTCTTATATATAATATAAATAAAATGTAGAGTCTTGCATAGCATAAGTGGTCCTCTTGGGGCTCTTATGCAACCCCTTAGGAAGTCAAACCTGAATAAAGTACTTTTCCGCAACGCATAAGTATAGTTTTTAACTGTAGACTAGGTGATCCACCGAGCCGAGGGATACGACCTCTAAAATATAACTGATTTTTTAATCTTTAAACTCATGAATTTCTTTCATAAAGTAAAGTAGATGGTTTTGCCTGAGCGTCAGCAGTTATCCCCTGCTCGACGTGGCATCATGACGCGTGTTTTCTCATACTCTGATAATTACTAAATTCGGAGAAAATGCGGGTTGTGACACCAAGGTACCCGGTTTAGTCATTGGTGAGGGAGAGGAAGTGCTCTTGTGACCTTCTGGGTGTGTGGTGGGACCTCCACACTAGAACCGAGGGTTTGTTCCTAGTTTCCCAAGTTTTTGGTCCGTGGCGTTCTCCCGAGTGTAGTAGGTGTGAGGTCACCCCTCTTTTGGGACCCCGAACTCCACGAGAGACCAATTTTTTGGTTTCAACAACATGGAAAAGACTTATACCTATTAATTTATGATCTTTAAATTTATAATCTTTAGTGTAACATTACTCAAAAGGCATGGTAGTTGTGTTGAATACGAGCATAGCTATTGATGCTTCATATATTTTACATGTTTTGTTTTGGCCAATTAGTTATAATTTTAGTTATAATGTATGTCCTATTAGTTATAATTTTACCCACTTAACTCCGTATTCATTCATTTAGACTTTAGCGACTCTAGGGACAGTTTTAGTTGTGTTGAATTCGATTCCTAAACAACCAACATATGTAGCATACAGAGATGCCCTCCGTAATATTTTATTAACGCTCTTATATGCTGGCAAAGAAATAAATTGATTCAACCAGTTACGTCGCACTTACTCGGATGACTGATTTATCTTCTCAAGATTTCCTTAGGGCGATGGATATACTATGCCATGATAGTGTCAAGCGTGATATATTCAAGAGACTCTCGGACGAGTTGAAGGGCACATGACTGCAAATGCAGTTTGATCGCTAGTTTAGTGTTTCTGTTTATGATTCATTGACTTTTTATCTAGTTGTGTTGCTATTTCAGAACTTTTATTTTGTGCACGATGCTTTAAGATTATTAGTTCTTTCATTTCAAGTATTTTTAGCACTTTGATGATTTTGTGGACAATGCTTAAATTTTTTAAAAATAAGTTTTTAAAATTTACAATTCCAGAAAACCAATTTCTTTGCGTAGCCGAACAACATTTAAGTATCAATGTCAATCCTGTTCACTGAATACCTTCCTGTAGCCGAACAACAGAATTGGTTTTCTGCACAAAACCAATTCTTGCAGATATTGGTTTTCTGACCAAAGCCAATTCCAGAAAGTCAATACCTGCGCGCTGAACGGACCCTTAGTTCTTTTGAAGTATGATCGTGATGTGTGTTTATGTTAGTAAGTTAGCTTTCAAGAACACATACAACAAACAGAATTTATAGTGGTTCCCCTATATGGGGTACATCCACTTCCCCCATCACCTATCTAGCAGTACGCTAGATTTGTCTAACTCCTCCAGAACTCAGATAAACAAATCTTACACCTCCGATCCCTTCCCTGGATCTTACAACTCAGAGTGCACTCCACTCCTATAACTCAGATTGATCGCATTCCTACCTTAGAGACAGCACAAGTCTCCTACCTCGGGCAAATCAGTCATACAACTCAGAGTCTTCCAACTCCTACAACTAAGAGACCCAGCTGGTTTCCTACATCAGATCTTCACAAAGATCCTACCTCAGGCACAAGCCTTATCTCAGATACTCCCTAGCATCCTACAACTCAAAGTGCTGCACACTCCTACAACTCAGACTTCTTATAGTACAACACTCAGCCTTTATAAATTAGACCTACACTCAGATCTCAGAGAGATCTCATAAGATTGAATAAGTGTTTGAGAAATTAGAATCAACATAAAATCTCTGAGTCTTCTTCTTTGGCTGAATCCACAGTCAGCCCTTCTTCAGCACAGCTATAGGAAGATGATTCTTCAGATTTAGATCAGCTTGTATTGTGTTATATCTGGCAGACTTCTTCTTTTTCAAGCTTGAGAAAGATGTTCTTTGAGTAGAATAGCAAGCTTAAAGAAAGATGTTCTCTGAGAATGCGTCGAGTGTAAGTCCTTCACTCGATGCTTTTGTACTTAGCTAGATTTTAGAGCTTCTCCACTGAGACTTTGAGTGAGAGTAAAACAGTCAACACTTTTCGGCCTCAGGTGTTGAGTGATGTGCAGTCACTCAACGCTTTTGTACTTGCCATTTTCCTGACTTCCTTGACCATGCTAACTTCTTTCCAGCCATACTTCTGATGCACTCAGTTTGTCTAATCACATAATTACTAATATCCTACATATGTAAAGTTAGACATATATCAAATACAGGTTTGTATATATTATTGACTTTTAGATCTTCTTCAAATATAAGATATTGTGGTCAATGTACCCAACAAGCTACCCCTATTTGAAGAAGTCAAAAACCCATTCAATGATATACACCACTTCAAAAACAAGTGATAAGAAACAACAACATAAAAGTATATATGTATGTAACAAAATATCTGAGATTATAACAAGCATAACAGTTAAAAGTTATAATATGATCTACAATAAACATCCTCATTTAAAAGCCCTTAGGAACCTAAAAAGTATTACATTTCTAAGTATTAGGTTCTCTAATTACTATGCCCCCAAATTTCTTTCCCAACTTTTCCTCAGCCTCTTTCTTCTTCTATCTTTGTCTTTTAAAGTAACTGCAAGGCTTTAGATAGTATCTGCAGGGCTCTGGGACATCTATATATCTATAAAATACTATCTCTCGTCTCTTCTAAATTTTCTTCTCAATTCTTCATACCTTTCAAACTTGGCTCATTCTATAGAGCTGATAAGTTTGGCTCTATCTATCTTATTTTATTTGATCAGATCCCATACTGATAATATGATTGGTCTTGATTGTGGACACCACAACTGAAAATATGGTTTGGATTGCAACTCTTCTCTATGTCTCTTTTTGCTTATTCCAGCTTCCTCTTCTTCATCTGCAATAGTTTTTCCTTTGAACTTTGACAACTATTGAGTGGTAGGACTGAATGTAGGCATAACAATAGCTATATCACCAATAGATTCAGCCCCATCTCCTTCTCTATAAATTTCAGACTCATTATATATAATAGGATCAATGCCCAATGCTTCTCTGACAACATTTGAGGTCCATATATATAACATGATCTGCACTGACATTTATCATTGACCTCTCCCCCTTTATAACATTTTAGAATCAATGCCCATATATACTATTCAGTTAAAATCGTTCACCCTTCACCCAGATAGTAGGTTGTGGAACCATCTGGGTTTCGTCCTTCAATAGTCAATCTCAAAGGACTGCCACCAAATTACCTGCTTAAAGATAGCAGAGCCAAACATAACAAATCAAACAAGAATAGCTCAAAATAACAACAAGGCAATCCATCAAAAGGAAGGCAAAAAGTATAAAGCTGCTACAACAAAATAAGGATAAAAAGTCCAATCACAAATACACATCAAACATAATGCAAGTACAACCAAAGATAAATACAATGAAGATAGAGTCTACTCCTCCTCAATAAACTCGACGCACTCGTCCTCTAAAATGTCATCAAATTCAAGCTTAAAGACATCACACTCACGCTTGCACGATATAATCTGAAGGGTCTTCGCCATCTCGCGACGGAATGCCACCTTCCGGATATTGCAAAGATCTGGCTCCACCTCTCTCATCTAGACTTCTTCATGAATCTCCTCAGACAATAAACAACGGTCATGTTTAAAGACGATTGAGTTCTTATACTCTGTCACCCCCGTTGCCTTCAGCTCATAAATTTGCTCCTCTGAAGAAAGACGTCCCACCTCGGACTCTAAGCAGGCAACATCCCCCAGTGCACTCTCTGCCAAAAGCTTCTTGGCCTGAAGCTCCTCCTGAAGCCACGTTGTCTCAGCCTTCAGGTCCGACTCAACTTGTCGAAAGAGAGATATGTCATACTCGTGCCTCCTCCTCAAATCGAAAAGGAAGCTCTCTGCCCTTCAAAGCTTCTCCTAAAGGGAGAGGTATGTCTCTTTTAAACCAACAAAACAATCATTTTAAGTAAGAGCAATCTGGGCTTGCACACCGATTTGCAAGATAAAGCAAAAGTTAGGAGTAACAAGCATAAACAAAAAAAAAGACGAACTCACCTAGTTATTCATAGCTGCTAAGGAGGAAGAGACGCGCTTCTCTTTCACTTGGGACAAAGTAGGCACCCACTTAACCGAGGCTTGGGAGGCAGAAGACCCCAGAACCTTAACATCTTGATCCTCAATAAGTGGAGTCTCAGCCATCCGTGAACTGCTAGGGGCCGCGCCCGCATGCCCCTTCTGTAGGTCAGCAGGGCGATACACCATGGACTAATCTCTATAGCTCTCAAACACCATCTTTCTCTTCTAATCACGACCCAACGGAGCAGCGACAGAATGCTCCGAATCAACAAAAAAGCCACACAACAACAAGCACTTTTCTTACACAAAAGAAGAAATACTAAATAGAGGATACACCAATTCGTTAGGAGCCCTGAACCCAAGCATCGGTGTAAAATCACGCTCATGGACCTTCATTTGACTACATCGGTCTGGAAGGGAGATCCAAAGCTCGGGCCACTCCTAGAATTTTTGGATGTACCCATACACTATGTTCCCGTAGCGCATGTTCGTCCGACTCTCAAACACCAACCAAGTCTTGTTGCTATGAACCTCGATATGGCCACTGCCGTCGACACAAACATAACACCATTCCTTGAAGAGCTCCAACGAGAATCGTGAACCATGCTCGTGGAAGAAGGAAATCAAGCCCATAATATGCGTCTTTACTAAGGGGGTAAATTGTGACGCCGGAAACCGTAATGTTTCAAGATCTCCATAACTTCTTCGCATGGTGGGAATCGAAGACCTGCCTTAAGAGACGATTTACATAAAGTCATTCAGCCCACTGGGGACTCTGCACCCGCTGCTCGCCCTCTGGAATCTTGATTTCAAGACTGGAGGGAATGTTGTAGTGCCCCCTTCAAGAAGCAATCTGCTCTACAGTAAGAGCGGAGCACATATGCACCGGTCTACCATGAACATCACGCCTCAGAACCTGAAAAAACAAACGATAAATATGTCAAAGACTGAACAAGGGGACTCCTCAGGAGCTGCAACCCACGCACTGGGAGTAGGGAGGCAAGCCACACACAAGCATGACATGTCAAAGCAACTAGTGCAAGCAGCGTGCAGGGCACACCCCGCGAGTACGACGTGCAGGACAAAACCCGCGCACAGGTCAGAGGGCGCGACCCGCACGCACCATACCGGGAGTAGCCCACGTGCACCGTGTGCAGGGTAATCTGCACGCACCACACATGTGCTAACCCCATACGCATCACGTGCGGGTAACCAGCGTACACCTCACGCGTGATAACCCGCGCGCACCGCGTGCGGGAAAACCCGTGCACGGGGCAACCCACGCGCGGGCTAACCCGTACGCACCGCACTCACAGAGCATACAACACGTACAGTGCGGGCTAACCAGCGCGTTGTACACGAGAAATAACCCGCGTGCGCTCCCCGTGTGTAGGGCGCAACCTGCGCGCGCATTCCTCGCGCACGGGGAGCCCCCCACATGCACTCCCTAACACAAAAGGTTGGCGTTCCCCTCCGTCTAGTTACCCTCGTTCGTGTGCTTGTCGTGGTTCTCGCCACGATTCACCCCTTCACCATACCTTTTCGCTTTCGACCGTGCCATTGCACGCATCCTCCTTTAAACCTACCATTAAGGTCCAGATTTGTACAAGGGTAAAAGCCCATGAACTCCTCTCGTTTTGGCTAAGGACTCCGAAGTTTTTGGGGGCAAATGATGGGGTCAGCCCCAATTTATTAGAAAATCGGGGTGCACATATTTGAACTACCCTCTCCCCCCACTAAAGTCATGAGAGTTATGAGCGTAATCGCTGCGCGCGAGATCCGCGCTCCTGATCCACGAAGTAAATACTGTGCGTCGGATCATGCACGCGACCCAACTTCCACCACCAGGCGGTGCTGGCTGGCCCCGACTCGGGGCCGACCACCCTCTCTAATAACTTGGAGGCAGGCGGTCCCGACACGACCGACCTCCATGAAAGCCGGCCAAGGACGCCCGATTCCAGGCAGCCTCTTTGCGACCAACCCCACAAGGGGCCAGCCAAGGCCGCCCGATCTCGGGCAGCCATGCCCCAGTCGGCAACGCGAAGGGCTGGACAAGGCCGACCAATCCCGAGCAGCCTCCTCGTGGATGACCCTCGAAAGAGCCGACCATGGATGCCCGGATCCGGATGGCCTCGCTACGGCCAGCCCCGCAAGGGACCAACCAAGGCCGCCTGATCTCGGGCGGCCTCATCGCAACCGGCCCTGCAAGGGGTAGGCCAAGGCCGCCCGATCCCGGGAAGGCTTGCCGCTGCCGGCCCTACGGAGGGCCGGCCAAGGCTGCTCGATCCTAGGTGGCCTCTCTGCGGCCGGCCCTCGTAAGGGCAGTCTGAGGCCGCCTGGATCTGGGCGGCCTCGCCGCGGTCGACCCCTGTGAGGGCCGCTGAAGGCAGCCCACCCCTGGGCGGCCTCTCCGCGGTCGGCCGCCCCTTCCGACCACCCTCTATGAAAGAAAAAGGGATAGATACTACTCTAGAGGGGGGTGAATAGAGTAATCAAAAATTGCACTAGCAAAGTTGACTGTCTACTCAACTCCCTTGGAGTAAATTGCGGAATGAAGGTTATAGATATTTGAGATTAAACCCTAAAGCCTAACACAAGTGATGTGCACAAAAGGCAGCCAACTGTAATTACAGTGAAGGCTTGGAATCCTAAACAGCAACTAGCAATCCTAGTTAAAATCTAATCATAGCCAATCAGCACAGAGAATTAAATTAAACAATCCAGACGACACAAGGAATTTATAGTGGTTGCCCAAACAACTTGGGTACGTCCACTCTTCTACCAACAAGGTAGGAATCCACTCAGGTTTTTGATTAGGTGCCCTGCCACCAACAAGATCTGCTTCAGGTAGATCTAGAGACCCTTTAGACTTTTGATCAGGTGTCTAAAAATCAACACAGGTTTTTGATCAGGTGCCCTGCCACCAAGGGATACTTTTGAAGGGAGTAATAACCCTTTACAGGAGGGGGAAAGGAGGTTAAGATGTCTTCTCTATTTTACAATAGATTAGAGAAGCACAAGAACTTGCACTGAGCTAGAAAGCTCTTAAAGAATCAAGGCTCCCCCTGGCTAAAAGAACGTCCAGGTGAAGTCTTGCTTCAGTGCAGAAACACTTCAGAAAATCTGAAGGAAAAAGCTACAAGAAGGTAAATAATATGAAATAAAATTTCTTCTTTAGGCAGCTATCTTCTTCTTCTTCTTCAAAAAGCTCTGAGTGAAGATCTTCCTGGAGGCAGGAGAACTCAGGTTGAAGAAGAGTGAAGAGCTAAAACTTCTTCTCAGTTAGATGTGAATGAGCTGAGAGCAGTTGGAAACTGTAAGTTCTAAGCTTGAATGTAGCTGTTAGTTTTTGAACTCCTTTTTCCTGAATGAACTTGATTTTTGCTATGTGAACTAGTTGATTTCTTTCTTTAAGGAATTCTTTATATAGCAGCAGCACAACGGCTCTTACTTGAGTTTGAATCTTGTCTTCTACTGAACTCTGCAAGCTGGACTGCAAAAAGCATAAAGCAAAACAAAATACTGCAGACAGATATCCTATAAGAGGATAAAGCTTTCTAAGAAGCTGCAAATAATTCTGATGAAATAAAACTAGAGAAAGTCACATCAGAAAAGACTCTTTACAGCCAAGGAAGACTTTTTGAGTCTAACGGCTATAAAGGACAGCCTGGCAGATAAAGCAGAAATCATATCTCAGCTAATAAGACAAACAACTTTGTCAGAAAAGATTAGCTCATGCATAAGGAATGGAACAGATATTGCATGGAAATATTATCACAATTTATTCAGATAATCTTTTATAAAATATGCCAAAATAAATATGAAATTAATCACATCATAGAAGACGACAAAACTACTCAAGACATACAGCAAAACGTCGAACGGCCCTCGGAGATCGTCGACCGAAGCACGGAGATCGTCGACCTATCAGACAGATAGTCGAACGATCCAGATAGTCGAACTATCAAAGAAGATAGTCGAACTACCACAACAGATAGTCGACCTATCAGAACAGATAGTCGAGCTATCAGATAGTCGATCTATCAAGACAGATAGTCGAACTACCAAACAAAACAGATAGTCGACCTATCGAACAGATAGTCGACCTATCAAAGAAAAACAGATAGTCGACCTATCAACAGATAGTCGACCTATCAAACAAAACAGATAGTCGACCTATCAACAGATAGTCAAGCTATCAGATAGTTGAACTATCCAAGCAGATAGTCGAACTATCAAAGAGAACAGATAGTCGACCCATCAACAGATAGTCGAGCTATCAGATAGTTGAACTATCCAAGCAGATAGTCGAACTATTTAAGACAACAGATAGTCGACCTATCAATAAATAGTCGAGCTATCAGATAGTTGAACTATCCAAACAGATAGTCGAACTATCAAAGACAACAGATAGTCGACCTATCAACAGATAGTCGAGCTATCAACGCAGACAGAACGTCGACCAACTGATAGACGATCGTCGATCAGCCGATAGACGATAGTCGAGCGGCGTTCGAGCATAGTCGAACGAAAAACAACTTAACCAAATTTACATCTGGAAAAGTGACGCCTCTAAAACTAGAGCAACAAACATTTGACCATAGATAAATCTTGGGTCAAGAGACAGAAAGAGAAGACTGAACTCAAATCAAAACCTAGGGTACCAACACTCTATGTGGAGGGGTGGCGGCCGACCGCCCTCTATGTGGATGGGCGGCTGTCAAACGCCTTCTATGTGGTGGGGAGGCGGCCAACCGACCACGCCGGCATCGTCCGGCCGCCGTTCTTCGCGGGTGGGCCTTCCCTCAAACCGGAGGTAAGATTGTCATTTCCCAAAGTGGCGATCCACATGATCATTTCTGGGTGATTCTATTTTCTGGTCTGGTAGTTATTAAGTAAAATTACGGGACCACCCTCGTCAAAATCTATAAATAGGCCCAGTTCTATTTCAAAAGGGTCTTTTTTTCGTTTTCATTCCTTTTCTCTCTCCCCCTTCTCTCTGCAGGAATTTTGTCCAAGACTGTCACCACAAGGCAAGTAGGCCGAAAAGACAAGATGAGGTTCGCGAGAACGCAAGTGAAAAAGGAGACGTGTGAAGCCGCCTCCGACGTCACGTCAAGACAACTCCAAAGGAAGGAAGCGCCCACATCGCCTATGAGCAAGCATCGGAAGATCGCCAAAGCAACACGACAGCCGGTGGCACCTGTCGTTCGCTCTCCTCCGCTCTCATAAATTGTAACGAGGCGTTGTCTGTCGCCCTCCTCCTCCTCCAAGAAGCTTTGTAAAAACGCTCATATAGTGGAAGTTAGTTCGGCACCGTACCGACCACGTGGTTTTTCACCCCGATTACGAGTTTTTCACGTCGTCAAATCTTCGTCCCAGCATCTAGCTTGTCTTTGACTGTTGGCACGCTCGGCCGCTCACGGGCTAAGACGATTCACTAAGCCCGATATACTAAGAGCGCCGCGCGGTCCCCCAACATGTCTAATTCCAATCATTAGGGGTGTAACTTGGGTCAGTTCGGATCGATCCCACCAAAAATCAAGAAGCAATCCATATTGCTTCGGTTCCGCCATTTTGGAACCAAAGCTGACCCATGTATTTAAAATCTAGAATCATACATGAACCAAAAAATTCAGTTCAGTTCCAGTTAGGTTCTCGGTTCTACCCGACGACATTTACACCTAAAATACTTATAAAATTTAATATATATATATATATATATATATATATATATATATATATATATATACACATATATTTCCGGACAATATCTTATAAAATTTTTATTTTCTTATATATTACGTATGTTCAACAATATATCTATAGAATATTGGTATAAACATAAATTTCTGATGCATTATATATTAGTAATCAAATAAAAGTATTTTATTTTTACTTAGTATTTATGAAATAAGTATTAGACATTCGGTTCAGGTATCTGTTAGGAAATGGGATCTAGAATCCCCCAGGACAGTCAAAAATACAAGAAAAATAACATCAATATTTTATAACAAAATATCAAAATAAAGATCAACGTCCGATACAGAAACGCCGCGGAGAAACTGGACACGCTCAGTCCGCAGGAGAGAGAACAATCTTGACTGCAATCCGCTAGCACAGCGGACGCACAAGGTTCACCGAACCTTCAACGTCAACTTCCGATGTTCAACCGCAACCACCGCCACCACCGGAGAGAAACTCCAAGTTCGGACCCGGACCCGGACCTTGCCATGAATGTGTGGCTCGTCCTTAACGCAAACTTTTCCTCTCCACAGCCTCCACACACAGCCGGGTTAAAAATAGCCCCGTCTCCGTCTTCCTTCCACGGCAACGGCCGACTGGACTCGGACGGCGACGGCGGGCTGCCCTCCTCTTCACGTCAGCGACGGCAAACACCGGCGGCTGCCTTCCTCCAGCGGCAACTCCGGCAAGAGATCCCAAGGCAGCAACTTCCTCACCAAGCCGAGAGAGAGAGAGAAGCGGAGAGAAAGAGAGAGGGGCTGTTTTTTTTTCTTCCTTGGCCGGCTGCAATCTCAGGATTGGAGTATCCACCTTTATAATAAATCCAATGCATAGTTATTAATCACATGGGCTGCTACTTAGAGGGAAGAGTCAAAGTTTCCCTCTATTTTTTTTTCTCACGTTTCAAGTGGTGGGGGGTAGGTGTTGAAGCTTCAAACCAACTCAACAATCACCACCATGGTTTGAATTTCAAACACCACATTCTGCATAAAGCATCATCTGCATGAAGCATTGTCTGCACAAAGCACCACCTCAAGAACCTGAGGCGTCAGCCGACCTGCTCCAGTCGACTCATCCCTGCTCGGCTCAACCTCTGAACGTCGTCGCAACCGGATCACAAAAACTGACTCGTCGAACCCGAGTCCCTGGAAGGCGATCCACTGCACCACCTCGACTATCACCTCTGTCGGCCGCAGAAATAATGGGCACACCACCTCGCATCGTGGTCCCCAACAACCGGTACAAACTACCGTGCTGCAAAGCTCGCATGAGCACGGCGCGCCCTCGCCTCACCGTCAGAACTCCATCTCTTGCTGCAAAACTGCAACCACTAGAATCCAATCTGCCCAACGATATCAGATTCCTGCGCAGCTTAGGTACCAGATGTACCTGATCAAGTCTACGCATAGCTCCGTCATGCGTCCGTAAGTTCACCGTCCCAATCCCTGTGACCTTACATGCTGAGCCGTCACCCGCGCAGCGGAAGCGTGGTGGGCCCATAACCCACAGGTCCCAGGATCGGAACCTGGCTCTGATACCATTTCTCTCCGGTGGCGGCGTTGTTCTCCGGTGGTGGCGGTGGTTGCGGTTGAACGTCGGACCTCGACGTTGAAGGTTCGGTGAACCTTGTGCGTCCGTTGTGCTAGCGGATTGCAGTCAAGATTGTCCTCTCTCCGCGGACCGAGCGTGTCCGGCTTCTCCGCGGCATTTCTGTATCGGACGTTGATCATTATTTTGATAATCTTGTTATAAAATATTGACGCTATTTTTCTTGTATTTTGACTGTTTAGTGGAATTTGTGAAGCCAATTCCTAACAAGTGGTATCAGAGCGAGGTTCGGTAGACGACCGTGATTGGACGTTCTAGGAAGGGTTTGACTGCGGTGGTGAATGACTAGGTCCTCTTCCCACTCTTTCAGATCCGACCTTTGAACAAATCAGGTCTTCTAGTTTTGTTGGCGACAGTCATGGCAGGGAAGAACACAACGTTGGATAGATTTTCCGTAGAGAAGTTCAATGGCGGTGGAAATTTTAGCCTATGGCAGATTCGAGTTAAGGATATGTTGGTCCAACAGGGTTTGATTCGAGTCTTGCGGGGGCGCGATAAATTATCCACGGCGGTGAAAGATGAGGAATGGCAGGATCTTGATGAAAAAGCCACGAGCACAATCAGGATGTGTGTTGCTGATCAGGTGCTCTTCAACATCGGGACTGAAGAGACGGCAGTCGAGCTTTGGGAGAAGCTGGAGCGACTGTACTTGGCAAAATCCGTGACGACTCGATTGTTGCTGAAGCAGCGCCTCTATGCGCTGAAGATGCAGGAAGGTGGCAACTTGCAGGAACACTTCAATGTGTTCAACGGTCTTCTGAGCCAATTGCATGTGGTTGGCTCGAAGGTAGAGGAAGAAGACAAAGCCCTCTTGCTTCTTACCTCGCTCCCGGCGTCTTTCAAGCACATGGTGACTACGCTCCTGTATGGGAAAGATATGGTGGGGCTGGAAGAAGTCACGTCGGCGCTGTTATCAAGTCAGATGTTCAAGGACCCCACTCCTAGGGGTGAACAGATCTTGGTAGCGCATGAACGCGGGAGGAGTTTTGACAAAGGATCGAGCAGTGCACGAGCTCGGTCAGCGTCGAAGAAGGCAGTGACGTGTTACCACTGCAGACAGGTTGGTCATATTAGGAGAAATTGTCCGCAGCGTGCAGGAAGTTCTGGAACTTCGAAGGATGTCCAAGATGCGGGCATGGTGACACTCGACCTGGAAGGAGATGGCGGATTTTATTGCGTCACTGAGAGTCAGAACGACTCTGATAGTTGGATTTTGGATTCTGGTGCTTCGCAGCACATTTGCTCAGATGCGGCGATGTTCAGTTCACTGGAGGTGACGTCTGGGTCGGTCTTTTTGGGTGACGGCTCAGTATGTGAGGTCACGGGGAAAGGGACTGTGGACATTCTGACGCATGACGGAACAGTGCGCAGGCTTGAGCGGGTACACCTGGTACCTAAGTTGCGCAGGAATCTGATTTCGTTGGGCAGATTGGATTCCAGTAGTTGCAGTTTTGCAGCGAGAGATGGAGTTCTGACGGTGAGGCGAGGGCGCACCGTGCTCATGCGAGCTTTGCAGCACGGAAGTTTGTACCGGCTGTTGGGGACCACGATGCGAGGTGGTGTGCCCATGATTTCTGCGGCCGACAGAGGTGATAGTCGTGGTGGTGCAGTGGATCGCCTTCCAGGGACTCGGGTTCGACGAGTCAGTTTTTGCGATCCGGTTGCGACGACGTTCAGAGGTTGAGCCGAGCAGGGATGAGTCGACTGTAGCAGGTCGGCTGACGCCTCAAATCGTTGAGGTGGTGCTTTGCGCAGTTGTGTGCTTCGTGCAGGTGGTGGTAGCGGAACTAGGGTATGAGCCAAGGTGGTATTTGTTGGTTTTATTGGCTCCTACCCGGTTCAAGTGGCCACTTTATATTATATATATATATACAAAAGCATGCGGAACATGCTTTGTATATATATATTATATTATATATTATATTATATATATATATATAAATTAATGAAAGCATGCTCTGCATGCTTTCATTAATCTATATATATATTTATATATATATATATATATGATGGTTGCGAGACAGAAGCAGTTGAAGCCGCGGTGAGAAGCCAGAGAGCCCCGCCTGTGTGGAGTAAGCCGTCCCCCTCTCTCCTCTCTCTCGCGCTCGTTGAGAGAGGTGTTGCCGTCGGGCTTGGTGGAGTTTCTCGCCAGCGTTGCAGTGGACCTTCTAGGGAGTGGAGAGACGCGGTGTTGACGGCGTGCGTGTGTGCAGTTAGCCTCGACGGAGGTTTCTCTCCGGTGGCGGCGTTGTTCTCCGGTGGTGGCGGTGGTTGCGGTTGAACGTCGGACCTCGACGTTGAAGGTTCGGTGAACCTTGTGCGTCCGTTGTGCTAGCGGATTGCAATCAAGATTGTCCTCTCTCCCGCGGACCGAGCGTGTCCGGCTTCTCCGCGGCGTTTCTGTATCGGACGTTGATCATTATTTTGATAATCTTGTTATAAAATATTGACGCTATTTTTCTTGTATTTTGACTGTTTAGTGGAATTTGTGGAGACAATTCCTAACAATATCCAATCACAAGAACAGAGAAATGACCCGAAAGGTCAGTCCTTGCCTTCTATAGAACCATACCTAAATTGAGAACCATTAGAACCGTCTTGAATTGATCGATTCAGTACAACTTCGAATCGGTTCTCCAATCCATTTTGTACGCCCCTACCAACCATAAGGAGGAGGAGTGGGTAAAGCCGCACATCTCCATCTCCCATGAAAAAAGCAAAGAATATTTAATAAATTATATTTTTTGGGCGTTGATTAACCTGCAAGCAAGGTATAGAGAGTGAAGAAAATGCGGGGATGCATTTTCTGGGCCATACAACCTTATCACATTCTACTTGCAATTATATATCCTTATAAAGTTCCTTCTGAATCAAAAGCTCGCACCTCTAAATTTAAATGTGTAACACTGACTCCATGAAAACAGTTATAGCAATATTTTAACACTATCTGCTGGTGGGCAGCGCACTCTACCGGCCGCATTCCGCCCCCGGTTATCTCCATTTTCAGCTCGCTCGGATTTAGCTCTGAATGCCGTACGTGTTCTATAGCTGGGAGGGCGGTTGCAGAATGGTTTACTCGTGCTTACAACTTTCATGCCATTTTTGGCTCATATTTCGTAAACACAATCATTCCTTCACCGCTCTCCCAAACATGGCGCACCACTTTCTATTTTCTTAGATTTTAAGGCCCCTTTGGCAAGGCGGTGGCGATCGTGAACGTGGCGGTTATGAACCACCGTTTGTGAACACCCGACCTTACCTAAGAAACAAAATTCATGTTTAGGCTCAAAAGTAAATAAATTTTCTCAGCGAAGGTCATAACATTAGTCATGTCAAATGTAAATTTTTTAAAGTTGACATTTTTGTCGGATCTCATAGGAGCAAAAGCAATGCAATAAACGGAATTTATTTGAAAAATGCTCTATGGACGCATATAAATAACCAAATAATTTTGGTGGGGCCCAGGTTTATTTGAAATTCATGTTTAAATATGCATTATGTGTATTTTTCTTCTCATTGGAAGGTTTAAAAATCTCTACTTGTTTGAAGAATGTCAAGAGGTTGACAGAGTTTAGAGACTGTAATTGGTCCAATGCCATCCACAAGTTTCTCCATTCGCATTTTGACCATTTGAGTAGGCTTGTTGCCAGTTGTGAGGGATCCAACTTGGGTTGTTTTGAATGATGCTTCATTGTATTAGTGGTTAGAATCACTCAAGTCTCCTTAGTTCTGTTTTTTACTCCTAATAATATTTTTGTGACATGTGTGGTTCTTTGAGTGTGCCTCTAAGCTATCGTCGATGGATGAGTTACCCAGACCCTGACTACATTGACGGTCTTCTAAGAAAAATTATAGTGTAAAATTTTACTCAGAGCTACGTTATAGACTATTAAAGTCTGATATAACAATTGTTATTATTATATGCAACCTCTTAATAATTTACAATTTAATGTTTTAATTACAAACAAATGTTATTTATTGTGTAGGTGCAGGAGATATTTGTTGATATTCTTAATTAGGAGAAGGTTTTACTTGAAATAGATGCTGAGGAGGAAGATTTGAATTTTGAAAAAAGGAACGAAAAGAGAAATGCACAATTAGAGGCATTAAAGAGAAGAAAGCGGTATGGGAAATGGTGAGGGAAGTGAGGAGGGAGGAGGAGAAGAAGAGGAGGAGGAGGGGAGGAGTATGATGGGTGAATTGAAGAAGAAGGAGAAATTAGAGGAGAGGGATGAGAGGTGTAGGAAGAGCATGGGGATTGAAGAAGAAGGAGAATTTGGTGTAGAAGAAAGAGGTGGAGTAGGAGGGGGAAGAGAAAAAGAATGAGAGGAGGAGGAGAAGAAGGGGGAAGAGAAGGAGGAGGGGTGGAGGAGGGGCATGAGGAGGACAAGAAGTATGAGGAGAGGAGGAGAAAAATGATGATAATTTGGATCATTGCACTAAAAAAATTATGTGGAGATAAATTTTACTATCATTGTACTAATCAAAAATATGCAAGCACACTCCCTTCCATTTGATCAAACACCCACCCCTATATTTGATTATGGACCCATCCCACCATCTTATCATGCACCATCATCCCATAAAACACTTGTAGATAACACTCAATATTCATCTACAATAATTCCAAATAATGTATTAGTAGTTGAAAGTGAAGTAGTAGATGTCGAGATGGATGCATCAGTAGTTGAAATTGATAGTAAGGAGTAAAGTTTAATAAAAAATATGTAAAGAGAAGGCATAATAGGAGGAAGAGGGTGACAATGAAAGGCACACAAAGAGCTATTATGTTAGAAAACACATACCCCAGAAAGAAATGATCTTTCAGTAGGGCAGAGAGAGATGATAGATTCTATTTTGAGCTGTTACCCTGAAAGGTTGTTATTATATTTGTCTTGGTATTTTAGTGTTATTGCATCATTACAAAACTCTAATCTTATTTGTTTATCCTTGATAGGGATTAACCCATTTTTAAACCATTAGGGGTGCACATAGCAATCCCCAAAATGAAATCATGGGGTTGACTAGTCAACCCCATGATTCCCTTCGTGATGGGAGAAGTGGAGGGCCCACTTTCTCTCATCTTTTATCTCCTCCATCCAATTCCCCCCCTCTTTCTCTCCCACCAAAAAAGAGATCCATAAAAAGGGGAAAGAGGGGAGAGAGAGAGCAAGAGGGGAGAGAGAACACCACCGCCGCAACCGACCGTCGCCGGCCAACGCCGGCCGCCGCCGCCGCAACCGATCGCCGCCGGCCAACGCCGGCCGCCGCCGGCCACCCGCTGCCGGACGTCCGCCGCCGCCCGGCCGCCACCGGCCACCCGCCGCCGCCCGGCCGCTCTTGCTAACCACCGCCAGCCGGTGGCTCGCCGCTCGAACCCCCACCATCCGATCATGGCACGCTACCGCGGCCGTCCGATCAAGGGGAAACCACCCACTAACCCACTACGTTAGTGGTGGGGCCCACCATGATCTCCCCTGGAGCCTATAAAAGGACCACAGGGGCTCTTTATTTCTCACATTTTTCCTCCGCAGCTTCTTCTTCCTTGCGCCAGAGCTCTGCCCGTTTCTTGCCGTAGAGAATTCTCCAGCCACCGCGAAGCTCCGCCGAGGTGAAAACGACTAAGTCCTCAAACCTGAGAAGAAGAAGGCTTAAAAGACATCCTTGCGTGGAACGCCGCGCCAGCCTCCAAGCTCCGAAGACTCACGCGGATTCCACCGTTCAAGCCCTCTCCACGGCGCAGCCTGTTGCCCGTGGGAAGAGCAAGTCTCCCTCTCACCTCCACTTTTGTAACAAAGAGCGGCCTGTCGTCCTTGATTCTCCTAACATTTTGTAACCTCCAACAACTTAGTGGATTTTGACTGGCACAGAACCGGTCACGTGGTTTTTCACCCGGTTGAAGGGTTTTCCACGTTAAAACTCCTGGTGTACATTTCCCTTTTTTCAACTGACTGTGTGCGCGCTCGACCGCTCCGCGAGCTAAGGCGGTCCAAGTTAGTCCGGATCGACCGGAGCGCCGAATTTGGCCGCAACAATCCTCTTGCAGTGATGATACATTGATTCAAAGTGGAAACATTGCAATCTCATGAGAGTTGATGACAGAGCTCCTCAGTAAAGGATGAGTACATGATACTCATTTGGATGCCTTTGCATATTATTAATGCCAAAAAATTGAAGTCTTTGAAAAGCTTAACAAACTTCATATATGTTACACTAAATCATGTTGTATAAATTTTCTATATGTATGTATATTTGTATAGTTTATTGTTAAAATTTTCTCAAGTTCATTTTTTCTTTATGTTTTTATCATGCTGTATTGTAAGAGACATTCTATGAATAAAAGTAAATACCTGATTGAACATATTACCCACTTATCTATTGGCACCGCCAAATTAATATTAATGGCATGCCTCATTAATAATAGGCATGGGGTATTATTGGTGGGCAATATGAAACTTACAAACCATGATTTGTATGATTCTTCGCAAAATCCCGCGCATCACACCACATTCCTTAAATTGGTACATTTGTTTTCTAATATACAAAATCTCTTTACATTAATAATATTAATAGTAGTTCTCATTGCTTCTTATTGTGGAGCTACACCACATGTATGAGGATGCTGAAGAAGCTTTTTCAACAAAAATTATTGGGTGGCCCATATATGCAGTAGAAGGTGTACCAACTCAACACAATGGTCCACTGATTATAGGGTATTTTTTATGAGGTACATGAAGTCTATTTTAAAGAACTGGGAGAGTAAATGGCAAGAGTGCAAGGGTTGGCAAGCCGAAATACCAAATATTCAGGCATTAGTAGTTGCAAGAATTTTTGAAAGTATTCTGACATGTTATCAATAAAAACAATGAATAGTGACTGTTGTGGTGGATTATATTTGTGTGTAATTCAGTAAAAAATAATTAATAGTGACAGCTGTGTTAGATTATTTTTGTTGAATTACAATAATTTGTGAAGCATTCTGACATATAGGAAGTTTTTCATTGTTGCAAGGATTTTTGAAGCATTTTGGCATATAGGAAATTCTCTTAGGTACAAGGATTTTTGAAGCATTATAACATATTTTAGTAAAACTAACGAATTGTGATCGTTGTTGTTAACCCAGAAATCGGCGATCCCTCCCAAGGTAGTCAGCTCGCAAGTCGCGGCCTGTTCCAAGTTCCCCTTAGAGGTCGTGGCCTGTCTTAGCCTCCTTCTCTGGGTCACGTGGATAGACTTCTATATCCGCTCAGGCCACGCGGCTAGGGCGGTCTCCGCAGTCTAACCGCCCAGGTCACGCAGCAGCCATTCGTTCTGCAGGGGATGCGGACTGCTTCCACAGTCCACCCCTACAGGCCGCACGGTTAGGTCGGCTAACCGCACAATGGTTTCTATATCCCAACTAGGTGGCGGACTCGCATTTCTATCCACCCAGACCGCTCGGTAGCCGCATGCTCAGCAGGAAGCGCGGTCTGCTCTCCAGCCCGCTCCTGCAGGTAGCCCGGATAGCAAGGCTACGTTATCGCAAGGCGACCACCATTTCAACAGGTGAGGACAGCTCTCCGCTACATCCCAGTTCGCCATGAAGTAGGCGACCTGCCTCCAGGTCACCCAACCGTACGCGACAAGCTTCAGGTCACCCGACAACTAAGAAGTAGGCGAACTACTCCACCTGTCTGCCAGCAGTTTGCGTACTCGGTCTCAGTCCACCTGAGGAAGGACGGCAGCAGGCCCGAAAACTCTTCACTAGACCGCACAACACAGCGCAGATTCAACTCTAGCCCACCAGAAGGTGGCAAGCTCGCTCCTCCTATAGGAGCGATCTTCTCCTTCTACTCGCTAGAAGGTAGCGAACTTGCTCCATCAATCAGCAGAGGCGGACTCACCCTGTCCACCGCGAGCTAGGAAGACTCATTATGCGGTCTGCCAGAAGCACTTCAGCTTCCCCAGTGCCGGCTTCTTCTCATCAGTTGGCGACCTGCCTCTTCAGTCCGCAGCATGTCGCGGACTCAATCGTAACTCACCGCCCTACCGGGGGTAACGTTACCAGTACTGTCTCCGGCCCGAGCCTATAAATAGGCCCCCATACCTCTCATTTTTGGACACAACGGAGGACCAACCAGCATAGCAGACCCTGTAGATACCAATTTTTTTGTCTACAAGCTCTGTTCGCCGACTGATCCGCAGTCTGCGCGGCCTCTACGGCTAACCGTTCCAAGTTGTCCTCAATGACCACAGTGGTCTTCCCGGCCTGATCGCACAGTCAGCCCAGCCTTGTAGCGAGCTGCGAGATCAGTTGTCTGCTCGTTCTACCGACCTATTTGGTCAAACCGCGCGGCCTCTAGCAACTTCTTTCTTTTAGCCGACAGCTTCCCCTTGTACCCTTTATATTTTCTCATGTAAAGGGCTCAACTCAGGTTGTAATCTTGATTCATAATCAAAGGAAAGCTCGTCGCAGGAGTGACATTTAATCCGCGGCGGGCGAACTCTGTTGTTGCAGCTGCAAGCGACCCCCCTCTCTTCTTCCTTTCTCCCTTCTCTTGACCTCTACCGCAAATCCCTAACTGTTAAAGTAACTGACTGATCGACAGTTCCTCATCAACCTCCCTTTATCCCCACAACCAAGATCGAACGTGCTCCACTCTCGAGCGTGCAGAGGCATTTCCAGTAGCCTCATTTCTTCCCTTCTCTTTCCCCCATGAGATTTCGAACACCGTTATCTGCTGGTGCATCATTTCCTGTATCAACAATTAACACGTGACCTTCAGATCTCGAATATACGGTGAAAATCAACGATTACTCATGTCAGACCATCAACCAGCCGAGAATCTTGCTCCTTCAAGTCCTAGTGAAGATCCTCTCTGGGAAGCCTTGGAGCAATCGTGCAGAGAAACTGCCCAACAGTTTAAAGCAATCAACCGTACTCTAGCTGCTATCACGCAGCGATTAGAGGTACAATCCACACCAGCACCAGTTCCTCCAGGTAATCCAAAACCAGCATTGGAGAATCCGCAAACTTCTCCACCGGCCTTTTTTCCGGTCTATCCTCCTATTTACTGACCAACCTATCCACAAGGGCCTGCAACCCCTTTGCGGTCTCAAAATGATGAATTCATAGCTCGTCAAAACTTCTTCCGGGAAGCTTCCCGGGGAAGTCCAGCAAGATTTCTAACTTTTCAGGAAAGTCATCCTTACTCTTCAGCTCCTGCCTTTGCTCCTCCCGCAATAGCTTTTCCCTTCTATCCTCATGCTCTTTTTACAGCTACAGCTTATGCTCCTTTTTTTCCTTATGTTCCAGGAGAGTAGGAAGAGTCGTCACTATTTTCAAAGAATGTTCGACATGAACCAACTCCAACTAACTTCAGAGAGCCTCGGTTGCCAATTTACACTTGAGATACTGATCAATGAAGCACCTTCAAGCTTTTGAATCAACCTTAACTCTCAGGACCCTTTCAGATGCTACCAAATGCAAACTTTCATGACATCCTTTGATGGACAAGTAAGAGAGTGGTTCTATGGACTGCATCCTCAGTCCATCGCTTCCTTTACTGATTTATGAAGAGAGTTTCTGCTCAGGTTTTCTACTTCTACGAAGAGGAAGAGAGCGTCGGAAGCCCTATTCGAGATTAGGCAGCGAGAAAATGAAACTTGGTATCATTTTGTTGATCGTTTCCAAAATGAGATTTTGGATATTGAGATCGTCGATCAAGAAATGTATCGTGTGGCTCTAATACATGGTCTGCAAGAAGGACCACTTAAGTTTGAGGCTAATGTCCGAGCACCAAGGACATATCAAGAGTTGATTGGATTAGACAACTCTTACATTCGAGGTGAGAAGAGCAATCCTAGCTTCATCTACAGGCTTGTAGCCGAGAAAGATTCTTCTTCTTACAAGCAACCTCCGAGGTCAGAGTTGTCTATATCCCACGCAAAGAAGGGAAGAAAATTTCAACGTCATCAATACCCCTTCCTGGGCCAGGATCGTGCCCGAGATCAAATGTTACTATTGCCAGCCCCAGCTCCGCAAGCATCTTTGGTTCATCAGTAGCAAGATGATGACTTGCTAGAGTCCAAACTAGATGAGGCCATACAGGAAGTAAGCCAAGTCATGAAGGGTAGGGCTAATTACAAAAGGCCTTACCAGCCGGCAGATCAAAGATCAAAAGATTCAGATCTGTTCTGTGAGTTTCACAAAGAAGGGGGCATTCAACTGAAAATTGTTGAGCTCTTCGCCAGTTGGTAGAAAGAATGCTCAAGGTAGGCAAACTCCGAGAACTCTTCCCGAAGTGTGATCATTCTGATCCATCTACATCAAAAGGCAAAGAAGTAGCAGACATTCCTTTTGGCTCAAAGGGAGTGAGCCAAATCAACAATAATCTAAATTTCATTGTCGGTGAGACCATTGACGCGAATGACGTAGGCACCCTTGGAAATCTATTCTGAGACGAGGATGGACCTGACAAAGTTCCAAAAGCTCCTCACAATCATGGCCAGTTGTTTTTTACTTTACACTCTTCAAACATTTTCTCTCTAAAAACACTTCTAAGTGTTCTTTCATTCATTTCAATAAATTTTACGTCAGAGATCCCATAGTGACACTTTTCCCTTTTTTGGAGTGCCTTCTCCTCTATTTTCTCTCTGCCAAAGAGATCGCTGAACCACTGAGATATTGCCGAGTCTTTTTTGTTCCCTCCATAGATTGTTCTCTGGCGTAAGATCACGATGACTACATATAGTAGGGAGTTTTCGCTATGCGCAGTGGGTGTCGTTCAATCTATGCAGGTGGACATCAGAGCTTCATATCCTAGCCGGTATCTAACACACAGTGTGTATCAAGGGAGGTCCTAGTGTGTTAGCTCTATGTACTTCGCTAGGGATACATTACATTTAAGATGATCTTTGCTTGACAAATAATGACGATCAAGTATAGCCATGTCTCTTCAATCATCTCATGACTGTAATAATCGAATACTCTATGGTACTCTCAATTCGTGCTTTTGCGAGGTCCACAACGTTGATGATCTTTACAAAGACAAGCAATACTATAGACCACTTGGCGCACCTAGTCTAATTGATCAGCACTGTTTATAACCCGAGGCATGAGAGCAGTGTATCTACTGTTCCTTCTCATGATTTTGTGCTTTTTTCTATTTTGTGCCCTTCTAAGGGAATGCGGCTAGTCCGCTCTAGGTAGGACTACACTCTTGATGACCTTTCATGGGCAGACGATGCTTAAGGCCCCTGGGGAACACCTGGGGTGCATCCGGCCTTTTTTGATTATCTTTAGGTGTAGACCTCCTTTTATCAGCTGTCTTCTTACATGTTAACATGTTAAATCCAACATATCCAAAGGATTTGCAACATCTTTTTTTCTTGTGCTCATCTTGTATAATCAGCTTCCATAAAGCTCTATCAGATGATGGTTAACAATGTCTTTACTACTATTATTGGATGTTTCTGGCATTAATTGATAGTTAGAGAATCTGGTTCTCTTTATTGACAAACTATTCAGCTGAAGTCTAGTCAGTGCTTACATCTTATTGATTAGGATTTCAAATTGGGATATCATATCTGACCAAGCAAGAAGCTTATTGTTGTGGCTTGATCTTTACTTAATTTTGCTTATTCAGTCAACAACAGGATTTCATGGATATTCTTTCTGCAGTCTAATCATATCTATCTTATCACAATAACTTTTAGCAGAAGATTTGTCCATAAACTCCTCAGATACTCAACTTACTTTTCTTTCATATCTGCTTCCCACTCTTCCTTTTACAGAGATTAGTAGATATTTACAAGTTTCCTTCAGGTACTTGCAACTTATTTTTCTTTTATATTTGTTGATCACTCTTCATTTTGTAGAGATTATCATATATTTGCAAGTTTCCTTCAGGTACTTGCAACTTATTTTTCTTTCATATCTACTGCTCACTTTTTTTTTGTAGAGATTAGCAGATATTTGTAAGTTCCTTTCAAGTACTTGCAACTTATTTTTCTTTCATATCTGCTGTTCACTCTTCCTTTTGCAGATATTAGCAAATATTTGCAAGTTCCCTTTAGGTACTTGCAACTTATTTTTCTTTTATATCTGCTGCTTACTCGTTTCTTACAGAGATTAGCAGATATTTACAAGTTCCCTTCAGGTACTTGCAACTTAGTTTACTTTCATATTTGTTGTTTACTCTTTTCTTATAGAGATCAACAGATATTTGTAAGTTCTCTTTAGGTATTTGCAACTTAGTTTTCTTTCATATCTGCTGCTTGCTCTTTTCTTTCAGAGATTAGCAGATATTTGTAAGTTTCCTTCAGGTACTTGCAACTTAGTTTTCTTTCATATCTGTTCTTTACTCTTTTCTTACAAAGATTAGCAAATATTTGCAAGTTTCCTTCAAGTTCTTGCAACTTAGTTTTCTTTCATATCTGCTGCTTGCTCTTTTCTTTCAGAGATTAGCAGATATTTGCAAGTTTCCTTCAGGTACTTGCAACTTAGTTTTCTTTCATATCTGTTCTTTACTCTTTTCTTGCAGAGATTAGCAAATATTTGCAAGTTTCCTTCAAGTTCTTGCAACTTAGTTTTCTTTCATATCTGCTGCTTACTCTTTTCTTACAGAGATTAACAGATTTTTGTAAGTTTCCTCCAGGTACTTGCAACTTAGTTTTCTTTCATATCTGCTGCTTACTCTTTTCTTGCAAAGATTATCAGATATTTGCAAGTTCCCTTCAGGTACTTACAACTTAGTTTTCTTTTATATCTGCTGCTTACTCTTTTTTGCAGAGATTAATAAATATTTGCAAGTTCCCTTTAGGTACTTGCAACTTAGTTTTCCTTCATATCTACTGCTTACTCTTTTCTTGCAAAGGTTAACAGATATTTGCAAGTTCTCTCCAAGTACTTGCAACATACTTTTCTCTCATATTTATTGCTTACCCTTCCTTTTGTAGAGGTTAACAGGTGTTTGCAAGTTTCCTTCAGGTACTTGCATGTTATTATTCTTTTATGCCTTCCTATCACCTTTATTTTGCAGAGCTCAATGGAAGACATTTACTTCTCCTTCGTTTTGCAAAAGCAACTAAGGTACACACAAGATGTGCCTCTTTTCGCCTGCATTAACTTTTCCTTTGCAGGAAAAAAGATAGACATTGGCAAACCTTTTCTGAGGAGAGACATCAGGTTTTATCTATCCCTGCCTCTTATTTTTTCCGATGGGAGGATCACGATTTCCGTGGGTCTCCTACTTTTTTCGAAGTTCCCTTCGGGACTTAAAAAAGTGCAGGGATTTTGTTAACCCAGAAATCGGCGATCCCTCCCAAGGTAGCCAGCTCGCAAGTCACGACCTGTTCTAGGTTCCCCCTGGAGGTCGCGGCCTGTCTCAGCCCCCTTCTCTGGGTTAGGCGGATAGACTTCTATATACACTGAGGTCGCGCGGCTAGGGCAGTCTCCTTAGTCTAACCGCCCAGGTCGCGCAGCAGCCGTTCGTTCTACAGGGGCTGCAGTCTGCTTCCAGAGTCCACCCCTGCAGGCCGCGCAGTTAGTTCGGCTAATCAGGTAATGGTTTCTATATCAAAACTAGGTGGCGGAATCGCATTTCTATCCTCCCAGACCGCTCGGTAGCCACATGCTCAGTAGGAAGCGCGGTCTGCTCTCTAGCCTGGTCTTATAGGTCGCCCGGCTAGTAAGGCTACGTTATTGCCAGGAGACCACCCTTTCAACAGGTGTGGAAAGCTCTCCGCTACGTCCCAATCCGCCATGAAGTAGGCGACCTGCCTCCAGGTCACCCAACCGTACGCGACAAGCTTCAAGTCGCCCAACAGCCAAGAAGTAGGCGACCTACTCCACCTGTCCGCCAGTAGTTCACGGACTCGGTATCAGTCTACCTGAGGAAGGATGGCAGCAGGCCCGATAACTCTTCACCAGACCGCACAACATAGCGTGGATTCAACTCTAGCCCGCCAAAAGGTGGCGAGCTCGCTCCTCCAGCAGGAGCGATCTTCTCCTTCTACCCGCTAAAAGGTAGCGAACTTGCTCCATCCAGCAACAGAGGCGGACTCACCCTGTCCGTTGCGAGCTAGGCGGACTCATTATGCAGTCTGCCAGAAGCACTTCAGCTTCCCCAACATCGGCTTCATCTCAGTAGTTGGCGACCTGCCTCTTCAGTCTGCAGCGTGTTGCAGACTCAATCGTAACTCACCGCCCTACCGGGGGTAGCGTTACCAGGACCGTCTACAGCCCGAGCGTATAAATAGGCCCCTATAACTCTCATTTTGGGACACGACGGAGGACAGTCGAGGACCAACCAGCGCAGCAGACCCTACGAATACCAATTTTCTGTCTGCAAGCTCTGTTCGCGGACCGATCCCCAGTCTGCGCGGCCTCCGCGGCTAACCGTTCCCAGTTGTCCTCAGCGACCACAGTCGTCTTACCAGCCTGATCGCGCAGTTCGCCCGGCCTTGTAGCGAGCTGCGAGATCAGTTGTCTGCGCGATCTGCCGACCTGTTTGATCAAACCGCGCGACCTCTAACATCTTCTTTCTTTTAGCCGCCAGCTTCCCCTTGTACCCTTTATATTTTCTCATGTAAAGGGCTCAACTCAGGCTGTAATCTTGATTCATAATCAAAGAAAAGTCTGTCGCAGGAGTAGCATTTAAGCCACGGCGGGCGAACTCTGTTGTTGCCGTTGCAAGCGGTCCCCCTCTCTTCTTCCTTTCTCCCTTCTCTCGGCCTCTACCGCAAATCCCTAACCGTTAAAGTAACCGGCTGATCGACAGTTCCTCATCAACCTCCCTTTATCCCCGCAACCAAAATCGAACGTGTTCCACTCTCGAGCGTGCAGAGGCATTTCCAGCAGCCTCATTTCTTCCCTTCTCTTTCCCCCGTGATATTTCGAACACCGTTATCTGTTGGTGCGTCATTTCCTGTATCAACAGTTGTGATAGATTATATTCAAAATTTCAGTCATAAGTACAAAATTTTCAATCTTAATTTCAATATTTTTAATCACAATTTTATATTTCCAATCGCAATTCTAGAATTCAACATCTAGAAAATAGAAGTGCAACATCTTCATCATTTAAAAAACATGTAGAAATTTCATAATTCAACAATAACCACAAAATGAAAGTACAACATCTTGAAAACAGAAGTTAAAAATTGACATTTAACATTTAATGTGATGCAACACATTCAACATTTAATAGCATTCAAAATTGCTGAAAATTGACATTGAAATCTAATGAGAAATTATCATTGAGATCAAAAGTTGGAGTTGTGGCTGATGCCAATGGAGTTAAATCTCTCTCAATAGAAGAATGCTTCATGAAATTGAACTCATTTGGCTCTGTTGCAACGTCATCAATGACAAATGATTTTCCCATAGGGTCACATCTTCTATCTGCAAGACAATGGAAAAGTCAAATCATTGCATATATAAGATTAAGTATCATTGCAATAAGTTTGTTTGAGAGTATTATTATATTTTTTTGTTGGCTTCTCCTAATATTTTTTTTATACGTGTGTTTGAAAGATCTTTTGGGCCTATGGTCGGTGGATCCCTAACCACTCCTTTGTTCTTTTGTTTATTGTTAATAAAACCATTTTTGCATTTTCACTGTAATCTACCATCTCTTCAGCTTTCTTTCACATGTCATTCATTTTACTTAAAACTTATTCTTTGGCAATTTTGCAGTCCTCAACTCGACAGACTAACTTATATGTGAACAACATCATGTGTCCTCTAAAGACTAAATTGGAATCATAGTCATTTATGTTTACTGTTTTGGAAAGATATAAAATCTTCTTTGCTTTTAGAGTGAATGTACCTAATATGTATTGAGGTGAAATTTGTTTTACAGTTTTCAAATTGTACCATCATAGTATGTGTTTGCATAACATTCATTTGGTTTTGAAACCATTGCAAGAGCATTCCGCATCGCAAGTCATCGAGTCAAATTTGACGTACTATTGCTTATCATTATCATCTTTATCACAATGCTATGTGACAAATAAGACTTGATTGTCACCGTATCTTGTTTCCTCCCTAACACTAACACCATTAAAATCATCCAAGTATGATTGCTCAAAATAGATTAAATTTTCCTAATATATGTTTTCAACATTTGTTTAAGTACGAGGCCGTTTTGAATTTTAAGGTAATACTACCCTGTTTGCATTTAAAGTCTTCATCATGTTCGCAACGATGCCAAGTTGAGGTCATTTCTCCAATTCTTTAAAATATTCAACCAGTGAACTTATTGCTTTAGAGCATCCATGTTGGACATTATTTGATGATTCACTTATTTAAGGAGATAATATTTCAAGATATAAACTATATTTGTTAAAAGTAGTAAACCATTTCATTTTTATTATAAATGAATCACACAAAATGTGTTATCATTCAATTTTCCTCTTGCGATCATATCACACCAATGCCTATTAAACTTCTTGTCACTATCACATTTACTCATGCACTGGTAAAATAAGGACTTACACTTTTATCATAGTTAAGATGAATACTTTCAAATGTGCTTTCTGGAAGATGTGTCATTGACACAAACGATGACAATTTGTAGTTAAAATTCTCTCAATGGCAATGACCATCTACTGATCTTGATCCGTCAATATAGTGGTTGGTTGCTTGCCGACAACAAACCTATAAAAAGTCGCAAATACCCACCAAAATAATTTAATAGTTCTTGTTCTATAAATGCTCCACCTATAAAAAATAATTTGTCAATAATGGTTAACTTCAATAAATGATGCACAAGTCAAATTATACTTGATCAATTTATTTGTTGTATCAAATATGAAGTGTCACCAAAACAATTATAATCAATCTTATTATGTTCGTTAATCCATAAGAAATTTGTACACTTGTTAAGTTCATCTGTTTGAACACCATAAGAGAACATGGTGTCCTTCAACTATCGTTGTTGTAGTATTTTAACAACCTTACTGCGCCACCACTTTCTACTAATGTTTTTCTTTCTCGCCAAACAAAATTGTATGCATCACTCTTACAAACCCCCACATTTTAACACTCCCAACTTCACTAGAGAGGAAGTAATATGCGTTGGCTGTTTTAATGCTCACTCCGGCTATATTCTTAATAAGGCTAGCTTAGAAACTAGATATACTACGATGAGACTGCAACAAATTTTGATGCAAGTGGGTGATTATGTTTCTCTACAAACTTGGTGACCTCCCATTCTTACCATCTTTATCAGTAGTGAAGGTAACACATGTCAAACATCCTATGTGAGCATACAGTTTGTGAAACTTTTGATGTCCAATGTTTTGCGGCTTTGAAATCTTTGTACCAGCTTTTGAGCAACTGCACTCCAACATTTTAAAAATCATGTTATGCGGCTAATACACAATGTATTATTTTCACACACTAAATCATATTTTATGGGCATAGTTGCAGCACATTGAGTACGCTTCTTCCTTAGATTGAACTTCTGAAAACAATGGTTGCTTTTTGTCCATGGGAATAATATATTTTTGTGTTACAATAAGAGGTAAACTTACAAGATATAAAAGTGCAGTTGGAATTGGAGATACTGTTTGGAATTGAAACTGGACGTTCCAGTCGGAATTGAAATTTCAACTGAATAGAAATTCAAGCCGGAACTAAATAGTCCCAATTAGAAATACACAAGGTTCTTTTTCATCCAAACAATAAATACACTTGCAGAGAGAGTGACTACAGTTAAACTGGAGATTAGAGACTTACATTGCCCAAAATATCGGAAAAAAATATGGGAGGAGTGTTGGGTCCGGCGTTCCTTCACTTGACCCGTGACGCTTTGCTACTTATTTAAGAAATTAAGTAACGCCCTCTCCAACAGTCCGGGCTTTTGGTGCAGTTGGGTATGCGCTTGATCCTTCAATTGGTATCAGAGGAGGTCACGGTTCAAGACCGGGGGGGCTATTAAATCCCAATTTTCCCTTCTACTTGTGTGGGTCCGGCGGGTCAGGCAAACCGTGGACATGTGGTAACCCCACCTCTGAGCCATGTGGGCCATGTGGTAACCCCACCTCTGAGCCGACAGGTTGTGCTGGACGCCGAGGGGTGATTGTTGGGTCCGGCGTTCCTTCACTTGACCTGTGGCGCTTTGCTACTTATTTAAGAAATTAAGTAGCGCCCTCTCCAATAGTCCGGGCTTTTGGTGCAGTTGGGTATGCGCTTGATCCTTCAAGGAGGATTGTATTTTCACTTGGGTGTTGCTCTTCAAAGTTCTCGAAACTTTTTAATCAGGAATGGATACGACGCATTGAAGCAATAAGGATGAAGAAGTTTCAGAGAGCATTAATATGTGTTATGCCCCAGCGAAAGGGAGTTTTTTAAAACCTAATCGCGAGAGGGGAGAGAGGGAAATGAGCTATGCCCCCAACGAATTTTTTTGGCTATTTATATGTGCACGTAGAGCACTCTCATATTTTCTCTCATCTCTTAACTGTAACGAGGAGCGGCATGTTGCCGTTGATTTCAATTATATTTTGTAAACAACCACTAATAGTGAAGTTTGACTAGCACTGAACCGGTCACGTGATTTTTTACCCGGTTGAGGGTTTTTTCACGTTAACAATCTTCTTGCGTACTCATCTATTTACTCTGTGACTGTTTGCGTGCTCGACCGCTCCACGGGCTAAGATAGCTTAGTTTAGTCCGGTCTACTAGAAGCTTTGAGCTGTCCGCGACACTAATTATCATATTTTTTATCCAAAAATTAAGTGCCTCAGCGCCAAAATGTGTTGAGGTGGGCGAAGATCTATGCACGACTACACGAGCATCACGCTAATAATTATTATAATATCTCACGCCCCAATTCTCATCCAACACTTCAATTCATCCAAATCTTCGAAGAAGCAATGAAATCTTTTGACTATTAACGTCACTGTTGTGGATATCCTCTGACATGGTCGACATGTCGGCCGACGTAAATATTTCTTGGACAAAACGCCACATTTCCGATATTATTTTGCAAAATATTATTTTGCAAAATATCATTTTGGAATATATCCTCAGATATATCTGTTATTGACCGATATATTCGCTGATATATCGAACGATATATCCCGACATTTTATCGACTGGTTTTTTAAATTTTATTTTAATTTGTGTTTATGATTTAATAGACAATAGATCAAAATTATTTCAATGTTTAGGTTATTTTTTTCCTTCCACTATCTTTCTTGTTTGTTCAAGTCCGTCATCGACTTCAATTATGCACGACCTTTGAATTATGAACTAAAGATTCCTTATCTTCCATTGACATCGACAACTTCTCGACATTCTGCTTCCTCTTGTTTTATTTCACGCGGTCTACCGTTATTATGTGTGTAATACAAAATGTTTATATTACTTTGATAAATTTAGGAGTTCAATAAATATCAAATTATTAATATATTAATATATATAAATTAAAAAGTATTAAATTTATAAATTATTATGTTGAAGCCAAAAATGACCCCAACAAAAGTTCACGAACCAAAGTGCAGCCAATGCCTACTTCTCTCAAACCTCGACCCCTGACTGGCTGCTAAGGCCCTAACACAGACCCAAAGCCTCAGCTGGGAGGTCCCACCACACACCCGGAAGGTCTCTGAGAGCTTCCCCTCCAAAGCCAAATGCTGGGCTGGGAGCTCTTCAGAAGGCACTAGGGTTAGAGGAAAAATGATAAGCTTGCCTTCTAAAGAGCCCTTATGGGTCTTTTTATAGTCTTTCCTTGACCTGAAAATACTAAAATACCCCTGAGGGGTCTGCCAATAGCCAAATCCCGCTGTCATTCAAAGGGCATTTGGGTAATTTTACCTCGGGATAATATATTATAAAATGGTCCTCTTTATGAGCGCCGGGCCCCACCACGTGGGCCCACTTGGCGAGAACCCTGGCCGAGAAGGCTCTCACTGGACCCTCACCCGGGCCAACCTTGGCGAGACCCCCTTGCCAGGGAGGCTCGCGCCCTCCACGGTCTCGAAGCTATCGCGACTGAAGGCCCTCCTGGGGCCTTCTCGCCTCCCCTGGGCGGGAGCTTGCCCTAGGGCGGAAGCTTCCGCGGTCGACGGTCTCTCCTGCCGAAAGCTTGAATATCTGCCTTGGGCGGGAGCCCCTTCAGGGCGAGAACTCTACAAGTATGTCTTAGGGTTAACCCAGGGCTAACCTGAGCCTAGCCCAATTCCTCAGTGGTGTCTCCGGGTCCCACCCAGCGAATATGGGGTTGTACACAATCCCCGCTCTTTTCGAGCTAGCCCTGCGCTCGACAAGACAAGTCCAACCCCCAAAATATTCGCTGGACACGTGCCCGCCTATCGAGGGAATCTTTTGGTGGGTCCCACTGCGGCTATAAATATGCACTGATGGACGCCCATACGCCCTGCCCTTAAAATACGGCTTTCCGACTGAGCTCTCGCCTCCGGGATTTTCGCGCGAGCTCACCATGCATCCCAAGCGTGCTGCCAAACCGCCCGCAAGACCTCCAAGAACGGTTAGCCGCTGCCCAAGCGCGGGCCTTGGCTAACTGTGCGGCGGTGGCTCCATGGTTAGCGAAAAAGACTTCAACCGCCGGGCCTTCGGAGCCGAAGAAGAAGGAAAAGAAAAGGGCGAAGGCGGTCCGGCGGGACCTCTCTCGCGAGAACAGGGATCCTCCTTCCCCCACTCCCAATCCTGCCGGAGATCCTTCCCTACAGAAGGTAAGCCTTTCGCCCGTGCCTACCGAGCTGACTGTGCATTAGATTCGATGATTAAAGTATGCTTTCGTAGGAGTCCGCTCCCAATAATGACGCCGAAATTCCGCCCAGCTCTTCGAACCTACCCGCTCATCCCCCCGAGGGCCAAACACGGGTCTCGGAGAGGATTCCTCCAGCCGAGACCGGAACAATAGGTACATTTTCCCTTGTCAATATTTCAACCCGACCTTTTCTTTTCTGAACCGTCTTCTCGCAGTGCTAGCTCCCGCCGACCCGGGTCTAACCACCCGGGAAGATGAAGCGAGAACCGTCGAAGTGCCTCCCGCGGTGGCCAATCCTCTCCTGCAGGCGGGAGGGGCGGCTTCTGAACCTTCCGCTACTCTCAAGGATGCTGATCGCCCCTTGAGAGAAGATAACTCCCCTCATGCTTCCGGCCAGGCCGGGATCATCGTGCGCGAGCCCTTCCGCCCGGGGCTGGGCAAGCCTCTTCACCTCCTTTATGGAACCAACGGAGGGGCCGGGCCTTCTCGTCCAACTTTGGCTGACGGTTCTCGCCCAGCCGCAGGTATGCGAAAACTTTTCTGGACTGTCGATTGTCATGCCTTGACCAAAATTCTCGCGTGTTTCTTCCGCAGGTGATCCTGGCTTGCGGTCGGGAGTCAACGAGGAAGGAGAGGAAGAGGAAGAAGAAGACGAGGAAGAAGAGGATGAAGAGTCCCCCCTCCCTTCGTCTGGCGAGATAGAGGAAACCCTGAACAGTGCTGGGAGCGCGAAGGGGAGACGGAGGAAGATCTCGGTCATCCTGGCCAAGCTTGTCCGGCGAGACCGTGCCCATACTGCCGCGGCGAAAGCATTCCGCGAATCCGTGGAGCAAAGGCTGGAGGCTCTGGAGCGGGACTTCTTCTTGGGCGAGACTGATTGCCCGCGCGGGCCTTCCGCCGAGTCTTCGCCAGGGAGGTGCATCTCGCAGATCCGGGACTACGCCAGGCGGATCAACCTTGGGTGTACCACGCTATCGTCTTACTTCAACCCGTTGGCGCCCCCAAGAACTAGGCGGCGAGAACGGGGACGATGGAGCTGGAAACCCTACTAGCCTTCACGCTCTGAATCTCAATGTATCTCTTTTTTCTCCTCCCCCTTTTTTTTCTCTTTTTCAATGTCTGTAATAAACATTATTATTAATTAAGTTTTATCCAGCTTGCGCTAGCGAGAGTCCCGCTTCTACCCATGTCTCTCTTTTCCTTTTCCTTTTTATCGCTCTGCGGGGCTTTTTAATCACGACGCTTACCCCAATCTAGGATGCTTGCGCTGATCTAGGAGGTTTGCGTTAACCCAGGAGGCTTGCGCCGGTCTAGGAGGCTTGCGCCGATCCAGGCAGTCGCGTCGAAACCCGAAGTGACCGTTGACCGCCGTCATCCTGAGGGGGAGAACCGAGGCGTCGTTAGCCCGGATTCTGACAGCTGTACTCCGCTGTCACTTTCTCTCTCTGCCGGATGAACTCATGATGACTACGATTCCCTATAAATAGAGAAGTCTACCAACCGCATTTACTTCTCCGATCCGGAACCTCAGCCTTCCCTCTGTGCTCTCGCGTTCCTGCTTCCGCTTCGACCCCCCTACAGCTCTCGCTCTTACTCACGAACTAGCCATGCCTGGCGAGAACAAGGGTCGCGCCCATTGTGCGGAAGCCTTCCAGAAACACCTCTTCCCTTCCTGCAAGCTCACCCTCGACGAATACAACATGATCGTCGACCGCTACGTTCCCGCCGGCTTCTCGGCGCGGAACCCGGGGAATCATGATAGGGTGAATACTCCCGGGGCGGGAGAGCTTGCCATCCCCCTCGAGCATTTCGAGGTGGGCTTCCGCCTCCCCCTGTGGCCGGAGGTTCGGCTAGCTCTCCGCTATTATGGGGTGGTACCCGCCCAGCTAAACCCGAACTCCGTCGCGATCCTTATAGCATTCATATGCTATATGCGATCCGAGAAGATCGAGTTTAGTCTGCCCATCTTCCGGAAGCTATTCAACTTCCGTGCCAAGGGGGGGGGTAGTTTTCTTCTCCGGGCAACAGCTCGAGGTTACCGGTCTCGCCAACAAGCACCACCATTGGGGCGAGAAGTTCGTTTACGTCAGCGGGGACTTCGGCAACGTCCCGCTTCAGCCCGTCCAGTATGAAGACGCTGCCTACAAGCCGCCCACTCTGGGATCGCGCGAGAGCGCAATCTTGGAATTCTTCGGGACCAAGGAGTTCGACGTCCCCTATCTTCTGCGGGACGTCGACTCCCTCCCACTTGTTCGCTCGGGCAAAGGTACGGTCTCGCCTCAGATTCCCTCTTTTGTCAAAGATTTCCTAGCGCTGAAACGCTTTACCTTTGCAGGAGAGCGAGAGGTCCCTCTGCACCAGCCCTTCGCTGAAGGCCGGGGTGTCGAGGGTCTGGCAGCGAGAGGCCCCCTTGCGCTCGCGGAAGCTAGCGCCAGCGCCTGCCGAGAAGATCCAGCCCCTCCCATGCCGCCACCGGCCAAGAAGCGGAAGGCCACCCTTCCTCCTCTCCGCGCGCTGAAGAGGCCCAAGCCTTCTGCCGCCGACAAGGGGAAATCGTTGGCGGTCTCGCCCGTCCAACCTCCTCCTGAGGGCAGGTCCTTTGAAGCGATCCTTCAGATGGCCAGTGAGATGGATGCCGCCTCCAAGAGCCGCGCCGAGGCTTCCGCCAGGAACACATCGGCCGCAAGCGAGGCTGGGGGAGAAGTGGTCGCCGCCGAAACCTCCGCCAGCGTCCCGCCCTAGGAGGTGCCGAGAGGGCACCGGAACTTTGGTTTCGGCGTCAGGTACGCCGACTCGGAGGGGAAGCCTCAGATGGAATGGGACCCCAAGACAAACTCAATCAGGGTTTCGACCCTCCTTCCCAGATGGGCGGAGGGGGAAAATGTGACCGGCGAGGCCTTCTCGCTTGGATATGGTCTCTACAGCCGGGAAGATGCCAGCGTGTTTGACCAGACGCCCACCCGCCTTCTAGCCTTCGACGCCACCCGGGCCGTAATGCGCGGGTTCGAGCTTACACATATGTGTGCGCGTCGAAGCATCACCATTGACTAGAACTTCACTGATATGCGCAAGGCGAGGGAGGATGCGATGGCTCGCGCGCACGCCGCGGAAGAAGAACTCGCGAGAGCTCAACAGGAGCTCGCGGATGCTAGATTGGCGCTGTCTCTGCGCCCCGCGACCGAGGTAGGCGAGATCCTCCTGAACCCTTGCCCCCGTTTCCTCGAAGTTACTACTGTGTGATGCGTCTAGACTAAAATCTTTTATCCCTTTTGCAGGATTCCGCCCAAGTCAGGGAGCTTCGCGCAGAGCTGGCCAACGCGCGCTGCGAGAGCGTCCTCCTGAGGGAACAGCTCCGCGCAGAGCTGGCGAAGGTCCCGCCCCTGGAGCTAGATGCGAGGTTGCGGAGTCGTTACCTCACGGAGTATGACGTCGACAAGCTGCTTCAAGCCAACGCTCAGGCGACCGTCAAGCTGACGCTCGAGACGCTGCGAGACGTCAAGCTGCTCCAGGAGGACGGCGCGACCATCGACGCTCGCCAACTTCTTCCTTGGCTCTACGATCCAGTTCCCAAACCCCCGGGCGCGCCAGACTCGCCTCTCTCAGACGTCCCGAGGTCCTCTACCGCTGTTGGCGAGACGTCCGAAGAAGGCTCTGGCGATGATTCAAGCGAGAGCACCAGTGGGGATTACAGCGCGTCCCCTTGAGGTGTCTTTTATTTCGAATATCTTTTTGTAATGAGCGAGAACCTCCTTACTTCTGTAATTAACTTTTTTATAAAGTAATGTCTCATTTTCATTTTTCATTTCCCCCTTTTTTTTATTATTATTATCCATGCGTGCTTTGAAAGTATATTACTCTGCCGAATGACCTCCGCGCGAGCTTCCGCCGAGACCCTTAGTCTCTTTAGGGTGACCTTCCTTAGAGATCAGCTAGGCGGGAACCTCGCGTCGTCGATTGAATCGTCCTGCCTAGGTCCGCCGGGAGCTTTCTTTTGCAAGAACCTCCTTTAGCCGAGACCTTTGCTGGCCGAGACCTCTGGGTCGGGATCCTTACTGGCCGAGACCTCCGGGCCGCGATCTGCCGAGACCTCCAAGCCAAGACCCTTACCGGCCGAGACCTCCAAGCCGAGACTTTTACTGGCCGAGACCCCTGAGCCGAGACCTTTAGGGATTTGCCCCTGGTCTAGGTCAGGGTCCTGCCCACATATTTTTCCAACCAATTAAACCCCTACCCCACCGGCGAGCCGTCGGACCTGCTAGCTTATATGGGCGCCTGCGCAGCGGGTCTACCGGGGTTTGAGCCGAGCTCGTCGTAACGTAGTAACTACCAATCAAGAACCAAGGATCAAAAAGTCAAGGACTCCACCTATCCCCCGCAGGCGAGCCTTCGGACCTGCCAGCTTGGCGAGAGCCTGCGCAGCGGGTCTGCCTGGGGCCGAGCCGAGCTCGGGGTGTCGTTGAAGTGGCTAAGAACAAAGTATCACAAGAGCCAACCTATCCCCCACAGGCGAGCCTTCGGACCTGCCAGCTAGATGAGAGCCTGCGCAGCGGGTCTACCTGGGGCCGAGCCGAGCTCGAGGTGTCGTTGAAGTGGCTAAGAACAAAGTATCACAAGAGCCAACCTATCCCCCACAGGCGAGCCTTCGAACCTGCCAGCTAGATGAGAGCCTGCGCAGCGGGTCTACCTGGGGCCGAGCCGAGCTCGGGGTGTCGTTGAAGTGGCTAAGAACAAAGTATCACAAGAGCCAACCTATCCCCCACAGGCGAGCCTTCGGACCTGCCAGCTAGATGAGAGCCTGCGCAGCGGGTCTACCTGGGGCCGAGCCGAGCTCGGGGTGTCGTTGAAGTGGCTAAGAACAAAGTATCACAAGAGCCAACCTATCCCCCACAGGCGAGCCTTCGGACCTGCCAGCTAGATGAGAGCCTGCGCAGCGGGTCTACCTGGGGCCGAGCCGAGCTCGGGGTGTCGTTGAAGTGGCTAAGAACAAAGTATCACAAGAGCCAACCTATCCCCCACAGGCGAGCCTTCGGACCTGCCAGCTAGATGAGAGCCTGCGCAGCGGGTCTACCTGGGGCCGAGCCGAGCTCGGGGTGTCGATGAAGATAACCAAACCTCTCCCCCACAGGCGAGCCTTCGGACCTGCCAGCTAGATGAGAGCCTGCGCAGCGGGTCTACCTGGGGCCGAGCCGAGCTCGGGGTGTTGATGAAGATAACCAAACCTCTCCCCCACAAGCGAGCCTTCGGACCTGCCAGCTAGATGAGAGCCTGCGCAGCGGGTCTACCTGGGGCCGAGCCGAGCTCGGGGTGTTGATGAAGATAACCAAACCTCTCCCCCACAGGCGAGCCTTCAGACCTGCCAGCTAGATGAGAGCCTGCGCAGCGGGTCTACCTGGGGCCGAGCCGAGCTCGGGGTGTTGATGAAGATAACCAAACCAGGCCTATTCCATCATCGAGGAGAGGAGCCATAGTCGGTCAAAACAAAAGAGACTTAAAGATTGCGTACTCAGAAACAGTCAATATTCTGAAATAAACTTATTGAAAATGCAATAGCTGTTTACAATCATTACAATCCTTCTTTCCTCCTATGGGTAGAAGCGCTTCAGGTCATCACCATTCCAGGTGTGACTCAAGGTCCTTCCTTCCGCATCCTGGAGATAGTAGCCTCCGTTAACCAGAGCCTTCTCTACTATATAAGGCCCTTCCCAGCTAGGGTTGAGCTTACCAACCGCGGCCGACCTTCCCGCAGCGTCGACCTTTTTCAGTATTAGATCCCCCTCGGCGAATTGCTTGACTCGGATATGCTTATCGAAGTACCGAGCCATTCGCCGTTTTATTTCCTCCTGCCTGATGGCGGCAACATCCCGCAGCTCTTCCACCATATCTAATGAGAGGCGCAACCCTTCCTCATTCTCCAACCTCCAAGCTTCGCTTCCCTCAGCTGCGGCCGCGACCCTTGGGGACCGAACCTCGAACTCCACCGGGAGGACAGCCTCACACCCGTGAGAGAGCTTGAAGGGGGTCTCTCCTGTGGCCGTGTTCGGAGTTGTTCGCAAGGCCCACAGGACGGAAGGGAGCTGTTCCACCCAGCTACCCTTCAGGTTCTCCACCTTCTTTTTGAGCAAGTTGACGATGACTTTGTTTGCCGCCTCCACCTGACCATTGCTCCGAGGATGATGGACAGAGGCGAACCTGAGGTCAATCCCCAATTGGGTGCAGAAACTGATGAATTCTTCACTGGCAAACTGAGGACCATTGTCTGTCACTATCGCTTGGGGCAATCCGTGCCTGCAAATGATTTCCCCCCAAACGAAGTTTCTGATGACCTGGGAGGTTACCTTGGCTAACGGCTTGATCTCCAGCCATTTGGAGAAGTAGTCAATCATAACTAGGAGGAACCTCCTTTGCCCGCTAGCTGGAGGGAAGGGTCCAACCAGGTCCATCCCCCAAATGGCGAAGGGCCATGGCGTCGTGATGCTTCGAAGTCTTTGGGCGGGCAAGAGCTGGAGAGGAGCATGTACTTGGCACTTCCGACACCTCCTTGCGAATTCAGCTGTATCCTTCCTTATGGTCGGCCAGAAATATCTCTGCCTTATCACCCTTGCTTCCAATGTCCTTCCCCCTGAATGACTGCCGCACTCTCCAGAATGCACCTCTTCCAGGATCCTCGGGACTTCCTCTTCGGTTACGCATCTCGCGAGAAGCCCTGACAACATCTTCCGATGCAAGCTCCCTTCCAGCATCAGGTAATGAGCCGCCTTGTGCCTGAAGCTCTTTGCATCCTTGACTTCTTCCGACAGTTCTCCTGTGGTTAAGAAAGTCACCAATGGATCCATCCATGAGGACCGCCGATTCACCTCCATCAACTCCCCCTCTTCAATGGCTGGTCGGAATAGTTCGGTTAGGGTACCTCCTCCCCGAGGCCCGAACTTCGCCAGTCGATCAGCTGCCGCGCTTTCCTCCCTGGGGACATGTCGAATAGAGAATGAACGGAAACCCCCAATGATGGCTCTTACCTTAGATAGATACCTCGCGAGGGTCGGCTCCCGGGCCTCAAACTCGCCTCGGATCTGCGATGCTACCACCATTGAGTCGGTGAAGGCTTCCACATCCTGGATTTCCAGCTCCTTCGCCAAGCGAAGGCCGGCGATCACAGCCTCATACTCTGCTTGGTTGTTGGTTACCGGGAAATGGAAAGTCACGGCTTGCTCTATGGTAACTCCCTGAGGGCTTACTAACACCACACCTCCTCCCAGGGAGTGCCTTCCTGAGGCCCCGTCGACCACCATCTTCCACGCTTCTTGCGGCTTTGGTTCTTCAGCCTCGGCCTCGGTAACATAGTCCGCCAGGAAATCCGCTACGGCCTGGGCTTTGATGGAGAGCCTCGGGACGAAAGAGATGTCAAACTCGCTTAGCTCGATGGACCACTTTGCCAACCTCCCTGAATGCTCCACCCCCTCCAAGACCTTGCGAAGGGGATGGTCTGTTATCACCCTAATCGAGTGTGCTTGAAAGTAAGGGCGAAGCTTCCTAGCTGAGATGACCAAAGCATATGCTAGCTTCTCCAGGATGGGGTATCGGAGCTCCGCCTTTTTTAAGATTCGGCTGACATAATAGACGGGTAACTGCTTCTTCCCCTCTTCCCTAACCAAGACGGAGCTCACCGCCTCTCCTCCCACTCCTAGATACAAGGCTAGGTCCTCCCCCTCCTTCGGGCTTTGAAGTAACGGAGCTTGGGAGAGTTGCCTCTTCAGCCCCTGAAAAGCCTCTTCACACTCGGCCGTCCATTCGAATACTTGGCTACCACGGAGTACTTTAAAGAAAGAGGAACATCTATCCCCTGACCGAGAGAGGAACCTGCTTAGCCCGGCCAACTTCCCGGTCAAGCGCTGGACCTCCTTGGCGTTGCGAGGCGATTCTAGGTCTAGAATAGCTTTAACCTTATCGGGGTTAGGTTCTACCGCCGCGGGAGTCAAGAGGTGCCCGAGGAATTTGTCGCGACTAGCCCCGAAGACGCACTTCAAGGGGTTCAACCTCATCTTGAACTTCCGCAGGGTGGCAAACGTTTCCTCCAAGTCCCGCAAGTGGGAAACAACACACTTGCTCTTGACCATGAGGTCGTCCACGTAGACCTCCAGGTTCCTTCCCCTTTGATCTCGAAAGATTCGATCCATCATGCGTTGGTATGTTGCTCCTGCATTCTTCAATCTGAAGGGCATCATCTTATAGCTGAAGCATCCCTCTCTTGTGATGAAGGAAACATCCTTGACATCAGGAGGGTGCATCCGGATCTGGTGGTAACCTGAAAATGCATCTAAAAAACTCATAAGAGAAAAACCGACGGCTGAGTCAACCAGCGCGTCGATTCGAGGCAAGGGGTAGCAATCCTTGGGGCATGATTTATTTAATAAGGAAAAATCAATACACATGCGCCATTTTCCTCCTCCCTTCTTTACCATTACCACGTTGGAGATCCAGCCTGGATACTGGATCTCTGAGATGAAGCCTGCGTCCAGGAGCTTTTTGACCTCCTCTCGGATGGGGGCTTCCAGCTTGGTGGCGATGGCCCTCATCTTTTGGCGTACGGGGCGGGCTCTGGGATCCAGGTTCAAGCGATGACAGGCCACGTCCGCGTCGATGCCCGGCATGTCTGCCGCGCTCCAAGCAAAGATGTCGACGTTGCCCTGGATGCAGGCTCGCATCCGCTCCTGATCCTCAGGGCTCAAGCCTCCGCTGATCCGAACCCTTTGCGCCTTCCCCGCTCTTGTAAGCACCTCCATCTCTACTACCTCTTCGGCCGGCTCCACCCCCGACCGCTCCCAACTTACCCTTGCCTCTTCCCGCTCAAACTCGAGCTCTTCTCCCCCAACCTCATCAACTTCCATCGCCTCCTCCAGGCTCTCCTCCTGCCTCTGCTCTTCTTCATCCACCACTCCTCTCGCCTCTTCTGGGCTCATCTCCCCCAACTCCTCTGCCTCCGCCATCTCCTCAGCAACCTCCATCGCCTCTCCCAGGCTCATCCCCCCTTCCTCAACTCCTTCCTGCTCAACCATCTCCCTCTCCAACTCCTCTGCCTCCGCCATCCACGACACGGTGTTAACCGCCGTCACATAGCACTGCCTTGCCATCTTCGGATCCCCCCTGATCCTAACCTGCACCCCTCCATTGTTGAACTTGAGGCATTGGTGGTATGAGGAGGGTACACAGCGAAAGGCGCTGATGAGGGGGCGTCCAAAGATGGCATTGTAACTACTCGGGGCGTCCACGATTACGAACCGACAGTTCCGTGAGACGCCCCCAAGCCTCACATGCAGGCCTACTCCTCCTTCCACCTCTTTCCTTTCGCCGGAGAAGCCAAAAAGCGGTCCATCAGAAGCCAGGACCCTTTTTCCTTCCACCCTCATCTCATCGAAAGCCTTCTTAAAGATCACATTCACCGAGCTCCCGTTATCCACTACTATCCGGGAGACGGTGTAGTTCTCCACCGCTGTCTGGATCACAAGCGGTCGCAGAACAGGTCCTCGTAGTCTGGCATATCCGCGGATGAGAAAGTGATCTTCTCCTCTGGGGGGGGAGCCTGGGAGGTCGAGGCGACCCCTCGGCGGAACATGGTTTGAAGGCTCCCCTTGCGGGTGGCCTCGATCCCCACTCCCCCGTGGATCACTCCGATCCCTCCTCGGGTCCCCACGTCAATCCTGTCTTCACATCTGTCCTCCACCTCTTCCCGCTGTACTTCCACGATCCTTACGGGCGGATCCTGCCTTCCGGCCCCTCTGGCCCCTCTGATCTCCAGAAACTCTGGGCAGGTGGCCGTTGCGTGACCTTCCTCCTGATGGAAGTCACAATAGGGCAACGCCACCCTGCCCCCTCTTCCTTCTCCTCCTCCCCTTCTTCCGGCTCCCCAAAATCTTCTTCCTCTTCCCCTTCCCACCTCCATAGCCTCCTGCGGCGGTGGGAAATGACCCCTTGGTCCCTGTCGCCATCCTCCCTGCTCCAGCCTTCTTTGCTCCCGGAAGTTATCTCTTACCTGAAGTCCTCCCTGGCCCTGGGGGCGACCCTCCTGAGGCCTCCAACCCAGTCGGTTGTTTGGCTCCCTGGCCCCCCCATGCTGTTGCCCCTGCCCTCGGGGCTCTTCTCTTCTCCTATCTTCCCTCGGCTCCCTCTGCTCTCTCTGCTCTCTCTGCCTTCCCGCCACCGGCTCCTTCACGTCGTCCTCGGCCAGCCTGGCCAGCTTCCTCTCAAACGCAGGGTTTGCCCTCTCGAAGTCTATCTCCTTCGCCGCCCTCTCCATGAGCTCCTCAAAAGAGAGAGGGGGCACTCTCTTCAACTCCATGCTGAAAAACCCTGGCCTCAGCCCCAGGGTGAAGGCTAGCATCAGCGCATACCCCGGGACCTCCTGGACCAGGAGAACCTCCTCTTGGAACCGGTCGACATAGCGACCCAACGTCTCCTCCGGCCCTTGCCTCACTGCAAACAGGCACTCAGCCTCCTTCTTCCTTTTCTTCGAAGTTGAGAATCTCAACAGAAAACCCCTCCGCAGATCCTCAAAGCTGTAGATGGAACTCGCCGGCAACTGGTGGAACCAGTCCCTGGCCTTCTCTTTCAGAGTGATGGCAAAAAGCCTACACTTGAAGGCATCCGACATTTGCCTGATGGACACCACGTCCTCGAACCATTGCACGTGCTGGACCGGGTCATCCTTCCCGGTGTAGTAGGTCATGTCCGGCTCCCGGAACCCCTCCGGCACTGGAGCCGAGACAATGAGCTCACTAAAGGGGGTCTCGCCCCCTGCCTGGCGAGAAGGCACGTCTCGCGACCTCGGTTGGCTGGACCGATCCGCGAGACCATGCCCAGGGAAGAGCTCCCGCACCGTCGCCTCCTTCTCGCCCAGATCCGCCGGAAGCTCCTTCCCGAGACGCTGACCTGGGAAGAGCTCCCGCGCGGCTACGTCTCTCTCGCCTGCCTCCACCGGGACCTCCTTCCCGGGGCGCTGCCCTGGAGCGTTCTCGCCTAGCAGCGGAACCACCTCCACCGGAACCTGCGGCGTCTCCCACTCGTTCCTTGCCGAGAAGGCCAAGTTGATCGTCTGCATGACTTCTCGCCTGAAGTCCTCAAACATCTTCCTCGTCGCCTCGTCCACCCGGGTGGGGGATCCTCCCGCGCCTGATCCTTCACCCTCGCCTCCTGCCATGGGACTTAACTCGAGATTTTCTTGCACTGACTGCTTCCACGCTCACCGCACCAGAACTGTTGAAGCCAAAAATGACCCCAACAAAAGTTCACGAACCAAAGTGCAGCCAATGCCTACTTCTCTCAAACCTCGACCCCTGACTGGCTGCTAAGGCCCTAACACAGACCCAAAGCCTCAGCTGGGAGGTCCCACCACACACCCGGAAGGTCTCTGAGAGCTTCCCCTCCAAAGCCAAATGCTGGGCTGGGAGCTCTTCAGAAGGCACTAGGGTTAGAGGAAAAATGATAAGCTTGCCTTCTAAAGAGCCCTTATGGGTCTTTTTATAGTCTTCCCTTGACCTGAAAATACTGAAATACCCCTGAGGGGTCTGCCAATAGCCAAATCCCGCTGTCATTCAAAGGGCATTTGGGTAATTTTACCTCGGGATAATATATTATAAAATGGTCCTCTTTATGAGCGCCGGGCCCCACCACGTGGGCCCACTTGGCGAGAACCCTGGCCGAGAAGGCTCTCGCTGGACCCTCACCCGGGCCAACCTTGGCGAGACCCCCTTGCCAGGGAGGCTCGCGCCCTCCATGGTCTCGAAGCTATCGCGACTGAAGGCCCTCCTGGGGCCTTCTCGCCTCCCCTGGGCGGGAGCTTGCCCTAGGGCGGAAGCTTCCGCGGTCGACGGTCTCTCCTGCCGAAAGCTTGAATATCTGCCTTGGGCGGGAGCCCCTTCAGGGCGAGAACTCTACAAGTATGTCTTAGGGTTAACCCAGGGCTAACCTGAGCCTAGCCCAATTCCTCAGTGGTGTCTCCGGGTCCCACCCAGCGAATATGGGGTTGTACATATTATGCATATAAATAATTAAATATTAAAACCCAATATATGAAATATCCCTGAAATATCTCCCAACATATTAAAACCGACTTGAAAAACCTAAACCTATGTGTCCCTGATATCCGACATCTACAACCTTGCCGAGTGGTAATATTTTGTTTTGTGCTATATTTCATGCATCTCTCTGAGCCAAAAATTGATTTTTTTTATTCTCGTCTTAGTCTCATTTGTTGCTCTTTATGTTGTTTACTACCGTCAACTCTTCTTTTTTTATAATTTATAAACATACATTAAGTGTTTATATATTTATTGTATAATTTATAAACATATGTTATATGTATATATATGTTTATTATGTAATTTATAAAAATAAATTATGCATGTAAATTCGTGCATTTACAAATATATATATATATATATGAAAAAAATTAATTTAAATATTAAATTCCAATATTGTAAAATATTCCTGATACATCCCCTGCAATCCAACATTCGACATTTTAAACTCAAATCGACATGAACCCGACATCCGACATCTACAACCTAGATTAACGTAACTGTTAGTTGAGTGACTCTAGTTGTAACGCTTAACTACATAATTAATTAGAAGACGAGATCAAGAAATTGACTAAAAAACACAAAAAATGAGAAGAGTTTTGGCGGCGAGTAAATTGAAAGAAATACAATCAAAAGAATAAAGTTAGCATGCAAAACTATTGTATTGTCTTTAGTTTAAAAGTAGCTACAAGTATTTTTTTACTTTAAATTTACAACACAAAAATTTAAATTGATTTGAAATAAATCTAGCACTCTATCATGATTAGTAATAGAAAATATTTATGTGGAGCTGATTAAACTTTTGAAACAATTAATAAAGCATTGTGTTAAAAAAGTGATCCTTTAGTAAGGCGCCTCATCCATACGATTATTAGGTAATGACATCACATATTGCGCCACATGCAATGTACTTTTACTTGAGGCAAGAGCACAATTGTTGGTCTCATTGAAGAATGCATTTTGTATATGAGCTCCGTCTTCAGATTTGGAGACGTGCTCGTGCGATTGTGCGACGCGTGCTTTATTTCACGCTCACATTTTTGTTCGTCTAACACACACTTTTGTTTGCCCAATGAACAGCTTTGTACGACCGACACACACTTTTGTTCTTCTAAGCACATTAATTTTATTCACAAGCAAGCACTTTTGTTCGTCTGGAGCGCACTTTTTGTTCGCCCGAAATGCGCTTTTTGTTCGCCCGAAACGCACTTTTTGTTCACTGAGAAGCACACTTTTTGTTCTCCCCGAAGCACACATTGGCTCATTTAAACGTGCACTTCGGACAAACAAAAGTGCATGCCATGTGAAAAAACAGCGTGTGTCGGGCGAACAAAAGTGCGCACCGGGCAAACAAAAGTGAGCACCGAAACGAACAAAAGTGTGTCGGGCGAACAAAAGTGTTCGCCGCCGTAGCGGCGAATCCAGGAAATTACAAATGGGGGTGCACAAAATTTTTTTCCCTAAATACAATTGTACACAAATGTTAAATTGATAACACTACATAGTCTTGTAAAATTTCATTCAATTATCTAAAAATTTAAAATAAACATATACAAAAAAAATACCACATTTGTCCACCCCAGCTCTTTTCTTTTTGAAATCATCAATCGCATCATTATCATAAACTACCAAAAAATATTTCTCTCGATAATATAACCAAATAATTATTCAACATTTGATCACTCATCTTATTTTGTACCTTGTTGTTCACATAATTCATAGTTGAGAACACTCTTTCAACACTTGCAATAATCACAAGAAGAACCAATACCAACTTCAAAAACTTATATATTTGTAGATAAGCAACATATTTCTCTGTTTCAACAAGCTTTGTAAAGAGATGACACAGATCTTTCAAATCAAAAAAATTCGTATTGCTTCTCATATCCTTCAAACAGATTGATTAGAAGCAAATAGAAGATTTCTCTACAATTCTGGTATAATTTTTTTCAACAATTTGAATTGATTACTAAATTTATTGTTTCATTATAATTTATATGCAACAAGTGAACAGAAGATTTCTCGGCAACTCTCTCTGTGACAGATTTTTTCGACCTTATTTGATAACTGCATTTTAACACAAATTAACTGAATTTGAATAATAAAATGTGAAAGGATGTTTCTCCAAGTATTTTATTGAATTAGACTAGGGGTGTTCAAAATGATTGGGCCTGGCCCGTCTCAAGCCAGGCCTGACTAAGCCCGGGCACAGGGCTTGCCCTGGGCCCGGCACCAAGGCCAACGGGATTTCCATGGAAATCCCGCCAGCTAGCGGGATTTCCAATAAGGTGGAAAATCCTGCATATTTAGGTGGGATTTTCCGCCAATTGGAAAATCGGGCTGGTTTGGGCCCAGCCAGGCCCGGCCTTGGGGGTCTTAGCAAGTCTCCCTCTTTGAGAAGGGGCCTGAGCCCGAGCCAAGCTTGGATGGAAAAAGCCCGGGCTCGGTCCGCCGGGCGTTTTGGACCGGCCTAAATGATCTTGCATATAACTCTCCTCTATTGATGAGAGGATAAGCTAAGGCAGTTCAGCAAAGAGTATATCACATCACATTCTTCTTAATCTTAAGAATGATTATAAGTCTACAAAAACCTCACAAAATAAGTCAAGAACAAAAAGAAATAACATTAAATTTCATTTACATGGCCCTAAACTGCCCATTAATAGATGAAAATTGAAAACAATTTCTTAATAAAACGAGAACAAAAAGGAGAGGAGTGATGACCTTCTGCGATCTACCAGAACTGACGATTGCCAAAACAGCTAAGCGCATCTCGAGTCTAGAACAACCGAACATTATAGGGAAGAACTCTGATCGGAAGACTCTCGCTCAATTGATCTGCACTAATTCCTAAACGCAAACACAAAATATATTTCGCGAGAAGTCAGTAGGTTGTAGGCGGGCTATGGGTCAAAATTAATTTTAGGGATACATAACTGAGCTTGATATGGCGAATAACCAAATGTGTTTGGCAAATAGTCAATGTTGATTTGTGAATAGACAAACTTTGATCTACTTATTATAAACCACAAAAAATGGGAGTGCTAGTGTACCTTTGGCAACCCTCTGGATCCGCCCTTGCTCATCGGACGCACAAAGTGCGCTTCGGCGAACAAAAGTGTGTTGCGGGTGAACAAAAGTGCGCTCCAGGCGAACAAAAGTGCAAGTGTGGAATATAACACACGTTGCACGATCGTAACTTCTATTCTGGAGACGGATCTCGCATACAAAAATTTCACCCCACTGAGGACCGTACCCAATACATCAAAAAACAATTGTAATCTCAACAAAAAAACTATATATTTTATATTTATTTTTAATCATTTTAATCTTGTCATATTTTTGTACTCAATTACACCATCAATGTTCTATGATTCCGAGTGTCGGGAAGTAAATTGTGTACATCATCAAAAAAATGAGAGTTGTGGAGATGAGAATGCTTAGGTGAATGTGTGGATACATGAGACTGAATAAAATTAGGAATACAAGAATACTACCAATTGCAAAGAAGATGTGAGAAGCTCAACTAAGATGGTTTGTACACGTACAAAGGAGACCACTAGAGACACTTGTTAGGCGTTGTGAGAGTTTAGTCACTAGGCATGATAAACAAGGGAGACTTAGGCTCCGTTTGGGGGGACTTATTTTCACCGGTCAAGCGGTCATGACCGCATGAACCGAGACTTAATTAAGGTCCGGTTCATGAGGTCATGACCGCTTGACCGGTGAAAATAAGTCCCTCCAAACGGAGCCTTAGACCAATAAAAACTTGGACTAAAACTATAAGACATTATGTATTTAAGCATTAGTGAGATTATGGTTAAAGATATGGAACAATTAGGACAAAGGATCATATAACAAATCCCACTATAATGAGATAAAGGGTCGAGTGTTCTGTATTTTCATTGTCAGGTAGACATTTTAAAGGATTATTAGACAGACTTATTTCCAATAAACTGAAAAAAATAATTAACTAATTCATTTAAAATATAAATTTAAAAGTTATCCAGTATAACCAAACAGATGATGAAATGTAGGCTCCGTCTGGCATGAACACCTAAGGAACACGGAGTTAAATTGTCATTTGTTAATGCCCACCTAAAGAACTTGATCCACTTTTATGTACACGAATCACATTTTAACTCATGTGTTTACGATTGCCACCACCGTGACAAACGGAGCCGTAATCAATTAGTATCTACGGCTGCAGTCTGATTAATATTCTCGCACCTCTGTAGATCGAGTAATCATAGACCGACAACCGGGTAAACAAGCAAACAGTCAATGGTAGTTGACAATAAATTTTTTTCTTACATACAATGAATAAATCATTCACCCATTACAAATATAAGTGGCTCACGAGTAGCAGTGGCTTTCTTCTTCCAATGTAGCATATTAGGGTGAATGACGAATTCACTTGATCGCTTCTGGTGCGACGACTGAGCGCCTTTGTCTTCTGGCAGTCGCACGTCTTGTTCATATGCTGCACAAAAGCCGGTTGCATGCAGGCGCTAGATATCCTCCAAGCATGAGAGCATGCCTAATGACTTAGGCTCTGTTTGGGGGGACTTATTTTCACCGGCCAAGCGGTCATGACCGCATGAATCAGGACTTAATTAAGGTCCGGTTCATGCGGTCATGACCGCTTGACCGGTGAAAATAAGTCCTCCCAAACGAAGCCTTAGGCTCCATTTGGGGGGACTTATTTTCACCGATCAAGCGGTTACGATCACATGAACCGGCCCTTAACGAAGCCTTAGACCACTTCATGGGAAAAACTGACCAATGTCGAAGTTTCTATGTCCAAAGTTCATACTTCAGCCCCCTCGAGGCAAAGGGGAGAGATTATTCTATCCAGAGCTGGATCATGTTTGACTCCAGGTGGATCATCTTTCTGATAATCACCTACTAACTAATCCAGCAAAAAACATAAGAGAACAAATGGGTTTTAGGTAGATGCATATATTCTAAATGATGCCCTAAGCCCAACGACGTAGGCTCCGTTTAGCGTGACCGTCGTGAATGCGGTGGTTATGAACTGCCCGACCACACTTAGGCTCCGTTTGGGGGGACTTATTTTCAGCGGTCAAGCGGTTACGACCGCATGTACCAAACATGAAATTAAGGTCCGGTACATGCGGTCGTAACCGCTTGACCGCTAAAAATAAGTCCCCCCAAACGGAGCCTTAAGGAACTTCATTCACTTTTATGCCCAAAAATAGTTTTCTTTGTCGATAGCCTTTCATAACCGCTGTCATGTCAAACATTTTATGACAGTGACATTTTTGATCAAACTCAAGGCAGCAAAAAAAATCACGCCAAATGGAGTTGTAGCCCCACTCCGCGCATTAGAAGTAAAATACCATGTGCTGGAGCACCGAGTCGGGATTATAGCATCAAAAAATCACGTAACTTTCTGTATTTAATAAATACCATATAATCCACTACCTGCAACTGATGATTGATTCTAGAATTAAATGCAAATGTTCTGGCAAATGAGATGGGAATAAAATCATACCCCAAGAAGAAAATAACAGTAAAAGATCATCAGTGGAAGCAAACCAGAAACTAGGAAGCGCTTGTTAATTCTCATTTTTCTAATGAAACAAACAAAAAAAGACGGAAGCACCAATCCAGTAATTGAAGCACTGGGTGTGCATTTTGCAGAGGACTTGTCAGTGCCACCGCCACCCACCAGCTGATGGCAAGGAAGGGGCGCGAAACAGTTGTAGCCTGTAGCCTTTTCGCATCGGGGATTAACCGGCGACGAGCATTGGCCTATGTAGAAGCTGAAAGAGCATTCTAGACTTAAGACCAAGTATGAATACTGGATTTGGCTGGTTTATTACACTATATAATCCAAAATTGCTTGATGAGCCCCAAAACCTAGAAACAGCTCGATTCTTGAAAGCGATGTCACATCCCTGTACAAGATACATATAATTTCATGTAATAAGCATGAAGCAGAAGCGGTGACTTATCCATGGGGCGAATTTGCTATCTGCTCGATTGAACTCACGCGTTCTTCGGACTAAAAGCACGTGTTCTCTGCCGAGTGTCCATATCCGCCCTTTAAACACATTGGTGCAACAACCCCGAATCCTGAAAATTGCGCTACCTTTTTTGGAAAGTTGTACTTATTATGTTCGCGGCGCACTCATTGTACTATAAATAAAAACCTTTGTGCATGAGCACACATGATATTTCAAATACCCTATTTTTTGTGTAAGTGTTCTATAAGCCAAGTGGGATTCCTTGGTTCTTAGCAGCTGGAGATTCATGGTCCGTTTGGCGAGGCATTTTTTGCTCTGGTGGGTTTGAACAAAAATGTCGCCGTTATAAAATATTTGTTTGGCAATGACAATGGTTATGGCTGCCACCCAAAAAAAATTTAATTTTGAACATAAAAGTGGACAGTTTCTTAGGTGAGGTCGGACGTTCACGAACAAAGTTCATTGTTAAATAGCATTGAGATTGAGCCATTCACAGCACATATACTGTGGAAAACCGAATCAAGCCGAACTTGCCCTCCCATGCTCGCCAAAAGGTAACATGGTATCAGAGCCATCGTGATAGGGTTTCTCTTCCTCGTTTGGTCGCTGCTCCGCCGCTCTCGTCATCGTTCGCAGATCCCGCGGCCAATTCCGCCATGCTGTTCGTGGACCGTTCGTGGACTGTTCGTCGCTCGCTGATCTCACCGGCCTATTCCACGCCGCTCGCAGATCACGATCGTTAGCCGCTCGCTGATCTTTCCGGCTGATCTTGCCAGCTCTCTGCAGCTGTTTGCTTCGCCGATCTCTGCTAATCCCACCGTCATGCCTCCCTGGTGTCTTCCCATGCCAGCAGATTTCTGATTTCTGATCGCCGATCCTTGTCGATCCCTGTCGATCCCTGTCGATCCCTGCAGATCCCGATCTCGCCATCGAGACAACAAATTTTTGTGTTGTCTTCTATCTCTGCCCTCTTCCTTCTTGGTCTGTCCTCACGCTGTTTTCTTCCCTTGCCGGCCTCCGTGAGATTCCTTCTCCTTTGAGGTTGCGGTTTGTTCAAATGGCCTCATCTCACATTTCATACCTTCCGAAATTTGACATCATCCTTAATGGGACCAGTCACAAGGAATGGTCGTCTACGGTTCGGGTGCTTCTTCGTGGATTGCAGCTTTGGGGACATCTGGATGGCTCTACTCCGGCTCCATCATTCATTCTCGTTGAGAGTGCATCCTCTCCAACCACCGCTAGTGAGACTGATGCATCTTCGCTTTCTGCCACTGTGAGTTCGATTTGAAGAAATGACATGATGATGACGTCTGGATCATTGCAGTTCTTTGCCAGTCTGTTGAGATATCCATTTGTATGGTTGTTTGTGATTTTCTTGTTGTTAGGGAGATTTGGGATCATCTACGTCAGCTCTATCTGCCTTCCATCCAGGCACAAAAGTACTCCTTGGTGCAGACACTTTCTTCTGCTCATAAGCACGACCGCTCTGTTCAAACCTTCTTTGCAGAGCTCAGTGACTTATGGCGCCAGCTAGATGAAATGTCTACTTTTGGTGGCCCCTCTTGTGCTCGTAGCACCACCATTGCTAAGGAAAGGGATTATCTGGGCAGGTATGAGTTCCTCATGCGCCATCAACCAGAGTTCGCGTCTATACGTGCTCAGCTGATGCACCGGGTTGTTCCATCATCCCTGCGAGACTGTCTTGTTGTTGTTGTCGCTGAGGAGACCCGTCTTCACTCTTTGGAAAGCATGCGCTCAACCTCCTCACCCCACTCAGTTTTTGCTGCTCCTCAGCACGGCTTTCAGCACTTGATTCGCCGGTCTTACCTCCTCCTAGATTTAGTGCTCCTGCTCCATATTGCCCGTCTTCAACTGCTTCACCCAGTACCTTGCCTGGTGCATCACCGGGCTCCGAGACCTCCCAGCGTCATGTTCCCCGTTGTCACTACTGTTACAACTAGGGGCAAATTCGTTCGGAATGCCGCAAATTACAACGTGTCCTTAGCCACCAGGGTCGAGCTGCTCCTATCCTGCTTCTTGCTTCTGACAGCCCTACCTCTGTTCCTGATCAGATTATGCAACTCTTTCAATATCACTCTCAGAGTCATGCCTTTTCGTCCTCGGCATATGTTGGCAGCCATGCCTCCACTTCACAGATCGACGCAGCGGTTGCATCTGCCTCTACAGATATCACTAAGGCCTCCTGGTTACTTGATTTTGGTGCTTCCTTTCATATGACTTTGATGCAGCTCCCTTACGTTCCCGTCGGTCTGCTTCTTCTGACCTATGTGTCAACATTGTCGATGACACCGCCTTACCTGTTGCTAATTGTGGTACTCTGCATACCGCCCATTTCCACATTCTGGGCGTTACTTATATTCTTAAGCTTTCCATGAATCTCATATCTGTTAATCAGCTTGTTTCCCGAGGTTGTCTTGTTATTTTTTATGCTCCTTTGTGTCATGTGCAGGATCGTCACACAGGGACACTCATTGGAACTGGTCGTCGCCGTAGCGGAATTTATGTACTCGAACATCTCCGGCTTTCCTCACCCACTTCGTCATCAGCTGTCCCTATTGCATCTCCCATCTATCTTTCGTCAGTGAGCTTTCCGCAATGACATCATCATCTCAGCCATCCAAGTGGAGCTCGACTTTCCTATCTTGTTCGTCAGGGTATCTTATGTCGTGTGTCTGTTGATCGCTCGCACTCATGTACGGGTTGTAAGCTTGGCAAACAACTACAACTCTCATATCGATCCAGCGAGTCTTGATCATCTTTTCCTTTTGCTTTAGTTCACTCTGATGTATGGGGACCTGCCCCGTTTATTTCAAAAGGAGGTCATCATTATTATGTTATTTTTGTTGATGATTTCTCTCGTTATACCTGGGTTTATATGATGCATTCTCATACTGATTTTTTCGCATTTACGTTGAGTTTGCCTCTATGGTGCGTAGACAGTTCTTCACGTTTATCCACACGTTTTGCTCTGATTATGGGGGGATATATATCACATGCTTTTCGTAATCTACTGGCCTCTCATAGTACTCTACCTCAACTCTCCTGTCCTAGTGCTCATCCTCAGAATGGCACTGCGAAAAGGAAGCATCATCATATCATTAAGATGGCTCGTACTCTCCTCATTGCTTCTCATGTGCCTCCATACTTCTGGGCTGAAGCCATATCCATTGTTGTCTATCTTATCAACCTCCAACAATCCAATTTCCTACAGGGTAACAGTCTCGGTGAGCGCTTGTTTGTTCGTCCACCCCGATATGATCACCTACGTGTGTTTGGTTGTCTATGTTATGTTGTTCTTCCTCCTCGTGAGCGCACCAAACTGTCTGCTCAGTTCATTGTTTGTGTCTTCTTTGGTTATAGTCCTGAGCACAAGGTCTATAGATGTTATGATCTTGTTGCCCGTCGTATTCGTATTTCCCGAGACGTTACTTTTGTTGAGGGCCGTCAATTTTTTGCTCCATCCACGCCTTCGTCTCCTCCTCCCTCTTCTCACATTTCCGCTACAGATGATGACGTTCTTTTTCTATCCATACCAGCTCCAGTGTCACCTTCCTCTGAGTTACCTCACACTCTGTCCCCACAAGGGTCACTGTCTCACGTTCTTCCTGAGTTGTCTCCACAGTCTTCTGACTTTCCTGTCCAGGTTCGTGCTCCTGCCATTCCTGAGTCATCTCCACAGTCTCCTGACTCTACTATCCAGGTTCGTGCCCCTGCTCTTCCTAAGCAATATGCTCAACACTATGTTTGTATGTCTTGTCCTACAGATGCGCCATCTGCCCCTCTACATCCGGTCTCTTCCAGTAAGCTACCTGTGGATGATCCTCCAGCACGACGCTACCCAACTCGTGATCGACACCCACCCGATCGACTCAACTTTGCTACTCAGCTGCTTGATCTACTAGTCCTTGACCTATCAGCTCTTCCTGCCACTACTTGTGGCATTCCTGAGCCTAGTATCTACAGGGAGGCGGTCCTAATTCCTGAGTAGCAGGATGCCATGTCTGAGGAGTTGAGTGATTTGGAGCGCACTTCTACTTGGGATCTAGTTCCATTACCTTCTGGTACAATCCCTATCACCTGCAAGTGAGTCATCAAAGTGAAGACTCGCTCGGATGGCACAGTGGAGAGATATAAGGCCCAGTTGGTGGCCTGCGGTTTTCAGCAGGAGCACGGTTGAGACTATGATGAGACTTTCGCTCCTGTAGCCCACATAACGACTATCAGGACCCTCATTGCCGTTGCAGTCGTTCGACAGTGGTCCTTGTTTTAGTTGGATGTGAAGAATTCTTTCCTTCACGGTGACTTGCAGCAGGAGGTGTATATACTTCCTCCCCCAGGTCTCTCTATAACTCCCGAGTGCTGACCTTGTTTGTCGCCTCCATCGAGAACTTTATGGTCTACAACAGGCTCCTCGAGCCTGGTTTGAGCATTTTGGCCAAGCAATTCTTGCAGGTGGTTTTCAACCTAGTCACTACGATCCAACTTTGTATGTCTACTCTTCATCACAGGGTCGGACCCTTCTCCAGTTATATGTGGACGACATGATTATCACTGGTGACGATGCCTTATGTTGAGTTTGTCAAGCATTACCTTCAACAACAGTTTCAGATGACTAATCTTGATACATTGCGCTACTTTTTGGGCACCGAGTTCTCTGTTACTTCTACTGGCTATCAGTTATCTCAGCAGCACTACACCTCAGATCTCCTAGCCCATGTTGCTTTGTCCGACTCTCGCATTGTTGCAACTCCCATGGAGCTCCATCTTCAGCCGTGTTCGGATGAGGGATCTCCTCTTTCTGATCCGACACGATACCGCCATCTGGTTGGAGCCAGGTTTACCTCACTATTACTAGACCTGACATTACCTTTGTTGTTCTTATGTTGAGTCAGTTTGTGAGTGTTCCCACATCAGTTCACTATGCTCACCTACTGCGCGTTCTCTGATATCTTCGTGTCACTATGATTCGTGGTTTATTATACCCCCGCAACAGTTCTCTCTAGTTACAACATATTTCGATGCTACATGGGCCAGTGATCTTGTTGATCGTCGTTCTGTCACAGGTTTTTGTCTCTTCTTGGGCTCTTCACTCGTTGCCTGGAAATCCAAGAAGCGGGCTGGCGTTTCCCGTTCTAGCACAGAGGCTGAGCTCCGTGTCATGGCCACTACGGCTGAGGATATTGTCTGGCTTCGTTAGTTGCTTGGTGATCTTGGTTGGTGTTGCACTTTCTGGTCCTACCACTCTCTACTGTGACAACATCGGGGCTATCCAAATTACTTTGAACCCAACCAAGCACTCCATCTCCAAGCACATTGATGTTGATGCCTTTTTCCTTTGTGACCAGCATACTCAGGGTACTCTCATTCCTTAGTAAGTTTCCACCAAGAGATCAGTTTGCCGATTTGCTCACTAAGCCTCAGACTCGCGCCCAACATGAGTTTCTTCTCTCTAAACTCTTAGTGTATGATCCCGCGTGAGTTTGAGGGGGGTGCTAAATAGCATTGAGATTGAGCCATTCACAACACATACACTGCGGAAAACCTAATCAAGCCGGACTTGCCCTCTCGCACTCACCAAAAGGTAACATTCATAACCCCACATTCACGACTGCCACCGCCGTGCCAAAAGGACCCTTAGTATCTACTTTGAAAACATTACATTTAAATTTTTTGACAAAGAAAAAAAAAGAAAGAAATATACACGACTTAGTTAATGGCATAATGATATGAAGTGGAAAAACTGAGGTAGAGGAAGAAGGTGATGCACTCAAATATCACTGATAATAAGGAACAAGAAGCAAATTGGGAGCGAACTTCTGCTAGACTTTAGCTGAATTCCTTCTTCTACAAGATAGAAAACCGAAAATACCCCAATGATACAAAGATGATTACAATATTACATGACTTTCCTTATATAGACTTTGACACGCATAATAACATTCCTAATTAACTATAACAAAGACTCGTCCTAACTACTAATCCATTCACCATAATAAACTTTACATAATAAATACATTCATTAATGCACCACAAGTAATTATACTCTCAGATCTCCATAAACCTACTTACTCCCAAAATGGCCTCATATTCCGCCTTGATACTAGATGCATGCATCTCCATGCAAGGCCTACTGTTCGTTGAGTAGGATGTCCGGCCACGGGTTGTCGTCCATTGACACATGAATCTACAAGGATAGGAGGTTTGAATGATAATTTAATACCTAGAAAAGTATTTGTTTGGTCAAGAAGATCATGGTCTAATGATATCCTCCTGAAAAACTCCCAAATAGGAACATATAAACAGTTTATCAGCCCATAAAAACTGCTATAAATAGGTATTATGTTTTACTGATTTCAATGAGAAATAGTGGCTATAAATAGGAGTCCTTAAATGTAGAGTATCAACTTTTGAAAAAACTATATGAAAGTTTAGAAATTTTCTAGAATTCCCGAGCTAGCAACTCTTCCGCCGACAACAATCCAAGGAGTTGATGCACACACCGTTAGTACCCTACCGACGACGTAAATGTACAGTTGAACTTAGCCACCTACTTTTTAGTGATGGACATGCAAGTGGACTATGGTGAAGTGGTTGGTGTGCAACTCAAATGAGTCGTTCTTCATCTCAGATACTTCATGATTGTCGTCAATGATAAGAGTTCATCAAATCTGAGGTATAAACCACAGTTATTTTTGGGATTCGTATGAGAAATAGGTGTACTTGTGTTATCAAAGGAATTAATGAGCGTTGTTTAGTGTACATCATCCTTATGGATTATCGAAGAAATTAATAGGCGTACTTGAGCTATCCAAGGAATTAATGAGCGTTCTTTAGTGTACATCATCCTTATGGATTATCTCTTTAGTGGTTCAGATTCTCTATCTTAACCCTCTAATACAATCCTGTTTTAGTCTAACCAAATAAATCTTGATGTTCTTTGATGTGCTTAGTGTCTTATTGCGTTTATTGCATGTATGTTCATCAAGGATGGGTATCTGTCATAACATCCGCAAGGTTCGTCCATGGAGGGTGAGTCAAGGCCTAAGATCAGACCGAAAGGCGTAGTTGATGGATAACAGGTGAATATTCATGTACTACACCTTGTTGGTCCTGACGGACGGAGGAGGCTAGGTTAGCCAAAAGATAGTTATCGGTTCAAAGACACAAAGTAACTTTGTTTTTCAAGGTAAAAGGGAGTGGAGTATACATGTCTTCCAACCAATTTTAGTGGAGAGACGTGCTATTTGTTTACACCCAATAGTTTGTAAGGGCTTCAACGCTAGTCGCTCACGTACCTTCATCTTTAGTAAGGGCTTCAACGCTAGTAAGCTCAAGTAGAAGCTCGTTTATTTATGTTTTCTCATATGAATCTCGCCTCCAACTATAGAGGATCATGTTTCGGTGCCAACCCAAGATATGCTTATTGGACTCTATTGAAAAGAACCTTGATGAACAATATAATTAACTAAACAGTATAGGAGTGCCAATAAAAAAATTGATGGACAAAACTAAGCCCTTGATTGAAGTAATGAAGGGTGAAAAAACAATTATTGAAATGAATAATATATATTATAGGAACTATAACAAGAGATTTGAAGTGTTGGAATCCAACCCAATGTAGTTAAATGTGAGTTAGGCAATAACCCAGACATATGGGTGACAGGGAAATAATAACTCTCAAATACATCCTAGAAGAACAATAACTCAAACAATAGCTCATGGGTGAAGGAGAAACAACAGTTCCTCGTCTAGTTAGCCATACCCCCATTATAAAGGAGTTTCTTAGGACACCTTGTCTCAAGGATCCGAGGTGAGAGCTTGTGTTTATGACGATGACCATTTTGATATAAGAAGAATTAGAAAGAGTATCAAGTGATGGAAACGAATGAATAGTACATACAAAACAACTTGAACCAGTAAGATCATATGAGGGCGCAAAGGCCTCAATATTTTGGGGTAGATTTTGAGGAAGAAATGGAAATATCTGAGAATACAGAGAGAAAAAAACGATGGCAACAAATCTACCTCATAGATGTTAATGAAAATATAACTAGAAAGTAGAAGTTATTATAATGACTCTACGTTATAGTCTATACATGATAAAAACTTAACTGGCTAACTATTAAAAGAGAAGCTGAACTACTAAATTTTATTTAAACATGTCTTTTTCGTACTCATTAGTGATAATATACTGGGAAATTTTTGAAGCTTGGATTGCAAAACAACCTAAATTGTTTAATAATTTAACCAACATAGCTTAATAAAGTAATTATTATGCAATGCTCCTACTTCATAAAAGTATACTTATTAAGTGAAAATGTCGGTTCTTTTAAATACAACTTCATTTGAGATCAAGGTTGGATGGCTACGATTTTGAGCAGTCATATCATGTGACGGCATCCATAGTTTTTGGAGAGCACAGTTTCTACCTATTATAGTACACCCCTCACATAATAAATATGCAAACTATAACCACATACATGACAACTACCAAAGCCAACAATAAGCAATTAAAGGTCTATCTACCATTCTTCCACATATGATGATATGAACATGTCAAATTTGTTAGTGTAAACCACAAATACAAAACATTAGGACGATACGACAGACTAACAAGAACACAACCCTCTTCTAAATGGAGCATTCAATAAACACAAAATAACTGATTAACAAGTTTCTCATAATACATATACAAATGATGCTAATAAAAAACAAAGAAACAAGAGAAATGGACTGTAGTTGGAATAGCATGGCTTTCATTTAAAATAAATATTAAAAATAGGTGAACCATAAAGAAATATGTTCTTCCTTATATATATTAAAGGTTAACAAAACAACAATGTCCAGCAAAAAAAAAAACCACGTCTCCAATTCAAACCACCCTCCTATACTTCTCCAAAAGAATCCCAGTCTCTTCCCCTCATCATCGGTGTGTTCTCCCCATAAATAGGAATACTACTACAATGTGGAAATAGCCAACTAATCCCAGACGAAGGAAAACTATCCACCAAGTCAAATAAAGAAGAAGAAGTGGAAGAAGAAGAAGAAGGAGAAGGAAAGAATTCCAAATAGCATAATCAATATGCAGAAAATGAGACAATTTTCAGTAATTCTGACCAGTGTTTTTTTCCCATCAGCTGGAGTTGCTGCTGCTGCTCCCGCCTCTGCCCTTCTTGGCCAAGTATGATCCATTAGAAGGGGTGTAGTATTCTAGGTACCATTTCACGAATCTCTTCAGCCCTGTCTGCAGATTAGTCTTGGGATGGTAGCCGAGCTCCTTCTTCGCTAAAGTAATGTTGGCATGGGTGAACAGCACATCTCCGTTCCTTGGCATCTTCACAAACTTACGCTTGGCCTTGACCTTGAGGTGCCGCTCGAGGATGGAAACAAGCTCAACGACGGGGACGGGAGAGGTGTTGCCGAGGTTGAAGACACGAAGCTGGGCGGGCCCGTGCTTTGTTCCGCCGCTGCCGGTGCTTTTTTGTGCCGTGTCCAGCGATGCGAGGCAACCCTGTACTATGTCGTCAATGTAAGTGAAATCTCGGGAGACTGTAGCGCTGTCAGGGCCTTGGAAGATGGTGATTGGTTTGCCGGCGAGAATGTCTTTCGTGAAGAAGAAGTAGGCCATGTCCGGGCGGCCCCAGGGACCATACACGGTGAAGAACCGAAGGCCGGTTATGGAGAGGCCATATATGTGGTTGTATACATGTGCGATCTCCTCCCCGGCTTTCTTGGTGGCAGCGTAAAGGGAAGCTGGGTTATCCGTTCGATGGGATTCTGAGAAGGGAACTCGGGTATTGAGGCCGTACACGGAGGAGGAGGAAGCCCAGACAATCGCCGGCTGGGGGTTGGCGGAGCGGGACGCTTCGAAAATCGAGACGAGGCCGGCAACGTTGCTGTGGACGTATGACCCGGGATTCTTCATCGCGTACCGGACGCCGGCCTGGGCCGCGAGGTGAAGAACGTGGGTGAAGGAGACGAGATCGAAGAGCTTCCGGAGAAGAGGGCCGTCATTGATGTCGCCCTCGACAAGGAAGACGCCGGAGTGAGAGAGTAGAACCTGGCGAGCGCGCTTCAGGGAGGAATCGTAGTAATCGTTGAAGTTATCGAGGCCAACTACGCCGTCGCCGCGGCGCTTTAGGGAGTTAATGGCATGCGTGCCAACGAAGCCGGCAGCACCCGTGACCAGAACAGAAATGCCGAATGGGCGACGCCGGATGCGGGCGGACGAGAGCACGCGCTTCTCCCACTCGGTCCCGCCCCAGGCAGGGGAGGACGAAGATGAGGTGCGGAGGGAGCGGCGCTCGGTAGACGAAGACGAATGCAACGAAGCCGATGAAGAGGATGAGAAATGAGGGGAAGCGAGGAAGAAGAGGAAGAAGACAGCGGCGGCGCAGAAGGTCCAGAACAAAAACTTAGGCAGGGAAGAGTGATGCCAGCGAAGGAGGCGAAGGTGATGGTGGTGGGATTTGTCCGACTTAAACTTCCCGGGAGAAGAGGGCACGCCGGCGTCCATGAATGAATGTGCTTCACAGCTGCGAAATCCCCCAACTCAGATCTGCAAGCGCAAGATCCCAACAACGAACTGCGCAGAATTCAAGGGCACAAAAAAACCCAAGATGCGCTGGCAGTCTCCTCCCACCCTCTTTTTCTACTCGTGTCCTATTCGAAACGTCCTTCTCTCCCCATCCCTGATTGTCCACAACCTTTTCAATGAAATGCCTGTGATAGTTTTTTTTAACCTAAATCCAAGCGTAATTCTGCTTTTGGGACGGGCGGAGGGGAAATGGAAAGGGGAATTAAACCCTAATCTCTTTCGGAATGGCGCGAGATACAGGGAAGCCTCGCCGTCGGGAGAGTCGTCGCCGGGGAGAGGATGCGCTCCGCTGAGATTTGGGTGGGAAAGAGGGGAGCCGTAGACTGGAGGTCGAAGATGGGTCAAATGACACCGCAGAGAACCCGGGCGCAGTTGCAAATTTTTCAACCCGGTTTAATTGGTTATGAATAACCAACTGTTCGATTTGGATAAAATTAGAAGTAAAGTAGACGATATATATAATAATAATAATTCTCCAATTATGTCCCAGATTTGAACTAATTGTCTAAATTAAGCTGCTCAAAAAATTTAAAACAAAATTTATATATGGCATCATTTTCTTTCAAACAAAGAAACAAATATGCAATTAAAATACCACTTCACATAAAAGGATTTAAGTTTTCCCGAGTTATTATTGGATGGCCTTAACATTTACATGATAACAATAGGTGACTGTTATTAGGAGTGCACTTTTGAATATTCGCACTACATTTACTCTTAATTTTCCGTTTCTTTTGAAAATACTTCTTACACATGCATTTTTAGGAAAAGGGTTCAACACGAAAGTTGTAGATCTAGTCGAGATCTACAACTTTCGTGTTGAACACTTTTCTTAAAAATGCATGTATAAAGCGCATTTCTAAAAGGCGCGAAATCTGAGCGGATTTCTAGAAATACGCTTTATACATGCATTTTTAGGAAAAGTGTTCAACACGAAAGTTGTAGATCTCGTCGAGATCTACAACTTTCGTGTTGAACACTTTTCCTAAAAATGCATGTACAAGGAGTATTTTCAAAAGGCGCGGAAAATTAAGAGTAAATATAGTGCGAATATCCAAAAGTGGAGTGCTAATAACAATCACCTAACAATATTCAGCGAGCCACATTATTTAGCTGAAGAAAATATTTAGCGGATGATATTTTTTGGAAGGCGGCATTATTTGGCGGGCTTTGTTCACATCCATGCTAGGGACATCATTCAGCGGGTTTCGTCCGCATTCATGTATGCATCATCATTTGGCCGGTTTCGCCCGCATCCAAGTGGGCTTCGCTCGCACCATGTGCACTATCACTCATATATTTATTATAATTTATATTTTGAATTATCTATATACATTATAAACATTTATATATTTGTGTTGCGGTCCGCTCGAGACTCATGGTAGATCGAGCCTTCTGAATCGACCTAGCCTGCTGAGCGAGCGCGCAAACAATTAGAGTTTCACAGAGTTGTGAGAGAGAGACTTGATTGTGTGGAGAACCCACAATCGGGGTGAAAATACACTATTCAGAGTTTATTACAAAGCTGTTCGGGTGAAGGCAAGGGCGACAGACCGCTCCTCGTTACATTTGAAGAGATGAGAGGGAGAATACTGAGTGTGACATGGCTCCGTACTTTTCTGGCGGTCTTGACCCTTCGCGCGAGGGGGAACGTGTGAGCTTGACCATCTTGACCAGATCTTCTCGACGTCACTGAGAGGGTTTGTCGCTTGCTTCCACGCTTTGCGAACAACCGAGGATTGAGAGCGACTATCGTGAATCTGTCCACCCCCCAAGTGCTTGACGAATCTCGTGGCAACTATCCGTCATGACGGGCCTTGACGAAGTTCCTTGGAGGCGGTCCTTGATGGAAATCCTAAAAAGAGAGGAGAGAAGGTAGAGAAACATGGAGTAGAGAGAGAAAGTTTAGAATTTGGAAAAAAAGATCCAAATGAAGTAGAGAAGGGGGCTATTTATAGACTTTTAAAAGGGCGTCCTGAAAATTTCGCCCAAGAACTACCGGCCGGACCACTAGAATCGTCCGGATTTGGACACGCGGATCGCCATTTTTTGTGAAATGACGGGTCTACCTCTGGACTGAAAAAGGACCCGCCCAAGAAAATAGGCGGCCCAAGGCGACGACCTCGCCACCCGTCATCTCCAAGGCCGACCAAGGCTGCCCTTAGGGCCGACCACCGCCGAGGCTGCCTGTTGGTACCCTAGTTTGGATTTGTGTTAAGTCCTCTCAATTAGTTTCCTGACCCAAGATTTATCTATGGTCAAATGTTAGTTGTTATGTTAGATTCTCTCAGTTGTAGAGTTGTCACTTATCCAGTGGAAATCTGGCTAAGTTGTTTTTGGTTCGACTATAGTCGAACGCCGCTCGACTTTTGTCTATCAACCGATCGACTATCGTCTATCAGTTGGTCGACTATCGTCAGTCAGCAGATCATCTATCTCTGTGATAGTTCAACTATTTAAGCTCGACTATCTGTTGTGATAGTTTGACTATCTGTCTTGATAGCTCAACTATCTTATAGCTCGACTATCTGTTCTGATAGGTCGACTATCTGCTCTGTAGTTAGGTCGACGATCTCTGTGGTTCGGTCGACGATCTCCGAGGATCGTTCGACGTTCGTGTGTCTGCTTTTAGAGATATTTTATTCCTTTTCTTCTGTGATTTATTTCTTATTTATCTGGCATATTTTATTAAAGATTATTTCATTGATTTTATGCTTACATATCAAGGTAATCTTTGCCCCATTCTTTTTGCATAAGTCAAGCTCTACTCTGACAAAGTCTTTTGTCTTATTAGTTGACATATCTTTATGTTTTATCTGCCATGCTGTCCTTTATAGTCGTTAGACAAAAAGTCTTCTCTGGCCGTAAAGAGTTTGGTCTGATGTGACTTTCTCTAGTATTTTTTTATCAGATTGGATATGCAGCTTCTCAGAAAGCTTTATCCCTTTATAAGATGTCTTTCTGCAGGATATATTTTATATTGTGCTATTTGCAGCCCAGATTGCAGATCTCAGAAGAAGACAAAGAATTAGAGCCGTTACAAAGGCTAATATATAAAGATCTCTTTTGAAAGAAGTTTTAACATATATAGAGATATATAGAGAGATATACACACAGACACATACACTAGTTCATATACAGATTCAAAAGAAGAAGATACAGCTCTCAGATCATTTCACATTCAACTGAGAAGAACTACTTTCTTCAACATTCTTCTTCAATCCTGAGTTCATCCGGCTTCCAGGAACATTCACACTCAGTGCCTCAAGAAGAAGAAAAAGAAGAAAGAAAAGCTGATTGAAGAAGAACAACTCATTTCTCATCAAGAGTCTTCTTCAAGCTGCTCCTTCAAAGAACTTCAAGACAACAGATTATATCTGTCAAGAGTTCAGAAGAGTTCCTGCACCCTGAAGCAAGGCTTCTTTCTGGATATTCTCTAAGCCAGGGGGAGCCTTGACTCTTTAAGAGCTTTCTAGCTCTGTGCAATTCCCTAGCTTCTCTAATCTTGTTTTACAATAGAGAAGACATTCTAACTCTCTCACCCTCCTGTACAAAGGGTTATTACTCCCTTCAAAAGTGAACCTTGGTGGCAGGGTACCTTAGCAAAAACCTGTGTTAGATTTTGAGGTCCTGATCAAAAGCTCAAAGGGTCTACTTGATCTACCTGAACCAGATCAGTTGGTGGCAGGGCACCTGAACAAAAACCTGTAGTGGATTCCTACCAGGGTCGTAGAAGAGTGGATGTACCTATTTAGAGGGAACCATTATAAACCTCTTGTGTTGTCTGTGTTGCTTACTTTAATTATTGCACTGTGCCTGTGAGTAGAACAAACTAGGACTGCTAGTTGTTGTGATAGGACTAAAGCTGAAACTGTAATTACAGTTAGCTTTCTCTTGTGCACCACACTTTGTGTTAGGCTCTAGGGTTTCAAATATCTATAAACTCATTCTGCAAACTAACTCTAAGGGAGTTGAGTAGAAGCTCAAATTTTTGAATACTCTATTCACCCCCCTCTAGAGTTGTATCTATCCTCACTTTCAATTGGTATCAGAGGGAGGTTGACTGACTGTACAGGCTAACACCTGAGTCACAAGATCTAGATAGATACTAAGTTTATAGACATTCACTTCATGGCCCAATACAAGGATTATTCTAGCACCAGACCTCCAGTATGCAACTTAGCTAAGTTCAGCATCTGGAAGGCAAGAATCAAGATATATATGAATTCTATTGATGAAGATCTTTTTTCTTCTATTTTGATAGGACCTCCAACACCACCTGCTGCAGCCACTGCTACAACATCTACAAATCTCAGTGCAGTTCCACCTCCAGACTACAATGATGCATACAAGAAAGCAAAAATAGCTGATGCAAAAGCTATGAATATTCTGGCTCAGACCATGTCTGATGAAACCTTTAGGAAGGTGGCTGATTGCACTTTTGCAAAAGCCATGTGAGACTCACTGAAACAGATTGTAGCTGGTTTAGCTGATGAGAGGAAGGACAGAAGGTCCAACCTTATATCTCAATATGAAAACTTTAAGAAGACTGAAGCTGAATCAGTTGAAGCTATGTACATCAGGCTCAGCTCCATCATCAATGAGCTGAGAACCCTTGATAAGGAGATAACATTGATAGAGGTCAATGATAAGATACTGATGTGCTTCCCCAGCACATGGGATCTCAGGATCTGGCCCATCAAGGAGGCCAGAAGTACTACTGAGATCTCAACTGAAGCCCTCCTTGGCAAACTCAAATCTTTTGAGCAAGTTCTAAAGTCCAGGGAAGCTAAAGCTGAAGCTAAGACTCCCACTCCAACAAGAAAAGAGCAAACTCTTGCTCTCAAAGCTGCTGATGCTTCTGAAGGAAGCCAATCCAATGAGGAGCTTATGACACTCTTTGCCAAAAGGTTTCTCAAGATGGGCAGAAAGGACTTCAGAAAGAAGTCTTCAAGATATGAAGACAAGCCAAGGTATGATAGATCACCTGCTAAAGAAATTATTTGTTATGGCTGCAGGAAACCTGGACACATTCTACCAGAGTGTTCAGAGGAAAAGAACAAGGATAAGAGAAAAGAAAAAGAACATCAGAAGAAGCACTCCAAGTCCTCCTCCTACAAAAATAAGAAGAAGGAGAAAGGATTTGTTACTGAAACCTGGAGTGATTCAGATGAGGAATCTTCCTCCTCAAGCTCCAGTGAAGATGAGGAAGAGAAGAAGGCAAAGGAAATTTGCCTAATGACAATTGATGTCTGCAGCAGTCATTCAGCTGCAGAGAGTTCTGATGAAGAAGAAATGCCTACAGAAGATCAAGTATTGTCTTCTTATGATTTTACTTCTGTTGAATTTAGATCTAAATTTAAATCTCTATGTTTAGATTTAATTAGCTCAGAAAAGGAAATTAAGAAGCTTAGAAATAGGATAGCAGAATCAGAAACCATCTCTAATGAAAATGCTAGGCTAGAAGCTGAACTCACTAAATGTAGTGAAGAAATCAAATTTCTTAAAACTGAACTAGCCAAATCCAAAAGATTAGAAGAATCTTTAAATGGTAGAAGTCTTAAGCTACTAGAAATTACTAGCATGTCAAACACTAGGACAGGTAATAACAAACTAGGCTTAGGAGCTTCACCAAGTGAACCCCCCTTGGTTCTTAAAAACTATATTTCAACTCCAGTAAACTTTATTTCAGCTGATGGAATAAATAATACTGAGTAAGTAATTCAAGTTAATAAAGCTTTAAATAAGGCTAAGAGAGAAAAGAGAAAACAAAAATTTAAAGAACTACAAAAGTCGTCGAACTATGCTCGACGATCGAAGGCTCAATGGTCGAACGATGCTCGACGATCTGAGCATCGATCGTCGAACGATGATTGACGATCTCAATATGATTTTCAAAATAACAACCTGAACCTTAGAAATCCTAATGTAAATAGAAACACTAGGTTTATTGACCCATCAACTGCATGGATTATTCCATCTAGGAGATCCTATCCCTTAGGATATAAACCTCAGCCTGCTTATTCTTTTATTTCAACCTTTCATTATGTGAAGAATAATGGACCCAAGGTTGTCTGGGTCCACAATGTCTAACTGTTTAATTTGCAGGTGAAGACCTATCCAATTACTAAAGACAAATAGTATTTGGATAGTGGCTGTTCCAAACACATGACAGGAAACAAAGAAAATCTGTCAAGATACAAGGTCAAGCTTGGACCAAAGGTGATCTTTGGGGATTCCAGCTGTGGTCAAACAGAAGGATATGGTAGGTTTACCATTGGAGCAGTAACATTCGAAAGGGTTGCATATGTACCTGGACTGAAGCACAACCTAATCTCAGTAAGCCAGTTATGTGATGCAGGTTATCAGGTATCTTTCACTGACACTCTTTGCAATATTACTTTAAATAGTAATGTAGTGTTAGTAGGCATTAGACAGGGTAATATTTATTTAGTAGATTTTAATTCAACTCAATCTGAAATCTGCCTATTTAATGAAGTAACAAATAATAACACCTTATGGCATAGGAGGCTTAGCCATGTTAACCTCAAGAATATATCTAGGTTATCTAAATATAACCTTGTTAGAGGTTTACCTTCTTGCCCCTACAAGAAGGAAAACCTATGCAAGGCTTGTCAATTAGACAAGCAAACCAAAAATTCCTTTAAATCTGTAAATAAAAGTGATTCACCTAGAATCCTGTATTTATTACATTTGGACCTTTTTGGCCCAATAAATGTACAGAGTCTAGGAGGGAAGTTTTACACTTTAGTGATTGTAGATGATTTCTCTAGGTTCACTTGGATGTTCTTTTTGAGAACTAAGACTGATAACTTCAAAGTTCTTACAGACTTTCTGCTATGTGTGCAGACTGAGTATTCTACTCATGTGGCCTTGATCAGAAGTGATCATGGTACTGAGTTTGAGTCTCTTCTCATGCAAGAATTCTATGAGAAAGAAGGTATTAAACATAACTTCTCTGCTCCTAAAACTTCCCAACAAAATGGGGTAGTGGAAAGGACAAATAGAACCCTAATTGAAGCTGCTGGAACATTGTTGACAGATACTAACATGTCTCTCTCTTATTGGGCAGAAGCTGTTAGCATAGCTAATTATGTTTTGAACAGATGTCATATACACAAGCTTAAGAGTAAAACTCCTTATGAGTTGCTTAAAGGAAAGAAACCTAAAATTAATTATTTTAGAGTCTTTGGTTGTGTAGTGTATATTCACAATAACAACAAAGAATACCTTAGAAAGTTTGAAGCAAAAGCTTCAATGGAAATTTTTCTTGGATATTCCCAAGTAAGCAAAGCTTATAAGGTGTTTAACAAATCAACATTAAAATAGAGGAGTCTGTGCATGTTTCCTTTGATGAGTCAAAGATATTTTACAAGGAGAAGGAAACTTCTCCTTCCTCAAGCTCATTGCAGGTACTAGAATTATCCAAAGATGTCACTCAAGAGATTCTCCCTCTTTCAACTTTTCATATCACTGATTCAGACAGTGATGGAGACACTATGGAAGCAGTTGCTGTACCACCAATAGTTGATCCAATTCCTCAAGAGGAATTAATCCAAACTGTTATTGAAGATCACATCCCACCTGCTGATATTGTCACACTTAGAGATCATCCTACATCTCAAGTGATTGGTGACATATTAGCTGGTGTGCAAACAAGACATCATTTAAGACAGGATGTGATGCATGCTTGTTTCCTTTCACAGATTGAGCCCCTCACCATAAAAGATGCAGAGCTAGATCCCCACTGGATCATTGCTATGCAAGAGGAGTTTAATCAATTTGAAAGATGTAAAGTATGGACTTTGGTTCCAAGACCTAAAGGCCAACTGATCATATGCACCAAGTGGGTGTTTAGAAACAAGTTGGATGCCCAATGAATTATTGTAAGGAACAAAGCTAGGCTTATAGCTCAGGGCTACAGACAGGAGGAAGGTATAGACTATGACCAAACCTTTGCTCCTGTTGCAAGGCTAGAGGCAATAAGGATCTTTATAGCCTATGCAGCCTATATGAAGTTTAAGGTTTTTCAGATGGATGTCAAGAGTGCATTCCTAAATGGTGAGCTAAAGGAAGAGGTGTTTGTTGAACAACCTCCTGGGTTTGTCTCTTCAACTAAACCCTCATTTGTTTACAAGTTGCAAAAAGCTCTTTATGGACTTAAGCAAGCCCCCAGAGCCTGGTATGAGACTCTAGCTAGTTTCCTGTTAGAGCACAACTTTGTTAGGGAAGTAGTTGATAGAACCCTGTTTGTCAAGCATCACAAGGACACCATCCTGTTAGTTCAAGTTTATGTGGATGATATTATTTTTGGCTCCACTGATCCCAAACTTTGCAAAAAGTTCTTAGACCTGATGTATTCTAAGTTTGAGATGAGTAGTATGGGTGAACTATCTTACTTTCTTGGTCGCCAAGTAAAGCAAGATGCTAATGGCATCTTCATCTCCCAATCCAAATATGCCAAGGAATTGGTAAAGAAGTTTGGGATGGCTGATGCTTCAGCAATGCATACACCCATGACTACTAATGTAGTTATAGATTCTGATGATCAGGGTAAGCCAGTTGATCAGAAAAACTATAGGGCCATTGTTGGTTCCCTATTGTATTTAACTGCAAGTAGACCAGATATAATGTTTGCCATATGCCTATGTGCTAGATTCCAGGTCAACCCCAAGGAATCTCATTTGATTCTTCTCAAGAGAATTTTGAGATACCTGAAGGGATGTCCAAATTTAGAACTATGGTATCGAGCTGAATCAGAATTTGAGTTAATTGGATACTCTGATTCTGACTATGCTGGTTGTAGAGTTGACAGGAAAAGTACCTCAGGAACATGTCAGTTCCTGGGAGAGAGATTAGTCTCTTGGTTCTGTAAGAAACAGGTTTCTGTCTCAACTTCAACTGCAGAGGCTGAATATATAGTAGCTGCTAGTTGTTGTTTACAGATCCTGTGGATTCAAAACCAGCTTTGGGATTATGGGTACACACACAAGAACACAAAAAATCATGTGTGACAGTACCAGTGCTATTTCCATAACACAAAATCATGTACACCACTCTAGGACCAAGCACATTGAGATCAAGCACCATTTTCTAAGAGATTGTGTGGAAAAGAACAAAATCAGCCTTGAGTTCATATCCACTGACCTTTAAAGAGGTGATATTTTCACCAAGCCCTTAGATGAATAGAAGCATCTGTTCTTTTTGGTTCAACTAGGCATGATAAATGGAAAAGACTAAGTGTGACTTCTGCCTTTGTTGAAATCTGTTTGAAGATCGTCGAACGACGTTCGACGATAGTCGAACAGGTTGAGCCTATCGTCGACCTATGGTTGACGCCAACTCATTTGCTTGTGAAGACAAAAATAGTCGAACGATTACCCGACTACTCTGCTTTAGGAAATGATCGTCGAACGACCGTTCGACTATCACTTCTACTATCTGTTAAAACAGGTCGACGATTGTCATTTTAATATAAAACCGATGGTCGACCTAGGTTAATAGATCGTTCTTTTTATAGTCGACAGAGCTCGTCTTTTCGTATTCTTCATTCCTGCTTGTAAGGTTTCACTTGAGCTCTGCCCCGCGCTCTTTGCTCTTCATTTCTCTCGTCTTCTCCGACCAAATCGATGGCGATTTCTCCAGCTCTTCTGACGGTGATGAAGTTTGATGCCGGGTTCAGCGTGGACTTTGATTCGTTCAGCGCCTGCGATGCTGAGATTCTAGAGATACTCCAGCTGTGCAAGGATCAAGGACTAGAGAAGCTGATGTACACAAGGATTAAAATTAATATTCCAGAGATTAAAGAATGGGTCTTCACATCGTCCTCCAACGACGAATCGATGACCGGGACCATCGGCGGCGAGGAGATAACTTTGACTCCTGCCGTCTTGATTGAGATTTTTGATTTGATTAATGGTCAAGAGGAGTATGATCAAGATACTCAAGAGTATGGAAGGATGCTCGTCGAGCTAGGTCATGCCGAAGGCATTCCTTCTAAGTTACTGAAAGTAAATTTTCCGAAGAGGATTAAGTTCTTAGCAGAACTGGTTGGAAAAGTGCTGTTGGGTAAGCACTCTGCTCACGACAATATTACCAGGAAGCAGTTTGCCTTGATGTGTGCCGTTGTCAACAAGAAAGTAATCAATTGGGCAGGAATAGTTTTGATTTGATCAGGAAGAAGAACTCTAAGAAAGAGGTAACCCTTGGAAGGGTAATTGGAATATTTCTAAGAGAGAAGTATCCCCAACTGTTGGGAACAGTTTCTACTTCTATAAATGCAACCAAGAAGATGGATCCCACTTTGTTCATAAAGTGGAGAAGGAATATTCAGAAGCCCTCATCTGCTGGGGTTGCTCCTGTTACATCTGAGAGCACCAGGACTGTACCAGTCACTCCCCACCTACCTGAAGAAGGCTCTTCCATTCCCCTCATTTCACATTCTACTGCATTGCCATCCACATCTACTACATTACCATCCACTTCTACTAAAGTGTCATCTACATCCACTGCCTCTCTTCCACTGGATTCTTCAACTATTCTCCATGCATCACCACCAGCATCTCCACCCCCTTCACATCTTGCTGGGATTTCATATCCTAGTTTTGATCTGTTGGCTTCTGAGACTCTACCAACTCCACCTCAGTCACCAATTTCACATCAAGATCATATTGATCTTCATACATATACATCTCCATCACCAGCTCATGCATCTGCATCTTATCAGGAGAACATCATCCCTGATGATCTTCCATCTGTTGTGATTCCCCCATCCACCTCTTTTGAAATCACACCAGCCTTCATTGCAAGTATCTTGGAGCTAATTACTCCTTCAATCAAATCCATGATTGAAGTAACAATTGCCCCACTTGTCTCTTCCATTTCTTCCCTTATATCATCCATCAATGCCCTCTCTAACTCTGCTGAGCCCTCTTCACTTAGGGGCCTGAGTTCAGTACCCACTGAAATCAGGCAGGGGGAGATGTTCCAGGAAGATATCTCAGGACTTCCCCTAGTCTCTCCTCTAGCAGTTGTTCAAGTAGCTCAAGTCTCAGGACAGAGGCCAGCTAATGTTATCATGGAAGCAGAATTTGCATGTAAAGCTTGTTTTGAAGAATCCTCCACTCCCATTGTTGCCCTATACCTGGAAGGAGTCATCACCTCCTATCTAGATGACTTATGGGAGTTAGGAAATCCTGCAGGTAATTCTTTATCTCAATTTACTGACCTGTTAACTGACATGTTAACCTGTGAGTATCTTGAAGGAATGTTTCTATCCCATTTAGAACATTTTTGTCTCCCTTTGGCTATAGATCAAGTTCAAGAAGATCAAGTTGCTCAAGAACCTGCTCAAGAACTTGTTCAAGAACCAGCTCCAGAATCTGCTCAAGAACCTGCTGTAATAGAAGAACCTGAAGCTGAGCAAGCTCCAGAAGAACTGGTCCTCAAGACAGTTACAATTGAGCAAGAGAAAGTTACAGATGAACAAGAAGAAAGATCTACAGTCTGGGATGACACCCCAGGATTAGACCTTGATACTCTTCTGGCACAGGATGCCTTAGAAGAAGAAAGAGAGAAAGCTTCCTTAAAAGCAAAAGAAATGGCTAATCAAGATGCCTTAGACCCTTATGACCAACCTCAGTCATCTCACTCTGATGATGAGGATGATTCTGATGATTCAGAAGGTTCAAAGAAGAAGAAAATTGCTAAAAGGAAGAGGAAGGCTGTTGCTCCTCCTCCACCAAATCCAGATCATGATATCCCATACTACATACTGAAAGGGATTGATCCCAAATCAAAAGAATACCAACATTGGATGGGACTGTCCAGGAACCAACAGAAGAAGAGAAAGAAAAGTAAAAGATATGACTCTCCAGCTCCAAGGTGGAATCCTAGAGGTCCTCCTCCTCCTCCTCCTAGTGCAGGAGCCTCAGGAAATTTTTCTGCCAATCCCTCAGCTCCTTCTGCAAGATTCACTCCCTCTCAAGCTCATCAGAGAAGAAGTAATCTAGGTTTCCAAGGCAAATCCCAGTCAGGCCAACAAGGACAAGAGGCTGAACCAAAAGAACAAGTGAAGGAAATGGTTCATCAAAGACCAATCTTTTCTCCTCCTCCTTCACCCAAGAGAAAAGCTTCACCTCCCAAGGAAAAGAAAAGTATACCATCCAGAAAACCAATTCAGAAAAAGCAAACAGATTCAAAAGGAAAAAGGATAATTTACTCTGAAAAATCCAGTAAGAAATATGCAGAATTTGCTCCTCCATCTTCTCTTGTTATTTAAGAAAACAAAGAGCCAGCTGCAAGCTTGTTAGACCTCTCTACTCAATTCAAGACCATAAAACCTCTTGATCCAGCTGATGATAATGAATATGAAAGCCAAGAGCTTAGTCCTGATTTCAGGATGGCCAGATTTCTTGAAATAGTTGGATCAGCCCAGATCAGACAAGCCAGAGCTGAAGGCAAAGATGCAACAGGCTTAACTACAATGTTAAAGTTCAGGAAGAAGGAACTAGACAGATTCCAGGTCAGACCTGAGGTTTTTGATGCTTCAAAGTATATGGAAAAGCCTCCAGAAACTATTGTGCCAAGAGCAGGAGAATCCAAGATCATTGGAGAACAAGACTTGAAGACATCAAAGAAAGATGCTCCAGATCCCTTCAGGAAAATTTCTTTCCTTCCTGGTTCTTCTGTTTCTAAATCAAATTCTGATGCTGTTTGAGTTGTTTATTTTATTGACTGTCTGTTTGATTATTTGTTTGATACAATTGATGCTTATTTATGATATGATACACCTTTGATCCTAACAGGTTAATGTTGTTTTTATATCTATTTTATAGCATTTGTTGTTGTTTGTTGTTTTGAGAGACTTGACCTAAATAGGGGGAGATTGTTGGTACCCTAGTTTGGATTTGTGTTAAGTCCTCTCAATTAGTTTCTTGACCAAAGATTTATCTATGGTCAAAGGTTAGTTGTTAGGTTAGATTCCCTCAGTTGTAGAGTTGTCACTTATCCAGTGGAAATCTGGCTAAGTTGTTTTTGGTTCGACTATAGTCGAACGCCGCTCGACTTTCGTCTATCAACCGATCGACTATCGTCTATCAGTTGGTCGACTATCGTCAGTCAGCAGATCGTCTATCTCTGTGATAGTTCAACTATCTTTAAGCTCGACTATCTGTTGTGATAGTTCGACTATCTGTCTTGATAGCTCAACTATCTTATAGCTCGACTATCTGTTCTGATAGGTCGACTATCTGCTCTGTAGTTAGGTCGACGATCTCTGTGGTTCGGTCGACGATCTCCGAGGATCGTTCGACGTTCGTGTGTCTGCTTTTAGAGATATTTTATTCCTTTTCTTCTGTGATTTATTTTTTATTTATCTGGCATATTTTATTAAAGATTGTTTCATTGATTTTATGCTTACATATCAAGGCAATCTTTGCCCCATTCTTTTTGCATAAGTCAAGCTCTACTCTGACAAAGTCTTTTGTCTTATTAGTTGACATATCTTTATGCTTTATCTGTCATGCTGTCCTTTATAGTCGTTAGACACAAAAGTCTTCTCTGGCCGTAAAGAGTTTGGTCTGATGTGACTTTCTCTAGTATTCTTTTATCAGATTGGATATGCAGCTTCTCAGAAAGCTTTATCCCTTTATAGGATGTCTTTCTGCAGGATATATTTTGTATTGTGCTATTTGCAACCCAGATTGCAGATCTCAGAAGAAGACAAAGAATTAGAGCCGTTACAAAGGCTAATATATAAAGATCTCTTTTGAAAGAAGTTTTAACATATATAGAGATATATAGAGAGATATACACACAGACATATACACTAGTTCATATACAGATTCAAAAGAAGAAGATACAGCTCTCAGATCATTTCACATTCAACTGAGAAGAACTACTTTTTTCAGCATTCTTCTTCAATCCTGAGTTCATCCTGCTTCCAGGAACATTCACACTCAGTGCCTCAAGAAGAAGAAAAAGAAGAAAGAAAAGCTGATTGAAGAATAACTCATTTCTCATCAAGAGTCTTCTTCAAGCTGCTCCTTCAACGAACTTCAAGACAACAGATTATATCTGTCAAGAGTTCAGAAGAGTTCCTGTACCCTGAAGCAAGGCTTCTTCCTGGATATTCTCTAAGCCAGGGGGAGCCTTGACTCTTTAAGAGCTTTCTAGCTCTATGCAATCCACTAGCTTCTCTAATCTTGTTTTACAATAGAGAAGACATTCTAACTCTCTCACCCTCCTGTACAAAGGGTTATTACTCCCTTCAAAAGTGAACCTCGGTGGCAGGGCACCTTAGCAAAAACCTGTGTTGGATTTTGAGCTCTTGATCAAAAGCTCAAAGGGTCTACTTGATCTACCTGAACCAGATCAGTTGGTGGCAGGGCACCTGAACAAAAACCTGTAGTGGATTCCTGCCAGGGTGGTAGAAGAGTGGATGTACCTATTTAGAGGGAACCATTATAAACCTCTTGTGTTGTCTGTGTTGCTTACTTTAATTATTGCACTGTGGCTGTGAGTAGAACAAACTAGGACTGCTAGTTGCTGTGATAGAACTAAAGCTGAAACTGTAATTACAGTTAGCTTTCTCTTGTGCACCACACTTTATGTTAGGCTCTAGGGTTTCAAATATCTATAAACTCATTCCGCAAACTAACTCTATGGGAGTTGAGTAGAAGTTCAAATTTTTGAATACTCTATTCACCCCCCCCTCTTGAGTTGTATCTATCCTCACTTTCACTGCCTGCGACCGGGCAGCCAAGGGGGTAGCCGCCGCTCACAGGGTTGGTCGCGGCCGAGGCCGCCTATGGTTGGGTAGCATAGGGACAGCTTCCCCTCACCGGGTTGCCCGAGGATGCCCGTGGCTAGGCAGCCTAGGATCGGCCGAGGCCGCCTGTGGCTCAGCAGCCTAGGGGTGGCTGCCCTTCCGGGGCCGGCCGTGGCCAAGGCACTCCCCGACCGGGCGCCCGACTCTCTTGGGGCTGGCCTTGGCCGAGGACACCCGCGGTCGAGCGGCCAAGTGGCAGCAGGCCCTTTCAGTGCTGGCCACAGCCAAGGTCGCCCACGATTGGGTGTCACAAGGGTCGGTCAGCCCTTGTAGGGCCCGTTGTGACCAAGGCCGCCCATTATTGGGCGGGCGTCCCTTGCGGGGCTGGCCGTAGCCAAGTCTGCTTGTGACCGGGAGGCCGGCCCATGCAGGACAGACCGTGGCAGAAGTCCCTCCCGTCGGTCGGTGAAAGGGGGGTGTTTGACCCTTATGGGGTCGGCCGCGGCCGAGGCCGCCCATGCCGAGCGGCTAGGGGGGAGGTCGGCCTTTCCGGGGCCGGCCGGAGACGTCGTCGACCAGTGCACGAGATCCTTCATGGCGGTATGGATCCAGTGCGTAGTGGTTATCATGTTGATCGCACGTGCGGTGGTTACGTACAAAACTTCCCATTTCGCTAGTGGGGTGAGAGGGGAAACCAACTATTTATACCACGGTTTTTTCAATAAATTGGGGGGACCCCATAATTTGCCCCTTAAAGCCCTCAAAGACGAGAACCCGAGCGAGTGGAGTGTGAGGGCTTTCACTCTTAGATGGATTTCTAGTGTACATCATGAGAGCGAATGAAGGGACGTGGGAGGAGACGGTGTCACGATCCGCATTTCCTCATCAATAAAATGATATCAGAGCAGGGGAAAACACGCGCCGTGATGCCACGCCGTGCAGGGGATAACTGCAGACATTCAGGCAAAACTTCAGACTCTAAGGTTTAACCGAAAATTATAGTTTATTATGAAAAAAATCCAATTAAGTTGGATGGTCGTATCCCTCGGCATAGTGGATCAACTAGTGCACAAGTAAAATATATTTATACGCTGCGGAAAATACCTTGGTTAAGGTGATTTGACATCCTACATGAGCGTAAACGTCCCCGAAGGACAGCTCATGAAATGCAGGACTCTAAATTTAGTATAATATGAAAATAGTCTTTACGTTACTTTGGAAAATAGTACTTTAGGTTTAGAAATATGACATGTATGAAGTACATATAGTAATGCTTTTATGAGTTTAAATACCTAACATGCATCATAGCATAAAGCATTCCCAGAGAGCAAGTAAATAACCTTCATAAAGGTAAAAACAGCAGTTTAAGTCACATACTTAGCATCACCAAAGAAAACCACCACTGGGCATCAACAACCTGACATGAATCCACTGGTGAGTATGCATGTCTAAACGGAAGGAAACAAGAAAAGATGAAAGTTGACTAGTTGTCTAAATTATCACCTAGAGGGGGGGGGGGTGAATAGGTGATTGCGACGTCTTTTGCGGAATAAAATAAAACTAATCGCAGCACACACAAAAAGAACACAAGCACAGACGACACAAGATTTATAGTGGTTCCCCAATCTTGGGTACTCCACTTTCCCTCTCACCGATCTAGTAACGCACTAGACTCAGCTACTCCACTTATCTCAGATTAAAGAAATCTTACAACTCGATCCAACCCGGATCTACACTCGGAAGCACAATCTTCCTACAACAAATACTCGGAGTGAAAACTCCTACAACTCGGAGAAGAATCTCCTACAGAATAAAGATTTACAGAAAATGATAAAACTGTGACAGATCTAGAAAATCTTGACGTCTCTTCTTCCTTCAACAATGGCGGCTCTGTCAGGAATCAGTCGGAGAAGATACTGTCGTCGATCTTGAGATCTGGTTCTTCGGAACACACGGAATCAAGAGATTCGAAGGAAGTCGAGGTCGATCTCGATTCTATGTGTCACTTCGTCGATCTTTCTTCGTCGGCGGCCTTCCAGATGGAAACAGTGAGCGGCGGCGACCAGGAAGACGAATCGAGAACTTAGGGTTTTTCGGCCCTTTTTCGTTTCACGTTCTTGAAGAGAGAGAAAAGATAAATGATGATAAAAAAATTCTTAATGAAAAGAGAGACTGATTAGACCTTTTATAGGGAGCCTAATCGGTCAGAAATCAAATCGTATTGAAAGTAATGCCACGTGGGCCAATTAGATGATGACAGATTAAGGATTGGAAAAATAGAACGAATAGTGGGTCAACGATTTTGACAATTTCAGAATTAGAAAAAGTTTAAGTCAGAAGTACTCGAGAACTGAAGGTTGTTCTCGAGCACTGAATCAAGGAGTTCTCGAGAATAGAAATGATTGTCTCGAGATCTGAGACTTAGAAAAATATACTGTCAAAAATAACTTTCTCGAGCACTAATTGTACTACTCGAGCACTTATACTTTGAAGAAAAAGTATATCTGGATTACTCGAGCACACAGTAAACTTGCTCGAGTACTGGAAAGAAAGTATTCGAGAACTTGAAACTTCTCGAGCACAAAGACTTAATCAAAATCCTGAAGACTAGAGTACTCGAGCAAATGGATTATTTCTCGAGCACTTGAACATAGAGGAAAATCTGGAGGAAAGTACTCGAGAAGCTAAAGCTGTTCTCGAGCACAGGAACTTAGAAAAATAACAACAGAGAAATAGTTCTCGAGAAAGGTAGACTTTTTCTCGAGAAGAAGAGTTATATTTCTCGAGTACTTTTCCTTAGAAATATTTTTGCACAGCATTCTAGTTCTCGAGCAGCAAAGTCATTTTCTCGAGAAAGGAAAACTTTCTCTCGAGCATTAATGACAGCCAGATTTGAAAGAAAAAGTTCTCGAGTAAGCTGAGCTTTTTCTCGAGCACTTTAAAAACTTCTCGAGACCTAGAGTTGTAATTTACTCGAGCACTATTGTACTTCTCGAGCAAAAATGACTTAGCAAAAATTCTAAGTTACAGAAAAATATTTTCAAATAAAACTTCTTCAGCTTCAGCTTTTGTCCTTTTCTCCAAGTGATTTGAGGTTAAGTATATTCGAATAGAGAGGCTACACATGAGTCAACACCTTGGATTACACAGTGAGGGATTACACTGTGAAGTCCTGTGTTTGATGACCCATTGCAGACTGACATTGGTCTATACTTAAAGTGTACACCTGCAAGCATATGGCTAAAGAGAAATATCAAATACAACTGGATTCAACTTAGTTCATGGGTGACTTCATGCAAATCTAGGTGAGTGTGGATACAATACCCAACAAAAGATCTACCTCACAGGCTGAGGAAGAGGAATCTCAACAACCCAGGAGATCACTAGCAAGCCCAAAAGAGAACTAGCCGCTCAGCCGGTAACTGCTTTGAACCTGGGGCATTCAAAGAAAGAACACCTCAAAAAGGATATAATCAAATAGAAATGGAGCATTAGATCATAAGTAATGAAAAAAGGGGTTTACCAAACCCTACAATAGAATGTTGTCAAACTCAGCAAAAGGAAATAAATGAGACCACAAAAGTAAGACACTATCCAAGGAATAATCAAAGTGCACCAAGTACGAGAAATTAGCAACATGCTCTGCTAAAAACCTGCAGCAGCAACAAGGCATACATATGCTAAAATAGCAATTTTGAAAGGGAAAGGAACTAACAATCCTAACTTATGAATCATTAGTAGCGGTAAAACCATGGATCTGGGTTGGTGACCAAAAACAGCCCTCATCCAAATAACTAGATCCAAACAACTCAGGGGCCACCGGTGTAGCCTTGGGGTCCAACACACCAGCCCAAATCGGGGCTAAAACAGTGGTGGCCACGGCTCTACACCCAAACATCCCTGTCAAGAAAAACCAAAGTAACCACCTGCCATGATTCACGATTCGGCCTTCAAAACTAGCCGAAAACAACACCAAACCGAAATAAAACCCACACTAACAATCTCGGGAGAAAATACCATCCTAAGGAAAAAGCGTCGAGTCCACTCGATGCCGTGTTGAGTGAGTACCACTCACTCAATGCCAAACACTAAGCAGGGAAGGCGTCGAGTTTACTCGACGCCGCGTTGAGTGAGTACCACTCACTCAACGCCAAACACTAAGCAGGGAAGGCGTCGAGTTTACTCAACGCTGCGTTGAGTGGGCTCCACTCACTCAACGCCAAAAGACTTAGCCGCAAAATCTCTCGCTGGATGACGGCGTTGAGTTAGTTCAGCTCACTCAACGCTGTCAACACTAAACAACCAACGACGTTGAGTGAGTTCACCACACTCAACGCTAAACACTAAACAACCAATGGCGTTGAGTGAGTTCACCACACTCAACGCTTTTGACTTAGAACTAAACAAGGCCGACGTCGTTGAGTGAGTCCAGCTCACTCAACACTGTCAATGCTAAACAACCAATGACGTTGAGTGAGTTCACCATACTCAACGCTTTTGACTTAGAAAAATTTGCCTGACTAGACGGCGTTGGGTGAGCTCAACTCAATCAACGCCAAAAGACTTAGAAAAAAAACCTGACTGGCTAGACGACGTTAAGTGAGCTCAACTCACTCAACGCTAAAAGACTTTGAAAAATCTAACTAGGCAGACGGCGTTGAGTGAGTTCACCTCACTCAACACTATCAACGCTTTTTACTTAGTCTCCAGACCGAAAAGATAGGCGTTGAGTGTGCACAGCGCACTCAACGCTTTTACACTTAGCCCTAAAACTAAACCTCGGCCCTAGGATAACACTCAACGCCTGCTCACAAAGAGTTAGCAAATATAATTTCCTACCCAAAATACCCTCCTAGACTACAGCTTCCCACAAACCAGCCTATTTCCTCTTATAACATGGACTAACTGGACATATTCTACCACAACAGCAGGTTAATTGAAGCCAAAACCTACAACCTACTAAGACTAAGCCTGGACGAGCTATACAGCAGCCCAACTCTGGACAAGATTAACAGCAGCCCTAAGTTCTAAGAAGAGAACAAAACAAAATAGCTATCAAAAGGAATCAGATGAACAAGGAATCAGATGAATAAATTCAAAAAATCAGATGAATAACAATTCAACTTGGCAAGGGCAAAGAGCACCACTTGCCTCTACTTTCCAGGAATCGGCAGCTACTCTCCTCACTCGGCACCGACAGCAAGATCAGCCACCTAAGAGAAGATCTGGAGCTTTTTAGAGGGAAGACAAGCTAACCCGCAAACCATAGCTGCAAGGACAAACCTAGAACTTAAAATACTCACCATAGGGAGGTAGATCCGGGCAAGAGCAGTCCAGATCTGCCTTCACACAAGAAATACGGGCTCTATCTAGCAGGAAATCGGCGGCCGGAGCTCCAGCTACTCCCGTCGCCCTAGTTCCTTCCGCTGGAAGCTAGCTGGCTGAAATCTTGGGAAAGAGGAAATGAGGGAAAGACTAAAGAATGACCATATAAATTATCTCTCCACTCAGCAAGATATAATATACAATATTTTATACTCAGCCACTTAACTAGTCTGCCACTAACCTTAAATAATCAGCCGCTGTATATATACATCTATACATATATAAAAATCAAGCTAACAACACTTAGCCACAAACAAGCCAAACAAAACCAGCCACTTATATCAGTCATTTAAATAAAACGTCAAAACGACGAGAAAAACAAACGATCTCGGAATTCGACAAAATTCACACCGTAGCTAAATACTCATGCTATGAAAACAAAGGCGAAGTCGAAATCAACATCTGATGAACAAAACTCGGGCTAACACCTCCCAAAGACAAGACACAAGCATTCCCGAAGAGGCTCCACCGAGTCACCAATACAGACTCCGGCTCGTTAGGGAATCTTGCAACAGGCTACAAAATAAGCCACTCAGAGAACATAAAGAGCTAAGACCATGCTCTAACAACAGCAAAGGCCGAAAACGCGTCAACGTAACGCCAAACAAAGATTAAACAATCATAGAAAAACCGGAGGCGTTACAGTCACTCCCCCTAAAAGAAAGTTTCACCCCAAAACTTTACGCACAAACTTCTACTAGAGAAGGGAAATAACAAACCAAGAGTTATAAAGAAGAATACATACCAAGCAAAATCTGGGAAACAGATGAGGGTGAGCCTCCCTCATAGCTGACTCCAATTTCCAAGTCGCGCTTTCCACACCCTAATTTCTCCACAAAACTTTAACCATCGGGAATGACTTCCTCCATAACACCCGATCTTGAGCACACAGAATGCGGTCAAGCATCTCAATATAAGAAAGATTTGGCTCTAACTAAGGCACAGAATTCAAAACTTGTCCGTCACTTAGCACACACTTCCGCAGTTGGATTACGTGAAAAACATCATGCATGCCAGGAAAGTTTGCGGGCAAATCCAGTCTGTAAGCTGACACACCAATCCGCTCAACAATCTTAAATGGTCCCACATATCTTGGGTCCAACTTCCGGTTCTTAACAAACCTCTTGATTCCAACCATCAGGGAAACTTTAAGAAATACCAAGTCCCCTACAGCAAACTCCAAATCAGATCTACGGCGGTTGGCGTTCTTCTCATAACGTTCTTGGGCTATCCGAAGCTTCTCTCAAATAAGCTTCACAACAACTTCGATTTCTTCAAGCGCATCCGGACCCAGCAAAGGTCTCTCGCTAACCTAAGTCAAAAATAGGGGAGTTCTGCAGCGTCTCCCATACAGAGCTTCGAAAGGAGCCATTTGCAAGCTTTCTTGATAAATGTTATTATAAGCAAATTCCATAAGCCTCAAACGCTCATCCCACGCTCCTCCGTGGTCTAAAATGTAGCATCTGATCATGTCCTCCACAATCTGATTAACTCGCTCTGTCTGAGCATTGGTCTGCGGGTGGTATGCGGTAGAATACCTCAAATCCGTACCCAAACCTTCTTGCAAACTCTTCCAGAAGCGAGACATAAACCTGGAGTCTCGGTCTGATATAATACTTACAGGAACTCCATGCAACCAGATGACTTCATTTAGATACAGCTCAGCTATTTTCTTCATAGGGTAGTCAATCTTATAAGGTACGAGTGAGCACACTTCTTCAATCTGTCCACAATAACCCAGACAGAATCATGCCCTCGAGGAGATCTCGGTAAACCTGTGATGAAATCCATTGAAATATTCTCCCACTTCCACCTCAGAATTTCCAAGGGAGTCAACTTGCCACCCGACCTTCCATGATCAGCCTTAACATGCCTGCAGGTGAAGCACTCAGAAACAAACTTGGCTATATCACCTTTCATTCCATACCACCAGGCAATTTGCTTTAAGTCTTGATACATCTTGGTAGAGCCTGGATGGTAGGCAACACTAGAACCATGCGCTTCTCTGCACAACTTAACTCGGATATCCATAACGGCAGGGATACAAAATCTGTCGCGGTACCTCAATGTACCCGCATCATCAATAGAGAAATCTGGTAACCCCCCTTTCCCAATTATAAGGTACAAGTGTAGTAGATCCAGATCATCCTTCTGATATAGCCTTGTAAGTGCAATCCAAGAAGGCTCTGCTACTACCAAACTACTCTGCAAGTCACCGATCCCCACAAAAATATTCAGCAAGAGAAATTCTTCTACTAACAACTCAGGATCCGTGAGTCAAGCATCCCATGTACTGCTTTTAGATCTAGGCACACCCGCGCTCTGGGCGCGATTCAAAAGGGGGAGACTTGCAAGAGGGCAATTTGGGAATTTACCCCAATTTCAAAAGGGACAAGGAGAGATTTGTGGATTCAATGCAACTTGGCCCTTCATTCCTCTTCCCAAGCCTTTCTCTCAACTCCTTATGGAGTTCCCAGCTGAATTCCAGCAAGTCCCATGCCAAATGGTAGCAAGGAGGAGCATTTTTTGCTTGGCTGAAAATGGCCTTAATGGCTTTCTTGATTTGAACCTCCCTCTGTAATGTCCCATTTCGCACTAGGCCCATCGCATGCACTTTGAGTCAAGAGACCTGACTCGGGCTCGGGGTGCGCCAGATTCGACAAGTAAAATTCTTCGGATATCGTCACGGATATTCAATGAATTCGCCGAGTATGACTTGCAAATTAAGGCCAGTACTATTCGTCGAATATCGTCACAGATATTCAACGAATTCGCCAATTATATAAGATGAATTGGACTTAGAATATTTTGGCCAGAAGAATTCATCTAAAAGCTTTGAGATCTTGACGCCATTCAATGAAGCGTCGAGTTGATAAGACGAATTACACTTAGAATAATTCTGGATTCGGGAAGCATCGAGTGCGCTAAGTGAACTCTACGCCATTCGACGAAGCGTCGAGTGATACTCGACGAACTCAACACTTTGACTTAGATAAATATCGGACTCAATGAGTCTTTGAGTGATCTCGACGCCACTCGACGAAGCATCGAGTGATACTCGACTAACTCAATGCTTTGACTTAGAAAAATACAGGACTCGACGAGGCGTCGAGTGATCACAACAAATCTCAACGATTCGTCGAGAAAGTATAGTATACATGACAATTTGGACTTAGAGCATTTTTTGCAGACCGTATTGCTGGTTCATGCATACAGACTGAATCGGGTTTTCGGAATAGGCGTTGATGGCTCCTTTGGACCGGTCTTTTCAATAAGACTTAATTTAAGCAATAATGAGCGGTCCAATGTTAGGGTGACACGTGGCAAAGCTTCCTACCCTCTCCCTTAGTAATAGATCTTTAGTTATAATATAGGAGAGATGTCGACTCAAAAGAGTTGGACTTGTGCGAGATGAAGACAATCTAGGAAGAGACCATGCTAGGATATTGTTCTAGAAATTAGTTGTCTTCAACCTCTCCTCTCTTCATTGTGAAGATGGTGGACTTGGTTTCGTGAAGAAGGATGGTCTATTGAGGGTGAATAAGGGAGGAGGAAGTGTTGTATCTGGTCTTGAACAAATGGCTAAAGGAAGAAGACGAACCGATGACATTCGTTTTGCTTTAAGATGCGTGCAGAAATCTATTTTCTGTGTGCAGCAAACTTCGAGACCATTTTCGGGTGTGGTATGACCGAATCTAGGTCTTGGGCTGAATACTAAAGTTGTAGTCCTCAGAAAGACCTTTCCAACGGATAGTTACAAGTTTTCATAAGAGATTTGTAGCTTATGGAATGTCCAGTCGAAGTTGCTGGATGGTAATAACTTATGTGCAGGATGCTTTCGGGTTAAGGTAAAACCGGTTTTGGACTAGGTAGGAGAAATTTAGCAAGATGATGTTGAGTTTTGGATGAATCTAGTTATACATAGCTGAGATAAACAAATATGTTGGAGAAATTTAATAATCGAATGGTTTGGGGAAATTAGTGAACAAATGGTTTGATGAGATTTGGTGGTACAAATGGCTACTTGTAAAATCCAGTAAGGATATGCACGATTGTAATCCGATAACTGAATGAGTAATCTATACTTATTTTAACATGCTTGATGAATACGTGAAGAGTTATTATGTTGTGGTGATAAATATATGAACGCCTAAATGTTGTGAATGCTTGATTAATAAGGAAGCAATCGGATAAGGTAAGTCTCATGACCATGAAATATGTTGAATCGTGGTCTCAAGTATTGGATGTGATAATTTGTATAGCCCACTGCTTAGATTGTGTCTCCCTATGGGTATCAGTGTGGGATTGGTATGTTGTTCAAGGTGGCTTGCCACCTGTATTGATGTTGAACCCTTGAGTGCTTGGGAGCACGGAAATGTGAAAGGGTGTAAGTGCGTGAGTATTTGACCGCACTTGATTGGTAATGATGATAAGGGACTCAGTGTGGAGCACTTGAATGTTGTTGAGCACTGGATTGGTAATGATGAAAAGGGACTCGGTTGGAGCCCTTGGACGGTTGATAGCAAGACCATGTGAAATTGCATGCGGTTTTAGTTGATATGCGGTGTCATAATCCTGGGTTAAGGATAGTGTGACTGATAGAGAAAATCGTATTCTCCAATCTATACTCGATTAAGGCAAGTGTACCTATCGAAATATAGCATATGATATGAAAAATATCAAGGTCGTATAAAATGTCGGGGCAGACAAGTACTATTACTCACAACGACTCTATTATCCTATCGAACGATAAATGAATTTTGAGAATGGAAATAAACTAAGCTTAAAGAGAAATAAACTATTACGAGAAAAGAGTGCGCGATCGACGATTCACTTTGAAATAAAATAACAAAATAATTTAGTTTAACAATTGTAAATCTATTAAGACCGTGACGGATCCGATATTAGGAAGTAATCTCGCTAGAGCATTAAATCCCCTAACTTATAGACGTTCTGACCGAAATCTCTTTCAAGTCAAAATGGCCTAAAGTTGCATTATCGAAGTGACCCGCGCTATTGGATTTGACTCCAATCCGGAGGATTTACGTCATCCTATCTCTAGGGGTGCGTTCAACTCCTTCCTTCCTTGAGTGATCTTTCATATTCACGAGCCTCTCGGCCACTCGAATATGAGATCGGATGCCTACTACCGTATACCGGAATACGGAGTCGACACAAAATAATTCAAGGAGGGATCAAAATAGAAAAATACAAAATGCAAACATAAAAAGAAAGATACGTTATTTCATTGCAAAGATCCTCGTGACCGGGCACAAAAATTATTTAGCTACGCATGATAAGAAAGAAAACCAAAATAAAAGTAGAAGAAAGTGTTTTCATTGCATAAAAAGAGAGAGAATACAAAATAAAGACAAGATAATATTGCACTTAGTAAGAGAACTATTACAACAATGAAGAAAGAAATCTACTTAGCAACAAGGAAAGAAGAAAACTACTAACACTCTCTACCATAAACTACTTTCAACTAAAACTACTTGCCATCAACAAGAGGGGAGGGGTTCCTTTTATAGGAGAGGGAGAAGGATCTAGATGAGGGGAGATAAAAGGGGGCCGGCCACATGGAGGGGATTGGTTCATGCATTGTAATAAAGAAAGGGGAGAGAGAATGTATGGATGCATTGTATGAAATAAATGAAAATGAAATGGAAAATATAAAATAAAGAGAGGGGGGATGAATGGAAGTGTGTAGAAGGAAATAATAAAGGGGAGAGAGATGAATGAGGTGGAGAAAGGTGCATGCATGAAAGTGATTAATTGATGAGAGAAAATAAAATAATGAAGAGAGAAAGAGAAGGAAGGAAGTGGCAAGGTGCATGCATGTGGAAAATAAAGGTGGCAAAAAAAATGATAAATGGGAGAGAGAGGGGAGTGGCCGGCCACATGCATGAAGAATTGCATGCATGTGGTCGGGTTTGATGTTTGGGGACCCCATGGGCTTCAATGGGCTGCTCTTGGACTTTGTGAGGGCTCGGGTAGGGGGTTTCACTTGAGCTTGGGCTGCACCAAGTGGAGGCCGGGCTGCACCAATGTTGTGAGGCTCGGGTAGCATGTTTTGGAGGAGGCCGGGCTTCTTGCAATGGAGGAGGGCTGCTCCAATAGTGGCCGGCCATGTAGGTGGGCTGCACTTGAACCTACAAAATAACAAAACATTAATTCTATTGTTAAATATATAACATATTATAACATATGATATTATACTAAATAACATATTATAATTATAACAAAACATATTATAAATAACATAGATAACATATTATAACAAAACATAAATAAAAAATATTATAAAATAACATAACATACAAACATAAACATAACATAAAAATAACATGTTATAAAACATAAAATATAAACCATAAAACTAAACATAAATAACATAACAAATTATAACAAAACACGAACCATAAAACTAAACATACAAACATGACATAACATATAAAACATAAAATAGAAATAGAAAAGACATTAAATAAGAAATAAAACAAAATAAGCATAAATATACTAAAAACATATAATTAAACAAGAAATTTTGCATATTAAACTATACCAAAAACGATGACTAAAACTAGTCATCAAACTCCCCCATACTTAGGCTTTTGCTATTCCAGAGCAAAAGTAAGAGAAATATTTATACGGCATATGAAATTTTTCAATCACACTAAAAATTTATTAACATCAAAATCTAGCCAAAACTAAAATTTAGGGATTTAAGAATCAAGTCCTAAATTATGAAATTAAAGTGAAAAGAGAGAAATATTTAGCCAAAAATTCTCTAATAAATTAACTAGCATTCAAAATGGAGTAAAGTGCAAACAAAGTTGGATTGGGATTATAAAAACCATGACTTAAAAGAAACTTAAGGAAGAAGACAACCTACTACTTATGCTCTCCACATATTTTAATTTAAAGACTAAGAGAATGATATTGGCTAAGGGGGTCTTGGGAGGAAATAAACATGAAGAGGTCTTTGATTGGAGGTGATGAATTTTATCCTCTCACCCCACTCATTTTTTTTGTTTTCTTAAAATAATATATGTAATACCAGAAAATGATAGACTAACATCCTAGCACTTCCCCCGACATATATGAATTTTTTAATTCCTCTCTTCATTTTTTTTGGGTTGCATATGTTTACCAAGGAATAATGAATTTTATCCTCTTATTCCCATGACATATGATCTAACAAATAAAAAGAAAAATGATGGGGTTAAACAAAATTTTTAGAAAATAAACTAAAATACTAGAGAGCAACTACTAGTAGATTGAGATTTCTTGAGAATCTAAAAGCATGAAGTAATAATAATTGGAATCCAAAATTGTTTAGCCAAATTACTACAAAATTGAAACTATTTAAAATAAAAGAGAAAAAAGTGCTAAATAAATTACTCTAAGCAAATTAAACCATAAGATGATTCTCAAAACAAAATCACTAAAAGTTAGATTTAACTAAACATGATGAAATAAAGATTAGCAAATAAAAATGCTTATAAACAAACTCAAACTAAATTTCTGAAAATAACAAAAAGCTAAGCATGAGGTTTAATATATTTTTGATTTTTTTTGACATTTTTCATTTTTTTGGGTTTTTGAAATATTATCTTTTTTTGGAATTTTTGATTTTGCTAATTTTTTTGGGTTTTTGGTAAGGCTACATAGAAGCAGTACTAAAAAAAACTTAAAAACTATACTAAATATTTTTGTTTTTTTTTGAAAAGAAAAAAGAACGAAAACAACAAAACCCTCCCCCATGCTTAAATATTTCATTGTCCTCAATGAAAAATAAAAATAAGAAAGAAAAAGGAAGAAGAAAGGGGAGGGGGGATACAATAAAGTGAAGAAAGAAAAAAAAAGGAAAACGACTTCCCCGGAGTCGTAAGGCCGAATGCAGATGTCGCTCCCCCATGCTTGAGCTGGACACCGGCTCGGGCCTAAGGAAGAGATAAAATGATGGAGCCAAACGAACCGCCGGGGGTTTTATTCCTGCGAAACAAAATAAGCAAACAAAAAAGAAAAAAAAAGGATAAGCAAGGGGTGCCTCCCAAGAGCGCTCTCTGTTTAACGTCGGCCGAGCCCGACGTTATTTGTTAGCTAAATGGAAAATAAAAACTGAAATGAAGAGGTAACTCCCTAAGTATGCGCTTAGGAGAGTAAACTAAAAAAAAGAAAAATTGAAGAATCGCACCGATATGCGGTGGAATCTTCAAGGGAATGACGCCCAAAAATGAACGGACGGAGTTATAGAAGAACTCCGTCGTATATAAAATGGGAAAGAATGGGTCGTCAAAAGAAGGAGAATAAAAAGAAGAAGAAATAGAAAGAGGAATAAAAGAAGTAGAAAAATAATTTTCATCAAAGAAAATTTCACAAGGAGAAGGAGAGTCTTGTGAAATTTCGGGAGAAGAAAGGGAAGAAAGAACTAAAGGAGAGTCATCTAAAATAAAAGAAGAAAAAGAAGACTCGCTAAAAAGAGAAAAATTTGGAACAGTTAAAAATTGAAGTGAAATGGAATCACCAACGTCTTCAGATGGCGAGATAGGAGATGTCTCATCATCCTCAACGGGTAAGAAGCACACCGGAATATCCATAGAGGTGTCTTCCAAAGGAGGAAGGAAACAATCCGGGATATCCGAATAGTTATCCTCCTCGAGAGGAACAAGACAAGCCGGGATATCCGGTGACTCATTACATGAAGAAATAAGAGGCGACGAAGAAGAAGACGTAGAAAAAGATGCGGCCTCACGAGAAAGACTATCCATAATGGTCTTGAAATGCGAACTAATATTATCAATAGAAGTTTGCAATTCAAGATACCCATTATCGAGAGAATTAAAATTAAAAGTAGGAGGCGCGGCGCTTTGCGGGGTAAAATCATGCGAAAAATAAGACGGGTTCCCCATCTCCCAAGTTGGATAAAAATTGGAGTAAGGGTCAAATTGGCCAGTTTGACCCGCTCCAGAAAAATTGAAATCAAAAGAGGGAGGGGCTCCCGAAAGACATTCCGAATAGAAGTGGTCGGGCGACCCGCAAGAAGCGCAAAAATATGACGATTCCATAAAAAAAACTGTTACCAAAAAGAAAAAGAAAAACAAAATTTTTTTTTGATTTGTTTTTTTAGATATATATATATTTTTTAAAATAGGTTTTTTTAATGGATTGACTCTCGAACTTCCCGAGGACTACCCGGTGAAGGGTTCGCCCGGTACTAGGTAAAATGGTGGCGCTTAAAGCCCCTTACCCTTTTCGAGAGATTTTAGGTTGGGTAGAAATAAGATGAGGTGGGTGGATAATACTAATAATAATAATAATAATATTTTTTTTTTGAATTTTTAAATTTTAGTAGAAGTAATAAACTCGAAGCTTTCTTAATATTGCCAAATAAAATCCCCGGCAACGGCGCCAAAAACTTGATAGAGAAAATCGTATTCTCCAATCTATACTCGATTAAGGCAAGTGTACCTATCGAAATATAGCATAGGATATGAAAAATATCAAGATCGTATAAAAACTCGGGGCAGACAAGTACTATTACTCACAACGACTCTATTATCCTATCGAACGATAAATGAATTTTGAGAATGGAAATAAACTAAGCTTAAAGAGAAATAAACTATTACGAGAAAAGAGTGCGCGATCGACGATTCACTTTGAAATAAAATAACGAAATAATTTAGTTTAACAATTGTAAATCTATTAAGACCGTGACGGATCCGATATTAGGAAGTAATCTCGCTAGAGCATTAAATCCCCTAACTTATAGACGTTCTGACCGAAATCTCTTTCAAGTCAAAATGGCCTAAAGTCGCATTATCGAAGTGACCCGCGCTATTGGATTTGACTCCAATCCGGAGGATTTACGTCATCCTATCTCTAGGGGTGCGTTCAACTCCTTCCTTCCTTGAGTGATCTTTCATATTCACGAGCCTCTCGGCCACTCGAATATGAGATCGGATGCCTACTACCGTATACCGGAATACGGAGTCGACACAAAATAATTCAAGGAAGGATCAAAATAGAAAAATACAAAATGCAAACATAAAAAGAAAGATACGTTATTTCATTGCAAAGATCCTCGTGACCGGGCACAAAAATTATTTAGCTACGCATGATAAGAAAGAAAACCAAAATAAAAGTAGAAGAAAGTGTTTTCATTGCATAAAAAGAGAGAGAATACAAAATAAAGACAAGATAATATTGCACTTAGTAAGAGAACAATTACAACAATGAAGAAAGAAATCTACTTAGCAACAAGGAAAGAAGAAAACTACTAACACTCTCTACCATAAACTACTTTCAACTAAAACTACTTGCCATCAACAAGAGGGGAGGGGTTCCTTTTATAGGAGAGGGAGAAGGATCTAGATGAGTGGAGATAAAAGGGGGCCGGCCACATGGAGGGGATTGGTTCATGCATTGTAATAAAGAAAGGGGAGAGAGAATGTATGGATGCATTGTATGAAATAAATGAAAATGAAATGGAAAATATAAAATAAAGAGAGGGGGGATGAATGGAAGTGTGTAGAAGGAAATAATAAAGGGGAGAGAGATGAATGAGGTGGAGAAAGGTGCATGCATGAAAGTGATTAATTGATGAGAGAAAATAAAATAATGAAGAGAGAAAGAGAAGGAAGGAAGTGGCAAGGTGCATGCATGTGGAAAATAAAGGTGGCAAAAAAATGATAAATGGGAGAGAGAGGGGAGTGGCCGGCCACATGCATGAAGAATTGCATGCATGTGGTCGGGTTTGATGTTTGGGGACCCCATGGGCTTCAATGGGCTGCTCTTGGACTTTGTGAGGGCTCGGGTAGGGGGTTTCACTTGAGCTTGGGCTGCACCAAGTGGAGGCCGGGCTGCACCAATGTTGTGAGGCTCGGGTAGCATGTTTTGGAGGAGGCCGGGCTGCTTGCAATGGAGGAGGGCTGCTCCAATAGTGGCCGGCCATGTAGGTGGGCTGCACTTGAACCTACAAAATAACAAAACATTAATTCTATTGTTAAATATATAACATATTATAACATATGATATTATACTAAATAACATATTATAATTATAACAAAACATATTATAAATAACATAGATAACATATTATAACAAAACATAAATAAGAAATATTATAAAATAACATAACATACAAACATAAACATAACATAAAAATAACATGTTATAAAACATAAAATATAAACCATAAAACTAAACATAAATAACATAACAAATTATAACAAAACACGAACCATAAAACTAAACATACAAACATGACATAACATATAAAACATAAAATAGAAATAGAAAAGACATTAAATAAGAAATAAAACAAAATAAGCATAAATATACTAAAAACATATAATTAAACAAGAAATTTTGCATATTAAACTATACCAAAAACGATGACGAAAACTAGTCATCAAACTCCCCCATGCTTAGGCTTTTGCTATTCCAGAGCAAAAGTAAGAGAAATATTTATAAGACATATGAAATTTTTCAATCAAACTAAAAATTTATTAACATCAAAATCTAGCCAAAACTAAAATTTAGGGATTTAAGAATCAAGTCCTAAATTATGAAATTAAAGTGAAAAGAGAGAAACCATGAGTCGCGGCGAGAACCATGAGTCACGGCGAGAACCCTGAGCCGAGAACCTTCCCGCCTCCACTTAACACGTCGTTGAGTGGACTTGATACCTTTGCTGCTGAATGCGACAATGAGTGAGTGGAGCTTACTCAATGCGACGTCGAGTGGGCTCGACTCCTTTGCTGCTGAACGTGGCGTTGAGTGAGTGGAGCTTACTCAACGCGGCGTCTAGTGGACTCGACGCCTTTACTGCTGAACGTTGCGTTGAGTGAGTGGAGCTTACGCAACGCGGCGTCGAGTGGACTCGACGCCTTTTATCCCGCCTCCGGTCATCAGTGGGTCTTGGCTGAGGCTTGGCGCAAAAGATCCCGCCTGCCTGTAGGCGGCAGCTCTACCAAGCCGCAAGTGGCTCTGTTCTGAAGCCCGAAGCTAGTTCAATCCTGACTGTTGGTGTCTATGGGTTCCCTCCAGCGAATATGGGCTTGTACACAATCCCGGCTCTTTTTGAGCTAGCTCTGCGCTCGAAAAGACAGGTCCAACCCATAAATATTCGATGGGCACGTGTCACCTCAAAAAAGAGAATCTTTTTGGTGGGCCATCCCATAGCTCTATATATACATGTGCTAATAGACGACCTAAGTCTACCCCTGAGTCGTTGTTTCCTCATTAAGCTTTCACGTGATTTTGCAATGCGTTCCAAACGTATTGACAAGCTGCGCCTGCAAGACCTCCAAGACCGCATCAATGCGGCTCAGGAACGAGCCTTGGCGAACAATGCTTTGGTCGCTCCTTGGCTGGCGAGAAAGTCGCCAGCCGCTAATCCTTCCCCGCTAAAGAAGAAGAAAGAGAAGAGGAAGAAAAAGGTGAAGGTGGTCCAGCGAGACCTTCCTCGCGAGAACAGGGACTCACCTACCCCAACTCCCGACCGTGCGGATGATGCCTCCCCTCCGTAGAAGGTATATCTCTCCGACTCATTGATCCTCAAAATCACGAGCTGATTACGCGAAAGGGTCGGAACCTGATGAAATACTTCTCGCAGGAAGCGGATCGAGACGACGATGCTGGGTCCCCTCTGGTGCCTCCGAACTTGTCGTCTCCCCCTCCCGAGGATCAACCACGGGTTACGCAGGCCACTCCTCTGGTTGTCTCTCCGAGAACCGCAGGTATACTTTTCTCCCTGTCACTCCTTTCTAACTGTTTCAATCATAGCCTCCCCTACTATCAAATTGACTTCTCGCAGTATCAGCTTCCGCCAACCCGGGTCTCGCCACGGGGAAGGACGAAATAATGGTCTTTAACTTGCTCGGCCAAGCAGCTAATCCTGCCGTACTGGCGGGAGGGGTGTCTATCGACCCCTTCATAGCTCCAAAGGAGGCCAACCATCTTGTGAGAGAGGACGACTTCCCCCCTCTTCCGGCCAGGACGGAATCACTGTGCGCGAGACCTTTCGCTCGGGGAGAGGAAAGCCGCTCCACCTCCTCTATGGGACTGGGGGGGGGGGGGCTTCTTGCCAGCCTCCGGCCAGTGGCTCTCGCCATGCTGCAGGTATGTGAAACATTACCATAGCTTTTACCCAGCTCTCACCGTAACCATGAAACTGTTTTCTCAGAGGATCCGGACTCGCGGATAGGGGCCGATGAAGATGATGAAGACGACGATGAAGATAGATAGTGGGAGGACGACGAGAGCTCCCCCCTTCCTTAGTCTGACGAGATGGAGGAAATCTTGAATGACGCCGGGAGCGCGAAGAGGCGAGGGAAAAAGATTGCTGCCCTCCTATCAAAGCTTGTGTGGCGGGAGCGGGCCCGTGCCACTACGGCGAAAGAATTCCGCGAGGTGGTGGAGCAGAGGCTGGAGGCCCTTTAGCGCGACTATTTCTTTGGCGAGACGGAGCGGCCGAGTGGGTCTACCACCGAGTCTTCCCCCGGGAGGTGTATCGCGCGGATTCGAGACCAAGCTCGGCAGATCAACCTAGGGTGCACCACTCTATCTTCCTACTATAACCCGCTGGCGCCCCCGAGGACTAGACGGCGGGAGCGAGGACGATGGCGCTGAGAACCGTATTGATTTAAAGAAGTCTCACCACCCCTTACCCCTCAGCCTTCCCTTCTCGCAATGTACCCCGTTTCTTCTTATCTTGGACTGCTTATTTGTAAACTTGCAATTATTATTTGTTATTTAGCTCTCGCCCGGCGAGAGCGATCTCTATTTTTGCTTTCCTTTTTGTTTCACGTGGTTGTCTCGAAACACTTGTGTGAGTCTGAATCGTCAGTCGATCACTGTCATCCCAGGCCGGAACCCGAGGCGTCTTTGACTTGGGGCATGGCGCCTGTACCACCGCCGCTCTTTTTAATTTTTCTTTTTTAGAAAAGTCTTAATTACCACGGTTTCCTATAAATAGAGGAGTCCACCAAACGCATTTATTTCTCTGACCCGGAACCTTCGCTTTCCTCCTTGTCGTTCTTACGCCTTGCCGAGAATTTCCCCCTGCTTCTGCCTTCTTCTCTCGCTCTCGCCTAATTTTCATTTTAGCCTCCTTCTTTGAGACCTCGCACACTCAATCCCCTAGACACGATGCCGAGCGGAAGAGAGGGACGTTCAACCTACGTGGAAGCCTTTTGAAAGCACCAGTTCCCCTCTTGCCGCCTAACCATGGAGGAGTACCAGCTAATCACCTCCTTCTACATTCCCGTCGGCTTCACCGCGAGAAACCCTTGCAATCATGACAGGGTGAACAACGTGAGGGAGGGGGAGCTCGCCATCCCCCTCGAGCATTTCGAGGTGGGCTTCCTCCTTCCCCTCTGGCCCGAGGTGCGACAGGCCCTCTACTACTACGACATCATTCCCTCTCAACTCAATCCAAACTCGGTCGCCATCCTGGTAGCCTTCATCTGCTACATGCGATCCGAAAGGATCGAGTTCAGCCTTCTTATCTTCCGGAAGCTGTTCACCTTCCGCGCTAAGGGAGGGGTGGTCTTCTTCTTTGGGCAGCTGTTCAAGACCACCGGTCTCGCCAACAAGCACCACCATTGGCGCGAGAAATTCGTCTTCGTTGCCTACAACTTCGACAACGTTCCTCTCGCTCCCGTTCAGTATGAGGGTGCTGCTTATAAGTTGCCCGCCCTGGTGTCGCGCGAGAGCACCCTTTTGGAGTTCTTCGGGACGAAGGAGTTCGACGCTCAATTTCTCAGGCGGGACGTCTATTCTCTCCTCGCCGTTCCTCCTGTCGAAGGTACAATCTCGCCTTTAACTCGGTATTCCCATTCTAAACTTAACGCAGAGTATTGATGCCTTTGTAGGAGAGCGCGAGATTCCCCTGCACCAACCCTTTGCCGAAACTCCGGCTGCCGAGGGCCAGGTTGCGAGAGATCCGCTGGCTCTTGCGAAATCTGTGGCTCGAGCTTGTCAGGACGAGCCGGCTCCGCCTCCTTCGACCGGTGCCGGGAAGCGAAATCCCAATGCCTTTTCGTCCCGGTCGCTGAAGAGACCCAAGCCAACCACTGCCGACAAAGGGAAAGCCGTGGCGATTGCGTCCGTCCAACCTCCCGCCCCAGGCCGGTCCTTCGAAGAGATCCTGCAGGCGGCCAGCGAGATGACCGCTGCCACTAGGGATAGTGTCGGGGCCCCCGCTGAGAACCTTCCAGCCGCAAGCGGGGCTGGTGGCGAGGGGGCAGCCGCCGAGACCTCCACTCTATCCCCGCCCAAGGAGGTTCCAAAAGGGCACATGAATTTTGGTCTCGGCGTGAAGTGCCTTGATGCGGAAGGGATACCCCTGCTGCGCTGGGACCCTGAGAACAACCAAGTCTCCATCTCGACCCTTCTCCACAGCTGGGCGGAGCGCGAACAGGTCACCGGCGAGGCCTTCGCGTTGGGCTATGACCTTTACAGCCGGGAGAACGCCGGCCTTTATGATCAACTGCCCATGCGGCTCTTGGCCTTCGACTCCACCCAGGCCCTGATGCGTGGATTCGAGCTTGCGCACATGTGCGTGCGCCAGAGCATCACCATCGACCACAACTTTAGCGAGATGCTTAAGGCACGGGACCAGGCGGTGGCCAAGGTGGCGGCCCTGAAGACACAGCTGGAGGATGCTATGGGATTGCTTTCCTTGTGCCCAGCGGAGGAGGTAAGCGAGATCTTTCGAGCACTCGCTCTCGCCTCTGTAATCCTTGGCTCGTCGTCTCCTATATTTGATCGATTTATCTCTTACGCAGGATTCTGCCCATAGCATGGTACTTCGCACGGAGCTGGCTGGGGTAAGGTGCGAGAACATCCTGCTGAGGGATAAGCTCCGGCGTATGGAGGTAGCGGCGGCCGCAGTCGCGCCTCCTCCTGCAAACCAACGCTCAAGCAACATTCAGGCAGACCCTTGAGACGTTGCGAGATGTGGGATGCTTGAATGAGGGTGGCAAGATCGACCGCTCCCCAGCTCGTTCCCTGGCTTTTCGAGCCTATCCCAAAGCCCCAAGGCGCACCCGACTCCCCGCCCTCGGATGTCTCGAAATCTCCCATGGCTGCTGGCGAGACATCCTGGGAGGGCTCAGGCGAGAGCTCCCGCGGGAGCCTAAGCGGGAGCTCGAGTGGATATAATGCTTCTCCCTGATGGGTCCTTCCCTCCCCCCCTTTTTTTTAATGAGCGAGATGCTCTAGTTTTGTAATCATGAGTAAATACATTGTAAACATTTATATTTCAGTTCTCTTCCTCTCTCATTTGTAGATGTTTGTATTTTAGATTCACCTGTTGAGACCGAATGCCTCTCAAGCATGTTTCTGTTGAGGCCCCTTGGTCCCTTAGGGTAGTCTACCTTAGCAGTCAACAGGTGGGAGCCTGCCGAGAGATCAAGGCTTAGACGTGTCGTTTCCGTGCTCTGCTGTGAACCACTTGCCGGGAGCGTCGCCCGTAGGCCTTTTAAGGGGAGACCGCCCCTCTTTACCTTGTGCGAGCGGACCAAACCTTTTGCCTAGATCCTCCCACCGTGGCCAGGGTCCCCCTGCCGGGAGCCCTCCCGCCAGGAACTTCTTTCGGCGAGATCTCCTTGGCTGAGACCTCCTGGCTTAGACCTCTCTAGGTCAAGACCTCTCTGTTCTGCCTTCCGGGTGTTTCTCTTGTCCAGCTTAGGACATCCTCACCGAAGTACTTTCAAGGACCAAACCTCCCCTCCACAGGAGAGCCTTCAGACCTGCCAGCTAGATGAGAGCCTGTACAGCGGGTTACCGGGGGTCGAGCCGAGCTCGGGGTAGTGCAAAGTATCAAAGGACTAAGAAACAAGAACCAAGCCTCTCCCCCACAGGCGAGCCTTCGGACCTGCCAGCTAGAGTAGAGCCTGTGCAGCCGGTCTACCTAGGGCCGAGCCAAGCTCGGGGTGTCGATGAAGTTCTCAAAACAAAACCTCTCCACCACAGGCGAGCCTTCAGACCTGCCAGCTAGATGAGAGACAGCGCAGCGGGTCTACCTGGGGCCGAGTCGAGCTCGGGGTGTCGATGAAAGTCTCAAAACAAGACCTCTCCCCCACAGGCGAGCCTTCGGACCTACCAGCTAGATGAAAGCCTGCGCAGCGGGTCTACTTGGGGCCGAGCCGAGGTCGGGGTGTCGATGAAGTTCTCAAAGCGAAACCTCTCCCCCACAGGCGAGCCTTCAAACCTGCCATCTAGATGTAAACCTGCACAGCGGGTCTACCTGGGGCCGAGCCGATCTCGGGGTGTCGATGAAGTTCTCAAAACAAGACCTCTCCCCCACAGGTGATCCTTCGGACTGCCAGCTAGATGAGAGCCTGCGCAGCGGGTCTACCTGGGGCCGAATCGAGCTCGGGGTGCCACTGAAGTCTCTAAAAACAAAACCTCTCCCCCACAGGCGAGCCTTCGGACCTGCCAGCTAGATGATAGCATGCGCAACGGGTATACCTGGGGCCGAGCCGAGCTCGGGGTGTCGATGAAATTCTCAAAACAAGACCTCTCCCCCACAGGCGAGCCTTCAGACCTGTCAGCTAGATGAGAGCCTGTGCAGCGGGTGTACCTGGGGCCGAGCCGAGCTCGGGGTGTCGATGAAGTTCTCAAAACCTATTCTAACTTTAAGATAAAATAATAGACAATGGATCAAAGGTAAGGGATATATTATGATAGCACTCAAAAGTATTAATACAATCACCCTCCCCTTCTTACGGATAGAAGCGTTTTAGATCATCACCGCTCCAGGTGTGGCTCAAGGTCCTTCCCTCCACATCCTGGAGGTAGAAACCTTCTGTTCCAATGACCTCCTTTATAATGTAAGGCCCTTCCCAATTTGGGTTGAGCTTTCCCATGGAAGACGACCTTCCTGCCGCATCAACCTTTTTCAATACCAGATCTCCTTCGACGAACAGTTTGATCCTGATATGCTTATCGAAATACTTGGCCATCCGCCGCTTTATCTCCTCCTGTCTGATGGTTACAACATCCCGCAGTTCCTCCACCATGTCTAGCGAGAGGCGTAACCCCTCCTCATTCTCCAACCTCCAAGTCTCATCTCCTTCGCCCGCAGTCGTGACCTGTGGGGACCAGACCTCGAATTCTACTAGCAGGAACGCCTCACATCCATGAGAAAGCTTGAAGGGGGTATCGCTGGTGGCCATGTTTGGGGTTGTTTGCAAGGCCCACGGGACGGAGGGGAGCTGCTCCACCCAATTGCCCCTCAAGTTCTCCACTTTTTTCTTAAGTAAGTTCACAATGATTTTATTTGCCGCTTACACCTAGTCGTTGCTCTGGGGGTGGTGGACAGAGGAAAAATCTGAGGTCTATCCCCAGTTGGGCACAGAAGCTGATGAACTCCTCAGTGGAAAACTGGGGACCGTTATCTGTCACTATTGCTTGGGGTAGCCCGTGCCTGCATATGATCTCCCCTCAGATGAAGTTCCTTATAACTTGCGAGGTGACTTTGGCTAAGGCTTTGACCTCCAGCCACGTTGAGAAGTAATCGACCATGACCAGGAGGAACCTCCCTTGCCCACTAGCTGGAGGGAAAGGCCCGACCAAGTCCATCCCCCAGATAGCGAAAGGCCATGGCAACGTGATGCTCTTAATTCGTTGATCAGGCAAGAGTTGGAGGGGGCGTATAGCTGACATTTTTGGCATCTCTTTGCGAATTCCGCTGCATCCTTCCTCAGGGTCTGCCAGAAGTACCCCTGCCTTACTACCCTTGCTTCAAACGTCCTTCCTCCCAAGTGGCTGCCGCACTCGCCAGAGTTTACCTCCCACAGGATCCTCGGGGCCTCTTCTTCAGTTACACATCTCGCCAGGAGCCCTGACAACATATTTCGATGCAACCCCCCTCCAACATTAGGTAGTGACCTACCCTGCGCTTGAAGCTTTTTGCATCCTTAACCACCTCCGTCAGCTTGCCTGTAGTCAGGAAGGTTACCAATGGATCCACCCACGAGGGTCGCCGACCTACCTCCATCAACTATCCTTCCTCGATCGCTGGCCGAAATAGTTCAGTGAGGGTCCCTCCACCCCCCTAGGTCCAAACATTGCCTATCGATCGACGACTGCGCTTTCCTCACTGGGTACATGCTGGATTGAGAACGATCAACACCCTCCGATGATCGCCCTTACCTTGGATAGGTACTTTACGAGGGTCGGCTCCCGAGCTTCAAACTCCCCTCAGATCTGTGATGCTACCACCATCGAGTCTGTGAAGGCCTCCATGTCCTGGATCTCAAGCTCCTTTGCCAAACGAAGGCCGGCTATCACAACCTCGTATTCTGCTTGGTTGTTGGTCACTGGAAAGTGGTAGGCCACCGCCTGCTCTATAGTAACCCCCTGGGGGCTTATCAACACCACTCCTCCCCCAAGGGAATGCTTCCCCGAGGCCCCATCAACCATCATATTTCACGCTCCCTACGGCTGCGGTTCCTCTTCCCCGACTTCAACAATATAGTCCGCCAGAAAATCCGCCACCACTTGCGCCTTGATGGAGAGTCTTAGAATGAAATAGATGTCGAACTCACTTAGTTCGATGGACCACTTGGCAAGCCTTCCCGAGTGCTCTACCCCTTCAAAGATCCTGCGAAGAGGATGGTCGGTCACCACCCTAATCGAGTGCGCTTGGAAATATGGCCGAAGCTTCCTTGCCGAGATGATCAGAGCATATACTAGCTTTTATAGGATGGGGTAACGGAGCTCCGCCTTCTTCAAAATCCGACTCACGTAATAGATTGGTAGCTGCTTCTTCCCCTCTTGCCTGACAAGAATGGAGCTCACGGCCTCCACTCCTACCACTAGATACAAGGCCAGATCCTCTCCTTCTTTCGGGCTTTGAAGTAAAGGAGCCTGGGGGAGCTGTCTCTTCAGCCCCTGGAAAGCCTCTTCACATTCGGCGGTCCACTCAAACCTTTGGTTACCCCTCAACACCTTGAAGAATGATAAACACTTGTCCCCTGATCTGGAGAGGAACCTGCTTAGCCAAACCAACTTGACTGTTAAGCGTTGTACCTCCTTGGCTTCGCGAGGTGATTCCTGATCTAGGATGGCCTTCACCTTATCCGAGTTAGGCTCTACCCCTTCTGGAGTTAAGAGATGTCCAAGGAACTTCCTGCGGCTGGCCCCGAAGACACACTTCAAGGGGTTCGGCCTCATCTTGAATCTCTGCATGGTGTTGAAGGTCTCTTCTATGTCCCGTAGGTTTGAGTTCACACACTTGCTTTTCACCATCAGGTCATCGACATAGACCTCCAAGATCCTCCCCCTTTGCCCCTGGAAGACTCGATCCATCATGCGTTGGTATGTAGCCCCTGCATTTTTCAACCCAAATGGAATCATCTTATAACTGAAGCACCCTTCCCTAGTGATGAAGGAGACATCCTTAACATCGGGAGGGTGCATCTGGATCTGGTGATAACCTGAAAAAGCATCCAAAAAACTCATAACAGAAAAACCGACGGCTGAATCAACCAGCACGTCGATTCGAGGCAGGGGGTAGCAATCCTTAGGAAATGATTTATTTAACAAAGAGAAATCGATACACATTCGCCAGTTCCCACCCCCTTTTTAACTATTACTTCGTTGGAGATCCAGCCTAGATACTGGATCTCTGAGATGAAGCCAGCTTCTAGGAGCTTCCTGACCTCCTCACGGATATGCTCCTCTAGCTTGGTGGCGATGACCCTCATCTTCTAACGTATGGGGCGAGTCCGGGGGTCCAGGTTCAGGCGATGTAAAGCCACATCCGCGGTAATTCCCGGCATGTCTGCTGCGCTCCAAACGAAGACGTCAACATTGCTCTGGATGCAAGATCTCATCTGCTCCTGGTCCTCGGGACTTAATCCCCTGCTGATCTGCACCCTCCGTACTTATCCTGTGTTGGTGAAGACCTCAATTTCTACCACTTCTTCGGCCGGCTCCAGCCGTGACTGCTCCCAGCCAACCTTTGATTCTTCTTCTAGCTCCAACTCCTCCTCCCTTCCTACTTCAACCTCCGCTGCCTCCTCCGGCCTCTCCTGCTCAACTCCCGCTACTCGCTCTTCCCCCACCTCCATCGCCTCCTCCAGGCTCTCCTGCTCAAATCCCGTTGCTCGCTTAACCTCTACCTCCATCGCCACCTCCCGGCTCTCCTGCTCAACTCCCGCTGCTCGCTCTTCCTCCACCACCATCGCCTCCTCCATGCTCTCATGTTGTTGCTCGACTTCCACGCCCATCGAGGCCTCCTGATAAACTTCTCTCTGCTCCTCCGCACTCTCCTTCCTCGCCTCCCATAGGATCACCTCCTCTTCTTCGACATCCTCTCCCTGCTCTGCCATCTCCCTTTCCATCTCTTCCGCCTCGTCCATCCAAGACATGGTGTTGACCGCTGTCATGTAGCACTGCCTCGCCACCTTCGGGTCCCCCTTAATCCTGACCTGCACCCCTCCGTTGTTGAACTTAAGACATTGATGAAACGAGGAGGGGACGCAGCGAAATACGCTGATGAGGGGGCATCCAAAGATGGCGTTGTAGCTGCTCGGGGCTTCCACGATCACGAACCTACAGTTCCATGACACGCCTCCCAACTTCATGTGCAACCCTACTCCCCCTTTAACTTCCTTCCTCTCTCCTGAGAACCCAAATAGCGGTCTATCTAAAGCCAGGACCCTATTCCCCTCAAACTTCATCTCATCAAAATACTTCTTAAAGATCACATTCAAAGAGCTCCCGTTATCCACAAGTATCCTGGAGACCGTGAAGTTCTCCACCGCTGTCTGAATCACAAGGGCATCACAGAACGGATCCTCAAAGTCCGGCATGTCAGCTGATGAAAAGGTGATTTTTTCATCTGGGGGGAGTCAGGGAGGTCGAGGCGACCCCCTTCGGAACATGGTCTGAAGGCTACCCTTGCGAGTTACCTCAATCCCTACTCCTCCGTTGATTACCCCGATCCTTCCTCGGGTTCACACATCTGCTCTATCATTACACCCATCTTATCCCTCTCCCTGCTGCACTTCCACGATCCTTACTGACGGATCCTGCCTCCCCATTCCTCTGACTTCTCTCATCTCTAAGAACTCTGGGCAGGTTGCCGTCGCGTGACCTTCCTCCTGGTGGAAGTCACAGAAGGGCAACGCCACCCTGCCCCCTCTTCCTTCTCCAACTCCCCTTCTTCCAGCTCCTCAGGATCTTCTCCCTCCTCTTCCTCTACCAATCTCCATTGCTTCTTGTGGCGGTGGGAAATGACCCCTCGGTTCCTGCCTCCATGCCGGCTGATCGAACCTTCTCGGCTTCCGGAGGTTGTCTCTTCCCTGGAAGCCTCCTCCTTGGCCCTGGGGGCGACCCTCCTGAGGCCTCCAACCCAACCGGTTGTTCGGCTCCCGGGCCCCCCATCCCTGGTGCTGTCCTTGCCCTCGGGGTTCTTCCCTTCTCCTCTCTTCTCTCAGCTCCCTTGTCTCCCTCTACTCCCTCTGCTCCCTCTGCTTTCCTGCTGTTGGTTCCTTCATATCATCCTACGCCAACCGGGCCAGCTTCCTAGCGAAAGCCGGGTTGGCTCTTTCAAAATCTATCTCCTTCACCGCCCTCTCCATGAGCTCCTCAAAAGAGAGGGGAGACACTCTCTTCAACTCCATGCTAAAGAAGCCTGGTATCAGCCCCAGGGTAAAGGAAAGCATCAATGCGTACCCTGGGACCTCCTAGACAAGGAGGATCTCTTCCTAAAACCGGTCAACATAATGACCCAGTGTCTCATTCGGCTTCTGTCTTACTGCAAACAGGCACTCTGCCTCCTTCTTATGCTTCTTCGACGTCGAAAACCTCAACAGGAATGCTCGACGTAGGTCCTCAAAGCTGTAGATCGAGCTCGTCGGCAACTGATGGACCAGTCTTGAGCCATTTTCTTCAACGTGATGAAAAACAGCCGACACTTGAAGGCATCTGTCATCTGCCTTATTGAAACCATGTCTTTAAACCACTGTACGTGCTGTACAGGGCCGTCCTTTCCTGAGTAGTAAGACATGTCGGGCTCCCGGAACCCCTCTGATATCAGAGCTGAGATGATGAGCTCGCTGAAAGGTCTCTCGCCACCTGCCTGCTGAGAGGGCACGTCTCGCGGCCTAGGCTAGCTTGCTCGATCTGTGGGACCATGACCAGGCAAGAGTTCTCACACTACTGCCTCCCTCTCGCCCATCTCTGCTTGAACCTCCTTTCTGGGGCGCTGGCCTGGGAAGAGCTCCCACACTGCAACGTCTCTCTCGCCCACCTCTGCCGGGACCTCCTTCCCGGGACACTGCCTAGGGGCATTCTTGCCCAAAAGTGGGACCACATCCACCAGAACCTGAGGTGTCACCCACTTACTCCTCATCGAGAAGGCCAAGATGATTGTTTGCAGGACCTCTCGCCTGAAATCCTCCAGCATCTTCCTCGTGGCTTCCTCTCCCCGGGTGGGGAAACCTCCCGAGCCAGACCCTTCACCATCACCTCCAGTCATGGGACCAAACTCAAGGCTTTCTTGTATCGGCTGCCTTCCACGCTCACCGCACCAGAACTGTTGAAGCCAAAAATGACCTCAACGAATGTTCAAAAACCAGGGCGTAGCCAACACTTACTTTTCTCAAGCCTCGACTATAAGACCCCCTTTTTTTTTAAAACCCGGGGTCTTAGGCCCAGAGTCACCGCTTTGCGGTAAAACCTTCACGTCCTGAAGGGTCATCACCACAAGGCGCCGATTCTGCCGGCCAATTCGATCACAGAAAGGTAGCACAATAATTGAAGTAAGAGCAAGTCCACAGAAACTAAATTACATATATAAAATAAAATCTCCACGAAGGGAGTGTCCACAGAATAACAATAATCAGAGTACTATAAATGCGGGCTTATGCCCGATACATCATGTCCTCACTACAATCTCTCATGCGGAAGCTAAAACAGAAACTACTCAGGGTCGAGACTCACGGTCCCGGCTGTATGAACTCCGGAGCTAGACTGCCCCATCTCCAAGCGCACCGGTCTCTGGGGCCGCTCCTCCATGCTGGGCTCCACGATCCCCTAAATGATGCGGTTCGAAAACCGTTAGTCATAAAGACTAAGCCCTATCATCCCCTACCCCTTCCCCCATGGCTCCTAAGTACCAAGCGGAGAGGAAGAAAGGGAAGGACATGAAGGTGGAGATTTAATCAAGAAACAAATGGCAGCAGAACTAATCTAGCAATTCTATAAATATATGACAGAAACAGAAAGTAAGAAAGGTAACCTTAACTTATGTGCGAAAGCGCATAAGCCAAGGGATCTTCTGCAAGACTCCCATCGTATAGAGTGTCCCATACCACTTATACGTTGGGGTGTCGGTTATCAAACAACAGCATGTATATATATATTGAAATTACCCTTTGATTTATAAACTTGCCCACACAAGCTTATAGACCAAGGGGTCGTTTTGCAGGTCCTAACGTATAAGCGTCCCATACCACTTATACTTTAGGTGTCAGGGTTAAATGAATCGATTATGCTATGACATGCAAGTGGGTATGATGAAACATGCAAGTGCAACTCACACACCCGACTCTGCGCACACAGACCTTTAGTTCCCCCTTTCGGAGCCGTTACCTCCCAGGATACCTCCGTAGTGGCAGACGGAAGCGGTGGGTTGGGCCTCGCCCACCTCTAAACCAGTAAAGCACTACCGGTCAGACCTATCGTATGCCTCAACGCTTGGTGCACTAAGCGGACGCCTGCGTACTCTTGCCAGCTGGCGCACCGGACTTCTGTTGGCAAAGTGCTAACCACACTTGCCGAGTCAGCGTATTGGCGTCGGTGCATCGACCCTCCAATACCGAAGACCCACCACCTTAATTTTCATTCCTTTTTATGCACATGCAAGTTTAATCGTAAACACACATAAGCCGAGCCGAAGCTCCCCGGACCAAAACGTCCGTCTCTAAACCAACCGAGCCGAAGCTCCCCGGACCATCCCATCCGTCTCTTAACCAACCGAGCCGAAGCTCTCATCCATCTTCCTGTGCCAACAGTGTTTGTGAAGGGTGCAGCCCTAGTTACTAAGTTACTCTTGTCGGTTTGTTATTACAGTTTACGTTAGCCCAGGACTGCCCCTGGTATTCCCCGTGAAGGGCTCTCAAGGGGCACTAGGAACCAAGACGGCGGCATTACGGCCCGAAGTTCCCTTTCGCAAGGCACTTATTGTTATTGGTTGATCTCCCTTAACCCGATTCCCTTCTCATATTACGATAGACTATCCTAGGGTGATTTTAAACCTTCCACTCTTCGGGGAAGACGATCTTTCGTCGAACCCGAGCACCCCTTAACTCTAACTATCACCACTTCTCACTACTCTTCATATCATCCTATCGTGATATCATCAACAATTGTCCACCCAGACAAAATGATTAACTCCAATGACTTCCTCAGATCATGTCATATTGCATTTCACAAATTTGTTATATGCAGACCGACGTAGACTATATGTCGAATCGGCTATGCAATGATCCAATACTCATCCAAATGCCCTAAATTATTTACTGGAGACTTATCATGATATAACTAGCCTAAATCCAGAAAGTGGTAATTTTCCTAATTTATTTGATGTTTAATTAATTTCCTCGAAAGACCCAAGGGTTACCGGTTTGAACATGAACTACCCTAAGTAATCATGCAAGATGTCCAGAAATTTTACTATAAAAGTTATGTTATCCCAATATGATAAATCCAAGGTATCACAATTTTTCTATCATCAAAAGGGCACTAAAACTATTTTAGAAATAATCTCTATCTTTTGTTATTTATGAATCAAGTACAGAAAATATCCATCCAAAAATTGTAAATTAATTATACTAAGCAGATAAGACATTCAAAATAACATTGGCCAGGTTTCATAATTTTCCAACAAGTATATCATCCATAATTAATTTTTAAACCATAAAACCCCTTTCTAACATCTGTGAATGAAGTACTAGAATTACTCAACTAAAAATCATACAAAAATTCAGGGGCAACTATTTTGACCTAAAACATTTACCTCAAAGATTTCATTAGGTTTCAATGAACAGAAATTTCTAAACAATTAAAACATCATTTAAGGTCATAGCAAGCTTTACAAATGAAGTGCTAGCAATAATCAACATGAAATTCCAGAAAAATTGCTATAAGTTCTACCTGATCCAAAGCTCACTCTACCCGAATTTCACAGCTTTTAAGTAAGGTTTAGTGACTGGTTTTACCTATTTGATATTTTACCCTAAAATTAAGGTTAGGGTTTTAAGGTATCTACTTGCCTCCAAATTCTCCAAGATTCCATCCAGACGATTCTTATCAGGCCTTTGTCAACTCTACAAAGTTTCAAGGTAACACAAGAGCAATTGCCCCCTATCCTTCACAACCCTCAAAACCCTCCATCTAGGGTTTGAGTTTGGATCCTAGGTTAAACCAACCCTAAACCACACCATTTTCTCCAAGTGGGTTATAATAACCCTTACAAGTCAGTGGTCAAGATATCAGCCTCAGTAGAGGTGACTTGACCTTTCCAAACTCTTAGTGCACTTTTTACTAAAAGATGTCTCACTAATTCCTAGTTAAGGTTAGAAGATTTCCTACCCAAAACTCCTCCAAACCAGTTGGAATTTTGTACAGATCTAGGTTTTATAACCAGGGACCACTCATCAAAATTTGGGAGGGTTTGGAGGTCATTTGATCACTTAAATAAATTTCTCTAACTTAATTAAATTAAAACAAAAACTTTAGGCAAAGTATCTCCAAAAATTCCCATTTTTGGTCTGCCTTTAGGTATAGCTAAGGTTAACCCCCTGCTCAAATTTCAGGTCATTTGGACAAGGGACGAAGAGTGGGCATCCATTTTAATTTCTACCCAACTCTAGGTACATCCTCCACTAAAACGGGTTTTGCGGTCAAACCGCTTACCCAAACGAGTTGAAATTAATTTTAAATTAAACAAGACTCAAAGGGCTACAACTTTTGTGACTGGTCATTTTTCCTAAAACGGCCTCTAAGTGCCTCGTTTTGCAGCATCAAAATGTGCTCATCTAAGTATATATTCCTTATAAATTATTTACATAATTTATATATTATAAACAACTTTTACTGTTCATCTTCTACAGAACCCGAAAAACCAGAACACAGAAACTCATATATCCTATAGCTCTTTCGCGATCCGTCACCGGTCGTCCGGTCACTTCCCTGGCCGGCCACCACCACCACCACCTCCGTTGAGGCGATGGCTATCGGTCGGCGGTGGTTTGGCCGCCGGAGGTGGCGGTTTCCGACGAACTCAAAAATACATTTTTTTCATGGTTTTTCATGAAAACGAGAGATAGGTCCGGCTCCGTTGAGCACGAACCTCCTTTCTAAGAATCCTAAGATCTACCATGAAAGAAGAAGCAGAGGAGGACCTTGTTCGCGATTTGGAGGCGAGATGAATGACGGGGTGCCATGGCGCGGTGGTGGCGTTGCTGAACTTCTCCTGCAGCAAGGTACAAAGATCCGAGTCCGTTTGGTCAAGAGTGTAACCTTCTTATCTTGCTCTAAGGGGTCTTTTATAAGTCAGCAAGTGGGGAAGTGAAAGGGTAAAGCCTTAATGGTCATGAAGGCTCCTCTTAATAACCTTTCGGTTACAGTGAAGGGATAAGAAACGGTGGAAGATGAATAGGTGTTTGTCAGGTGGCGATTCCTATTGGACTAACACTTCCTCCTTTGTTATTGTTGGGTACATTGGAAAATGTGTACCTGATTTGAAGAAGCCCAACCTAGCTCAATGATATACATCAAGGTGTATTTGATGTTGTTTTAAGTTGACATGTGCAGGTGAAGAATTGATAAAGTATGCAGAAAAATTCTAAGTCCAAGTGTCGACACAGAGGAAGCAGTGTCGACACATAGAAGAAAATAGTCGACACAACACTGGGAAGCAGTGTCGACACATAGCAGTTAGTCTACAACTACACTGGGAAAAAGTGTCGACACAGAAGAAGCAAGTCGACACATCACTGGGAATTTGTGTCGACACAGAAGAAAAGAGTCGACACATCACTGGGAATTTGTGTCGACACAGAAGAAAAGCGTCGACCTCAACATTGGGAGAATGTGTCGACACAGAAGAGTATAGTCGATCTCAAGTTTGTCGACACCAGCGGAATGTGTCGACACATTGTGATTAAGTCGACACATTAAAGCAGATTTAAGAAATGAATGTGTCGACACCTGAAGGCTAAGTCGACACTTACTAAGTTATGATTCTACAACAACTGTGTCGACACACAGGACTTGTGTCGACACACTGAAGAGTCAAGACCAAGTTATTTTCAGAAGAAGCTGTGTCGACTCAAAGGCAACTTAGTCGACATCACTGAAGACTGTGTCGACACCAAAGTCAATTGTGTCGACACAGATAGACAGATGGTCTCGACACTTTCTGACAGACTGTTTCAACAACTTGTGGTTCAAGACTAAGGCACAGGACTTGTTTGAAGACTTGACAGCTGTGGGTTACCACCGGTTAACTGAAGCTGTCAGACTTGTCAGAAAACGGTTAGAAACCGGATCAGCCGGTTACCATGAAGAATGTCTATAAATAGACGGATTCAGAAGGAGAAAGCAACTGTTGAAAAACATTGTTGAGAATCAAAAAGTTGAGAAGGATTACAATCCAATCCATTTCAAGAAAGTGCTAGACACTTAAGAAGATCTTCTCCGGGAGATCTAAGAAGACTATCTAAGGATAGATCAAAGAAGAGTTCTAATCAGAATTCAGAAGAATCATTCAAAGTGCTGAATAGAGAGAGATCAAGCCAGAATTTGAAGAAGAAGAAAGAAACCACCAGTGGATTCTCAAGAAGCTGTTTGGAATCAACTCAGCTAAGTTCATTTTCAAGAAGCTTTGAAGAAGGCTCAGATACAGTTGATTGCATCAGCTGATCAAGAATTGTCTTGGCCTTTTCTCTCTCAACTTTGGCAAGACAGATTAATAATCTTTTCTATATTTCTGTAGGATCTGTTTACACAGATCTGAGTTGTAAGCCTATGCTATAAAGGCTGAGTGTAGGAGTGTTGAACTCTGAGTGGTAGGGCAGTTTGCCTGAGTGTAGGAGAAGGATATTCTCTGAGTTGTAGGCCTTGGGGCAAGGCTGAGGTAGGGCAGTTGTGCCTGAGTTGTAGGAACCAGTTGGGTTCTGAGTTGTAGGATCTGTTGATCTGAGATAAGTGGAAGTTTGGCCGAATCTAGCATACTGCTAGATAGGTGAAGGGGGAAAGTGGATGTACCCAGACCTTGGGGAACCACTATAAAACATTGTGCAATCTGTGATGTTTTATTTTCTGTGATTGCTGTGTAAATTGTGTTAGCTATTGAATTGAATTCTGCCTAGAAGTTTTTATAAGAAAAGCAGAACCTATTCACCCCCCCTCTAGGTGTTTAGGCTACCTTGAAAGTTAAACTATCAAGTGGTATCAGAGGGAGGTTCCTCAAAAAGGACTTAACAGTCTGAGGTAGATCTGAAAGGCAGATTCAAGATTCAAGAAGATGGGTTCTGGAGAGAATCATAAGGAGCTAGGGTCTATGAAATTACCCATATGCAAGAAGGAAATCTTTGGGATCTGGAAAGAGAGAGTCAGATTGTTTATGGAAGCATCTGACCCAAGGATTTACATCACAGTACAGGAAGGGCCCTTCACTCCAATGAAGATATCTGTTCTTGATGCAAATATCCAAATACCAAAGACTTATTCAGAAATGACCAAGGATGAAATCATCTTGGCAACCATGGATAAAAGGGCACAGAACATCATTGTCAGTGCCATAGATGATTCAACATTTCAGAATCTGATTCACTGCAAGACCTCCAAGGAGATGTGAGACACATTGATTGTCTACATGGAGGGATCTGAAGAAGTAAGGCTGGACAGAAAGTCTATGCTAAATCAGGAGTATGAAAGCTTCAGACAAGGAAAATCTGATAGCATAACTGAGTGCTATAAGAAATTCTATAGAATTGTGAATGAGCTAATATCCTATGAAAGAGTCTTCAGTACCTATGAACTGAATGACAAATTCTTAAGATCCTTATCAAAGGATTGGGATACAAAGATCTGTGCCATAAGAGAAGTGGCTAAATTGGCAGAGATATCTCCTCCAACCCTGTTTGGAAAGTTGCTATCCTATGAAATGCAACTTATGGTAAGGAAGGAGGAGGAAAGAAACTCAAGAGGAGAGCATAGAGAAAAGACTGTGGCATTTAATGCTGAAGCCACCAGAAAGAATAGGAGGAAATCACCATCTCCTCCTAAGGAAGTTGAAGAAGATAGTTCTGAAAATTCAGATAAGGGTTCAGTTAGCTGTGATTCAGATGCAGACTTTGCTGCATTCACTAGGCAATTCCAAAGGTTCTTGAAAAAGAAGCAATGGAAGTCTAGGCCTTCCACATCACAGCAAGTTGATGACTATTATCAGAAGAGAAGGTCATCAAGGAAAGAGAAAAGTAGATCAAAGCCCAGCAAAGCCACTACTTCAAAGATTGTCTGCTATTGTTGCAATAGGCCTGGACATGTAGTGGCTGATTGTCCTGACAAAAGGAAGGAATCTACAGAAAAGAAGAAGACTTATCAGAAAGGCAAGAAGGAGAAATCCTTTGTAGCAAAGAAAGATAAAAGTCTGTCAGACCAGTCAACTTCAGAATCAGGATCTGAAGCTGAAGCATATATTGGACTATATGCTGCATCTGAGGAAGAAGAGTTTATGCAGTTGCTAGACTCCATCAATGAACATCAATGCATGGGTTTGATGACAAGATCAGAAGAGGACATATGCCAGAATCAGTCTGGTCCTAATGAGGTAAACTGTCCTTCCTGTACATCTGTTTGTAGTACAAGTGAAGAATCAGCTACATCTGCATCAAGTGATGAAGATGCATCTGGATCTGAAGGAGATGTCTATCAATTGATAGACAAGTATGGGGACTTGTTGCAGGCCCTTAAGAAAAGCAAGAACCTGGTTAAAACACAGGCTCAGGAAATTGCTGAACTAAGGGTAGCAACAACTGAGTTAGAAAAAGTCCTTGATCAAAAATTAAATGAAATTGCCAAGCTGAAGAATATAACTATTATTCAGATGGGCACAATTAATTATACTAATGATCAAGTAAAGAGTCCGGAGGCCAGACTTAGAATTAAAAGGGATTTAGGGGCTAGTTACTCTAAGCCAAAATCTGTCTTACCCTTGATAGATGAATTTGTCACTCAGAAGGGTAAGGCTGGATTAGGATTTAAAGGTAACTCCAGGGCTGGCAGATTCAAGAGGAAAGGCAAAGCCCCTATTCAGCCACTAAACCTTTCAGTCCCCATAAAGTTTAGTAAGGAGAAAGTGCCTTCTAACATATATGATCATGAAGACATTCAAGGTCATATTAAGACAAATGTTCTGAAGAACAAGGGTGTTAAGGCAAGCAGGCCTACCTATGGTCATAAACCCAATGGTTTTAAGAAATCAGTAGGTGAAGTTGCAACAGCACCAGCAATGAACAAAAATTCTTCTGACAAGGATGTATCTAGATCTAGATACAATAAGTTTGAATGTTGGTGCTGTGGCAAGAGGGGCCATTTTGCATTGGACTGCTGGTATAACACAAGTGTTATAAAGAACAAGAGTCTACCTGTTAGAAGAGGTTATGATAACTTTATTAATGCTAACCTGAACCAAGGACCCAAGACTTACTTGGGTTCTAAGGGTAAGTAATTCTGTATTGCAGGTGAATCCAAGTAACCATGCCCCTATATGGTACTTGGATAGTGGATGTTCCAGGCACATGACTGGAACAAAGGGGCTGCTGAAGGAGTATTCATCTGTCAAAGATGGACATAAAGTGATCTTTGGTGGATCTGAAAAAGGAGTCATCAAAGGGTTTGGTAACATTTCTTCTAACCTAATTACTATCACCCAAGTGGCCTATATAAAAGGTTTGAAACATAATCTAATAAGCATAAGCCAGCTGAGTGATCTAGGATATGACATTTCATTTGGTAAGGATGGATGTCATATCAAAAGGTCAAGTGATCAAGAGATCATTTTGACTGGGTATAGGAAGAGAAATGTATATTGCCTTAATTTTGAGTGTGAAAATAAGGCTTCCCCCATTTGTCTTGTAGCTGATGACAATGCTTCCCATTGTGTTAAGTGGCACAAGAGATTGGCTCATCTAAACTACAAGACAATTGGCCAACTCATTAGTAAAGAACTAGTGAGGAATGGGCCTCAAGTTAAGTGTATAAAGGAAGGGGTATGCTCAGCTTGTCAAAAGGGCAAGCAGACAAAATCCTCATTTAAAAGCCTTGAAAACAAGGATTCTGTGAGGTGCTTATACCTCTTGCATATGGATCTTTTTGGTCCTATGCCAGTTCATAGTCTAGGTAGAAAGGTCTACACTTTTGTGGTTGTAGATGACTATTCTAGATTTACATGGGTGTTCTTTCTAAGACAAAAATCTGAAACCCCAAGTGTACTACTTAATTTTGTAAAGCAAATTCAGAATGAACTGAATAGTACAGTGGTCAAAATCAGAAGTGATCATGGTACTGAGTTTCACTCTGAAAGCATAACAAAGTTGTGTAAAGACTTTGGGATTTTCCAAGAGTTCTCCTCACCAAGAACACCTCAGCAAAATGGAATTGCTGAAAGAAAGAATAGAACATTAATTGAAGCTGGTAGAACTCTATTGAGTGACACCTCTCTCCCAGAATATTTTTGGGCTGAGGCAGTTAACACTGCTTGTCATGTCATCAATAGGGCTTCTATCACCAAAAGCCACAGAAAGACTCCCTATGAGATTGTGAAAGGCAGAAAACCAAATCTATCCTATTTCAGGATCTTTGGTTGCAAGTGATATATACTTAACAATGGCAAGTCATATTTGACTAAGTTTGCTGCCAAATCCCAGGATGGGATATTTGTTGGGTACAGCACAAATAGTAAGGCCTATAGAGTCTTCAACTTAACTACTCAAGTGGTTGAAGAATCTGTGCATGTTGTATTTGATGAAACAAGATTAATCAATTGTGAGCTGTCTTGTAGATCAAATGACTCAACAGGTATAAGCAAGAAGATGGACAAGCTCTCCATTGCTGAAGCTTCAAAGGAAGATGGAGCATTGGAAAATGAAGGCTGCTGTCCAGGGGGAGTACAAGAGATAATGGAAGCTGATGAAAACCAAGAGGAACAGCAGAATGAAGAAGCTGGAGATGCTCAACCTGAAGGGAATCTACCTCCAGCTATAAGATATCTAAGAGATCATCCTACTGATCAGATAATTGGTGATCCAAGACAAGGAGTGCAAACTAGAAGCAGAAATCAAAGCATAGTTTTGCATTCTAGTTTCTTGTCCCAAATGGAACTTAAGAAGTTTGAAGAAGCCATCCAAGACCAGCACTGGATTGATGCTATGCAAGAGGAGCTGAATCAATTCAGAAGGTGCAAAGTCTGGGAGCTTGTTCCTAAACCAAGAGGCCACAACATAATTGGCACTAAGTGGATCTATAGGAACAAGCTAGATGAAAGTGGAATAATAGTAAAGAATAAAGCAAGATTGGTTGCAAAAGGATACAGGCAGGAAGAAGGGATTGACTTTGATCAAACCTTTGCTCCAGTAGCAAGGCTGGAGGCAATCAGAATGTTCCTTGCCTATGCAGCCTACCAAGACTTCAAAGTATACCAGATGGATGTGAAGTCAGCATTTCTGAATGGTGATCTTAAAGAAGAAGTATATGTAGAGCAGCCATCAGGTTTTATAGATCCTCTTAAACCTGATTCTGTGTATAAGCTTAGGAAAGCTTTGTATGGGTTAAAACAAGCTCCAAGGGCTTGGTATGAAACCCTGTCTACCTTCCTCATTGAGAATAAATTCTCAAGAGGAAAGATAGACAAAACTCTATTCCTCAGGGAATCCAAAGGAAAGATCATCTTAGTCCAGATCTATGTTGATGACATAATCTTTGGATCTACTGAAAACAACCTTTGTAAAAAGTTTGCCAAACTTATGCAAGGGAAATTTGAGATGAGCAGTATGGGAGAACTTAAGTTCTTCTTGGGACTCCAAGTAAGACAGACTGATGATGGATTGTCCATATCCCAGTCTAAGTTCACCAAAGAATTAATTAAGAAGTATGGTATGGAGTCATCCTCCACCATGAGAACTCCTATGGGAACTAGTATGCCTATATGCAAAGATGAGACAGGTAAACCTGTTGATGAATCATTGTATAGAGGAATAGTTGGGTCTCTACTATATCTCACTACTAGTAGACCTGACATTATGTATGCAATATGTGTCTGTGCTAGGTACCAAGCCTGCCCTAAAGAATCTCATTATACTGCAGTCAAAAGGATTCTGAGATATCTAAAGGGCACTCCTACTCTAGGTCTTTGGTACCCTAGGAATAGAGATTTTCTACTAACAGGCTATTCAGATGCAGATTTTGCAGGATGTAGAGAGGATAGAAAGAGTACTACAGGTACTTGTCAATTCCTGGGAGGAAGACTAATATCTTGGAGTAGTAAGAAGCAGACCAGTGTGGCAATTTCCACAGCTGAGTCAGAGTATGTTGCTGCTGGAAGCTGCTGTGCACAGCTATTGTGGATGCAGCATCAGCTTAAGGATTATGGTATTCAGGTAAGTAGAACACCCCTTTTATGTGATTCAAAGAGTGCTATTTCTATTGCTAATAATCCAGTTTCTCATAGTAGAACTAAACATATAGAAATCAAATACCATTTTCTTAGAGAACATGTAGAAAGAGGAGACATCTCATTGGAATTTGTAAAAACAGATTATCAAATAGCAGATGTATTTACTAAGCCTTTAGATGAAACCAAATTCAATAAATTCAAAATTGAATTAGGTATGTTAACCATTGATTAATGTATTAACAAAATCATTAACAATGCAATTGAAGTGGTATATAAATAAGTAAAGGTAATAACAACAACATAATCAAGTGTTAAAAAGGACACATTGAAGTTACAGAAATTGGCTAAGTAAGAATGTGTCGACACATTCAGTAGTAATGTGTCGACTCAGAGAAATTATGTCGACAAGTCAGAAATATTGTGTCGACACAGAGAATATGTGTCGACACTTGAGACTTATATTGTCGACTTAACCAGAAATGTAATGTCGACTCAACCAGGAAATTGGTGTCGACACTTACAGAATATGTGTCGACACTTATCCTTAGAGTCGACACAGAATTTCTATTTATCTAAGGTGTCGACATAACCACAAATTGGTGTCGACATATAGTAGGCTGAAGTAATGTCGAGACAATAGAAGTTTGTGTCGACACATTCCGTCTGTGTCGACACATTTTGACTGTTTTTGGCGCCTTTTGAACTTCTTTCAACTGAGGCTATAAATAGGTCAAAAACTCATTCTGTCGACACGCTTCCAAGGTTTTCGAGACTAAAACCCTGTGTCGACAGTCTATCTTTCTCTCTTCTCTCAAGCTTTCTCGACGAACCAATGGCGCCAAGGATTGAAGACAACATAAATGAAGGGTATGAGTTGGTGCGCCAGGCTTTTGTAGAGGCGCCGCCAGATGTTCAAGGAGTTATCACCCTCCTCTCTGCGTCAGGGTTAGAGTTTCTCATCTCAGAACCTACTAAAATCTGGAAGAAGGAGGTGCACGAGTTCTTTATCTCTGCATCAGTCCACTCTACTGGCCTCAAGATTAAGTCCACTGTTCAAGGGACTAAGGTGAAGATTAATCAAAGAAGTATAAGAAAGATCTTTCAATTGCAAGTACTTGAGAATGAAGAGGAAGTTCCTATATCTAAGACAAGGGAAGCCCTTCAATGGTGTGGACTGGACCAAGGATTGAAAATTGGAGCTGCCTTCAATAGGAAGGGTATGAATCAACAAGGGAAGTTCTTGTCAGAAGTAGTTGGGAAAGTAATTCTCTGCAAGACAGGTGGACATGATAGGATTTCTGCCTATATGTTCAGTCAGATGACCAGGATTGTTTTTACTATTCCTACTGATTGGTCAGGAGTGATCTTTGACAAGATCAAAGAAGGAATCAAGAAGCCTAACATGGCTAGGATCATGAGCCTGTACCTCACTGGTGTGATTCCTGAAGTGATGCAGCAAGTGCCAGGGACAAAGATTAATCATATGAGAAGAATGGATATGAGATTGTTCTCAAGGTGGGATAGGGTACTGTCCAAGGATGTGCCTGAAGAGAGCAGGCCAGACACCCCTGTGAAATCCCCTACTCAAAACCAAGAACCTGAACAACTACAGGACAACCTACTCAGGACACAGGTTGAAGATCAGCCAGACTCAACTGTTGTCCAGCAAGTGTCAACACCTGCACAGATGCAGGGCGAGCCAGTTTCCACTCCTGCTCCAAAGGTATCTACTCCTGCTCAGGTATAGGGGGAGCTAATGTATTTTACTATAAAAGACATTGCTCATATTCTTATTACTGCACAGGTTCAGGGGGAGCAAGTGTCCACTCCTACTCCAGATACTCCAAATACTGAAGTGCAAGTACAAGAGGAAGCACAGTTAAACTTGTCTCAAGATTTAACTGCTGCAGAAGTTACAGCTCAACTGGAATTTACTATGGAGGAGTTATTCCCTGATATTGATAATACTGCTGATAAAGTAGGAGGTGGACCTGATATTGAGAAGTCTATAGGTATGGACATTGATCAGGAAGCTGAAGTAGAGCCACAGGTTGAGGGTGAGCCAGTGGATGTTGAAGCTGAGCAACATGCCCCTGGAACAGATACAATTCATCATCCTCAAGAAAGAATTCATGTAGATACTTCATCTGAAATAGAAATTGAAGATGCCAGGGTGGCAAAGAAAAGAAAACTTGTTGTCTTCAAGAGAAGAAGCAAGAATTATAAGCAGGCTTTACAGACCACACCTCTACAAGTCTCTCCAGCCTTTGATTACAACAAATTTATGATAGATCTACAAGTAAAATTGGATGAACAAAGGTTAGCTATGGAAAAGTATGTTGATGAGAATAGCAAGTCACTTCAGTTTGACTTAACTCAGGATATCAAGTCCATCCAGTTTCAGGTCAACATGCATAAAACTGAAATGACAGATTGCTTCCACAAGGGTGGCAATGCTGTGGTTTATCTAGCTAAACAACAGGAGGCTATTACTACAAAGGTGGATGACATTGCCTTGAAGCAAAGCTATGTTTTGGAGAACCAGCTAAGAATGAATGATAACTTAACTGAATCTCATAATAAGATAATTGAGGAAGTAATGAAGATTGGTCCAGGTCTGCCTGCCGATAGAGCCAAAGAAAGGGACGAATTTGATAAGAATTTTCAAGCTGCCATTGCTTCTGTTAAGACTGCCATCTCCACCTCTCAAAAAGAAATATCTGAAAAGCTTAACAAGTTAAAACCATTTTTTAAAGACGGTGTAAATTATTTGGATGGCCAAATCCGATTTCAAAAGGAAGATCTAAGAGATCATGTATCTAGAGAGGCCATAAAGGGGGAGAGGATGCTAATTCATGCAGGCTCAGAGCACTCCAAATGGGTGACCAATAGTATCCGAGCCACTTTGGGATATCCCCCATTGTGTGATGATGCTATGGTAGCTGAATCAGGAATACAATCAAATCTACTTGAAGGCAATCAACCTGAGGTTGCCCAAGTCATTTACCCCCCTCTAGATTTTGACATGATTGATCAGAAGGTTCAAGGAATGTACAGTCCTCCAAAGGAGGTTACTAATATTGTCTTTGGAAAGGTTGATAAGCCTGAGGCTACTCTAAAAGAACAGCAAGATGCTCTAGTAGCAAAGAAGAAATTCAGAGAGCAGGCTGTACTGAAGCCAGATTATGAGCAGTGGAGTCCTACTTCAAGGAACATAATACTCACTGCATGGAAAGCTGTACAAGATAAAGTTCATGAGAGAGGCAAGTGGTACAATGAAATAGAATGGCAGAAGTATGAGGCAAGACAAGAAGCAATAGTACAATTCAGAAGGAAAGCCAAGCTGGGAAGACTGCCATCTGATGCTAAGGAGCCAAGCAAATACTTCCCTAAGCCTTTTCATTATTTTGAAAGGCAAAGGATCAAGGAAGAAGCTCAGAAGAAAGCTGATCTTAAAGGAAAGAAGATAACTGAAGAATCAGAAGCTCCTGTGACAGCTACAATTCAATCTGGCAAAGGGATTATAATTAGAGAGCCTGATCAATCCTGATTATGTTTTAAGTTCTTTTATAGTGTTTTGTAATGTTGTGATGTAATCATTAAATGTAAAACATTGTAATCAAATATTACCCAGTTATAAATTAAATGTTGTTTGGCATATTATAATGTGCATTCTGTGATGAATTGTTTTTATGTCTTGTTTATATTAAAGTATTCCTGTTATGTCATTAATCATCATTTAGTACTGTTTATAAATGGTGTATATCATTGGCTATAGGGGTTATGACTTCTCCAAATAGGGGGAGATTGTTGGGTACATTGGAAAATGTGTACCTGATTTGAAGAAGCCCAACCTAGCTCAATGATATACATCAAGGTGTATTTGATGTTGTTTTAAGTTGACATGTGCAGGTGAAGAATTGATAAAGTATGCAGAAAAATTCTAAGTCCAAGTGTCGACACAGAGGAAGCAGTGTCGACACATAGAAGAAAATAGTCGACACAACACTGGGAAGCAGTGTCGACACATAGCAGTTAGTCTACAACTACACTGGGAAAAAGTGTCGACACAGAAGAAGCAAGTCGACACATCACTGGGAATTTGTGTCGACACAGAAGAAAAGAGTCGACACATCACTGGGAATTTGTGTCGACACAGAAGAAAAGCGTCGACCTCAACATTGGGAGAATGTGTCGACACAGAAGAGTATAGTCGATCTCAAGTTTGTCGACACCAGCGGAATGTGTCGACACATTGTGATTAAGTCGACACATTAAAGCAGATTTAAGAAATGAATGTGTCGACACCTGAAGGCTAAGTCGACACTTACTAAGTTATGATTCTACAACAACTGTGTCGACACACAGGACTTGTGTCGACACACTGAAGAGTCAAGACCAAGTTATTTTCAGAAGAAGCTGTGTCGACTCAAAGGCAACTTAGTCGACATCACTGAAGACTGTGTCGACACCAAAGTCAATTGTGTCGACACAGATAGACAGATGGTCTCGACACTTTCTGACAGACTGTTTCAACAACTTGTGGTTCAAGACTAAGGCACAGGACTTGTTTGAAGACTTGACAGCTGTGGGTTACCACCGGTTAACTGAAGCTGTCAGACTTGTCAGAAAACGGTTAGAAACCGGATCAGCCGGTTACCATGAAGAATGTCTATAAATAGACGGATTCAGAAGGAGAAAGCAACTGTTGAAAAACATTGTTGAGAATCAAAAAGTTGAGAAGGATTACAATCCAATCCATTTCAAGAAAGTGCTAGGCACTTAAGAAGATCTTCTCCGGGAGATCTAAGAAGACTATCTAAGGATAGATCAAAGAAGAGTTCTAATCAGAATTCAGAAGAATCATTCAAAGTGCTGAATAGAGAGAGATCAAGCCAGAATTTGAAGAAGAAGAAATAAACCACCAGTGGATTCTCAAGAAGCTGTTTGGAATCAACTCAGCTAAGTTCATTTTCAAGAAGCTTTGAAGAAGGCTCAGATACAGTTGATTGCATCAGCTGATCAAGAATTGTCTTGGCCTTTTCTCTCTCAACTTTGGCAAGACAGATTAATAATCTTTTCTATATTTCTGTAGGATCTGTTTACACAGATCTGAGTTGTAAGCCTATGCTATAAAGGCTGAGTGTAGGAGTGTTGAACTCTGAGTGGTAGGGCAGTTTGCCTGAGTGTAGGAGAAGGATATTCTCTGAGTTGTAGGCCTTGGGGCAAGGCTGAGGTAGGGCAGTTGTGCCTGAGTTGTAGGAACCAGTTGGGTTCTGAGTTGCAGGATCTGTTGATCTGAGATAAGTGGAAGTTTGGCCGAATCTAGCATACTGCTAGATAGGTGAAGGGGGAAAGTGGATGTACCCAAACCTTGGGGAACCACTATAAAACATTGTGCAATCTGTGATGTTTTATTTTCTGTGATTGCTGTGTAAATTGTGTTAGCTATTGAATTGAATTCTGCCTAGAAGTTTTTATAAGAAAAGCAGAACCTATTCACCCCCCTCTAGGTGTTTAGGCTGCCTTGAAAGTTAAACTATCAGTTATATAATTACAGAAGGAAAAACGGCCCGTAATTACTCCTGGTGTAACTTCCCACACCAACATTTATTACCACGCGTGTTAGAATACTTTCGGGCCTGAACCGTCGTTTCGGTCAATGTCACGAGCGTGACACATAGGTCACGGGCGTGACAGGCCTGGGTGGCCAATTTTGGGGTCGACGATCGTCGAACTGAGATCGACGGTCGTCGAAGGGTGGTCACGCCCTAGGTCACGGGCGTGACACCTTGGTCACGGGCGTGACATGCCCGAATGGCAAATTCTGAGGTCGACGATCGTCGAACTAAGATCGACGGTCATCGAAGGGTGGTCACGCCCTAGGTCACGGGCGTGACACCTTGGTCACGGGCATGACATGCCCGAATGGCAAATTCTGAGGTCGACGATCGTCGAACTGAGATCGACGGTCGTCGAAGGGTGGTCACGCCCTAGGTCACGGGCGTGACACCTTGGTCACGGGCGTGACATGCCCGAATGGCAAATTCTGAGGTCGACGATCGTCGAACTGAGATCGACGGTCGTCGAAGGGTGGTCACGCCCTAGGTTACGGGCGTGACACCTTGGTCACGGGCGTGATAGGGCCGGGTTGAAAATTTTGCGCCCGACGATCGTCTCCCTGAGATCGACGATCGTCGAAGGAGTCACGCCCTAGGTCACGGGCGTGACGGGTCGGTCACGGGCGTGACCAACCCGTGACCCGAAATCTTGGTCGATTTATTTCTATTTTTGGGCTTCTTAGGGTTTTGTCACGACCAACCGACTCCTAGGGGTCTAGCCGGAAATGGGATGTTACAAATCCCAATAAACAAAACAAAAATTTCATCCCCGAATTTGAGGTTGAGCCTACGGGGATTTCTATCGGAATAAATTAAACTTGTAACATCCCATACGATTTTTCTATTGGGTTCAAGCGACTACTTGTTTGATAAACGAAGACAATCTCCCCAATAAACAAAAGATTAGCCCCTACTTTCCTGCGCATGCCTAGGTTCTCAATTTTCCTTATCTAATCTTACCGGTTTTGTACAAGAAGGTAATTTATAGTATACCAAGAGGTGGTGAGGTATACCTGACTGAACAACTCCGGGTATTTTTGCCTCATCAGGTCCTGCGGTTCCCAGATGTGCTCCTCCTGACCATGGTTTCTCCACAGAACCTTGACTAAGGGGATCTTCTTGCGGCGCAAGATCCGTACTCCTTTGTCGTCGATCCGGACCGGCTCCAAGTGAACAGATCGGTCTGAAGCTACCGGCCCTTCGGTGGTCAAAATCTGCTGCTCCGGGCGTAGTAGAGCCCTTCTCAGCGAAGAAATGTGGAAGACGTCATGTAGGGCTGCCAGCTCTGGTGGCAACTCTACCCTGTAGGCTAGGGGTCCGATCCGCTCCAGGATCCGGTAAGGGCCCATATAGCTAGGCCTGAGCTTCTTCCTCCGACCGCGCACTCGTGAGACTCCGTGCATGGGCCGGATCTTCAAGAACACTCGGTCCCCTACCTGAAACTCCACCTGATGATGTCGGGCGTCATAGTACTTAGCTTGTCTGCTCTGCGCCTCCAACATCCTATCTCTGATCAGTCTCACCTGTGCCTCGTTGTCTTCAACAAAATCTGATCCCAACACCTTCGGGTCCTCGTCTTGAACCCAAGAAAGAGGGGTCCTACATTTTCTTCCATACAAGGCTTCATAAGGCGCCATCCTGATGCTGGACTGGTAGCTATTGTTATAGGAGAACTCGACCAACGGTAACATCTTCTCCCACGGCTCCCCTCGGTCCAGTATACACAGTCGTAGTAAATCCTCCAAGGTCCGGTTGGTGCGCTCTGTCTGCCCGTCCGTCTGAGGGTGGAAGGTCGTGCTAAAAGTCAATCGGGTGCCCAAATATGCCTGCACTGACCGCCACTCCCTGGATGTAAACCGTCCATCGCGGTCCGACACTATCGTCCGGGGCACGCCATGATATCAGACATACTGCTCCACGAACTTCCGTACCAGCACTCCCACCGAGTCATCTTTCCTGATTGGTATAAAGCGGGCCACCTTCGTCAACCGATCAACAATCACCCAGATCGAGTCGTTCCCCGTCCGAGACCGGGGAAGACCCTGTATAAAATCCATAGCTATATCGTCAAACTTCCACTCCGGCACCGGGAGTGGCTACAACAATCCTGCGGGGTTCCTGCACTCTGCCTTCACCAACTGACACGCCTCGCAATGGGTCACAAAGTACGTAATGTCCTTCTTCATGCCCGGCCAAAACATCGTCTTCTTCAGATCAGCGGTCATCTTTGTGATCCCCGAGTGCACAGAGTACCGACTGCAATGCGCCTCCGTCATAATATCCTCTCGGATCGGGACTCCTGCGGGTATATATACTCTGCCTCTGAAATGTAGCAGTCCATCTCTCAGGGAATAATCTCCTGTCGAACCCTCCTCCAAGGCTCGGAACATCAGCTCTGCCCACGCATCTGTCCTCTGTCCGTCCCGAATGCGATCCCGAATATCGTCTATGGCCACCATTGATGTTAGATACTCCCTATACAACTCTGGATCATCCTCGGACACTAGGGATATCTGCATATCTCTGAATGACCGTACTAGCTCTATGGACATAACCTGGGGACCAACTTCGGAAGTGGTAGCTCTCCGGCTCAATACTTCGGCCACCACGTTTGCCTTCCCTGGATGGTAGTGCATCTCATACTGATAATCTGCTAAGAACTCCACCCAGCGCCTCTGCCTGATATTCAGCTCCTTCTGTGTGTCCATGTATTTCAGGTTCTTGTGGTCGGAGTAGATGTCGCAGTGGACTCCATAAAGATAATGGCGCCAGACCTTCAGAGCAAAAACGACCGCTCCCATCTCAAGGTCGTACACTGGGTAGTTCTTCTCATGGGTCTTCAGCTAGCGGGAGGCATATGCTATGACGTGTCCGTTCTGCATCAGCACCGCTCCCATCCCCTGGTATGATGCGTCGGTATACACCTGGAATCCTTCCTTTCCAGATGGAAGGGCCAGAATAGGGGCTGAGATGAGTCGGTCCTTCAGCTCCTGGAAAGCCGCCTGGCACTGCGGGGTCCAAACGAAAGGTGCCTCCTTTTTCGTCAAAGACGTGAGTGGGAGGGCAATTTGAGAGAACCCCTCCACGAACTTCCGGTAATACCTGGCAAGTCCCAAGAAACTTCGTACATCGGTGGCTGTCTTTAACTGCGGCCAATCACGGACTGCCTGAATCTTTGCCGGATCCACCGCCAACCCGGCTCCGCTGATAATGTGGCCTAGGAAAGCCACCTCCTTCAACCAAAACTGACACTTGCTGAATTTCGCATAAAGGCGATGCTCCCGCAACCTTTCCAAAGTCAGTGCCAGATGCCGAGTGTGCTCCTCCTCCGTCCTAGAGTAGATCAGGATGTCGTCTATGAATACTATGACGAACACATCCAGGTAGGCCTCGAAAACCCAGTTCATGAGACTCATGAATGCCGACGGAGCATTCGTGAGCCCGAAGGGCATCACGGTGAACTCATACAGGCCATATCTGCTACTGAAGGCCGTCTTCGGGATATCCTCCTCCTGGATCCATAGCTGGTAGTATCCTGACCTCAAGTCCAGCTTCGAGAAATAATGGGCTCCCTCCAGCTGGTTGAACAATTCGTCTATCCGTGGGAGTGGGTAGGTATTCCGGACGGTCAGCCTGTTTAGTGCTCGATAATCGATACACAGACGAAGTGTCCCATCCTTCTTCTTCACGAATAGGACCGGGGCTCCCCATGGCGAGGAACTCGGTCTAACAAATCCTGCCTCAACCAATTCCTGCAACTGAGTCCGAAACTCTGCCAACTCCTTCGGGGCCATCCGATAAGGGGCCCTAGATGTCGGCTTGGCCCCCGGTACAAGCTGTATCTGAAAGTCCTACTCTCGGTGTGGAGGTAGTCCGGGCAGTTTCTCTGGAAATATGTCAGCGAAATCTCGCACCATCGGAATGTCTGTCACTGACTCCTTAACTTCCGCCATCTCAAAAAGAATCTGATAGACCTCCTCTCCCTGCAGATGGGCCTTAATGGCCTGTACCGAAGATAAGAGTATACGAGAGGCAGATCTTATACCTTCGATGACAATGAAAGAGTCCCCGTGTCTCACGGTGATCCTCTTTGCCTGGCAGTCAATCTGGGCATGGTTCCAGTGCAGCCATACCATGCCCAGGATCAGGTCGTAGTCCGTCAGCTTCAAAATCGTCGCTGGAGCCTCGAATGCCTTTCCACCAAATTCTGCCTCCATATTGCAGTGATCCGTGGTAAGGAGCTCAGATCCATCCGGTAGTCGCACCCTCATCCTCGAGCCTGTGAATCGCTCTACGCCTTCCAGTCCTTCTACGAACGTCTCCGACACAAAGGAGTGAGTAGCTCCAGTATCGAACAGCGTGCGGGCCGGCTTGCCACTGATGAAGACTATACCTGGGGTGATTAGATGTCTTAGGATTCTATAGTGAGTTTTACTTTCCTTGCTAATCTATCTAGTGCGATTCAAAGTTTTAACCATTTAAAGGGAAATTTTATGAAAATAAAGAAGCATTGCGGCGTACCTACTATGACCTGCTCCGGATTCCGTGGCTGCGCAAGGTCCAAAGCATATACTTGCTCTCTTCCCTGTCTACGGTCTCCCTCCTGGTATCCACGACCGCAGCCGCGTCCTCGGCCTCTGTAATGCTGAGCTGGGGGGCCGCCCTGTGGTGCTGGAGGTGGTGCCCCCCTCATGGGGCAGTTCCTCTGAATTTGCCCAATCTGATGACAAAGGAAGCACTCTGGTGGGGGATACGCCATTCCCCCGGGTCTCGGCATCTCCTGCATCCGAAGAGGTTGAGGGGCCAATATCACCTATTCCCTCGGCTCCTGCCTCACGTCCTGACGAGGCTGGTCCTCTGTCCTCCTCCCCTCTGGTACAACACCTTGCCGCTGGTCATTTCTACCTCTCCGTCCCTGATCCTCTGCTGGCCGCTTCCGGCCCCGGATGGCATGCCAATCTGCCTCAATCCTTTTTGCCATCTCCAAAATCCAGGAGATAGGCCCGTCAGATACAAACAACAAAGCCTCCCTCAAGTCCTCCCGCAGGCCCTTATAGAACCGCCTGATATACCCTGCTTCGTCTAGCTGGTAGGAATCTGCGTATCGAGCCAGATGGTCGAACTCCCGATGGTACTACACCACCGTCCGGGTGCCCTGCTTCAGCTGTAAAAACCGCTCCTCCAACTCATCCCTGGCCGACTGCGGAACGAAATGCTCCAGCAACGCGGCCCTGAACTCCTCCCAGGTAACCTCTGCAACCTCCCTATCGGCAAATGTCGTGTCCAACAACGTCTTCCACCACCTCTTTGCATGGGACTCCAGGCAAGAGACAACCAGAGCCACCCTCTCCTCCCAGGGATACCATATCCCGGTCAGCATCTCGTACATGATATCCAGCCACTCTTCCGTCCGAACTGCCGACTCTGTCCCTAAATAGGACGGGGGAGAAAGACCCCGGAAGATGCTCAGCCAGTTGGTCCCCAGATTTGGCTGCGGGACCGGAACCTGCTGGGCCCTGGAAGCCTCTAGGATGGCAGTCAGAGTCTGTCCCATGTCTGACTGAAGGAAAGGAGTGGGGACCGGTGGGGGTGGTGCAACATCCTGAGCCTGTTGAACTCCACCTCGTGGCGTAGGCTGTGCTGGAGGCTACGTAACAAAAACACATGCTGAGAAAACGTTCAAATATTACATAAAGGTGGACAATTTATATGTGATCCCCAAATGGGCACACCACTGCTTCCGCTGCTTAATTTGTCTCCAAACTAAACTCGCGCGGGGGTGACCCAGGGTTTGTGGACTGCTACTTTCTTCTGATCGATGTTTTTTGCCTCTGATACCACTTGTAAGACCCCCTTTTTTTTAAAACCCGGGGTCTTTGGCCCAGAGTCGCCGCTTTGCGGTGACACCTTCACGTCCTGAAGGGTCATCACCACAAGGCGCCGATTCTGCCGGCCAATTTGATCACAGAAAGGTAGCACAATAATTGAAGTAAGAGCAAGTCCACAGAAAGTAAATCACATATATAAAATAAAATCTCCACGAAGGGAGTGTCCATAGAATAACAATAATCAGAGTACTATAAATGCGGGCTTATGCCCGATACATCATGTCCTCACTACAATCTCTCATGCGGAAGCTAAAACAGAAACTACTCAGGGTCGAGACTCACGGTCCCGGCTGTATGAACTCCGGAGCTAGACTGCCCCATCTCCAAGCGCACCGGTCTCTGGGGCCGCTCCTCCATGCTGGGCTCCACGATCCCCTAAATGATGCGGTTCGAAAACCGTTAGTCATAAAGACTAAGACCTATCATCCCCTACCCCTTCCCCCATGGATCCTAAGTACCGAGCGGAGAGTAAGAAAGGGAAGGACATGAAGGTGGAGATTTAATCAAGAAACAAATGGCAGCGGAACTAATCTAGCAATTCTATAAATATATGACAGAAACAGAAAGTAAGAAAGGTAGCCTTAACTTATGTGCGAAAGCGCATAAGCCAAGGGATCTTCTGCAAGGCTCCCATCGTATAGAGTGTCCCATACGACTTATACATTGGGGTGTCGGTTATCAAACAACAGCATGTATATATATATTAAAATTAACCTTTGATTTATAAACTTGCCCACAAAAGCTTATAAACCAAGGGGTCGTTTTGCAGGTCCTAACGTATAAGCATCCCATACCACTTATACTTTAGGTGTCAGGGTTAAATGAATCGATTATTCTATGACATGCAAGTGGGTATGATGAAACATGCAAGTGCAACTCACACACCCGACTCTGTGCACACAGACCTTTAGTTCCCCCTTTCGGAGCCGTTACCTCCCAGGATACCTCCGTAGTGGCAGACGGAAGCGGTGGGTTGGGCCTCGCCCACCTCTAAACCAGTAAAGCACTACCGGTCAGACCTATCGTACGCCTCAACGCTTGGTGCACTAAGCGGACGCCTGCGTACTCTTGCCGGCTGGCGCATCGGACTTCTGTTGGCAAAGTGCTAACCACACTTGTCGAGTCAGCGTATTGGCATCGGTGCATCGACCCTCCAATACCAAAGACCCACCACCTTAATTTTCATTCCTTTTTATGCACATGCAAGTTAAATCGTAAACACACATAAGCCGAGCTGAAGCTCCCCGGACCAAAACGTCCGTCTCCAAACCAACCGAGCCGAAGCTCCCCGGACCATCCCGTCCGTCTCTTAACCAACCGAGCCGAAGCTCTCATCCATCTTCCTATGCCAACAGTGTTTGTGAAGGGTGCAGCCCTAGTTACTAAGTTACTCTTGTCGGTTTGTTATTATAGTTTACGTTAGCCCAGGGCTACCCCCAGTATTCCCCGTGAAGGGCTCTCAAGGGGCACTAGGAACCAAGACGGCGGCATTACAGCCCGAAGTTCCCTTTCGTAAGGCACTTATTGTTATTGGTTGATCTCCCTTAACCCGATTCCCTTCTCATATTACGATAGACTATCCTAGGGTGATTTTAAACCTTCCACTCTTCGGGGAAGACGATCTTTCGTCGAACCCGAGCACCCCTTAACTCTAACTATCACAACTTCTCACTACTCTTCATATCATCCTATCGTGATATCATCCACAATTGTCCACCCATACAAAATGATTAACTCCAATGACTTCCTCAGATCATGTCATATTGCATTTCACAAATTTGTTATATGCAGACCGACCTAGACTATATGTCGAACCGGCTATGCAATGATCCAATACTCATCCAAATGCCCTAAATTATTTACTGGAGACTTATCATGATATAACTAGCCTAAATCCAAAAAGTGGTAATTTTCCTAATTTATCTGAGGTTTAATTAATTTCCTCGAAAGACCCAAGGGTTACCGGTTTGAACATGAACTACCCTAAGTAATCATGCAAGATGTCCAGAAATTTTACTATAAAAGTTATGTTATCCCAATATGGTAAATCCAAGGTATCACAATTTTTCTATCATCAAAAGGGCACTAAAACTATTTTAGAAATAATCTCTATCTTTTGTTATTTATGAATCAAGTACAGAAAATATCCATCCAAAAATTGTAAATTAATTATACTAAGCATATAAGATATTCAAAATAACATTGGACAGGTTTCATAATTTTCCAACAAGTATATCATCCATAATTAATTTTTAAACCATAAAACCCCTTTCTAACATCTGTGAATGAAGTACTAGAATTACTCAACTAAAAATCATACAAAAATTCAGGGGCAACTATTCTGACCTAAAACATTTACCTCGAAGATTTCATGAGGTTTCAATGAACAAAAATTTCTAAACAATTAAAACATCATTTAAGGCCATAACAAGCTTTACAAATGAAGTGCTAGCAATAATCAACATAAAATTCCAGAAAAATTGCTATAAGTTCTACCTGATCCAAAACTCACTCTACCAGAATTTCAAAGCTTTTAAGTAAGGTTTAGTGACTGGTTTTACCTATTTGATATTTTACCCTAAAACTAAGGTTAGGGTTTTAAGGTATCTACTTGCCTCCAAATTCTCCAAGATTCCATCCAGGCGATTCTTATCAGGCCTTTGTCAACTCTACAGAGTTTCAAGGTAACACAAGAGCAATTGCCCCCATATCCTTCACAACCCTCAAAACCCTCCATCTAGGGTTTGAGTTTGGATCCTAGGGTAAACCAATCCTAAACCACACCATTTTCTCCAAGTGGGTTATAATAACCCTTACAAGTCAGTGGTCAAGATATCAGCCTCACTAGAGGTGACTTGACCTTTCCAAACTCTTAGTGCACTTTTTACTAAAAGATGTCTCACTAATGCCTAGTTAAGGGTAGAAGATTTCCTACCCAAAACTCCTCCAAACCAGTTGGAATTTTGTACAGATCTAGGTTTTATAGCCAGGGACCACTCACCATAATTTGGGAGGGTTTGCAGGTCATTTGGCCACTTAAATAAATTTCTCTAACTTAATTAAATTAAAACAAAAACTTTAGGCAAAGTATCTCCAAAAATTCCCATTTTTGGTCTGCCTTTAGGTATAGCTAAGGTTAACCCCCTGCCCAAATTTCAGGTCATTTGGACAAGGGACGAAGAGTGGGCATCCATTTTAATTTCTACCCAACTCTAGGTACAGCCTCCACTAAAACGGGTTCTGCGGTCAAACCGCTTACCCAAACGAGTTGAAATCAATTTTAAATTAAACTAGACTCAAAGGGATACAACTTTTGTGACTGGTCATTTTTCCTAAAACGGCCTCTAAGTGCCTCGTTTTGCAGCATCAAAATGTGCTCATCTAAGTATATATTCCTTTTAAATTATTTACATAATTTATATATTATAAACAGCTTTTACTGTTCATCTTCTACAGAACCCGAAAAACCAGAACACAGAAACTCATATATCCTGTAGCTCTTTCGCGATCCGTCACCGGTCGTCCGGTCACTTCCCTGGCCGGCCACCACCACCACCACCTCCGTTGAGGCGATGGCTATCGGTCGGCGGTGGTTTGGCCGCCGGAGGTGGCGGTTTCCGGCGAACTCAAAAATACATTTTTTTCATGGTTTTTCATGAAAACGAGAGATAGGTCCGGCTCCGTTGAGCACGAACCTCCTTTCTAAGAATCCTAAGATCTACCATGAAAGAAGAAGCAGAGGAGGACCTTGTTCGCGGTTTAGAGGCGAGATGAACGACGGGGTGCCATGACGCGGTGGTGGCATTGCTGAACTTCTCCTGCAGCAAGGTACAAAGATCTGAGTCCGTTTGGTCAAGAGTGTAACCTTCTCATCTTGCTCTAAGGGGTCTTTTATAAGTCAGCAAGTGGGGAGGTGAAAGGGTAAAGCCTTAATGGTCATGAAGGCTCCTCTTAATAACTTTTCGGTTACAGTGAAGGGATAAGAAACGGTGGAAGATGAATAGGTGTTTGCCAGGTGGTGATTCCTATTGGACCAACACTTCCTCCTTTGTTATATAATTACAGAAGGAAAAACGGCCCGTAATTACTCCTGGTGTAACTTCCCACACCAGCATTTATTACCACGTGTGTTAGAATAATTTCGGGCCTGAACCGTCGTTTCGGTCAATGTCACGGGCGTGACACATAGGTCACGGGCGTGACAGGCCCGGGTGGCCAATTCTGGGGTCGACGATCGTCGAACTGAGATCGACGGTCGTCGAAGGGTGGTCACGCCCTAGGTCACGGGCGTGACACCTTGGTCACGGGCGTGACATGCCCGAATGGCAAATTCTGAGGTCGACGATCGTCGAACTAAGATCGACGGTCGTCGAAGGGTGGTCATGCCCTAGGTCACGGGCGTGACACCTTGGTCATGGGCGTGACATGCCTGAATGGCAAATTCTGAGGTCGACGATCGTCGAACTGAGATCTACGATCGTCGAAGGGTGGTCACGCCCTAGGTCACGGGCATGACACCTTGGTCACGGGCGTGACATGCCCGAATGGCAAATTCTAAGGTCGACGATCATCGAACTGAGATCGACGGTCGTCGAAGGGTGGTCACGCCCTAGGTCACGGGCGTGACACCTTGGTCACGGGCGTGACAGGGCCGGGTTGAAAATTCTGCGCCCGATGATCGTCTCCCTGAGATCGACGATCGTCGAAGTAGTCACGCCCTAGGTCACGGGCGTGACGGGTCGGTCATGGGCGTAACCAACCCGTGACCCAAAATCTTGGTCGATTTATTTCAATTTTTGGGCTTCCTAGGGTTCTGTCACGACCAACCGACTCCTAGGGGTCTAGCCGGAAATGGGATGTTACATAGACCCTCAAATAGTTGCAAGGGACCTAGAACTAACCCAAAGCCTCAGCAGGGAGGTCCCACCTCACACCCAGAAGATCTCTGAGAGCTTCCCCTCCAAAGCCAAAGCTAGGCTTGGAGCTCCTCAGAAAGCACTTGGGGATTTTGAGAATAATGAAAGCTTGTCTTCTAAGGAGCCCTTATGGGTCTATTTATAGCCTTTTGCTGACCTGAAATTACTTAAATACTCATGCCTGGCCTGCCAATAGCCAAATCCCGCTGTTTATAAAATACTAAATACAACCCCTGGAGGTATGTAGGTAATTCTACCGGAGGACAATTAAGTAATTTTACCCTGGGCCCTGGGCCCCACTCGGCGAGAACATTGAGTTGCGGCGAGAACCCTGAGTCGCAGCGAGAACCCTGAGCCAAGGCGAGAATCCTGAGCCGCGGCGAGAACCCTGAGCCGAGAACCTTCCCGCCTCCACTCAACACATCATTGAGTGGACTTGATACCTTTGATGCCGAACGCGACATTGAGTGAGCAGAGCTTTCTCAATGAGGCGTCGAGTCGGCTCGATGCCTTTGCTGCTGAATGTGGCATTGAGTGAGTGGAGCTTGCTCAACACGACGTCGAGTGGACTCGACGTCTTTGCTGTTGAACGTGGCGTTGAGTGAGTGGAGCTTACTCAACGCGGCGTCAAGTGGACTTGACGCCTTTTCGCCCGCCTCCGGTCATCAGTGGGTCTTGGCTGGGGCTTGGCGCAAACGATCCTGCCTGCCCGTAGGAGGGAGCTCTACCAAGGCGCAAGTGGCTCTGTTCTAAAGACCGAAGCTAGTTCAATCCTGACTGTTGGTGTCTCTGGGTTCCCTCTAGCGAATATAGGGTTGTACAGTATACTGTTGATATTATTACTCTTGATATGAAGAGATATACCACATGTTTGTTATTATTGCTTATATATATTGTACCTTCTTCTTCCCCCACTCGGTGCCTAAGAGCTGCCAGGGTGAGAGGATGAGATAGCCACTTAGTCTTTATGACTAACCGTTGCTACGATTACCATTTTAGGAGGATATACAGCGGATGAAGCCATAGCAGTAGCAGGTTCTACAGGAGGGCAGCCATGCCAGGGTGACAGGTCCTGATACGATGTTCTCTTTGCTACCATCAGTTACATATGTGAGGTTTTGGAAAGACTCATATTGTAGCCTATTGGGAAATTTTTGTGTTCTCTGATACTATAGAAGCTGTTGTTGCTTCTTATTATTGTTGTACTTATGGGACTTACATGCTTGTGTGGATTTTGACTTATATATATTCTTTATGTTGGGTTGGCATGGATGATATTGGTTTTAGCCAGCAGGATAGGCGTCTTGTAGTATCGGTCGACCCGTGTGTTGGCGTTACCGCAAAGCGATTGTTCTAGGCATAAGACTCCCCTCAATCGTGTCTTGTGTTCTGGGAGGGGGGTCTTACAAATGGTATCAAATTGCAATGATCCTGAACTAAAGAAGTAATTGAAAAATGGGGCCACCCCCACTCGATTGGTCAGTTTGTGGACAAACTGACATAGCGGAAACAGTGGTGTGCCCATGTATAATTCACACTAAGTATGCCCAGTCGTTACCCTACGATTAGATAACTCGATCTTAAGTTTGTACGTTTACGTGTAGATCCTGACACGTGTAGAGCCAGTAGCGGGCACTCCCTCCCCTTCTGTCCCTACCTAGTTCCAACAGTCGGAGTTGGGACAGATGCTTACGTCCATTCTAGACGCTTTTAGGTCTCAATAGGGCCTAGTGCAGCGACAAGCCCCAGGCTCTAATTGGCTGAGTACCTTCCGAGCCCTCTCCCCGCTTGTTTACCATGGGATGGAGTCGGCTGTCCGTATAGAAGAATGGTTAGACACGGTGCAAGAGCTAATGGCCGGAATCAGATGTCTAGCCTGTATGGCTGTGACGTTAGCTGTGTTAGTCTTAGAAATGTACGCGAAGAGGTGGTGGAAGTCCCTCATGGGTTCCACTTTCCAATGTCGAGTATACACTGAGATTAGTTGGAATGAGTTTTTTGAAGCCTTCTTGGAACACTTAATTCCCTCTACCGCTTGAGATGAGCTTGAGGAGAGATTCCTACAATTGAAGCAAGGATCCAAGTCCGTGATAGAATATCAAAGGGAGTTTCAGTACCTTGCTAGTTTTGCTGACTCCTATGAGTTAGATGACCACGGGTACGCAAAACGGTTCTACAAAGGCTTGCGAGATCCCCTAAGGCACACCCTTTTGTTTATGGCGGACGCGAGTTTGGCAGAGATCATTGATATGACGAAAAGGCTGGGGACGGATCACTTGGGAAGTAGTAAGAGACCGGCCGTGATGGAAGCGGACCCCAGCTTCCAAAAGAGACAAAATAATAGAGGTGGAAGAGGATACCAAAGGGGCGGCGGTCGTTTCCACCAAAATTTTAGGATGGAACGTCTGGCCCTGCAACTAGCACTACCTCTACCTCAACAAATATATCAGCAGCCTAGAGAGCAGAACAAGCGAGTTTGCTTCCAATGTAATCGGTCAGGCCACATCTGAAGTCACTGCCCGCAACTAGGTGGAGGTTACCCCCTGTTTTTCCTCCGGCAGCTCCACGAGGACGAGGACAAGGTCGTGGTCAAGGAGGAGGACCATGAGGAAGGAATCCCGAACCTGATAGAGAGCAGGTGTTTGCTTTGGACATGACGTAGGAGCAAAATCCTCAAGATGTGATTGCAGGTATGTTATGATTTAATTAATACATTATAAGAATTCATCCTTAATTTGCTTAAGATGTGCTAGGAATCTAGCTTGAGTCTTTATAATTGATACTTAGGCACCGTGACCGTTAGTGGGAAACCAACTCACACCTTATTTGATACTGGTGCCACACATTCGTTTGTCTTGGCAGACTTCGTAAGAGATTTAGGTGATGTGCAATATTTCACTGGTATCACTCGGAGAGTACGCCTCCTAGATGGCTCCAAGATGACTTCGTCTGCCAAGTGGGACTTAGAAGAAAGTATTAGAGTAAGGATTGTTGAAACCCCCGCGATGGTGTTGAGAATGCCAAAATTTGATCTTATTCTGGGCATGACTTGGCTAGATTGGCACCACGCTAGAATTGATTGTGCGATGAAGCAAATCACTTTGAGGCATGAAGACTCTGAAGTCATCTTCCAAGGTATCAAATTTGCACCCCGTATGTTGTTGTCTTCCATTCAGACCCTTAAGGCTCATATGAAAGGGGACGAAGTATATATAATATGTTTTGAATTAAAAGAGATGGCAAAAAGCGTGAAAGATGTGCGGGTAGTACGGGATTTTCCTGAGGTATTCCCTGAGAAGATTCCAGGATTACCCGTACACAGAGAGGTGAACTTTCAAATTAAACTAGTACCGAGTGCCAAACCCATCTCTCGGATCCCTTACCGAATGGCTTCAAAGGAACTTACTGAGTTTAGAGTACAGTTACAGGAGTTAGTAGAATCAGGGTTTGTTCGTCCCAGTTCATCACCCCGGGGAGCCCCTATTTTGTTTATCAAGAAGAAGGATGGGCCACTATGGTTGTGCATAGACTACCGAGAACTCAACCGACTGACAGCGCGGAACACCTATCTGTTACCTCGGATTGACGAGTTATTCGATCATTTGGTAGGAGCGCATTAGTTTTCCAAACTGGATTTGTGCTCGGGGTACTATCAATTGAGAATACAAGAGGAAGATATCCCAAAGACAGCGTTTAGCTCGAGATATGGTTTGTATGAGTTCACGGTGATATTGTTTGGACTCACAAATGCCCCTTCCTCGTTCATGAGTTTGATGAACAAGGTGTTTGAATAGTATTTGGACATCTTTGTCATCATTTTCATTGATGACATTTTGGTCTACTCGAAGACAAAAGAGGAGCATGCTGAACACTTGGCCTTAGTTTTGAAGAAGTTAAAAGAGCACTCGTTGTTTGCTAAGTTCAGCAAGTGTGAGTTTTGGCTCCGAGAAGTTGCCTGCTTGGGACATGTGATTAGTGGTGCTGGATTAGTAGTAGATCCGACCAATGTGCATGCCATGAAGGAATGGTCGCCACTGAAGTCAGCAGCCGATGTACGAAGCTTTCTTGGACTTTATGGTTATTACCGCAAGTTTGTGAAAGGATTTTCAAAGATCACCCTTCCTCTCACTGACCTAACAAATAAAGGTGTGCCATACGAGTGGACACCTCAGTGTGAAGCTAAGTTTCAAGAGCTGAAGGATCGACTTACCACCAGACCCATCCTATCTCTTCCATCAGGAAATGAAGGATTTCAAGTTTACAGTGATGCATCCTATCAAGGTATGCGAGCAATGTTGATGCAGCACGGGCATGTGATCGCTTACGCTTCAAGGCAGTTGAAGAAGCATGAAGTTAATTATCCGGTACATGATTTGGAGTTGAGGGTAGTGATGTTCGCATTAATGGTTTGGAGACATTACTTGTATGACATCCACTACGAGATCTTTTCGGACCACAAAAATTTGAAGTATGTTCATACTCAGAAGGAGTTGAATTTGAGGCAACGGCGGTGGTTAGAATTTTTGTGCGATTATTAATTTACATTGAACTACCACCCCGGAAAAGCAAACTCCGTAGCAGATGCCTTGAGTAGAAAAGTACCTGAGTCGAGCCCTGAGTCTCTGATGATGAGTATGAAATTGACTCGAGTGCTCGAGGAGATGGAGATCACGTTGGTGTGCAAGGATCATTCTGAGAAGTATACTGAGTACTTAACGACTATGAGTATAGTTTGTGATATTCAAGAACGAATTAGGCAGAGCAAGGGAAGAATGCTTCTTTGTCCCTTGTGATTAAAGTTATTTAGGGTAGATATACCGAAGAGTATGCTCTGAAGGACAGTCTCGTTCATTTTCGTGGCAGATTTTACATTCCAAAGGGTGGTGAAATCCTAGAAGATATTTTGAGAGAGGCATATTGCTCCAAGTATTTGGTGCATCCCAGGATTTCCAAGATGTATAGTTACTTGCGGAAGACCATGTTCTGGCCAGGAATGAAGAGTGTTATTAAGTATTATGTCACACACTGTGAGGCTTACCAGAAGGTGAAGGTGGAGTGCAAAAGCCCTAGAGGATTTTTACAATCATTGCCCATTCTGTAGTGGAAATTTGAAGATATCTCAATGGATTTTGTTCATGTCCTTCCACGATCACGATCAGAGAATGAATCAGTTTGGGTGATAGTGGATCGCTTGACTAAGGTTGCCAGGTTTATCCCATAGAGGAAGGAGGCGCACGTGGATGTATTGGTACGTCTCTTTATGGAATAGTTTGTACGATATCATGGAGTGCCTAAGACGATAGTCTCCGACTGTGATAGTCACTTTACCTCCAAGGAATGGAAGGCAGTTCAAGCGTATTTGGGTTCTCGCCTTACCTTTAGCACGACCTTTCATCCTTAGACAGACGATCAGTCCGAGAGGACCATCAGAACTATAGAACTGTTGAGGTTGTGTGTATTGGATAGAGGTGAGCCGTAGGAAATGCTCTTACCACTGGTGGAATTTTTATACTACAACATTCATCAAGCTAGCATCGGGATGTCATCCCACGAAGCGCTTTATGGAAGGAGGTGTAAAACACCTTTATCATGGGTACATGATGAAGACCCAAAGATTTTGGGAATCAAGTATATAGATGGCACTTATGCTATGGTTAGATTGATACAAGATCGCATGCTTGTGGCTCAGAGTCGACAGGAAAAGTATTATAACACAAAACATAGGATGGTGGAGTTTCAAGTGGGTGATAAGGTGTTCTTAAAGATCCGACCGATGCATGGAGTGTCACGTGCACATGGTACGAGGAAGAAGCTCAGCCCATGATATGTGGGGCCTTATGATATATTGGAGAGGATTGGCTCGTTGGCCTATCGGCTGGAGCTACCACCAGAGCTAGAAAATTTGCATGACGTATTTCATGTGTCGTCGCTTCGGAAAGCACTGCTACGGCCCGATCAGCATGTCCCCGCTATAAGTGGAGCAGTGGCAAGTGATAGATCTGTCCGACTAGAGTCGGTACGGATAGTGGACACCGAGACAAGGAACTTGCGTCGAAAAAGCGTTCATTTGGTGAAAGTCCTGTGGTTTAATCATTGGAAAGAGGAATACACTTGGGAGCTAGTGGACTTGATGCGAAAGAGCTACTCAGAGTTGTTTACCCAAGGTACCCTTTTAAGCATACTTATATTTTTCATGCTTTACCTCCCCCATAGACTTAGCCTGATTTCGGGGACAAAATCTTTTATTTTGTTTATAGGATTTGTAATGTCCCATTTCGCGCTAGACCCTTTGCACGCGCTTTGAGTCAAGAGACCTAACTCGAGCTCGGGGTGTGCCAGATTTGACAAGTAAAATTAGTCGGATATTGTCACGGATATCCGACGAATTCGTCGAGTATGACTTGCGAATTGAGGCTAGTACTATTGTTGGGTATTGTATCCATAATAACCCTGATTTGAAGAAGGGTCAAGCTAAATACACACCAATGTCAGGTTACAGTGGGTCAGTAAACACGAGACTATACAATATAATCCTTCATTTTGTAGGCCAATGTGTTGACTCACGTGTAATCTCTCTATTAGGGTGTACTTATTTCCCAAGTGCATGAGAAGGATCAAGGAAGGAGAAGGATTTAGATTCAGAAGAACAGAATTTTACTCAAGTAAAATTCATCGAGTATGGTAAGGGATATTTGCAAAATCGTCAAGTACACTCATCGAATTCATCGGATATACTTACTAGCACCCGTCGAATTCATCATATGTACATGTGGTAGAATATCTGAGAGTGGAAAAGGAAGAATTCAGACAAATCTACATAGGCTTTTCTCTGGCTTTGACTGTTTGAGTGTTGAGTGACAAGACTTCACTCAATGCCTATGCAGAATTGTCTGAATTTGGCTAAGTCCACAGGTGCTGAGTCTTGATGACGTCATCGAAAAAAAATCAAAAGTTACGGGAACCGAACATTAGACAATAAATGACATCGCTTTCCTATTGTACAACAATTAATGCAAAAGAGAAGTTGCAGCTACCAACTCCAGGTGGTCCCACCACCCAAAGAGTCGTTGGACAACACAATACAAAAGTAATATTCAAAGGGAGAGGAAATTAACTTTTAGAGGATTAAATTTTGAGAATACAGAGCTTCATCTTCTTCCTCTCAACCTAGTTGGAGAGCTTGAAGTTGTTCATTATGTTGATCTGAAAGTTCAAGAAAGTTGACTGCTGACCTACACAATTTCAACAGTAAGTTCAGAGAGCCTTCTCTCTAAGGTAGAAGAAGGAACAAAGTAAGCCCTAGCTGTAGTGACTACACAGATCAAGCAGAAATAATCTTGAAGATACATTCTTGGAGCTCTGAAGAAGATAGGACTGAATCATTTCAATTCAGGAAAAGACAGACTCAGAGATTGTTTCTCTGTAGTCATTCATCAACACCAACCAACCTTTCAATTGTAGGATCAGTACTGATCTGAGTGTAAGCCTGATCCATATAGAATGAGGTAGGATCTTTCTATAAATCTGAGTTGTAGGGCCATTGTGCCTGGGTTGTAGGATTCTAGTTGGGAATCTGAGCTGTAGGATCCTTCTATGGATCTGAGGTAGGGCTATTTTCCTAGCCTGAGTGTAGGACTTTGAGGTAAAGTTTGAGGTAGGGTCTGTATGCCTGAGTGGTAGGAGAATATTTCTCTGAGTGCAGGGACTTTGGCCTGAGTGTAGGACTTGGAGGAGTCTGAGAAATCCTGAGGGATTTTTGTTGTAATTTCTTTGAGCCGAGTTTTGAGAAGTTGGCCTTGTCTAACAATCTGTTAGAAAGGTGGGAGGGACAATGGATATACTCATACTCTGGGGAACCGCTACAAAATACTTGTGTGCTGGTTATGTTCTTGAAAGCTAACCATATATTACACCTCACAATATAGTAAATTATGAAAGTTAAAAGAAATAATAAACAGACTAAAAATCTATTCACCCCCTCTAAGTGTTTAGCTACTCTCGAAACTAAAGACTTTCAGAAATAAGGTACGGAAGCATAATTGGGTCCTTGCTCTACCTTACGGCGAGTAGACCGGACATAATGTTTTCAACATGTGTGCGTACTAGATTTCAGGTGAACTCTAAGAAATCTCATTACGTTGCTGTAAAGAGAATTTTGAGATACCTTAAAGGTATACCAAATCTTGGCTTATGGTACCCAAGAAGTAATGATGTCGAGTTAATTGGATTTTCAGATGCAGATTTTGCAGGTTGTAGGGATGATAGGAAAAGCACTTCCGGGATGTGCCAATATCTCAGAAGAAGGCTTATTTCATGGAGTAGTAAGAAGTAAAATTGTGTGGCAACTTCCACTACCGAGTCAGAGTATATCACTACCTGTAGTTTTTGCACACGGCTTCTTTGGATCAGGAATCAGCTAGAAGATTACAACCTCAAATTCAAGGAGATTCTGATGTTTTGCGACTCCTCTAGTGCGATAACGATCACAAATAATCCAGTCTCTCACAGCTGTACAAAGTACATCAAAATCAGATATCACTTCATTCGGGAGCATGTGGATAACAAGAACATAACCCTCAACTATGTCCCGACAGATAAGCAGGTCGCAAACTATTTCACGAAGCAACTAGACGAGGCCAAATTTTCATTTTTCAAAATGGAAGTGGGCATGCTCAACAAAGAGTCCTCAAGACGGCCAAGAAGACAAAATTATTCTCGGGAAGTACATATCTAAAAAAAAAATTCCAAGGCAAATTTGTCGAGATGTCTCGTCGAAACTCGACGATTCGTCGAGATTATGCAAGTGTCCACGATGAAACTCGATGAATTCTGCTCGGCTTCCGTGGAATTTCGACGATTCATACTTAGGTCAATTTTATTGGATCCAAAGAGTCGTCGGTTTCAGGTACGCGGGGTTTTCCCATCTTAAAACTTTATATATATATATATATATATATATATATATATATATATATAAAGTTCTCGTGTAAACCAACTCCATTCCACCGAATAAGAAGCCGAATCCCGCTGAATACTTCTTCCCGACGCTTCCGATTCCGCTATAATGACGGTAACAGTTTGTCTTTCCAAACGATTCATCTCCAGCAGCGATTCATTTTCATCTCCTACAGCAACAACAGTTCTGTCAAGTGTTTGGTTATGGCTCCTAGAGGAACAAGTGGCTTGCTCGTAGGGGGAGATCTTGTGCGAACATGGTTCGCGTCAGCTACAGATGAATTCATAAATGTGATTCTGATGTTGGAATCAGCCGGGCTGTCATTCATTCTGGAACACCCATGCAAAGTCCTGTACAATGATGTGCTAGAGTTTTTCTCAAATGCTAAGCTCCATAGAGAAGACACAGTCAGCAAGAGCAAAGTTCGTCAAGTCTGGATTAAGGTGAAAGCATCCCTTCTTAAGAGGTACTTGCGGCTTCCTGAATGTGGTGAAGCTGATCAGTTGGAAGAAGACGATTTCTCAAGGGCACTACTCTTCTGTGGTTTGCCATGAGGAACAAAGGTTGTTAAGCGCAAAGGGATGAATGAAGGAGGAAAGATCTTATCAGATATTATCGGCAAAGTTTTGTTATGTAAGACTGGATCCCACGACTACCTCTCTTCAGAAATATTCACAATTCTTGTGGCCATTATCTATAGAAAGAAAATTTACTGGGGTGGAGTGATGTTTGCAATAATCAAGGATAGTCTCTGAGCACCAAATTTTGGCAGGATTCTCAGTTTATATCTGAATCAGCTTGATCGCGACACCTTTGATATGACCAAAGGTGTACCTATCCATTATCTGAAGAAAATCGACTCATCAATATTCACCAGGTTGGATAGGAGCATCCATAGACCAGGAGGAATCAGGTTGCAGTCAGATGTTGAGGAAGAGGAGGAGGAAGTTCCTGAGAAAGACTTCCTACTCCCACCCCCCCATGAAATTCCTGAAGGATCGAGTGCAGGAATGGAGGGGGAGTCTGCTGAACCCCAAGTGGCTGCTGAGCAAGTGCCCTTGGTGGTTGTTTATTCTACAGTTCCACATGCAGTGGTTCAGCCTACAGAGTCAGTGATATAAGATTAAGTTACAGAGATCGATGATCTCCATACAGTGATTGTTGATATTGGTAGGGCTGCTGCCGCCGAGATAGTATCAGATCAGAATGATGATGAGAGAGCTGCTGATGTCAGTGTGGATATTACTGCTTATGATGATGAGGCGAGTGTTGTTGCTACTGAAGGTGACTCTATTGAGGTTGTGAATGAACCAGTGTTACTGAGCTAGATGTGGCGGATTATGATATTGCTGATGAGGATGAGCTCACTACTGATAATGTAAATGATTATTCCGCGCTTTTTGCCACAGAGAATCTAATTATAAATCTCCCCGATGTTCTACCTGTAAGGTCTGAGAGGGAGCAAAGTCATCCTTTAATCTCCATTAAAACAGAGTTGGACAGATATATGCGTAAACTTCAGAGGAAAATGGTTGCAATTCCTAGCGGTCCTCCAGTAGAAGAGGTAGAAGTTGTTGATATTTCTAATTAGGAAGGAGATGCAGAGGTGCATCCTCCTGTCCTAGAGGCCCCGGATACTGCACTACTTTCAAAAGCTTGTGTTACTTTTATGGAAGAGTCTTCTAGTGACTTAGAGGCAAGTGTTGATCTCCCCTCTCCCTCCAGTATTCTTGATGTTGATGTTCCAAGTTGTAGTTCAGATATTTCTCTTCTAAAGTCTATGTAGGCCCTGATGGCAAAACAAAAAGCAAGTTTTGATTGCTCTTTGAAGAAAGTGTTGAATAAAGTCAAAGAGACAGAGAAAGATATGAATAATGGCCTTGTAGAGATCAAGGTTCATTTTGACAAACTGGATGACAAGCTGGACTCTTGGTTTGTGCAAGGTGGCCAAGTAATTGTTCATACTATAGCAGGGATGAAAAGCAACCTGACTGTCCTCCAGAACGTTGATGCAAATGCCAAAACGGTCATTACTGCCCAAAATGAGGGGATGGACTATTTTGACAACCAAATGGTCTACTATAGCAATGCTATTACAGCCAAGGTACTTGACGAAGTCCAAAAGGGGGAGAAAGACTTGCAAACTAAGGTAGTTGCTATTGAAGCCCAGATGGTAGAACAGTTCAAGGCCATAAACACATAAACCTATGATAACTTCAGCTGGATTCATTATGATATATTTGGTGAGCAAGGTCATACTCATGCTAGAATTCCTGAACTTGCAGTGCTTGGTCCAGTACATGATGATGTTCATCCTGCCCCAGACTATTCACAGTATTGGACAGACACTTAGTACTTCTCTCAATATGGACCAGGATCTGCTGCTGCTGTTGATCAGAAGTCCAGGTAGTTGAAGACTTACTTCCTCTTGCTCACAAGAAAAGAAGATATGGTGAAGGCCCCTCTGTGGTAAGGTCTGAGCCAACTAGAGAAATGATTGAAGTTTGGAGTCCTATATCCAAGAACATTATCCTCGACACCTTTAAATTGGTAGACTTGGCAAATGAAAACAGATGAAATTATTATAGCAGGGAGGAGTGGCAGAAGCATGTGGTCGCTAATGCTAAAAGAAGGTTACACTACAGAAAGTACAGATTTGATGATCCAGAAGCTCACCCAGCTCCGTCCAAGTACTATACAAAGCCAAAAGCCTACTTTGACAGACAATATCAGAAAAGCCAAGGGAAAAATGTTTATTTGTTTTTCAGATTGATGGTTGTTGATTTTGGCTGCCCCGTATAGAACTTTTTCTTATATATATATTAATGTTTTGGCTAGAATGCTTTTATCTCTTATTTTTATATGTTTTTTCATGTTAATGTTTTAAGATTATTGTGTGTACAATTCACCTTAGTTTGTAGGGTTTTGACTTCTTTAAATAGGGGGAGATTGTTGGGTATTGTATCCACAATAACTCTGATTTGAAGAAGTGTCCCTTGAACTAAGATGAATTGAGTTTGTATTTGATATTATTTTCTAGTTGTGTACTTGTAGGACGATATTGCTAAGTACAACCCAATGTTAGGTTACAGTGAGTCTTAAAACACAGGACTATACAATATAATTCTTCATTGTGTAGGCCATGGTGTTGAATCACGTGTAATATCTCTATTGGGGTGTACTTATACTTCAAGTACATTAGAAGAATCCAAGAAGATCAAGTTGAGGCCCTTCAGAAGAGAATATTTTCTCTAAGTAAAATTTGTCGAGTATAGTAAAGGATACTCATCGAATTCATTGAGTATACTCATGAATACTCGTCGAATTCGTAGTATTTACTTAGGGAAACATCTCCGAATTCATGTAAATCAGTTAACTAAAAGTCGTCGAGTATCATTATGTATACACGCCGAATTTGTCGAGTGTATCTACCGATACTCGTCGAATTCGTCGAATATACATGTCGATACACGACGAATTTGTTGAGTAATTTCGACTTTACTTCTCTGGATTTCTCTAAGTGATATTCATTGAATATCACTTGGTATGACATCAAATGCATCTTGTCTGCTAGCCGATACTCGTCGAATTCGTTGAGTATACTAGCCGATACTTGTAAAAATTTATGATAACAGAAAACCGGAAACAGATTGGTGGCCGGAGGCGGTGGGGTGGATAGATCTGATGTTTTGAGAATGAATCCGGGATAGGGAAAGAAAAACGGGTGGAGGGAAAGGCGGGGTTGGGCTGGATTGCCCAAATCTTGCCGGAAAAGGGTGAGAGGCTGCTATGGTGGCTCCATGGGAGGAGGGAAGGGAGGTTGGTGGCCCGAGGTGGTGGGGTGGAGTGGGAGGAGTGGCCAGACGAGCCTTCGGGTAGTGGAGGAATAGTTGGCTGAAGGGGGGGGGGGGGAAGGCAGGGGGAGGGAGGGGGTGGCCCGACGGCTTGTTATGAGGGGCAAAAGGAACCGGCGATTTCCTGTTGCCGAGGGGAAAAAACTATACTTTATGAATAGTAAGTTTCATTTATGAATAGTGAAATGGATGAATTCCGGACAACATATCAGTGGATTTTGGTGGGGGGGGGGGGGGGGTTAGGGCTGCGGATGAGGGTTTCGAAGGTGGAATAAGAAGGCTATAAATGAGTAGTACCTTGGGGAGGAGTTTGAGCGCCTAGGAGTCGTCACCTAGGGTTCTACGGCGTCGGCACCGTGGGGTGATCGCGGAGTTCCTAGATTTTCTTTCTCCAAAACCTGCAATGCCTTCAACCAGCCCACAAACCATCTATTTATAATAAAAGGAGGATTAGAGCATCCCACCATCGATGACTATGATTAGCCGAAGGCGGGGCCACCAAAATACATCAAAATATAATGCAAAATAGTGAAATAATATATCAAATCGATTCGCAACTCGAATCCAAACACATATGCAGAGTCTGATCATCGATCCGGGCATGCCATATATGGAAAGTTGCCAAATCAGCACCGAATGTACAATCATAAAATCATTACAAGGCGAGACATACATGGCGAGACATGATTCGCCAATGTACCCGATGGAAGTAGAAAAAATACAAGGCAAGAAACTAGTCGCGCGGGCTCAAAAGAGTAACCGTTGGCTCTACTGCTAACCGCTATATAGTCCCCTAAAACCGCTAAGCCGCCAAAACGCAACCTAACCGTGCGGACTGCCCGTTATTCCAATGCTGAGCTAACTCTGATCGTTGAACTGCAAGCAGATGATCGCGAGGTCGCCTAGCCACCATATCACGCGAACTGCTGCTGCTGAACTGAACAAGCCGCCAGACCGGACAACTTATTGAACTTGGAAAACAAGTTGCAGAAGAGAATACCGCTTGGTCGCAAGCCGCGATCTGCTACTAACCGCTGGTTGCAAACCTTAGAGTCTGTACTATCCCTAACCGAAGTCAGAACCAAGTCCCTGGCTTCCTAGTGCTATCCGCAACACGTGCACATCACAAACCGGTCAAGCTCTTCAAACTGCGTGGATAGAAAAACCTAACCGCAGCAACCTCCCATGAGTTCACTTACTATTTACTCGGTTATCTGATGTGATAGGAGGGGTCCTATTTATAGGAGCAGAGAGGAGCGTGATCACCTCCCTAGTTGATAGGATAAACGCCCTATCTCGCGGTGAGTACCAAGTATATCCACCAAGCCACTGATACACAACCAGATCGTCGCGACTAGTAAGACAGCCAATTCGCCAAGATCACAGCACTAAGGCCGGATACAAAGCCTATCCGCCTTGTCACCAAGGCCTAGTCAGACTTGATCGCCATACAGGAGGACTCTGCAAATAATGCCCCAGTCTGCCCACCTGCGGATACAGCTCCAGTCTGCATGTGCCTTCAGACACTCAAGTACGCTTACCCCAAGACTACAGCCAAAGCACACAAGGCTGATAGCTGCCGAACTCGGAGGACAGAAATATCAGTCCGCGCAGACCGCACGACCTCCCGAACTAAGCCAATTCGCACAAACCGGCAAACTCTGGCTCCAATCCGCTCTAATCGGCGAACTCCACGGTTACCGCCAATCGCACCACCAGAGCTAGACCACGGCACATGCCATGCCGATCTTACGAGCTCCGGTCCAAGCCGCAACCCGGACTCCGCGAACTCCACACGAGTCCGCACCTCACTGGTCTTGGCGAGCTCTGCGAATAGCCACCCTATCTTCCAGGCTACATTCTGGGAATCAACTGCCTGCTGACCATAATATGGTCTTGCTAGCTGCCTCCTCTGTCCGCATAGACCGCGTGAACAAACTGCCTAGTGTTGGGTACATTGGAAAATGTGTACTAGATTTGGAGAAGCCACAACTTAGTCAATGATACGTATCAATGTGTATTTGATAGAAGTTTGAGTTTCATTGTGCAGGTTTAAAAATTTGAAGAAAAATTTTCTAAGTACAAGTGTCGACACTTATGAAGAAACTGTGTCGACACTCAAGAAACTTGTGTCGACACTCAGCCGAGCTATGTCGACACACAGACAAATTGAGTCGACACTCAGGGAAGTTGTGTCAACACCCAGCTGCTATGTCGACACTCAGGAAAGCTGTGTCGACACACTGGCAAAATGTGTCGACACTTATAAAGAAGTTGTGTCGACACTCAAAGCTATGTCGACACCTAAACAAGCAGTTGTGTCGACATCCAGAATTGTGTCGACAACTTAAAACAGAATTGTATTGACACTTAAATCAGAAGATGAATCGACACTCAGGAGCTATGTCGACACCTGAAGCAATTGTGTCGACATATAGGACTTGTGTCGACACACCAACTCTCAAGAGGCTGTGTCGAGTTTAGATGTAATTGTGTTGACACACAGGACTTGTGTCGACACACACTCAACACCATTTGACAAACACTCAACGCCATCTATCTGCAACAGAAATGTCGAGACTAGAAGCTGCTGTGTCGATACACAGGACTTGTGTCGACACATACAACAAAAAGCAGTGTTGAGAAGTAGAAGTATGACTGTGTGGACACTTGGAGTATTTGTGTCGACACCTTGAAGACTTGTGTCGACACTTAGCCTATATGTGTCGACACATGTAAAGCAGTCTGCTGAGTGTTGTATGCTGAGTTAGACAGACATTGAAGAACCTGGTGATATGACTGGTGATTTGAAAGCTGTCATAACTAACCGGTCTGACACCACTGTCAGAATTGTCAGAAGTCTGTTATGAACCGGATCAGCCGGTAACCATGGAGCAAGCTCTATATAAGAGACAGATCGGAAACGACAGAACAAATCATCATAGATCATATATCATCAACGTGAAAAGATCTCTGGATTTTAAAGAAGAATTCTGACAGATCAAGACCTGTCTGCAAGAAAGATTCAGAGTTCAATCTGAATCTAAGGAAGAAGTTGACTGAAGATCAACTTCAACTTGAAAAGTAGATCCACCTTATTTGTCTTAATCAAGAAGCTTTGAAAAGCTAAGTTAGGTTGGATCAGAAGAATCAGTTTATACAAGAACTGATCAAGAAGACAACATATATAGAGGAATCTAGCTGGTGAAGTTTTTTGAAACTTATTACTCACAAACTCTTATAGGATCTATTGTTAGATATGAGATTGTAAGCCTAATTATAAAGGATGAGGTAGGGCAGTGTGCCTTAGGTAGGACTTGTGGAAAGTCTGAGTTGTAAGCCTAATTATAAAGGCTGAGGTAGGGCAGTGTGCCCGAGGTAGGACTTATGGAAAGTCTGAGTTGTAAGCCTAATCATAAAGGCTGAGGTAGGGCTGAGGCCTGAGGTAGGATTCAGGGAAGAATCTGAGATAGGACTTGTGTAAAGTCTGAGGTGTAGGAACCATTTTGGGTTCTGAGTTTGTAAGATCTGCGGATCCGAGCCAGTGGAAGGAAGTTAGGCTGAATCCAGTTATCTACTGGATAGGCGAAGGGGGAAAGTGGATGTACCCATATCTTGGGGAACTATTATAGATCTGGTGTTTGCTGTGTTGCATTTAATTTCTGTAGATAGAATTATTCTGTGCTACAAGTAGTTACAAACTTTTGTTTGCCTTAAAATCAAAAAGACACAAAAAGATTAGAACCTATTCACCCCCCCTCTAGGTGTTTAGGCTCTTGAATCAAAGTCTTTCAAGTGGTATCAGAGGGAGGTTCCTCAAAAGTTTACCTAACAGTCAGAGGATTTCTCCAAGGCTAAAAATAGACAATAAGAATGAGTTCAAGTGAAAATCAAAAGGAGTTTGGATCTATGAAATTTCCCATACGCAGGAAAGAATCTTTTTGCATTTGGAAAGAAAGGTTCAGGCTATTTATGGAAGCATATGATCCAAGAATTTATATCATAGTATAAGAAGGCCCCTTCATCCCAATGAATGTTTCAGTTCTTGATGCAAACATTCAAACTCCTAAGAGTTATTCAGAGATGACTAAGGATGAGATCATCTTGGCTACATTAGATAAAAGAGCTCATAATATAATTGTAAGTGCCATAGATGATGCAACATTCCAGAATCTTGTGCACTGTAAAACATCCAAAGAAATGTGGGATACACTGATTGTCTATATGCAAGACACAGAAGAAGTCAGAGAGGACAAAAAGTCTATGCTGAATAAGGAGTATGAGAGCTTTAGGCAGAATAAAACTGACAGTATAGCTGAATGCTATAAAAAGTTTTTCAGAATAGTGAATGAACTGATGACATATGGAAGAGTCTTCAGTACTTATGAACTAAATGACAAGTTTCTTAGGTCCCTAACAAAGGATTGGGACACTAAAATATGTTCCATCAGGGAAGTGGCCAAACTGGCTGACACACCACCACCTATACTTTTTGGAAAACTGCTTTCATATGAAATGCAGCTTACTGCTAGGAAAGAGGAAGAGAAGGGCAGCAGATCTGAACATAAAGAAAGGTCAGTAGCCTTCAAGGCCGAGGGCTCAAGGAAGGGTAGGAGAAAATCCCCTTCTCCACCTAGAAGGAGTACTGAAGCAGAAGGTGTTACCGAAGCATGTACATCAGATAGTCATACATCTGATGAAGACTTTGCTGCCTTCACAAGACAATTCTAAAGGTTCATTAAGAAAAAGAATTGGAGAACCAGACCTTCATCAGCATCCTATTCCAAGGATGAATACTACAGGAAGAAGAAAACACCAAAGGAGGACAGGTATGCTTCTAAACCTGGTAAACAATCTAATTCTAAGATTGTGCGTTATTGCTGCAATAGTTCTGGGCATGTCATAGCTGTCTGTCCTGACAAAAGAAAGGAATCAAAGGACAAGAAGAAGTAGCTGGTCAAAGGCAAGAAGGAGAAGTCTCTAGTGGCTCAGAAGGAGAAGAGTTGGACAGACTCTTCATCTTCAGAATCTGAAGAAGAAGAGGCAGAAGCATATGTTGGACTCTTCTCAACAGAAGAGGATTCTAGGGAACTAGAGTTCTTACAGATGCTGGACTCCATAAATGGAGTGGAAGAGTATTGCTGTAAAGGGCTGATGGCTCAATCTGAAGAAGACAAGTGTCAGGATCAGCCTGGACCAAGAATGGTAAACAATTCACCCCTAGTCTCAGATTACTTTACAGGATCAAAATCAGAAGCATCTTCTTCAAAAGAAGTGGATGGATCTTAGTCTGAGGGGGATGTTCACCAACTCATTGATGAGTATGGTGGGCTGTTGCATGCTCTAAAGAAGAGCAAGTTTCTTGTCAAAGAGAAGGCCAAGGAGATTGAGTCTCTCAAACTGGCTGCAGCAGATTCAGCAAAACTGCTGGATCAAAAACTGAATGAGGTTGCCAAATTGAAAAACATTACAGTTATTCAGATGGGTACTATCTCATTCAAAGAGAATCATATCAAGAAACTAGAGGGAAAACTTCAGCAAGAGAGAGAGCTAGTGGCAAAATTCTCCAAGCCAAAATCAGTCTTACCTTTGATAGATAATTTTGTTTCACAAAAAGGAAAGACTGGTCTGGGCTTCAAGGGAAGAACTAGGGCTACCAATTCTCATAGAAAAGGTAAAGTCCCAGTCCAGCCTCAAGCTTTTAATCCCCCTATTTTCTTTAAAAAGATAGTGAATCATACTAACAGGCATGATCATGACATGACACATGGTCACTGTGAGCATGAAAATTTCATGAGCAAGGGTGCTAATGCTAATAGACCAATCTATAGGCATTCCCATCATATTCAAGAGGAGTTCTTGAAGAATGCAGTTCTAGCACCAACACTTAACAAACCTACTGACAACAAAGTAAGAAGGCCTGTACCTAAGAATATGTATAATAGGTTTGAGTGTTGGTATTGTGGCAAGGTGGGACACTTTGCTATGGATTGCTAGTTTAACTTAAGTGTTAAAACCAAAAGTAAGATTCCTGTTAGATCAGTCATAGGATTTCAAACTAACAAGGACTTAGGACCCACTAGCAAGTTGGGTTCTAAGGGTAAGTGATTCATTATTTGTTACAGGTAAATCCAAGTGACCATACCCCTATATGATACTTGGAGAGTGGCTGTTCCAGACATATGACTGGAACAAGGAGAATGTTAAGGGACTATGTGCCCATAAAGAATGGACCCAAAGTTATCTTTGGTGGATCAGAAAAGGGAATCATCAAAGGATTTGGTAACATATCTTGTGATTCAATTACTATCACTAATGAGGCTTATGTAAAGGGTTTAAAACATAACCTGATTAGCATAAGTCAACTTAGTGATCTAGGTTATGATATTTCTTTCCACAAAGGAGAGTGCATAGTAAAAAGGTCAAGTGATCAAGAGATCATTTTGACTGACACTAGGAAAGGAAATGTGTATTGCCTTAACCTAGATTGTGAGTCTAACAACTCACCTATTTGTTTGGTTGCAGGAGATAAAGCTTCTCTATGTGTCAAATGGCACAAGAGGCTAGATCATCTGAACTATAAGTCAATTGGACTACTTTTCAACATGGGATTAGTAAGGAATGTTCCTCAAGTTCATTATATAAAAGAGGGTGTGTGCTCAGCTTGCCAAAAAGGCAAGCAGACTAAGTCCTCTTTTCAGTCACTTGACATCAAAGATTCAAAGAGATGTTTGTATCTCATGCATATGGATTTGTTTGGTCCTATGCCAGTCCATAGTCTTGGTAGGAAAGTATACACACTTATTTTTGTGGATGACTATTCTAGATTTACATGGGTTTTCTTCTTGAGGCAGAAATCTGAAACCCCAACTATTTTCCAGACTTTTGTCAAACAAATTCAGATTGAATACAACAGCTCAGTGGTCAAAATCAGAAGTGACCATGGAACTGAATTTCAGTCTGACAAAATTCTTTGAAGAACTTGGGATTCATCAGGAATTCTCTTCACCTAGAACTCCTCAGCAAAATGGTGTTGCTGAAAGAAAGAATAGGACTCTAATTGAAGCCAGTAGAACTCTACTGAATGACACTACTCTCCCTAAATATTTCTGGGCTAAGGCAGTAAATACTGCATGTCATGTGCTCAATAGGGCCTCCATCAACAAGAAACACAAGATGACTCCCCACTAGATTTTTAAAGGCAGAAAACCAAACATATCTTATTTCAGAATCTTTGGTAGTAAGTGTTTTGTACTAGTGAATGGTAAACACTACCAAACTAAGTTTGCTGCCAAATCCCTAGAAGGGATATTTGTTGGGTACAATAACCATAGTAGAGCATACAGGATCTACAACTTGACTACTTAAGTTGTAGAAGAATCTGTGCATATTGTATTTGATGAGTCAATGTTTATTAATAATGAATTGTCTGGTTCTTCAGTTAGTTCAACAGGTCTAACAGATAAGCTGGACAAGCTGACCATCAATGAAGATGTTCCTGCTAAACTGGATGAGGATAAAGATGTCAGCTATTCAGGGGGAGACCAAGTCCCTCTGGGTGAAGAAGAAAATGTGGAGCAACAAGATGAGGAAACTGGAGATAGCCATAATGCTGACAGAATTCCTCTAGCAAGGAGACACATGAAGGATCATCCAGCTCACTAGATCATTGGTGATGCAAGTCAGGGTGTTCTAACAAGGAGCAGGAGCATGAACATAATTTTATGTTCTAGCTTCCTGTCTCAGATAGAACCCAGGAAGATTGAAGAGGCCATGCAAGATACCAATTGGATTGATGCAATGCAAGAAGAGCTCAGTCTGTTCAAAAAGTGTAAGGTTTGGGAACTGGTGCCAAAACCTAAGGATCACAATATAATAGGAACTAAGTGGATCCACAAAAACAAGCTTGATAAGAATGACACAATAGTCAAGAACAAGGCTAGACTGGTAACAAAAGGCTACAGACAAGAGGAAGGTATTGATTTTGATCAAACCTTTGCTCCAGTGATAAGGCTGGAGGCAATAAGGTTGTTCTTGGCCTAGCTGCATATCAAGGGTTCAAAGTATATCAAATGGATGTGAAATTAGTATTTCTGAATGGTGATTTAAAAGAAGAAGTCTATGTAGAACAACCCTCAGGTTTTGTAGACTCTCACTTTCCTGATTATGTGTATAGGCTTAGGAAAGCTCTATATGGTCTGAAACAAGCTCCAAGGGCTTGGTATGAAACCTTGTCTGCCTTCCTCATTGAGAATAAATTCTCTAGAGGGAAGATAGACAAAACTCTATTCTATAGGGAATCAAAAGGCAAGATAATACTAGTCCAGATATATGTGGATGACATTATCTTTGGTTCTACTGAAAACAGCCTTTGTAGGAAGTTTGCCAAACTTATGCAAGACAAGTTTGAAATGAGCAGTATGGGTGAGCTGAAGTTCTTCTTGGGACTTCAAGTTAGACAGACTGAGAGTGGGTTGTCCATTTCCTAGTCTAAGTTCACCAAGGAGTTGATTAAGAAGTATGGTTTGGACTCAGCTTCTACAATGAAAACTCCAATGGGAACAAGTATGCCTATATGCAAAGATGAAGCAGGGAAACCTGTTGATGAGTCTTTGTATAGAGGGATAATTGGCTCCCTATTATACTTGACTGCTAGTAGACCTGACATCATGTATGTTATATGTGTCTGTGCTAGGTATCAAACATGCCTTAAGGAATCTCATTATACTGCAGCTAAAAAATTTTGAGATATCTTAAGGGCACACCTAATTTGGGCCTTTGGTACCCTAAGAATAGAGATTTTATATTAACAGGTTTTTCAGATGCAGATTTTGCTGGATGCAAGGAAGATAGAAAAAGTACCACAGGAACCTGTCTATTCCTTGGTGGGAGACTGGTGTCATGGAGCAGCAAGAAGCAAACCAGTGTAGCTATATCAACAGCTGAATCAGAGTATATAGCTGCAGGTAGCTGCTGTGCACAATTGAAGTGGATGAAACATCAACTAGAAGATTATGATATCCAGGTAAGTAGAATACCAATATTTTGTGATTCTACAAGTGCTATTTCTATTGCTAAGAATCCTGTGTCACACAGTAGGACCAAGCATATAGAAATAAAGTTTCATTTTATCATAGAACATGTTGAAAAGGGAAATATTAGTCTAGAGTTTGTAAAAACAGATAATCAAATAGCTGATATTTTCACAAAACCACTGGATGAAACTAAATTCAATAATTTCAAAATTGAATTAGATATGTTGAACCTAGAATAGGCTAACAAAAGTTTCCATGAGTAGCATCAGTAAGCACCAAATTTCTCTTGAAATTTGTCTAAGTACAATGTTTGTGTCGACACAAGCAAGTTGTGTCGACACACTCAGTATGTTGTGTCGACACAGAAAAAGGATGTGTCGACACAGAAACAGTATCTGTGTCGACAGGAGAATAAGTGTTGACACAACCTTGTCGAGACAATAAGTTGTGAGGATATTTGTGTTGACACAAAAAAGTCCGTGTCGACACAACTTTGTCGAGACTTAAGTTGTCAGTGTCGACACAGACGCAAGTATGTCGACACAGACTCAAGTATGTCGACACAAAAATGTGTTGACTTAAAATATGTTTTTTCGACTTAGAAATTAGTATGTCGACACATAGTCATGTTGACTTAACTAAGTTCTGTCAAGACCTAGGTCATTGTCGTCGACACAAAAATAGATTTGTCGACTTAAGCCTGACTTTTGATCTGCCCTTGACTCAAGTACTATAAATATGTGAATCCAAAATCTGGTCGACTACGCTATAAGAATTTCTGACTCTACACCTTCTGTCGGCATAAACCCTCTCTTCTCTTCTCCTCTAGTACTTACATCAATGGCGCCACACTAAGAAGACAAGGTTAATGAAGGTTACGAACTGGTTCGCGAAGGTTTCACAACTGCTTCTGACGAAATTCAGGGAGTCATTGCCCTAATTTCTGAAAATGGACTAGAATATTTAGTCTCAGAACCGACCAAAATTTGGAAGAAGGAAGTCATGGAGTTCTATACAACTGCTACTGTGGACACAGAAGGACAAAAAATCAAGGCGACTATTCAAGGTACCCGGGTGAAGCTCACACTGAAATCAATCAGGAAAGCACTACATCTACCAGTGATCAAGGATACAGACGAAATAACTCCTTCCCAGATAACTGGAGCATTAAGCTGGTGTAGACTGAATCCCAATAGTAAGATTGGTTCATCCATCAATAGAAAAGGGATGAATTCCCAAGAAAAATTTCTTTCAGAAGTGGTGGGCAAGGTGATTATCTGCAAAACAGGAGGACATGATCGGATTTCTGCCCACATGTTCAATCTGATGGTGAGAATAATATTCAAGATAAACACTGACTGGGCAGCAGTAGTGTTTGATAAACTACAAGAAGGAACAAAGAAACCTAACCTGGGAAGGATCCTCAGCATATGCTTAACATCAGTAGTTCCAGATGTACTGAAACAAACAAATGGCTCTAAGATAAATTATATGAGAAAAATGGATGTAAGGATACATTCAAGGTGGGACAGAGTTCTAACCAAGGAAGTCCCTGCTCCTAAGGAGAAAACTAACAAAGACAAGAAGAAAAAGAAGGTTGCTGTACAGGCTGACTCCTCCAATAATTCTAAGGAGGAAGTGGTCTTCAGTTCTGATGAAGACCAGCAACAACAAGATGTTCAAGCTCAAGCTAAGGACTGTGAGCCCCAAGAGCAATAAGTTGAATCTACTCCAGGGGGAGAAAACCGAGAAAAAGAAACTGAGTTACCTGCCCAAGGGAGAGGTATTGATGATGATGTCTTGGATAGTGACTTAGCTGCAGACACAATAATGAATGTTGTATCTGAAATCAACTCTGCAGCAGAAGTAACTGATAAACATGATGCTCAACATGAGCCAGTAAGTTTCTTCTCCACAGAATAGTGATGAATTATAGTATTCTCCTCAAAAATTGTTCAAAGGGACACTTTTGTTTACACAACAAAAGTGGTCTTTCAAGTGGTATTAGTCTTTTCATTAGTTTTTTTAAAAAAACTAATCTTATTCCTTCTGAACAGATACAGCAGGAATTTACAATGGAAGAATTGTTTCCTGATCCTCTTACTGATAGGACTGAGGGGGAGGAAATTGAAAAAGAAAAGGAAATTCCAAGGACTGAGGGGGAGTTATCCAAGGATACCCCAGCTGAAAAGGACACTGTTGATATTGAAAGTATATCTGAATCTTCTGAAGATAAAGATGCCACAATGGCTAAGAAAAGAAAGTTGTCTATGTTAAAGAAGAAGAGTTCTAGATATAAGAAAGCTTTGCAAATAGGAACAACACCATCTACATCAACTGTGGACTTCAGTTCTTTACTGGTCTAGATGCAAATAAAATTAGATAATCAAAGGAAGACTATAGAAAAATATGTATATGAAACTCAAAAGGAGTTACAGTTTCAGTTGGCCCAGGACATCAAATCCATAAGATTTGAAGTAAATCAAAATAAGAAGGAGATGACAGATTTCTTCCATAAAAGAAGGTAATGCTATTATGTTCCTGGCCAAGCAACAACAAGATATACAAGCTAAAGTGGATGAGATTGAAGTAAAGCAGGGATATGTCCTAGAGAATCAGATTACAATGAATGAAAATCTCAAGGATTCACATCATGCAATATTGAAACAGCTCACTGATTCTAGCACTACTCTAAAGGATAAAATCTCAAAGCAAATTCAGGATGATATATCTGCTGTCAAAGCCACATTCCAAGAATCTCAGGAGAAAATAAAAACTTTCCTGACAAAATTCAGAGCTTATTTTAAAGAGGGCACTGAATATATAGCTGATCAAGTCAGATTCCAAAAGGAAGATTTAAGAGATCATATTGCAAGAGAAGTCATAAAGGGGGAGAGAGTACTAGTCAAAGCCAGATCTTACCATTCTAAATGGACTACCAATAGCATCAGAGCCACTCTTGGATATCCTCCTCTGTGTGATGATGCTAATGTAGCTGAGTCTGGGATTCAACCTGATTATTTTGAAGGAGATCAGCCTGAAGTTGCTCAGGTGATCTTCCCCCCAGCTGATTTTGATATGGTTCAAGAAGAAGTGCTCAAGATGTATAGTCCTCCATCAGAGCTACAAAATGTAATTCTTGAAAAGGTTGAAATGTTAGAAGCTACATTGGAAGCTCAGAAGGAAGCTCAACTCTCCAAGAAGAGATTCAGAGAGCAGGCTGAGCTGAAGCCTGATTTTGAGCAATGGAGCCCAACTTCTAGAAATATCATACTTATTACCTGGAAAGCTGCTAAGGATAAAACCAATGACAGGGGTAAGTGGTATTTTGAGAAAGAATGGAAAAAATATCAAGCTGGACAAGAGGCAATTCTACAGCATAGAAGAAGTGCTAAGGCTGAGAAGCTACCTGCTAATGCTCAATAGCCAAGAAAGTACTTCCCCAAACCTTTTCACTATTTTGAAAGGCAAAAGATCAAAGCTGAAGAATTGAAGAAGAAAGCTCTCAAAGGGAAAAAGCTAGTTGAAGATGTTGAACCTTCTGTGCAGGCTAAAATCAAGCCTGGCAAAGGGATAGTTATTAAGGAGCCTAGTCAATAATAGGATTACTAGGTTTATGAATTAGAACAATGTACTAATTTGTTTCCTTTTGTTCTATAAGAAATTTATGTAAACTAAAGTTTTTTCTGATCAATGAAATCTGGTTCAGTATTAAGTGTGTGTTGTTTACAATGATTATGTAATTATTTGCTCTGAAATATTTTTACTTCTATTACAATTTTGTTTTATCTAAAGAGATGTATATCTTTGACTAAGGGTTATGACTTCTCCAAATAGGGGGAGATTGTTAGGTACATTAGAAAATGTGTACTAGATTTGGAGAAGCCACAACTTAGTCAATGATATGCATCAATGTGTATTTAATAGAAGTTTGAGTTTCATTGTGCAGGTTTAAAAATTTGAAGAAAAATTTTCTAAGTACAAGTGTGGACACTTGTGAAGAAACTGTGTCGATACTCAGGAAACTTGTGTCGACACTCAGGCGAGCTGTATCGACACACATGCAAATTGTGTTGACACTCAGGGAAGTTATGTCGACACCCAGCTGCTATGTCGACACTCAAGAAAGCTGTGTCAACACACTGGCAAAATTTGTCGACACTTATAAAGAAGTTGTGTCGACACTCAAAGCTATGTCGACACCTAAATAAGCAGTTGTGTCGACATCCAGAATTGTGTCGAACACTTAAAACAGAATTGTGTCGACACTTAAATCAGAAGATGAGTCGACACTCAGGAGCTATGTCGACACCTGAAGCAATTGTGTCGACACATAGGACTTGTGTCGACACACCAACTCTCAAGAGTCTGTGTCGAGTTTAGAAGTAATTGTGTTGACACACAGGACTTGTGTCGACACACACTTAACGTCATTTGACAAACACTCAACGCCATCTATCTGTAACAGAAATGTCAAGACTAGAAGCTGCTGTGTCGATACACAGGACTTGTGTCGATACATACAACAAAAAGCAGTGTTGAGAAGTAGAAGTATGACTGTGTCAACACTTGGAGTATTTGTGTCGACACCTTGAAGACTTGTGTCAACACTTAGCCTATATATGTCGACACATGTAAAGCAGTCTGCTGAGTGTTGTATGCTGAGTTGGACAAGCATTGAAGAACATGGTGATGTGACTGGTGACTTGACAGCTGTCATAACTAACCGGTCTGACACCACAGTCAGAACTGTCAGAAGTCTGTTATGAACCAGATCAGCCAGTAACCATGTAGCAAGCTCTATATAAGAGAAAGATCGGAAACGACAGAACAAATCATCATAGATCATATATCATCAACGTGAAAAGATCTCTAGATCTTAAAGAAGAATTCTGACAGATCAAGGCCTGTCTGCAAGAAAGATTGAGAGTTCAATCTGAATCTAAGGAAGAAGCTGACTGAAGATTAACTTCAACTTGAAAAGTAGATCCACCTTATTTTTCCTAATCAAGAAGCTTTGAAAAGCTAAGTTAGGTTGGATCAGAAGAATTAGTTTATATAAGAATTGATCAAGAAGACAACATCAACAGAGGAATCTAGCTGGTGAAGTTTTCTGAAACTTATTACTCACAAACTCTTGTAGGATCTATTGTTAGATATGAGATTGTAAGCCTAATTATAAAGGCTGAGGTAGGGCAGTGTGCCTGAGGTAGGACTTGTGGAAAGTCTGAGTTATAAGCCTAATTATAAAGGCTGAGGTAGGGCAGTGTGCCTGAGGTAGGACTTGTGGAAAGTCTGAGTTGTAAGCCTAATCATAAAGGCTGAGGTAGGGCTGAGGCCTGAGGTAGGATTTAGGGAAGAATCTGAGGTAGGACTTGTGTAAAGTCTGAGGTTTAGGAACCATTTTGGGTTCTGAGTTTGTAAGATCTGCGGATCCGAGCCAGTGGAAGGAAGTTAGGCTGAATCCAGTTATCTACTGGATAGGCGAAGGGGGAAGTGGATGTACCCATATCTTGGGGAACCACTATAGATCTGGTATTTGTTGTGTTGCATTTAATTTCTATAGATAGAATTATTCTGTGCTACAAGTAGTTACAAACTTTTATTTGCCTTAAAATCAAAAAGACACAAAAAGATTAGAACCTATTCACCCCCCCTCTAGGTGTTTAGGCTCTTGAATCAAAGTCTTTCACCTAGGCCGCCAAAGTACAAGATAACTTCATTACCATTGCAGACCTGGCTAATTCCTTGTCATGTCCACATAGACCGCATGAATAGGCTGCCCATGCCGCCACTTTCACTTCATAATTTTCAATACTCCCCCTTGAAGTGAGAAGTGGAAAATGGCCCCAACAATCCCCATAACTGTGAATATGGCCCCTCCGATAGTGCCTTCGAGAAGATGTCTGTGACATAGTCCTCGGTCTGCATATACCAGACCATAAGGGATCCCTCCAACATCTCTCAAAAGGAGTCATGCTTCCCTCTACCTTCTTCTCTAGATTTAACATCCATTTGTACGTCACAGGAGTAACACCAGCAACCTTGGGGACAAGGTCACAAACCTCGTCTCCCCTAAGGGCAGTCACCTCCTCATCCTTGTTGCTTTACACCTCCTTGACTCAAATAGTGCCATCACAGCTAGAAGGCTCTCGCTCGACCAGAGGGCCTGCAAAGAAATAAGAGACCGAGCTCACCGTGTTTCCTTCGCAAAATCGAGCTGGTGGGTTAGTTATCCTCTTCGATCTCCGAAGAGCCTAATCACGGCACACCTCCGCTGCTTATTCTAAACCAGCTCCATTCTCGGACAAACCTAGAGCATCGCTCCCCTTTCTTTCTGAACACGAAGCCTCCAACCTGGAACAAGAAGCACCTGGACCATCGCTCCCCCTACTTCCTGAACCAGAAGCCTTTCCCCGGAACTAGAAGCACTTGGAGCATCACTCCCCCTACTTCCTGAACCAGAGGCCTTTGCCCTAGAGCTAGAACAACCTGGAGCTCCTGGTGACATAAGCAGCTCCAACAAAAGATCCTTAGCAGCCTCCTCCTGCTCTCCATCTGACCTGCTCCCCTGTAGCTCTACTAACGAGCTACCTCCGTACGATGTCATTTCGTCGAAGATAACATCTCTGGACATGACGATCCTTCCCGTAGCAGTATCCATACACTTACATCCCTTCTTCTGCTCGTCATAGCCCACGAAGACAAGCTTCCTCGCCATCGCATCCAGCTTTATCCTGAGAGCATCCGAGATGTGTATGTAGCAGGTCGACCCGAACACCCGAAGGTGTTCCACGTTGGGAGTCTCCTTGAACATCAGCTCATGAGAAGACTTCATTTTTATCGGATTTAGAGGCATCCGATTGATGACATATTCCACACATACCATCCCCTCCTCCCAGTAGGCCCCGAGAATTCCTTTGGCATGAAGCCAACACTTGTAGTTCTATGTCATATGATAGAACTTCCGCTCTGCTACTCTAGTTTATTGTGGAGTATGCGCACAAGTGAGCTCTCTTCTTATTCCATGCTTCCTGCAAAAGTTAGAGAACACGGTTGAACCGAGTTCACCTCCGTTGATCGTTCTCAACTTCTTGATCTGCAGGCCAAGCCGGCACTCCACTAGCTCCTTGAACTCCACAAACAACCGGAACGCATCTGAATTCCCCTTCAGGAAGTACACCCAAGTGTACCTCGTGTAGTCATCAATCAACACCAACATATATCTGCTGCCTCTAAGACTGGCGGTGATAGTTGATCCCAACAACCTACCATGGATGCACTCCAATGGTTGTGTACACCCAGTGTGTGACTTATCAAATGTTAAGCGATAAGCCTCACCGTACTGACATCCCATGCAAACATAACCTTCGCTGAAGGATGATAACCTAGGAAAGCCTTTCACAAGGCTCCTCACCGCCATCACTTTCAACTTGTCCATCCCGACATGTCCCAGTCTTTCATGCCAGATAGTTGCACTATCATTGGCCCTCATCCAATCAACATAAGAACTTGTTGAAGCCACAACCAAGTACTCATCCTTTCCACCTATATGAGCAACATTCGCCGACTGAAGGTTCACCTTGTAGTCCTTCTTGAAGTGGCCATGCTAGTTGTATCTACAGCACCTTGGACCTTCCTTACTCTTCCCATCATGCTTTGGAGATACACTCCTCTCTTGCTGATATGAAGCAGAGGGACCATCACCAGCATCCGACTTCTTCATCTTGTCCCATCTCATTTTCTTCCCTGAGAAGAGCACCTCACCATATCCTCCAGAGATGGTGACTCCAACCATCTGACTTGCTAAGCTCTCCATCAAAGCCAACAGGTTCTCCAGCTCCAGTAAAGACGGCTGATTAGCCTAGCCTTGAATAGAAGTAACAAAGGCCACATACTCCTTTTGCAAACTGCAGATTATGTTCCTCTTCAACTTCACTTCTGAAATCGGCTCATCAGGGTACAACGCTGAAATCTCAGTGCACAAGTTCTTTATTTTCAGGAAGAATGTTGAGATGGACAAATCTCCCTAAGTGGCTCTTGCCAACTCATTCTCCAGGAATTATAGCCGAGCTATATTCTTCCTGTTGAACAACCCATCGAGGGAAGTCCAAATCTCCGCAACAGACTGATATCCGATGATGTGGTCAAAGAATTTCGATGAGATAGCCCGCTTGAGAGTAAACTATGCCTTCGTGTTTGTCTTCCTCCAAGCTCTCACCACATCAGCATTGCCAGCGACAACAACAACCTCTTGCCATTCGTCACCACATACGACCTTCCAACTGTCCTCGCCCAAAAGATAGCTTTCCATACATGACTTCCACTTTTTAAAGTTGGTCGATGTAAGAAGCTCAATTCCAAGACCTCTTGCCATTTCACCATCCGTTGCACTATCCCTGGTTATTGTGACTCCCAGAAGCAATTAAGCAAACTAACGGTTGATCAATGCTCAGCCTCTAATCCCTCTGATACCATGTAAAATTTATGATAAGAGGAAAACGAGAAACCAGGCGCATGAACACTCAGCTTATCCCAGCCCAAGTAAGCCAGATGCAAACAGAAGAGCAAGTTTCTTGTACTATCATAAAATCCTTACAAGGCGAGGGGCATACATGACAAGGCATGATTTGCCAATGTACCTGATGGAAGAAGAAAAAGTACAAGGCAAGAAACTAGCCGCGCGGACTCAAAAGAGCAACTTCTGGCTCTGCTGCTAACTGCTACGTAGTCTGCTGAAACCGCTAAGCCGCCAAACTGCAACCTAGCCGCACGGACTGCCCATTATTCCAATGTTGAGCTAACTCTGATCGCCAAACTGCAAGCCGCTTAACCGCGAGGTCTCCTAGCCGCCAGATCACGCGAACTGCTGCTACCGAACTGAACAAGCCTCTAGACCAGACAGCTTATTGAACTGGGAAAAATTAGTTGCAGAAGAGAAGACCGCCTAGTCGCAAGCCACGACCTGCTGCTAAACGCTAGTTGCAAGCCGCAGTGTCTGCACTATCCCTAACCGAAGTCAAAACCAAGTCCCTGGCTTTCCAGTGCTATCCGCACAACCTGCACATCTCAAATCGGTCAAGCTCTTCAAACCATGCGGATAAAAAACCTAACTGCAGCAACCTCTTGTGAGTTCACTTACTGTTCACTCAGTTATTTGATGTGATAGGGGGTCCTATTTATAGGCACAGAGAGTAGTGTGATAACCACCATGTATTGTAGTGAGCACCAAGTGTATCCGCCAAGCTGCGTATACACAACCAGACCGCCACGACTAGGCAAGATAGCCAGTCCGCCAAGGTCGCACCACCAAGGCCAAATTCCAAGCCTATCAGCCTTATTGCCAAGGACCAGCCAGACTTGATTGACATACAGGCGTTCTCTGTGAAAACTACCCCAGTCCGCCCACTTGCGGATATAGCTCTAGTCCGCACACGCTTACGGACACCACTCCAGTCTACATACAGCAAGCCTGCAGCCAAAGCACACACGGCTGATAGCTGCCGAACTCGGCAGACAGAAATATCAGTCCGCGCAGACCGCGCGACCTCCCGGACTAAGCAAGTCTACACAACCCGGCGAACTCCAACACCAGTCCGCTCTAACCGGCGAACTCCGCGGTTACCACAAACCGTGCTACCAGAGTTAGACCACGACTCACACCATGCCGATCTCACGAGCTCCAGTCCAGCCCTCAATTCGAACTCTGCGAAATCCATACGAGTCCTCACCTATCCTGTCTTAGCGAGCTCTACGAATAGCCACCCTATCTGCCCGGTTATATTCTGGAAATCAACTGCCTGCTGACCACAAGCCGACCTGGCTTACCATCTCCTATGTCCGTACAGACCGCGCGAACAGACAGCCCAGGCCGCCAGAGCACAAGATAACTTCATTACCATTGCCGACCTGTCTAACCACAAGTCTTGTCCTCACAGACTGTGCGAATAGGCTGCCCAGGCCGCCAATTTCACTTCATAATTTTCAACAATACTCATCGAATTTGTTGAGTATCTCTTCTACCGAGATTTGAGTTAAATGTTTGATCCGGTTGAAATCTTCTAAGTCTATTTCGTCGAGTTTCCAATTGATTCAACGAGTATACCCATACATACTCGACGAATTATACTTAGGGTTATTTTCTTCTCTTTTCAAATTCACGGCTCGGGTTCGTCCAGATCGCCATGTACAATGATTTTTCGGATCTCTCGATTATGAAGGATTTTTCTAGCCGTTGCAGAAGGAGATTCTCTATATATATGTAGGGTGGATTTCAATCAACCCTAATCATGTTAAATTGGAAAAATCGAGAAATCTCAAAGAATGAATTCTTCCTGTCGGCTCCGTTACGTTCTTCGCTACTCCGCACGGCCGATGAATCTTTGCAGCACGATTCATTCTTCCTCAAGACAATCGGCTAGATCACTGATCTCTGAAGGTTCCGACTCTCTAAGATCTACTCGATCCGTGAATCCAGATTCGAATTTTAAAGACTTCAATTTTTCTGTTTTTCAAGACATTCACGATAAAATTTTCAGAGGAACAAGGGATCGAAGATTTCATATTTGTTGAAGATTTTGTTAATCTTTTATTGAGTAAAACTTTGTATTATTGTAGGAGGTTTTTCCCTCCGAGTTGTAGATCCTTGTTTATGGATTGAATTGTAGATCTGTGTTTGTTGATCGAGTTATAGAAGAGGTTGTTCATTGAGTTGTAGGAGAGGTTGTTCTCCAAGTGATTGGAGTGTTGTCTCCGAGTTGTAGGAGTTGAGGCTCTGAGGTGTAAGATTGTTTGCAATTTGAGATAAAGGTGAAGTAGCCGAATCTAGCCCTTCATGGTAGATAGACAAGGCGGGACAGTGGACATACCCATCACGAGAAACCATTATAAATCTCTGTGTTTCTGTGTGTTTCTTTTCAAGCTACTTTATAATCCCGCAAAAAGACCCAGAACTCACCTATTCACCCTCCTCTAAGGAATTTAGGTTGACACTAGATACTTTCAGTAAGAAAAGACCACATAGGACCTTTGAGAGGGATGTTGTCAACCTCTCCTCCAAGAGAGAGGATGTTCGCAAATGATCGTGAGATAGGCACAGATGCTCAAGGTCCGTTTATAGCTCGCGAGCATGGGGTACATCTCGAGCCCATGCGAGAGGTCCAAAAAAAACCCATCTAAGGGGGAGATGGAAGCACGACTGTTTCTGTAAATGTCGAGTTAGAATAAAAGAGTAAATCACTCCTCGTTCAATGCTTGCTCGACAACCTGATGACTTCCATGGCCAGCCTCTGACATGCTTGGCATTAGTACAGAGGTTGCATGTCATCGTCTCAACATCAATCAAAATTTTAAGCTAGTAAATCAAAAGAAGTGAACAGTAGCTACTACCCTCGCTGGTCCCATCCATGAAGAAGTGGCTAAGTTGTTGGAGGCAGGGTTTGTTCGAAAAGTACAATATCCGGACTGGATTTCCAATATAGTGATGGTATGAAAGCCCAACAGAAACTGGAGAATGTGTGTTTTCTTCACGTGCCTTAACAAGGCATGCCCCAAGGATTGCTATCCACTACCCTAGATAGACTCATTAGTGGACTATGTTGGAACACCCTATTACTAATTTGGGTAAGGATCACTATGTTTGTCTTAGGAAACCAAGTTGACCTAGTTGTATAGTTGTAAAGGTCAACATTAGAATGAGTCTAGGGCTTAGAACTTAGGTTTGAAGCTACCCCCAGGACCATTCCAATGTCAAGGATATAGAGCCAAGTCCAAGGCAATTCTCGTCGAGCTCAGGTCGACGAAATGCCGAACTCGGTTCGACGCTCTCTGAGCTCAACTTGATAAATCGTCGAACTCCGGTCAACGATCTTCGAGCTCAGATCGACGATCACTCTTCAGTTATTCTTCAAGTCGCTGAGCTCGGTTCGACGATCTTCGAGCTCAGTTCGACGTTTTCTGTCTGCTTGATCTCATTCCATCTCTGAGCTCAGTTCGACGATCGTAGAGCTCAGATCGACGATTCTTTTGAGAGATCGACGCTTTTAAGGATTCAAATGCTGTTATTCTTTGGAATGTTTTTGAATGCTATCAGCATTTATGACAAGAAGATCTGCCAGCCGTTTGTCTTTATTCTGGAGCAAGTTTCAAGGAATTGTTCAGGAAATATTTTATTGGACCTTCCTCTAAAAGACAAGACACTTTATGGAAGACATTTATGACTGCCAACGGCCATCCTTGACAAGAATTCCTTTCAGAGAATAAGATCCTTCTTCTTGTCTTCAGAAATATAGAGAGAATATACAACACTCAGAGAACAATAAGAAAAAGCTGTGACAGATAACAAGTGATCAAGAATTAGAAGAACAATCTTCTTGCTTACTAAAAAGCGTTCACAACTTCATCTCAAGAACTCCAGACACCTCATCCTTCAGTCTTCTTGCTGAAACAATCTTTTGCTGGAGATCAAAGTTCTGAAGACCTATCACCCTAGAGCAAAGCTTCCTTTCCTGAACCAGTCTACATCTCAGGGGGAGCTTTGACAAAAGATCCACTAAGTCTTCTCTCATTTGATTTGAGAACAGAGAAGACAACTTCATTTCCTTTTCCTTTTTATTTTCCTACTGTAAAAGGGTTCTTGAACTCCCTTCAAAAGTTCTATCTGGTTCTGAGATCCTTGTCAAAACTCAGTGGTGGCAAGACACCTTATCAAAAAATCCAGTTTTGGTTTTCGAGCACCTTATCAAAAGCTCATTGGTGTCAGGACACCTGATCAACTCATCCTGAGTGGATTCCTACCAAGGGTGGTAGAAGAGTGGATGTACCCAGGTTTTTGGGGAACCACTATATTTCCTTGTGTCTGCTGGATTGTTTGTGTGATTATTGTTGTGTGCTGTGTTCTTAATTTCTTGCTTCTTAAATTTCTTTCTAGCACTCTACACTATAGTGTAAATTAAATTTTATATGTGCTGATATTCTCAAAACTGTGAAACTTATTTGAATAAACTCTATTCACCCCCCCCCCTCTAGAGTTGAGATAGATCTTACCCTCACTTTCAGACTATGTAGTAGGGTTTTCAGTAATGAGCTTTTTGGAAGCCTTATCTGGATATCATCAGATAAGAATGTACGAGCCTTATGTTCCTCATACCGCATTCATCATAGACGAGGGAAGCTATTGTTAGCAGGTCATGCAATTCAGATTAAAGAATGTCGGCGCTACATACAAGAGGATGATGGATTATGTTTTCAAGAATCAGAAGGGCCGCAACTGGTAAGTCTACGTGGATGACCTTCTCGCCAAAAATCATAATATTGACGATCATTTGAGGGATCTAATAGAGACATTCGACACACTTCACGGGTTTAACATGAGGCTTAATACCGCCAAATGCATTTTTGGAGCAAGCATGGGGAAATTACTTGGGCATCTACTCACTCCCCAAGGTCTGGAGCTTAATCCAGACAAGGTAAATGCAATCATAAAAAATGAAACCTCTGAAGAATCTGAAGGAGGTTCAGCAGCTGGAAGGAAGGGTGGTAGGGCTCAACCATTATCTCACGGTCAGGAGATAAGTGTGCCCCTTTCTTCAAGACCCTCCGAGAAAAGATGAAGTTTGAGTGGACCGAAGAATGTGATCAGGCCTTCAAAGAGTTGAGGGGTCAGTTAAACATGACTCCACTTCTTCAAAGTCCCCACTCATTGGAGGATCTTTTCTTATACTTAGGATTTAGAAAGGACGCCATCAGTTTGGTTTTTGCACGAGAAGAGGGCAAGAAGCAATTTCTTGCGTACTATGTAAGTCATGTGTTGAAGAGTACAGAAGCTCGTTACCAAATTCAGGAAAAGTTGGTATTAGCCCTGATTATTTCAGATCGAAGGCTTTGACTGTACTTCCAAGCTCATTTCATCTGAGTTGTGACCGATCATCCCCTAAGAGCAGTCTTGGAAAGACCAGATCATTCAGGGTGGTTGGTAAAGTGGGCCATTAAACAAAGCGAATTCTATATCACATACATCTTGAATGCCACCATCAAGACACAAGTCTTGGCTGACTTTCTCATTGTCTTCACAGGCGGAGGCTATGCTAGGGAAGAAGCTCCAGGTCCATTGTATTAGAAGATGTTTATGGAAGGGGCCTCTAGTTCGAATTCAGTAGGAGCAAGGATCGTATTAGTCAGCCCCTACAAAATCAGGATTGAGCAGGCTGTTAAGTTCTATTTTCCCGTGACCAACAACCAAGCTGAGTATGAAGCTTTAGTAGTAGGACTAAACTTGGCCCGGGAGATAGGCGTCGAAGATCAAAAAGTGAGAATGAACTCCTTAGTCATGGAATCACTGGTGATCAATGGAGTTTTTGAGACAAGGGAACTACTCCTATAATGTTATCTGGTCCTTGTAAAGTAGTACATAGGGCATTTGTGCACATTTAGCGTACACCATATTTCAAAGAAGGAAAATGTGAAAGCTGACGAATTGGCCAAGTACGGGAGTCCAGCTGGAGGGACTCTTACAAAGTTATTTCACCTTGCTATAGAGGAAGTGGATGTCTTGGAAATAGACCAACGTCCATCATGGATAGATCCTTTCATTCATTACTTCACGAAGGGGAAGGTTTACCCTTCAAAAAGCGATAAGAGGAGGTTCAAGCTGAAGGTGGATCACTATGCCCTAGTATAAGGCATCCACTATTGAAAAACTTTGTTATTTCCCCTGGCTAGATGTGTCATAGAAGAAGAGGTCACTTAAATTCTACAAGAAGTACATTCGGGAGAGTGCGCTAGACACTCAAGAGCCAGGACCCTTGAAAAAGGGATCCTCTGTCAAGGATATTTTTGGCCAACAATAAGGAAAGATTGCACAGATTTTGCCAAGAAGTGTGTGAAGTGCAAGAAGTTTGCCCCCTTCATGTCCAGCTGGCTCAGTAGCTCAAGGCCATTTCAGTTCTTTGACCTTTCACCGTATGAGGAATGGACCTGATTGGCCTATTCTCGATAATAAGTGGGCAACATTGCTTCATCCTGGTTATGATCGACTACTTCAGCAAGTGGATAGAATCCAAGGCACTCACTCGAACTACCACTCAAGTGGTTAAAAACTTCATCTGGGTTGAGATTTTCTATTGGTATGAAGTTTCGGCTGCCATTGTTACTTACAATGGCCCTCAGTTTGTAAGTGAAGAATTGGCCAACTTCTGTGACTAGATAAGAACTGAGCTCCAATTCTCATCTACTCATCACCCGTAAAGAAATGGTCAAGTAGAAGCGGACAACAAGCAGATCTCAAACTTACTTAAGAATAAGGGGGAAAGGCTCACGGTATTTGGGCGGAGCAATTGCCAATAGTTCTATGGACCCTCCAGATGACTCCTTCTTTAGTAATTAGCGAAACTCCCTTTAATTTATCTTACGGGTCCAAGCCTCTTATTCCAATAGAAGTTGACATAGAGAGCCCTCGTATGCCATTGGCTAGGTAGAGAAACCAAGATTGTATGGAGGTCAATAATGAAAAGTAGAGGTGCAGTCTCTACCTGATCAAAGAACTCCGGGACCAGTTAGTAATCTGACAGGCTGAGGCCAAGTGGAGGATGGCTAGATGTTTTGACAAGAATATTCAGGTAAAGCAGTTCTAGAAGGGGGATCTCATGCTAAAGATGGTAGATGCAGCTGGGAGAGCGACCTCGATAGGAAAACTCAAGCCTAATTTGGAAGGACCTTTCATTATTAAGGAGGCACTCAAGAACAGGGCCTACCAGATGTATTCACATGAAGGCAAGGAGCTATCCAACACTTAGAGCGGCTATAACTTGAAGAGATATTATTCCTAAGTCAAGGTGTGTTACTTTCCTCCCAAGACAGACCCGCTTTTCCGAAGTCAAAAGTTTCCAATTCTATAGAAAACCTTATCACGATGTAGTACAAGGGAACATCTTAGCAGGCACACGCGGCACATGTGGCCTCTAGTCTGGTGAGTTTCGGAGCTTGTATGGACCCCCTCGAATGAATCCAAATGTTCTGAGCAGGAGGTAGACATCAAGCCTCTGACCATCTTACCAGTATAGGTCACTTCCCCCACCACAAGAATGCGATAATTGCTCTCAAGAGATACTCTTGAGTGGTATAAGTGGCAGGTCCAGATGTGTTGTTCAGCCATGCATTGATTACGGTGTTGTTAATGTTATTGGTCTCCTTTCTGAGGACAAAATCCAAGCAATAGACATGTTTTCCCCTCCGAAGTTCTTCAACGTTATGTACAGACGAGAGCCCTACGCATACCTTGTGTCGAAAACAACGACCTTAACCTCTGACAATAGACCCAGCCAATATGATAACATTATCAAATTTCCTATGTGTTTGTTTGGACGAACAGTCTGGGTACTCATAAGCTTAACACACACTTAATTATCTCTAGACGCGTGAATTCCCTGGTTGCACCATGCGAACTATCGGGCAACCAAAGAAATAAAAAGCAAAAAGATAATATACATCAACTACAATCGCAAATAATCACAGATCACAAAATAATAATAATAAAATTATTTACAGTTAACGCATGAGTACGTTCTCAAAAGAAAAACAAAAGTATGTTTTACTAAACATTTTCTTCTGAGTCCTCTATGGTACTGGACTGGAAGAAAAAATCCTTTTTCTTGAACTTTTCGAGGGGGTGTATCCGTGGGACAAGGATCACTTGAGGGGAGGACTCCGTAGGGATGGACTTTGCATTCTCTGGGAACAACTCTTTGAAATTTAGGGTTAGATCTGATATACTCTAGAGGGGGGGGGGGGGGGTGAATAGAGTGTGTCTATGTGACCTATAAAATTTTTCTTTAACAATATACTATCTTTACCTTTAACAACTATATCTAACTATCACAGATTAGAGTAAATCAAAGATCACAGAGTATCTAACTAACACAGCCACAACAAGAACAGAAAAGAAAGAGCAACCAGACAACACAAGAAATTTATAGTGGTTCCCCAAATTGGGTACATCCACTCTTCTACCACCCTCTGTAGGAATCCACTACAGGTTTTGATCAGGTGACTGCCACCAGAGAGCTTTTGATCAGGTGCTCAAAAACAAACCCAAGTATTTTGGAAGGAGACTTGCAACAAGAATAATTTTGAAGGGAATTAAAACCCCGTACAGAGGTGGGGAAGAGAGAGTGATGTAAGTCTTCTTTTCTCAAGTCAAAATGAGAAGACTGTGTGGATTATTATTTGTTATCAAAGCTCCCTCTGAGATCTTGAATGGTTCAGGAGTGGAAGCTTTGTTCAAGGGTGTAGGCCTTCAGCTTTGATGATTGCTCAACAGCAGGCTTTTAGACTGATAAGAATGTTTGTCTCTGAGAAAGCATTGGAGCAGACTGAGAATAGATAAAGAAGAAGAAGATTTTTTTTGTCTCAGTCTCTTGTTAATCACGTGTCTCTGCTTTTTTTGCAGAATTCTTGTACTCATTGGTTTGTCGACGACCATTTCAATTTTCAAATTCCTCCTGTAATCAATGCAGATGACGTTGAGAATTACATGACATTGATTACTTTCCCCAACTATTTCATTGGAAAAATGGCAGGCAATAATCCTGATGAAGATCGTAATTAATGCTCAGTCTAACGGTAATATTCAGAGAATGTTAGAGCATTAATTACACAGGAATTACTGCAATATAATAGGAACAGAAGGAAGGAAATAACTTAGTCTGGAATCGTCGACCAGAAGACAGAATTTGTCGAGCTGAGTTACACGATCGTCGAACTCTGAATAGCTGACTGCTGCTTGACAAAATCTTCTTGTTCCGTGCTTTACGTTCGTTGACCTGAGAACAGCTTTGGCTTTGAGCAAATTATGTTGCTGAGTCCATTTTGGCGCTGAGTGAACTTTGGCATTGAGAGATGAAGTATTAGTCGACCTGAGAATAGAGATCGTCGAACTCTGTTCAGAGAAGTCTATCTCTGAGTTAGTCGAGCTGAGTACGACTATCGTCGACCTGAGATTGACGAACGTAGATCTCTTTCTCTAAATTTTGATTTCTCTAAGTATTGAATCTCTGGAAGTGATGGAGGCTGGTCCATTGTACTATTGACTCTAAGGACATGGCCTAGACTTAAGAAACACAGAAAATTTGACCCTTCTATACAACATGGGTCACAACCTAAGAAGACAACCTAGCCCAAATCACATAGGGGTTCCAATAATCTCCCTCTATTTGGGTGAGATTAATTCAAATAAACAAAACAACAAGACAAAGCTCACAAAACAAAATGAAGTAAACATAACATGGAAACTGAGATAACTGATAGAATAAATAAGCTATCAGTACCTTTATAAAGCTATGTACTCAGATTGTTCACAGAAAATACAGAAAATAAACAGTTTAAATGTTCTTGTGAAGGTCAGAAGACTTAGCAAATATGATTTTCCTGTTTGGGTCTTGAGCTTGTCTCATAGTCATAGTCATGTCAACATCTCCAAGAGTCTTTTGAGAGGTGGTTCTTGGAACCATAGCTTCAGGATGTAGACTCATATATTCCTCAGTATTGAACAGCTTCCCTACATGGTATCTTTCAAACTCTTTCTTTCTATAGTTTGATATGGTAGAGAATTGAGATGAATCTTGGCATTTTTCTCCGGCTTGCCTGATTTGAGAAAGAGCCACAGATTTCTTGAATCTAGACATTCTTGTATTTGGACTAGCTTCAGGATCATAAGCTGGAGTTGGAAGTTCTTCAGGGCTATTAACTTTGCCAGGAGATGGAGGATGGGAAAATATTGGCTCAGAAATAAACTGTTGAACTGACAGATGTCTCTATTTGTGCTGACTGTCTCCATAAGAATGAGAGGATCTTCCCTGTCTTTGATAAGTTTTAGTGAGAGTAGGTTTGGTGAATCCTTCTGAGCTCTGAGACAAGATTCCTTAGGCACCTGCAGCTGGAGGAGGAGGAGGAGGAGGAGGATCTCTTCTGAACCTTTGTGGGGGAGGAGAATACCTCCTGCTTTTCTTCCTTGCTTTTTGTTCATTTTTAGATAGCCACATCCATGCTGGCATACCCTTGTATGGAGTTATGTTTTATAGTATATAGTATGGTGTATCATTGGTATTTCCAGGGTTGGGAGCAGGTGGAGGTGGAGCTTTCCTTTTCTTTGAGGCTTGGTTTTTCTTTCCCTTTGGATCTTCATCAGGGTCAGCATCATCATCATAATCATCATCAGATTATTGTTGAGGATTGTCATATAATGCATCTATCTCTTTTAAAAGCTCTGCATATTTGAAAGATTCTTTATGCTGTAAAGGAGCTGGAGGACTTCTTAAGACATAGCTCATAGTAGCTGCCCTGTTCTCTTCTTCAATATCAACCATGATCAGATCATCTAAATCAGGCACTGGAGTATTATCCATGACAAAAGTTGGCCCATGAGGGCTAGATCTTTGTTCATATAATGTCATTGGAGGAGCTATCAAACTTTTCTTTATAATATCTAATACTTCTGAACTTGCAGGGGAGGTGTAGCATACTATTGCTCTGGATGATTGAGTGGGAAAGGAGAGGCAGAACTGAATATAAGATCCAAATATCTTCAGCAGAGTATGTAGATTTACTTTAGATTTAATGAAGTAGATCCTTCCAGGTAGAACTTCTGGCAAGCTGATCTCTTGAGCATTGGATACTATAATATCTGTACATTGATTATCTACATCTGCTACTGAATCAGTTATCTCTATATCATCTAATTCCATATTAGTATCAAGAAGATTCAGTAAATCTGTTTCCATGCAAACATTTGTTCTTGCTGCTGCTGCTGGATCTACTGCTGCTGCTTCATCATTAAATATCTCCCCCTGCCTGGTTTCAGTAGGCACTGAAGCCAGGCCCCCATATGAAGAGAGGGTAGAGGTGAGGGTATAAATTTGAGCAGAGAGAGATGATATGGAGATTGATAGAGGGGAAATAGCCTCTACAATGATGGTTTGGAGGATAGGCTTGAGAAGCTCAAGAAGTGGTTTGATGATAGAGGGATTCAAAGAGGTGGAGTCAGATGTTTGTGCAGGAGGTGGTTGAGAGGGTATAGAGGTAGTGATGATAGTTGCTGGAGGAGATGGTTGATTGGAGGTGTCTGGAAGGGGATCCTATTGAGGAGATTGTTGAGGAGAAGGAGTGTTCAGAGGAGTTGAGAGTAAATTGAAGGATGGGATAGAAGAGAGTGTGGAGAAGGGGATATCAGCAAGATGAGATGGAAGAGGAGATTGGGGAGGAGTAGGGATGGATGTATCAGCCCTAGGAGAGGGAGAATTGGATGGAATATGGGTAGGGGAAGAAGGAATTGGAGAAGCCGGTGGTGTAGGGGTATGCATTAGAATAGAAGTGGAGGTTGGGGTTTGTTGAGCTTGAGGCTGAGATGGAGTTTGAATGTGAGTGGCTGGTGAAGATGATGGAAGAGATGGATGGTCCACTTCAGTAGGCTGGGAAGTGGCTGGTACAGCCCTTGTATTTTCAGAAGCTTTGGTGGAAGAGGAAGGATCCTTGGTTGGCTTTGTAATGGTCCTCTCCCACTTGCCAAAAAGAGCACAGATAAGTCTCTTTGAGGCATTAATGGATATGGTTTGGGAAACCAGGGATCCGACAGCCTTTTCTTTGAGGAAGATCCCAAGGATCCTTCCAAAACATACCTCCTTTTTATTGTTCTTCTTTTTGATGAGATCAAACAAAACTTGAGCCTAGTTAATGGCTTTCTTATTTACTATTGCACACATAACCAGGAATTGATGCTTGGTAATGTAATCATGTGCAGAGTGCTTTCCTAGCAGCACTTTTCCTACAATATCTGCAAGGAACTTATATTCAACAGATAAATGCTTTTTAAGCAGTTTTTGTGGGGTTTCTCCTGAATAACCCTTGATGCTCAACATCATATCAAATTCTTCAGTTTCAATTTCTAAGTCCTCCTCACCATTATGCAATCCAAATATTTCAGTTAAAACTACGTGAGTGAGGGAGATGGCATTACCAGTGATAGTCCCTTTCATCACGTTCTCCTCCGTGATAGATGTATAAACCCATTCCCTGATCTTTGTTCCACAGATTTTGATGCGCGTTGATAGCAGAGTATTGATGTTGGTCTTCTAGAGTTTGCAGAATGTTCACGAATACAAGATCAGAGTATTGGAAGGACTCGAAATCCAAATCGAATCATGTATCAAACTTCATTGCTGCAAGAGAGCCTGCGGGGATCGCCATGAGAGTACCTGCAAGAAAAGTTTGAAGATCGAGTGCAAGAGAACTGAAGGCGCGAGACGGAGGTCGAAGAAAACCTAAATATAGTGTTTTCCTGAATATGAACCGACAGACTCCGTTCCACGAAAAATGAATAGGTCTTCGACCTGAGGTCGATGGAATAATTTGGACTTAAATGATTCGTCGATCTCAGTCTGAAGGGTTGAAGACATTTCGTCGATCTTCGTTTGACGAAAGTTTTCTGAAGTAGGTTCGTCGATCTCAGTTCGGCAAAACTAACTTCACACAGAGAGTTCGTCGATCTCAGTTCGACGAATTTTTCACAAACTTCCCCCAGTTCGTCGATCTCCGTTTGATGAACTTTTAAAAATTCGTCGAGTGCAGACAGAGGTTAAACTAATTCTTCTCTGTTTATCATTCCAAGCTGATTTATGAAAAACAAATGATTTCTTTCATCCAGAGGTTTGGTGAAGATATCAGCTCTTTGTTAATCAGTGTAGATATAGACAAGATTAATTTTATTTTTGTCTACACACTCTCTAATGAAATGATTCCTAATGTCTATGTGCTTAGTTCTGCTGTGATTAACTGGATTTTGTGCTATGGCTATAACACTTGTGTTATCACATAGTAATATTGAATTATTTAAGTTGAAACCATAGTCCAGTAGTTGGTTTTGAATCCACAGCATTTGGGAACAGCAACTGCCAGCTGCAATATATTCTGCTTCAGCAGTTGATGTAGACACAGATGATTGCTTCTTGCAAAACCAAGACACTAATCTCATACCTAGGAACTGACAAGTTTCTGAGGTACTTTTTCTGTCCACTCTGCATCCAGCAAAGTCAGCATCTGAGTATCCAGTTAACTCAAACTCTGACTCAAGAGGATACCAGAGACCTATAATAGGACAACCCTTTGTATATCTCAAAATTATTTTTAGAAAAACTAGATGGGATTCTTTAGGATTCACCTGGAACCTAGCACAAAGGCACGTAGCAAACATAATATCAGGTCTACTTATTGTAAGGTATAGTAGGGATCCAACAATGCCCCTAGATCCACAGGTTTCCCATGTGCATCAGAGTCTAGTACAGCATTAGTAGGCATGGATGTTTTCTTTGATGAGGCATCAGCCATCCCAAACTTTTTTATAAGCTCTTTGGCATATTTAGCCTGGGAAATGAAGATGCCATCAGGGAGTTGCTTCACTTGGAGACCAAGGAAGTATGAAAGCTCACCCATGCTACTCATCTCAAATTTTGAATGCATTAGATCATAGAATCTCTTGCATAATTTGGGATCAGTAGAGCCAAATATTATATCATCAACATATATTTGCACTAACAGTATTTTATCATGATGCAATTTGGTAAACAAAGTCCTATCAACTATGCCTCTTGAAAAACCATGCTCTAATAGAAAGCTGGTAAGGTCTCATACCAAGCTCTTGGATCTTGCTTTAAACTATAGAGAGCCTTGCGCAACTTAAATACAAAAGAAGGATGAGTTGGAGAAATAAAACCTGGAGGCTGTTCAACATAAACCTCTTCTTTAAGTTCCCCATTCAAGAAGGCACTCTTCACATCCATTTGATAGACTTTGAACTTTTTGAATGAAGCATAGGCCAAAAATATCCTTATTGCTTCTAGCCTGGCAACTTGAGCAAAGGTTTGATCATAGTCAATCCCTTCCTCTTGTCTATACCCTTGAGATACAAGCCTAGCATTGTTCCTCACAATCACACCTTGGGCATCAAGCTTATTTCTGAATACCCATTTGGTTCTAATGACTGGGTAGTCTTTTGGTCTTGGAACCAAATCCCAAACCCTGTATCTCTCAAACTGATTGAGCTCTTCTTGCATTGCAATGATCTAGTGAGGATCTTGCTCTGCATCAGATATGAATTGAGGCTCAATTTGAGAGAGGAAACAGGCATGCATCAAGTTCTGGTTAAGTTGATGCCTTGTCTGTACACCTACTATTATGTCTCCAATCACTTGGGATCTGGGATGATCCCTCAGTATGACAAGATCAGTAGGTGGAGTTGGTTTAGTAACAACATTTGGGAAGGATTCCTCTTGGGGAATTACTTCTGTTGTTGTGGGGGGTTCAACTGCATCCAGATTTTCTTCATCACTTCCTTTCTTAGCTTGTTGAGAAGACTGGGATGTAAATTTCAATTCATCCAATTTCTCACACAAGTTGTTTACCTGCAAGGGGTTTCTGGTAGAAATCTCTTTCTCCTGGTAAAACATGTTAGTCTCATCAAATATAACATGCATGGATTCTTCTATTTTCAATGTGGATTTATTAAAAACCCTATAAGCTTAGCTGACGTGGGAATATCCTAGAAAGATTCCCACTGCAGCCTTTGCTTCAAACTTTCTAATGTGCTTTTTATCATTATTATGAATATAGCATACACAACCAAATACTTTAAAATAGTTAATTATTGGTTTCTTCCCTTTGAGCAATTCACATGGGGTCTTATGTTTTAGTTTGTGTATTAAGCTTCTATTCAGGACATAGTTTGTTGTGCTCACTGCCTCTCCCCAATAGGATAGGGGCATGTAAGCATCTGCAAGTAATGTGTCTGCAGCTTCAATGAGTGTTCTATTTTTCCTTTCAGCTACCCCATTTTGTTGAGGAGTTCTAGGAGCTGATAAGCAGTGTCTTATACCTTCTTTCCTACAGAACTCTAGCATAAGAAGAGATTCAAACTCAGTGTCACGATCACTTCTAATCAATGCAACTTGAGTAGAATACTCAATCTGTATGTTCTTGAGAAAATCTGTAAGAACTTGAAAAGTATCTGACTTTGCTCTCAAAAAGAAAACTCAAGAGAATCTGGAGAAGTCATCTACAACCACTAAGGTATAAGACTTCCCTCCCAGGCTTTGTACATAAACAGGGCCAAAAAGGTCCATATGTAGTAAGTACAAAATCCTAGGTGAATCACTCTTATTAATGGATTTAAAACTAGATTTAGTTTGCTTGCCTAGTTGACAAGCCCTGCAGAGACCTTCCTTCTTGTAGGGGCCAGAAGGTAAACCTCTCACAAGGTTGTCCTTAGATAGCCTAGCAATGTTTTTCAGATTTACATGTCCTAATCTCTTATGCCATAAGTCATTTTGACTACTAACTAAGTTAAGCAGACATATATCTGAAGTAATAGACTAGAAATTAACTAAATATATGTTTCCTTGTCTACTGTCAATTAAAACTTGTTTGTTTTCTCTTGAGGTAATAATACAGGATTCAGAGTTGAATGATACCTGATAACCTTCATCACAGAGTTGGCTTATGGAGATGAGATTGTGCTTCAATCCACTCACATATGCAACTTTCTTGAAAGTCACAACTCCAATCCTTATTTTTCCATAGCCCTCTGTTTGGCCACAATTTGAATCACCAAAGATGACCTTTGGTCCCAGCTTGGACTTATAGTCAATTAAGTTATCCTTGCTGCCTGTCATGTGCTTGGAGCAGCCACTATCCAGATACCATTGTTGATTATATGCTGGATAGGTCTTCATCTGCAAGTATAACACTTAGTTGTTCTTGACCCAGGTGACCTTGGGTCCTTGCTGATTTACATAGGAATAACTGGAAATATATGAGCATTCAGGTTGATCTGTATAGCCTAAAGGATGATACCTTCTAGGAGGTATGACCAACTGACTAAAGGGATTAAAGGATTTATTAGTTTTTAGATTACTCTGGTTATGAACTAGATCTGACAAATTTGGGTATGTTCGTCGACCTGAGCTCGACGATCGGGATTGAGTTCTTCGATCTCTGCTCGAAGAATGGAAGTATTCATTCTCAGAGCCCCAAAAACGTCGATCTCTGGTCGACGAACCATACTGGTTTCGTCGATCTCAGTTCGGAGAATAGATTACATTATTATTTGCGTTCAGAGTTCGTCATTCTAAGTTTGACGAACTATACCCATTTCATCGTTCTGAGTTCGATGAAATTTGCTGAACATAGTTGTGTTGTTTATTTTTATTTTTCTGATTGGTTTTCTTAAGTTCTAACTGTTTAAGAACTTCATTAACCTTCTCTACATGTTCAGTATTTTTCTTACACTTTTCAGAAATAAAACTTATGGGTTTTGATAGTTGATTTTTCTGAATAAGGATTCGTTCACTAGATGAGGCTCCTAATCCTAGTTTGTTATTACTAGATCTTGTATTGACTGTGCTAGTTATGTCTATCAGTTGTAAACTTCTATCATTTAAGGTTTCTTCTAGTTCCTTAGCCTTACTTAATTCAGATTTTAGGAACATTATTTGTTGATTAGCTAGGTCTAATTCTTCAGTTAATTTTTCATTATCAGCAATGACTCTTTCTTGTTCTAATAGTTTTTCCCTAAGAAGTTTGATTTCCTTCTCAGATCCTATTAGGTCTAAACATAATAGTTTAAATTCAGATTTGAATTCTTCTGATTCAAAATCATAAGAGGCTAATACCTGATCCTCAACTGATAAGAGCTCTTCATCTTCAGACTCATCAGCATCTAATCTGCTACTACCTGCCTCAATAGCCATGAGGCAAACTTCTTTGGCCTTCTACTCTTCTTCATCCTCACTGGAGCTGGAGGAGGTTGACTCTTCTTTAGTGTCACTCCATGACTCAGCAACAAACCCCTTGTCCTTCCTCTTGTGCTTACTTGAGGAAGGCTTGCTGTAGTGACCCTTCCTTGAGTCACCCTCCTTTCTTCTATCCTTCTTCTGAACTTCTGGGCACTCAGAGATGAAATGCCCAGGTTTCCTGCAGCCAAAACACACTACTTCTTTAGATGGTGTTTTGTCATACCTTGGCTTGTCTTCATACTTGGATGGTCTCCTTCTGAAATCTTTTCTAGCCATCTTAAAGAATCTCTTGGCAAAGAGACTCATCAATTCTTCATTCACAGGAATGACTTCAGAGTCTCCTGCAGCTTTGAAAGCTATGTTGTGCTCTTTCCTAGTTGGTGTAGGAGTCTTGACTTCAGCTACTGCTTCCCTTGATTTTATCAGCTGCTCATAGGACTTTAGCTTTCCTAGTAGAGCTTCAGTTGAGATCTCTGTTGTGCTTCTGGCTTCTCTGATGGGCCAGATTCTTGAGTCCCATGTGCTGGGGAAGCATATTAGGATCTTGTCATTCACTTCAGTCAAAGTTATTTCCTTATCTAGAGTCCTCAGCTCACTGATAATGGAGCTGAGTCTTTTGTACATCACTTCCACTGTTTCAACTTCATCCTTTTTGAAGTTTTCATATTGAGTGATGAGGTTGGATCTTCTATCCTTCCTCTCATCTGCTGATCCAGCCACCATCTGGTTCAGGGAGTCCCAAATGGCCTTGGCTGATGAGCACTCAACAACCTTTTGAAATATCTCATCTGACATTGTTTGAGCCAATATGTTCATGGCTCTGGCATTAGCTATCTTTGCCTTTTTCTGTGCATCTATCCATCCACAGGGTAGAACATCACTCATGTATGTTGAAGTTGATGAGGTTGTAGCCACTAGAGCTGGTGGTCCTGTTAAGATGGAATTAAATATATCCTCATCAATAGAATTCATGTAGAGTCTGATTCTTGCCTTCTAGAGTGTGCACTTGGACAAGTTACACACTGGAGGTCTGGTGCTTGCATATTCTTTGTTCTGTGCCATGCTGTATAGATCTAGAAGATGTAAGAGAGCAGATCTAACTTAGGATCTTTGGTTCAAGGGTTAGCTTGTATAACCAAAAGAACCACCTCTGATACCAATTGAAAGTTAGGGTTAGATCTGATATACTCTAGAGGGGGGGGGGGGTGAATAGAGTGTGTCTATGTGACCTATAAAATTTTTCTTTAACAATATACTATCTTTACCTTTAACAACTATATCTAACTATCACAGATTAGAGTAAATCAAAGATCACAAAGTATCTAACTAACACAGCAACAGCAAGAACAGAAAAGAAATAGCAACCAGACAACACAAGAAATTTATAGTGGTTCTCCAAACTGGGTACATCCACTCTTCTACCACCCTTGGTAGGAATCCACTACAGATTTTGATCAGGTGACTGCCACTAGAGAGCTTTTGATCAGGTGCTCAAAAACCAACCCAAGTATTTTGGAAGGAGACTTGTAACCAGAATAATTTTGAAGGGAATTAACACCCTGTACAGAGGTGGGGAAGAGAGAGTGATGTAAGTCTTCTTTTCTCAAGTCAAAATGAGAAGACTGTGTGGATTCTTATTTGTTGTCAAAGCTCCCCCTGGGATCTTGAATGGATTAGGAGTGGAAGCTTTGTTCAAGGGTGTAGGCCTTCAACTTTGATGATTGCTCAACAGCAGGCTTTGAGACTGATAAGAATGTTTGTATCTGAGAAAGCCTTGGAGCAAACTGAGAATAGATGAAGAAGAAGAAGATTTTTTGTCTCAGTCTCTTGTTAATCACGTGTCTCTGCTTTTTTTGCAGAATTCTTGTACTCATTGGTTTGTCGACGACCATTTTAATTTTCAAATTCCTCCTGTAATCAATGTTGATGACATTGAGAATTACACGACATTGATTACTTTCCCCAACTGTTTCATTGGAAAAATGGCAGGCAATAATCCTGATGAAGAGCGTAATTAATGCTCTATCGAATGGTAATATTCAGAGAATGTTAGAGCATTAATTACACAGGAATTACTGCACTATAATAGGAACAGAAGGAAGGAAATAACTTAGTCTGGAATCGTCGACCAGAAGACAGAATTCGTCGAGCTGAGTTACACGATCATCAAACTCTGAATAGCTGACTGCTGCTTGACAAAATCTTCTTGTTCTGTGCTCTACGTTCGTTGACCTGAGAACAGCTTTGGCTTTGAGCAAATTATGTTGCTGAGTCCATTTTAGCGCTGAGTGATCTTTGGCGTTGAGAGATGAAGAATTAGTCGACCTGAGAATAGAGATCATCTAACTCTGTTCAGAGAAGTATATCTCTGAGTTAGTCGAGCTGAGTACGACTATCGTCGACCTGATATCGACGAACGTAGATCTCTTTCTCTAAATCTTGATTTCTCTAAGTCTTGAATCTATGTTAGTGATGGAGGCTGGTCCATTGTACTCTTAACTCTAAGGACATGGCCTAGACTTAAGAAACACAGAAAATTTGACCCTTCTATACAACATGGGTCACAACCTAAGAAGACAACCTAGCCCAAATCACCTAGGGGTTCCAACACTCTTCATATTGAATGTATGCAAACTCAAGCTTAAAGAGGCCCAGATCCCGTGCGCACTCTAAGGTGATATTCCCGGAAACTTTCCCCACCTTCAGGATCTCCAACACGAACTTTGGGTTCTTTGCGGACAAACTCGCCTGATGGATGAAAAGAGGACTATTAGGCGACCACGCTCAAGGTATGCAGAATCACATTTTTAAGTTCTTTCAGGATTACCTTTAGATGATTTTGCAGGTAGGCGACCTCCTCCTAGGACAATCGCAGGGCGTACCACATCTACTCCAGAGTCCGCCAACAGGTTGTATTGTACGCCATCACCCTCAAAGAAGTCGTGGTCACCCTCTGTGCTAATTGTTCTTGGGGAATTCTGCTCATCTTTGTGATTTCCTCCTCACCAATGGTCATAGTAGAGACCGCCAAGGCATGCAGAGTTGTTTCCTGCTTTTCCCTCTAGGAAAGAAAGATCATGCTCAGTGTGACCACACCCACATCCCAGAGCATCAGTAGGCTTCCTAAACTGTCTGTCAAGTACTCGACTGTAGGAGGGTCTCAAACACCGGTCGATGAAGTCCATGCCAACCTCTGGTTTTCCTAATGGGGGAGCTCATACGACCCCTCCGTGGGGATGCCGACTCGCATTAAGGCACAAACCTCTTAAGGTGGAGGCCTTCCTTTTCTCCTTGGTGGTCAAGACCTCGCCTAATGGCTCGTAGGGTCTCTCCGCAGGAACCCGCAGAACGACTATAAGAAGGAAAGTTAGAGCCCGCAAGTATGAAATTTTTTTATAAATCAAAATCTTATATTTTGGGGTGTCCATATCGGCCTCCTCTCCAAGGCTAGTGATATAGTATGCGACGTCCAAGGGATCCTCCTCGAAGATCTCTACAATTAACTTTTCCATTCCTTCAACCATCTGGCTCTAGAAGTCGTCCTCCATCCGTAGGTGGGGGTAGGTACTCAACCCCCGAAGTCCGCCTTGAATATGGCAAACCTCGCCTTCCATTCACAAACCTTGTTCGCGAGGTTCAAGACCCGCATCTTGCTTGATCTGATGTACAGTTGCCCATTTTAGAGAGCGAACATAGAACAACCACCTGAACACTATTAGGCTGAAGCGGACTCTCTAAAGCCACGTAAAGACGAAAAAGGCGATCGTCACCACAATGAAGTTTTGGGTGAGTTGTGTGGGGATTATCCCAAAATGGTCGAGCACTTCCACCATCTCCGAGAGGATGGGAAAGGTCCATCCCATGTCAAAGTTTTCAAAGGGGAAGACTAGCTCGTCGGAAAAAACTGAGTGGAGGTGCTTACCATGATCCAAAAAAGTCGCGCGACATACCTATCAGGAGATACGCGGATGTGAAAGAGATGGTTGGCAAATTCCTCAACAATGAGTCTAATTGTCAGAGGCTCATGTAGTATGATGGCGGCTGCGGAGTCCGCGCGGGTAGACCCAATTTGAGGAGCTCGCATATTATTCATAGTGCTCGAAGGTATCTGCCAAAAAAATAGGAGTTGCAAACCTATTTATAGGAATCGCCTTATTTTCCTCGAGACGCGAAATGTTACAGACACTTGTTGGAAGCAAGGTGTGTTTGTGGCGACCAGTTCATTTCATCACTTTCTATCCCACAAAAAGAAAACTATCGTGCAATCGCTCATTAGCAAGTAAGTTTTATGGTAGTACCATACCACAATAAAAAATAATAAGAACATTTCGCACACAGAGTACAACAAACACATAAAATGTTTGCCTGATAATGTTCACGCACATATGCATTGTCCGTATGTGTCTAGTCAATTATTATAAACTTAAAAAAATTCTTCTCTCATTCCTTAGAAACATCCTCACCAGAAACCCGATCTATGCCCATGAATGCCATGTTGTCAGTGACCTCGGTGAGCTCGCTAGATGCGCCCACGTGATACTTGTTCAACTTAGCGATTAGGGCATGGATGGCATAGATGTCCTCTCTAAACTTCTTGAGCGTATTTATGGACGGCATCTGTCAAAGTATGAGACCGAGCGGTCTGGCGGTTTGAGCCTGGCGGGTTGTAGACCGGGCGGTCTGGCGGTTTGTGTACGACGGGTTGATATCCAGATTGTTGCTGTGTGGTGTCCGGCGGTTTGACGGTTTATCTCCGGCGGCTTGGAAACCGGGCGGTCTAGCGGTCTCCTACCGCATCTCTCTCTTGCTTCTGGTACTGCCGAGCGGTTAGAACATTGTCTAACCGCGCAGCCTATTCCGGTCTGTTGTTCTAGCAGCCCGGATCTGATGTATAGCTTTAGTCCCACATTGTTAGTTTGTATTCTATCCTCTCTCCTCCATTCTATAAAAGGGAGGCCATACCTTTGTAAATGATATCTTTTTGGATAATAAAATTTCAATTATTTAAAGTTCCGGCTTGTTTTCTAGTCGTTTGTTCGCTACTTTAGTCTTTTGTTCGCTACTTCTCACATGGTATCAGAGGACTCGATCTTCTCCTCCTGATTCTGTGCGCCCTGTCTGCGCGGCTTGCCCCTTCCTCTCGCGACCTGTTCTCGCGGTTTGTCTCTTCCGCCTGCTTGTGCCCTGTCCGTGCGACCGTCTTTTCCTGCCTTTCAGTCGCAGCGACCTGTATCTTTGCTTGCCGCGACCTGCTGCCTTTTTTGCCTTGTTCGTTCATCCCTTCTGTTCGCGCGGTCTATCTTCTAGCCGCTCGACTTCTTTCCCTGCTTGGATCTGCGGCTTGGTCGTGGCTTCTCTGGCCGCTGGTGTCTGTCATAGTGACCGCCGCAGCTCTTCTTCTTCCTATCCGCGCGGCTTGTATTCTAACCGCGCGTCTTCTCACAGATTTCTCCTATGGCCCTTTCTGAAACCTCCACTACCACCACTCCCATCGCCACTCCGACGCTCCTTCCCACTCCCCAAGTTCAGCGGGGTGGCAATAGTGGTCGCAGCCACTCTGGCACACGTGGTCCATCAAGATTCCTCTGCTCTCACTGTGGTCGTACCGGCCACTCTGTTGACCGCTACTGGCAGAAACATCCTCATCTTCGTCCCTCCGGTGATACTTCTTCCTCAACCTCCGCCTCCTCTCGGCCATCTGCTTCTGTGGCCACGACCTCAGGTAGTGCACACGTCGTTACCCAAGGCAAATGGCTGATTGACTCTAGTGCTACAAATCACATGACCGGAAACCCTCACTGCTTCTCTCTCCTAGAGACGCATGATCGGTTACCCCCGTTTCTTGTTGCGGATGGTTCGCCTTCCCCAGTTCACGGAACGGGCATGGTTCAAGTCACCCTGTTGCTTTGATTAGCGGACACTCTCTATGTCCCGAAGTTCCCTTGCAATTTGCTCTCAGTTACTACTTTATGCAAGCAACTTCAGTGTTCTGTCTTATTTACTCCTACTTCTTGTTATTTTCAGGACCCGAGGACCCAACGAACGATTGCTACTGGGACTGAGAGCGGTGGTCTCTACTTCCTCGACAATGTTTTCGCTCTGTCCGCCTACTCTTCCTCGTCTACTGATCTGCTTCAATGGCATCTTCTCCTTGGACATCCTCCTCCTCGGATTCTTCGTTAGCTTCTTTCCCACTTACCTCAGACCAGTCCTCCGCTCAACTGTGATGCATGTCAGCTTGGCAAACATCACCGCTCGTCCTTCCCGCCGAAGCAAGGTCGTGGTTCCTCCCGCCCTTTTGATCTCATTCATTCCAATGTCTGGGGTCCTGCTCCTACTCTCACCGTTGGTCGGGGTAGTTCTTATTTCATAACTTTTATTGATGATTTCTCTAGATGTACCTGGGTGTATCTTTTAAAAGATCGCTCTGAACTCTTATATATCTGGCAATCTTTTTATAATATGATTAAAACTCAGTTTGATATTTCTATTAAAGTACTGCGCTCTGATAATGCTAAAGAATACCTCAGTCATGAGTTTTCGTCTTTTTGTATGCAACATGGTCTTATTCATCAGACCAGCTTTGTTTACACCTCCCAGCAAAATGGGGTGGCGAAGCATAAAAACCGTCATCTCCTCGATATCGCTCGCACTCTAATGACGCAGATGCAGGTACCTCGCTCCTACTGGGGCTATGCTGTTCTTCTTGCCTGCTATCTCATCAATCGCATTCCCTCTTCGGTTCTTCATGGCAAGACCCCCTTCTCCATTCTCTACCTGGGCAAGGAACCCTTTCCTCTTCCTCTCTGTATCTTTGGGTGTACGGATTTTGTGCATGCTCCGTCTGCTACCCGTGACAAGCTTTCCCCCCGTTCCACAAAATGTGTCTTTTTGGGATACTCGACCACTCAAAAAGGCTATTGTTGCTTTGACCCCATTCTGCACAAACAGTTTGTTTCCGCGGACGTCACCTTCTTCGAAAATGCATTCTACTTTTCTTCTCCATCTCCGCTTCCTCCTGCTGTCTCTGACTCTCCACCATCTCTCTGTGATCCTTCCACGCATATCGACGTCTCCCCTCCTATATCATCTCCTCCTCCGTCTCCTCCTCTCCCTATTATCTCCCCTCCTTCTTCTCCGCAGCCGTCTCTCTAGTCCCGGGCCAGCTTTATCCGCCACGGACGCTCCTGTCCCTGAGGCACAAGACGACCTGGATCTTCCCATTGCCCTTCGCAAAGGGGTGCGGGCGTGTACCCAACACCCGCTTGCGGCTGTTGTTTCTTATGATCGGCTTACTCCTTCTCGCAGGTGCTTTGCTTTGGCTATCTCGGCTACTACCACTCCCCTCACTTACCAGGAGGCTCTTGTTATTCCTCATTAGAAATCTGCCATGGATGAGGAAATCGCCACTCTTACTGAAAGGGGTACCTGGACCCTTGTTTCTCCACCAGTAGGTACTGATGTTGTTGGCTGCCGCTGGGTGTTCGTTGTGAAGTTTCGCATAGACGACACTATGGATCGTTACAAAGCCCGACTAGTGGCCAAAGGCTTTACTTAGACTTATGGAGTTGACTATTTTGATAATTTCTCCCCGGTTGCTCGCCTTAGCACCATCCGGGTTCTTCTTTCTGTGGTAATCAATAGGGAGTGGGCTATTTCCCAGCTTGATGTCAAGAATGCTTTTCTGTATGGGGATCTTCAGGAGGACGTCTATATGGAGCAACCTCCTGGGTATGTTGCTCAGGGGGAGACACGAGTATGCCAGTTGAAGAAGGCCATCTACGGCCTAAAACAGAGCCCTCGGGCATGGTTCGACAAGTTTAGTGGCATTGTGGCTGCCATTGGCTTTACAAGAAGTTCAGCCGATCACTCATTGTTTATTCGCAAAACCGTATCGGGCCTTGTGGTTTTGGCGGTGTATGTGGATGATATTCTTCTTACTGGCGATGACTAGGCTGGGGTGGACTTGACAAAGAAACACCTCCGTCAACACCTAGTCACGAAGGATATGGGCTCCCCGAAATATTTTTTGGGGATAGAAATCTCTCGGAAGCCCGACTCGTTGGTTCTCTCCCAACGGAAGTATGCTCTTGATCTTCTACAAGAGGCAGGATTGACCGGTGCCAAACCGGCCCGGTACCCCATGGCCACTGGAGAGGACAAAACATGGACAGATGACTCACCTCTTATATCTGATGCCACTAGGTATAGACGTCTGGTGGGCAAACTCATTTATCTCACGATGACCAGACCCGACATCGCCTATGCTGTAGGCAAGGTCAGTCAGTTCATGCAAGCTCCCAGGGAATGTCATCTTCAGTTTTCCTTGAAGATACTAGAGTATGTCAAAGCAGCACCAGGAAAAGGGCTACTCTTTCAGAAGCATGGTCATTTGAGAGTTGAAGCCTACTCAGACTCAAGCTATGCGAATGATAAAGGTGATCATAAATCTACATCGGATTTTTGCACATTTGTTGGAGGTAATCTTGTGAGCTGGAAGAGCAAGAAGCAGTCTGTTATCTCAAGGTCCAGTGCAGAAGCCGAATACCGGAGTATGGCGTCAACCACGTATGATTTAAAATGGTTGCGGGCTCTTATGCTTGACCTAGGAGAGGTCTACGACTATCCTCTGCCTATGTTCTGTGACAACAAGGCCGCTATATACATATCCAAAAATCCGGTCTTCCATGAGAGAACGAAACATATAGAGGTCGACTACCATTTCATCCGAGAAGAGGTCTTGAAGAGACAGATTTGCACTCCGTTCGTTACCTCCGACAAAGAGTTGGAAGATATCTTCACCAAGCCGGTTTCTACTTCCTTCTTCCATATCTGTGACAACCTGGGCATGATTGATATCTATGCTCCAGCTTGAGGGGGAGTGTCGAAGTATGAGACCGGGCGGTCTGGTGGTTTGAGCCTGGCGGGTTGTAGACCGGGCGGTCTGGCGGTTTGTGTCCAACGGGTTGATATCCAGACTGTTGCTGTGTGGTGTCCGGCGGTCTGACGGTTTATCTCCGGCGGCTTGGAAACCGGGCGGTCTAGCGGTCTCCTACTGCATCTCTCTCTTGCTTCTGGTATTGCCGAGCGGTTAGAACATTGTCTAACTGTGCGGCCTGTTCCGGTCTATTGTTCTAGCCGCCCGGATCTGATGTATAGCTCTAGTCCCACATTGTTAGTTTGTATTCTATCCTCTCTCCTCCATTCTATAAAAGGGAGGCCATACCTTTGTAAATGATATCTTTTTGGATAATAAAATTTCAATTATTCAAAGTTTCGGCTTGTTTTCTAGTCGTTTGTTCGCTACTTTAGTCTTTTGTTCGCTACTTCTCACAGCATCCTCTAGAGGGGTTGAGCCATGTACCATCGCATGGGTCTCTGACCGTGATTCTAGCGTGGTGTTGTGTGCGTTGTTTTGCTTCAGCACCTCTATCCTCTCCTCCAGGTAGGTTATATGTGCGACGACTTCCTCGAGTCCTTTTTGAAGGGTCGCGATCGTTGAGGCATTCTCTAGAAAGAAAGTAGGGTTAGGCAGTTCTTTTAATTCCTAACCAATATATTATAGTAAGTTGTTTTCAGTAAATACTCATGTCTAGGTCACTCTCTGGAAGTACTATCTCCTCCAGCTCATCTTCTCCTCTCCTCCTCTTCCCTAGCGAAGTGTGCGTAGTGGGCGACAGTGTAATAATAATCTTAGCATACATAGAGTCTGCTTTGAGCCTCTCCAACTCCATGTCAAGCTCATAATAAACGTCCTCCTAGTCATCATCATCATCATTGTTGGTCTCCTCTTCCAACCCCCCGGCTCTATAAGCTTCTCGGTCGATTTCTGTCAACTTGACTCTTCTAACAAGATATGATGACAGAGAGGATCCAGATCTTTTGGGGTGGTTGACTTCTCTAGGAGGTCCTGCGGCTTTTTCACCACCACTTTTATGCCCTTATAGGGAAGTGTGGCGTCCAAAGGGATGACGGACTTGCTGACTTTAAGCCTCTGGGAATCGGGCTCATTTCTCTTTAGTAAAGTACTAGAAGATGGTGTGAGAAGTTGACAATCCACTAGGGGGTTTACGCGGCTATCATCTCCTACTTCATGGTTATCATCCAAGAACTGACGATCTCAAAAATGGTAGGGATTGAACTGGACATCTTCTTTGAGGTTTTATTTGGTGGTGGCAGGGGTGCCTGCCTAGAGGAGCTGCCCAGGAACTTGGCAAGCATCTTGGGTCTATTTGGATCTGTTTTTTTGGTGGTGTTTGCATCATATCCCAAATGTGCGAGAAGATCTTGGATCATACTCATGGCAGGCAGACTCAAGGAGAAGCTAATGATTTATGGAGAATGGCTAATTTAAGCAGGACATGCACTATTTATAGACTTCTTGAGGCATTAAGTGTGGGTCTCAATCTTTGCGGTTACCTGTCTGCTTTTTCAAATCCTGTGCAGTCTGCTAAAAAAGTGCGGAGATTATGTTAACCCAAATTTTGTGATAACGGAGGAGAGCATCTAGAATAAGCAAAGACTACTTGCCCATCAACTATTCTCGGTGTTTGCCGACCTCTCAAGCGAACACTCCAGAGTATCCGTGAACACCTCCTGTGGGAGTGACAATAATTAGCGCGGAAAGTCAGCAGACAACCTTCATGCAGCTTCTCAGAGTGTTGTTCAGAAGGCTCGGTCTGGAGTACGCGCGGACCCTACAGCAAAGCCCGTGAGGACTCCTCTTTTTCGATCCAGCTCAGGTAGCGCCATGCTGTTTCGTGCGGACTATTATTTTAATCCACATCTCCCGACTCTTCATGTACCTTGGGCTACTACGCATTTAATGTCATGATTAATAAGGCATTAAAAGCCCGCCGGTTCATGAACCATCCACGCAGCCTACTCTCAAGTATAAAAGGGGGACCAGGGGTGTTTGGAGGGGACTCATGGACTTATCCCAGAACTAGCCTTGTTGCTAGTGTGGACACTAAGTCTGGTCAAGCTTTCTTTTCCTTAGTGTTCTCCTGAACACTCTTGTAATCCTCATTTTCAATTAATCAAGAGTCCCGCCATAAGGAAGGCATTTGTCGTGGCTAGTTAAATCTGTTGTTCTTCGTTGCCAGCAACACTTCCTTTTCTCAGTCTTGCCATCTATAAGGTCGGTAACCAATCTCTCGTGAACCACACTTTCCTCTGCTGACTACCCTATTCAGGGATAGCGCGCTGAGAGTTGGTGAAATTTTTTGCCTCTAACACATCTAGCTAATAGACTATATGTCATAAGTATCAAACATGTTTATTTATGTTGAACAAAAGTAAAGGGGCATTATAAGGCAAAATGTATGCAATTCGAGCTTTACCAAGGCTCCCTGTAGCGGGTATGAGACTAGCACATCATCATTACACAAACACATTTCATCAACCATTGACATACTCACACCCCTAAAGGAACGCCAATTGATTCTATGAACTCCCACATGGACCCCACCCACACATGGTCACTCTCACTATATGTCTTGTCACAAGGCATGGTTATTATCAGTTCATCAATTCCACCACAATCGGTTATATGAACTCATGCATGGACCCTGCATGCACATGGTTACTCTCATCATAAAAATTTTCACAGGTAATGTATGCTCTCATCAATTTCACATAAGGGAACTTATCTCTTCGGGATGCCCTCGACGCGTGAAACACTATATTACGGGGCTAGTAAACCAATCACAGAGATGAAAACATGCATGTCTTAACATACAAGTAAACAAAGAAATATATCCTAGGACTTTTCATATGCATTTCTCACCCTAAACTCAACATCTGCTAACCTCACAAAAATTGGGCATTACAATGGCGTCTTCATCGCAATCACACGTATAGCAAAACCTTATATGCATCGTCAAACAATCATCATTGAATCGGGGCACTAGCCATGAGTTTGGTTTCACCAACCTTGCCTAATCCAATAACGAGCATGAATCTCTATTATAATAATGTTGGGGATAGACTCAATCAACTTGGTGGCCCTTATTTAACCAAAGTTTCCTTAATACTGATGAATAAAATTCACGCTAGAGCTCAATTCTAAACCGATAAGGCAAGTACACCTATCATTTTAGAGTATAGGATCAAGTTTTATATTTAGACTCGGGGCCTATCGAGTGCTTGTACTCACAAGGAAGAACAATTATTTTATCGAAAAAAAGTTGGTTGATTTGCAAAAAAAACGTACGATTAAACTTTTGAGAGAAATTTGATGAAATAAAGATTAGCACTTGATCTAAAATCCCTTTAGATTAAAATAAACTTTCATGAAGTAATCAAATGCAAGCTTCTAAATTACTAACTTTGACCGTGGAGGTTCCCAAAATACAAAAGTGCCTCTCTCGATAATATGCTCTTGACTATCCTTAGGTTGATCAATTAAGGCCTCTCAGCCAGTCGAAACCCCAAAGCTTGCTTTAGGCGATGAACCCCACTATTGGATTTGACTCCAATCTGGAAGATTTATGTCATCCTCTCTTGAGGAGTGCATGCAACACCTTTTATCTTAGAGTGATCTCCTCGTATCCATAACCTCTCGGTAAAATCTAGTATACAGATCTAGGATCGAAGACATATTCGCGATATATGAATGTGATGCAATTAAATTCAAAGATAAATCAAAGTGAACAAGGTAGAGAGCTTGACAATTTTGAGAAAATTAAAATAAGTTTATTCCATTCCAAAGTTCATCATGATCAAGTGTTAAATGGAGTTTAACTACTCATCATGATAAGGGAATTACACTAGAAGATAGAGAGAGATGATTACAAATGAAAAGAGTACTTGAATTAAAAATTACCAAAGTTATAGATTACACTATGAAATGAAAAATACAGAAAAGTAATGCAAGAATACTGAAAACAAACTCCAAAATCTAACTCTCTAGCTCCTAGTCTTGCCTGGAATTTATAGTAAAATTTGCCGGTGCATCACGCCTTTAGGTCACACACGTGTCCTAGGGTGTGTAAGATACGGAACTGATGTCTTGAAAGCCCGGGAACGTTGGGGAAAAACCTCCAAAATTGAGTAAATTGGGGGGTCACGCCCCTAGGTCACACCCATGACCTAGGGCGCATCTTGACTGTTTCAGAAAATGGCGGGAACATGGAACTGTGGGAGTTAATATGGAGGTTGTAGAAGAGGTCACGTCCCCCTGGTCGTGCTCGTGACCAGGGCATGTAAGCTGGAATGGCTTGTGGCGGAAACTGACTTCTTAATGGCTGAGTCACACCCCTTAGCTGGTGGTCACACCCCTCCGGTCATGCCTATAGGTCACGCCCGTAACGAGGCATGTAAATTTAATCTGACGTAGTAATGGAACCTAGAGTTCTGGCTGGGAGTCACACCCGTGACTTGAGTCACGCCCCTTAATCATGCCCATGACCCTAAGACGTGTACTTCAGATTTTTCTAGATTTGCTCAAAATCTTCTCCTGATCAATCCTGCCAGCTTCAAAATGTTATTTGTAGCCCAGATTAACCTGAAATATAAAATAATTAAATTAGGAACTTAATTAATAAAATATAACTATAAATTAATTAATTATTAAATAAAAATAAGGATAAAATTAGAGTTATCAAATTCCCTTATACTTACTCATTTGTTAGTCTCGAGCAAACAACTTTCCATAGGAAGCATAAAAATTTCAACGCTAGAAAATAAAATTGAACCTAAGGAGTAAAATGTGAAGTCTTATGCCTATGCACATAGCTATTTTAGTAGAAAAACCTACTCAGCATACAAATTAGCTTATATTTTCGAGAATGCATTTTCGCTTATTATTTCTACTTTTAAATTGAATTTTTGGTAAATCCTAAAATTATATTTAGGGAAAAGGTAGCGTGTGAATAAGGATTAATTCGTTCTTATCATTCAACACTACTGTTAATCCTCTTTTTTTGGCACTACTTGGACCGGTCTTACCCAAGTGCTATCTGAAATCGGATATGATGATGCCCGCGTCTAATAATTTTATCACCTATGCCTTAACCACCTCCTTCATATTTGGATTTAGGCGACATTGAGGTTGAATAGTTTTTTGCAAATTTTCTTCTAATAAAATTTTATGAGTACAAAAGGAGGGATTAATCCCTTTCAAATCCATAATTTTCCATGCAATTGCACAGCGATGAAGTTTTAAAACATTTGATAATTTTAAATTTTCCTCATCCGTTAAATATGTTGACACAATAACTGGAACCCTCTGTTAGAAATAAGTACTCTAAATGATCGGACAACTGTTTCAATTCTAAAGTTGGAGGTTCTCCATAAGAAGTTTTTAATTGATTACTACCTAAATCTAAAATTTCAAAAATAGGTGCGCCTGTGACCAAATCGTTATCACTATTTTCATGAGAAATTAAATCTAGATTTTCAAAAATTTCTTCAAATTTTTTCAAAAAATAAAAGGGAGTCTTCATCGGGAGAAGCCTCCAAAAAGAAACACGAGCCGTCATTGGAGAGGGTATTTTTCATAAATGAATTAATAGTAAAGGTAACTTTTTCATCTCTGACTCTAAGAAGAAGTTTACCATTACTAACGTCTATTATGACACGTGTGGTGGAAAGAAAAAGGCGACCGGGAATGAGCGGAACCTCGGTGTCCTCTTCTTTGTCAAGGATGACGAAATCGACCGAAAAGATAAATTTGTCAACCTTGACAAGCACATCCTCAATAATTTCCATAGGGTATTTAATAGACCGATCCGCCAATTGGATGCTCATTCTCATTGTATTGGGCTATCCTAATTCCTATTTTTAAAATAAAGAATAAGGCATCAAATTAATAAGGGCTCGTAGATCAGCCAACGCATGTTTTATTAATAAATCGCCAAATAAACATGGAATAGAGAAACTACCCGGATCGGTTAATTTCTTGGGCAATTTATTAAGAAAAACTACCGAACATTCCACGTACAATTGAACCATGGAAATATCCTCAAGTTTCGTTTTATTAGATAAAAGATTCTTGAGGTACTTTGCATACTTCGGCATTTGCGTCATCGCTTCGCAAAACAGTAAATTTATATGAATTTGCTTAAACATTTCTAAAAATTTACCGTAATGCGCATCCATCCGGTCTTTCTTTAATTTAGAAGGATAAGGAAGAGGCAGTTGAAATTCCTTAATTTTATTTTCAATGGAAACCTTAGGAGGAGTAAATGTAGAAATTTTTGCCTCCATTTCAACCGGATTTGAGGAAGTATTTGCCTCCTTCCCACTCCGTAGCATGATAGCCTTTGATTGCTCCTTTGGGTTGGGCTCTGTATTGCCCGATAATGCTCCTTATTGACGATTGGAGAGCATTTTTGCGATTTGCCCAATTTGATTCTCCAAATTTTTAATATATCCTGTGAGATTCCAGACATTGGCATCATTACTAGCCGCATATTTAGTGAAAACCTCCTCGAGAGTGGGAGTTTTTGGAGCTTGTGGTGGTAGAAATCTGGGTAGAATTGTGTTCGGTGGACGTACCACGTTCCTTGTATTACTCCAAGAGAAGTTGGGGTGATTCCTTAAACCCGGGTGATAAGTATTATCATAGTTATTATTACCCGAATTAAAAGGCGGCTGATTTGGATTACTCATGCAATCCACATGTTCTACAATAGTGGAAGGTTCCCAGGCAGGTGTAGAAGAGGAAGCATACATCTCTTCTATTCTTTTATTAAGCATCTCAACCAGGAGAGATAAATTAAAAACTGTATCGACTTCGTACATCTCGGCTGGTTTAGGTGGACAAGACCAAGGAGTACTCCACTGATATGTATTCATGGCCATACCTTCTATAAGGTCTTGGGCGGCCGCCAGTGTCTTGTTGTTTAACATTCCACCGGCGACGACAACGATATGTTGCCTCGTTTGGGAATTGAGGCCATTATAGAAGGTTTAAATTTGCAACCAATCGGGGATTGCATGATGTGGACAATGGTGAAGCAATTTATTAAAATCATTCCCAAGTATCATATGATGTTTCTGTATCAACTTGGGAAAAGTATGTGATATCATTGCGCAAATTGGCCGTTTTGGCGAGTGGAAAATATTTTGTGAGAAATTTTTCCGTCATCTCAGCCCATATAATGATGGACCCTCTCGGTAGAGAACCCAACCACTGCTTAGCATTGATGCGCAAAGTGAAAGGAAAAAGTATTAGCCGGATTACATCATCTGAAACCCAATTAATTTTGAAAGTATAACATATTTCTAAAAAGTTAGAAATATATGTGTTTGAGTCCTCATCTTGAAGCCCATCAAATTGTACAGATTATTGTACCATTTGAATGATGCTCAGCTTCAATTCAAAGTTATTTTTCGCAATAGTAAGTCGAATAATACTTGATTACGTCTCATCCAAATTTGGCCGAGCATAATAGGACATAGTCTGTTATTCAGACATATTCAGAATTGGGTCACCCAAAATAGAAGAATATTGAGAAGAGGCGGAATGTGAAGAAGAAAGAAAAGAAGAAGAAGAAATGTCACCTACGGATTCCTCAACCAAATCTAGATAATTGAGTTCGCAGAGTCTTAAGCATCGTCATAAGGTTTGCTTGATCTCCGGATCTAAGTCAACTAGATTTGATGAATTCCCTCGGGTCATACATCAAAAAAAATTATGATTAAAAAATTATAAAATAAAATTTTCCGAATTTCCTAAGGACTACCCAATGACGGGTTCGCAAGGTACTAGGCGGTCTTGCGAGATGAAAACCCGACACGGCCCTTTTGCAAAAAATTTTAATTATAAAAAATTAAAGATAAAACTTTTGAAAAAAACAAACTAACTAAATTTTTTTTAACAAAAAGAAAATGATAAAATTAATAGAACCATGCTTTCAAAATTCAACAAAAGATACTCTCCGGTAACGGCGCCAAAAACTTGATGAATAAAATTCATGCTAGAGCGCAATTCTAAATCGATATGACAAGTATACCTATCGTTTTAGAGTATAAGATCAAGTGTTGTATTTAGACTCGGGGCCTGTCGAGTACTTGTACTCACAAAAAAGAGCTATTATTTTACCAAACAAAAGTTAGTTGATTTGCAAAAAAAAATGTGTGATTAAACTATTGAGAGAAATTTGATGAAAAAAGATTAGCACTTGATCTAGAATCCTTTTGGATTAAAATAAACTGTCATTATATAATAAAATGCAAGCATCTAAATTACTAACTACGATAGCAGAGGTTCCCAAAATACGAAAGCGCCTCTCTTGAGAATACGCTCTTGACTAACCTTAGGTTGATCGATTAAGACCTCTCGGCCAATCCAAAATACGTAAGCGCCTCTCTCGAGGAGTGAATGCAACTCTTTTTATTTTTGAGTGATCTCCTCGTATCCATAATCTCTCGGTAAAATCTAGGATACAAACCTAAGATCGCAGACATATTCACGATATATGAATGCGACACAATTAAATTCAAAGATAAATCGAAGTGAACAAGGTAGAGAGCTTGACAATTTGAGAAAAATAAAACAAGTTTATTTAATTCCAAAGTTCATCATGATCAAGTGCTAAATGGAGTTTATCTACTCATCATGATAAAGGAATTACACAAGAAGGTAGAGAGAGAGACATGATAACAAATGAAAAGAGTATTTGAATTAAAAATTACCAAAGTTAAAGATTACACTATGAAATGAATAATACATAAAAGTAATTCAAGAATACTGAAAACAAACTCCAAAATCCAACTCTCTAGCTCCCGATCTTGTCTGGAATATTTAGTAAAATTTGTTGGTGAGCCATGCCCCTAGGTCACGCCCGTGACCTAGGGCGTGTATGGTACAGAACTGACGTCTTGAAAGCCCGGGAACATTGGGGGAAAATCGCCAAAATTGTGTAAATTGTCGGGTCACGCCCGTTACCTAGGGCATGTCTTGACTGTTTTAGAAAATGACAGGAACATAGAATGATGGGAGTTAATCTTGCATTTTTATAAGAGGGTATGCCCCCTGGTCACCCCTGTGACCAGAGCGTGTAAGCTGGAATGGCTTGCGGCAGAAGCTGACTTCTTAATGGCTGAGTCATGCCACTAAGCTGGTGGTCACGCCACTCCGGTCACGCCTATAGCTCACGCCCGTGATGGGGCGTGTAAATTTAGTTCGACATAATAATGAAATCTGGAGTTCTAGTGGAGAGTCACGCTCATGACTGGAGTCACGCCCCTATGTCATGCCCCTTAGTCACACCCGTGACCCTAGGGCGTGTACTTTAGATTTTTCCAAATTTGCTCAAAATCTTCTCCTGATCAATCCTACAAGCTTCAAAATGTTATTTGTATCCTAGATTAACCTAAAATATCAAAAGAAGTAAATTAGAAACTTAATTAATAAAATATAACTATAAATTAATTAATTATTAAATAAAAACTATATAAAATAAGGATAAAATTAGAGTTATCAAATACCTCTCATTTGACGAATCTGGTGCCAAAAAATAAAAACATAGAGAAACAAGAATACAAGAACACATACTAAGACTTGGAGGAGAAATTTCATTACCCTATGAGATTTCTTACTCATGATCTAAAGCTTGAATTTCCCAGATGAAAAAGGTGGCCTTTGGATCCTCTCCACAATGGAGGTCTCAAATCAAAGTTTTGTGCTATAGTACTCCTCCAATGGTGGGATCTCTACCATATTCCTCCTCCACTCTCTTAAATTACCCTAGCGACAAAAGCTCATAAATGAATAAGTGAGGTTGGAATGAATCCCTCAACCACTTTAGGGCAGATGGACTAGCAAAATTAGGCCCTTAAATCATGCTCCAAAGCAATCTAAAGGCCATGATATCGTGTTTTAATAAAACTGGATCCATCAACTATCACATGGTTCTAGATGTTATAATGCCATGGTATATCTCTCATGTTGATTCATCCAGTGTCAAAAAATCCGAAGTCAATTCATCATGGGTTGATTTATCCAGGAAACCAGTCTACAACAAACACCGATAAACAGGGAAATAAGGCTAGCACCATAGCTAACCTTTACAATGCAATAATAGCTTCTTGCTACCACTTGATTCAGTATTTTTGATTCTCCGACACTAGGATCAGGATGTTATAACTCCCCTCCCTTAATAGAATTTCATCCCGAAATTAAATTACTTATCAAGTAAAATTGTACTTGATGCAAATAGTTCTGAGTACTCTTCTCGTATTGCTTGCTCTCACTACTAAGAGAAGTCTTGCATGCAATTGTTCCAATGAACTTTCACGAGCTTGACTTCCTTATTCTGCAATCTATAAATCTCCAAATTCTCTATGCATATCGGGCAAACTACCGTTCTCAAATCTTCTGCTATTGGCACCGTTGTCGCCTCAATAGCCTCACTAAGCACTAATAGAGCTTTTCTTAACATTAAGATCTGGAAGGCATCTTGTAATACACCTAGCTATGGTGACAACACTAACTGATAAGCTACATTACCTATGAGCTCGGTGATCACAAATTGTCCCAAGTAGCTTGATCTTCAGATAGACCATGTTGCCCATTGCAAACTCCAAATTTTGGTGGCACGCATTGAAATACTTTGCATGCCAATCATAAGCAAACTTCATACACTCCTGAATCATCCTCACTAAATAACATGCATTAGTCACCACCTCCTTTCCCAAAAGTTGGGTGCCCCCCTTTTTTTATCTAAGAAATCGCCATTCGGAACCACATCCCATACAATACTTCATATGGTTCCATCTTGATACATGCCTAGAAGATATTGTTATATGCAAACACCACCATAAAGAGGTGGTATTTCCATTAATTTCCAAAGTCAAGAGCACACATTCTAAGCATGACCTCCTTTGTACGATTCATTCTCTCTATTTAACTATAGGTATACAGATGAAATGTTGTACTGAACTTTGAATTTCGTTCCCAAACTCTTTTGAACTACCCTTCAATCCTTGGACATGAATCGTCAATCTTTATTGCTAACAATACTCTTTGGAATCCCATACAACCACGTGATATTATGAACATACAGCTTTACTAGATTCTCAATGCTATCATCATTCCTATTTGGAATGAAGTGAGCCACCTTAGTCAGGCGATCCAAAATCACCCAAATCGCATCATTACCAAGCTGAGATTGGGGAAAACCATGCAAAGAGTCTATGGAGATGTGGTAGAAGTTCCACTCAGGGATTGGAAGATGCTTCAAGAACCTGCTTGGCCTTTGACATTCAGCTTTCACTAAAATAAAATTTTGACATCTACTCACAAACAAAACTACATTCCGCTTCATCCCAAACCACCAAAAGGATTTCTTCAAATCTAAGTACATCTTCATACCTCCTAGATGAATGGAGTACTTTGCGAAGTGAGACTCAAACATCAACTCCTTGCAAAACTTGTCAAAGCGCAAAATGCACACTCTTCTGCTCTTCTTTAAGAGTCTACTGATAATCTCCAAGACACTAATATCGCTTTGCTGAGCTTCCAACACCTAGGGTTGAAACTCTTTATCTATGTGCACTGGTTGACACCTGAATCTAATCAGCTAAATAACACTATAACTTGATCCAATTTAAATATGCTACACTAGTATCGCCCCTAGCAATATAAGTAAAATCAATAGACTCAAAATCCCATACTAACTCCTCATTATGAACCTTAATCTAGTTTCACTTCCCTGAGTACTTCCTACTTAATGTGCCAGCTACAATATTTTTTTTGGCCGGTGTGTACTAAATCAATATGCCATAGTCTTTAAGGAACTCTATCCACCTACGCTGCTGTATATTCAAATCTTTATGTTCTAGGAGATACCTCAGACTCTTTTGGTCTATAAAGATCTCCACCTTTGAATTATAAATGTAGTGCCAACATAATTTAAATGCAAAGATTAACCCTGCTAACTCTAAACTGTGACCAGGGTAGTTTTTCTCATGAGGCTTCAGCTGCCTCGACCCAAATGCAATTAATCATGCTACCGTGTTGCACCCTAAAGCATAGCTGAAGATCCAAAATCCATTAGTCCCACTAGGGTGCCTAAGGACCGGAGCAGTCATCAACCTTTCCTTCAAAGTTTCGGACACTCGATCGCATTTTGACGTCCAAACAAACTTATGTTCCATGTGAGTGAGAGAGATGAGGGGCAAATCTATCCACGAAAAGGTCTCAACAAACCCCAGAGATAACCAACCAGTCTATGAAAACTCCTGATTTCTGCCACGGTCTTCAATAAAGACTAGTCACTAAAGGCTTTAATTATTGCCGAATCTACCGCCACCCCATTACCACTAAACATATGACCAAAGAATGCCACCTTCTTGATCTAAAACTCGCACTTTAAGAATATGTAATAAAGTTGGTTCTCCCTCAAGGTCTGTAAGACTAACCTCAAGAGAGTCTCATGCTTTGTGCCAGATTTCAAATACACTAGAACATCATCTATAAATACTACCACAAACAAATCTAGTTATCGCCCAAATACCCTGTTTATCACATCTATGAACATTGATGGCATGTTCGTCAAAATGAACAACATCACAAAAACCTCAGAGTGTTCATACCTCATTCCAAAAGCTATATTTATAATTTATTCTTCTTGAATTCTCAATTGGTAATACACTGACTTCAAGTCTAACTTGGAGCACACAGCCGACCCAATCAATCGGTTGAAAGGATCGTCGATCTGCGGGATCAAGTACTTGTTCATTATGATCAACTTGTTCATCTCCTGGTATTTGATGAACAACTACATACTACCATCTTTTTTCTTTGCAAATAATACATGTGCACACTACTATAACGAGCTTTGTCAAATATACCCTTGTTCAAACAATTCTTACAAATGGACTTTTAGCTTAGCCAACTCCTTTGGTGATATCCTAAATAGAGTACATGACATCAATCTCGCATCAGGTGCTAACTCTATCATAAAATCCATTTTTCTTTGACGGGGTGCTCCAAGAAGCTTGCCGGGAAATATGTCTTCAGACTCTTCCACTACAGGCACTTCCCTAATTGCTAACTTTGTGGAATGATTTTCCAATAAAGCCATTGACACCTCACCTCCTTCATTTACCACACACAACATTTGCATGGAAAAATTAGAGAGCAAGCCACTCCACTCAGGCCATTGAATTTGACCTCAGCTCGACCTTTACTTCTCAGGCTCACCACCTTCAAGTAGCAATCAATATCAGTGAGTTGCTTTATAAGTCAATCCATCCCCAAGATCACATCGAACTCTTTTAGTGGTAGAATTGCCACCTCCAGCTCGAAGTAAAGTTCACTTATTATCAACAAAATGCTCCCTTTTCTCTTGGTGATCATTAAAGACTCGTTCGTCATTTTCATGCTTATCTCCATCCCTGCCTCAACAGGTTCAACACAAACTCTTCAGATATATTTATCCATGAGAAAACAGTGTGACCCCCCATATCAAATATAAAGTAATAAACATTGATGGTAAAGTCGAACACTAGAATGTCTAACAATGCATGTAATAAACATTGGTGGTCATAAACTTCAAAAAGAAAGTAAAATTTTAAATTATAAACATTTTCTAGACTTTTCATACCTATCATCACTCTAGGTTGATGAATAACCTCTTGTTGCCCGAGGTTATAGTCTATAAGTTGCATTGGAGGAAATCATGAAGCACTCATCTCTACCGCCTTCCCTTATCAGCATAGATGGGGCCTGATCGTACCAACTATAACACCCCAGTTTTCCCAATAGTAGAAAGCAGAATAATCTGGTTGTTGAATTTAATATCAGGATGTAGTGCTACCACTGGTAGTAGCTGTCGATAAGAAGATCATTGAGATACTGAGTAATATCATTGTGATATTAAGGCAAATCGGTGAAGCCGATCAAAAGCTAATGCCATGCGTTAGTGATATCGATGGGCGGTAGCCTTCACGACGAATTGGTGAAAGGTTATGATGTTCGTCGAGAGGTCAAGATGAGTGTCCTGTTATATTGTGACGATACTCTAACGTAAAGCTATCATACTACCTTCGGCGGTAGTTTTTCACAAAAAATTTGTTAAGCTGTCATTAAGTTGTGCTAGATAAGACCATCGCCACCACCTTTGGGACTAACGCGGTGGGTAGAACTATCATCGGGCGGTAGTTGATAGAAATAGATTCATAAATCTGTGTCATGGTCGCCTGAACCTTTATGAAATATGATCAATTGCTCTAGATTAATCTGTCCTCTAATACTAAATGTTTGGCAACAATCTTTCACTCCTACCATTATTATTTGAAAGCTTAGATAGCTTTTGGAAGAGAGAAGGGAGAAGGAAGAAGAAGAAGCTTGTTTCAGCGATTGTTGGAGCTCCAAAGCTCCGAATCACAATCCATTTTCAGATCCTCAGAGTGTAGTACATTGCGGTCCTTTTAAACCAGCTAAATTTCTAATTCATGGCACTGAAACAATCATCAAGAGTGACGATCCTTCTTCCCGGTCTTAGGGCATGCTTGTCTTATTTATGTTTATATATTTTCATATGGAACTTCTTACTTTGCTAATTAATGAAAAGTTAGACTTCCTCCGGGTTGATTGTGTTCATCCCTGACATATATTTCATACAGAAATTTGATTGGTTTGCTGATTTAGGCATGTTATGTGAATCCCATCTATGACATAATGGTCCTGAATAGAGATGCTTCATTTGTGTGCAAGAAAATTATTCTGAGAAATACATTATTTTATTGCGAGATCTTGGACTAAGGGATCTCTTGAAGCACTTAGTAGAAGAGCACTTGTCCCTCCTACAATGGTTGTAATCGTAAAACCTATATCCTCCTGAGTGGATTGGGTGTGTAGCATGTTGTGATAAAATGAGATTGGGCTGGGGGAATGTTATACCCGCATTTTGTTTGTGATTGGGATTATTTGAATAATAGTCCTTAGTGTAACCGAACCTACACTATGGTGTTTTTAACGAGCTATAACCATGGTAGAGATTGAGTTAGAGCTTGTGAGCATGGCTAGCAAAATGTTAAAATGAAATCTGGGATGACAATACTTGAATTGGTGGAAATACTCGTGTGAGTGTTCACCGAAGCATGCCTGGTGAGCATGAAATGTATGGTCATGCATACCAACATTTGTGATGTAATGTTTGTTAGCCTCATGCTTAGGCAATTGATGGAACCTTCGGGTAGAACAACCAACATCATGTGTATATCTAGGTTAACTTCTTTTGATGCTCAACCAAGACCTATTGATTGTACTTGAGACCTCACTCTGCTTAGAGTAGCTGTAATTTCTTTATATGTATATGTACTTCTTGTATGACTTGCTTACAAGAGAGAAGTTCCACCTATTATTTTATTATGGGTCATGTAGATCACACCTAGAGGGGGGGGGGGGTGGGTGAATGGTGTGACAGGTGCTTTTTTTTGGTTTCTTTTTTATTTTAGCAAGATAATAAGTAAGCACACACAAAAAGTAAATAAAGTTTCTAGAGGTTCCCCAAGAATGGATTGGGTAGTCTTCTCTCCACACCACCTATCTAGCAATGTGTTAGACTAGGTCAAACTCATCCAAAACACAGATCTCACAATAGAGATCATACCCGAGTCTCTAATACAAAAGATCTACACTCAGGCTATCAAATCCCTACCTCAATTCCCACAACTAGAGATCTACAGTCAGATCTTCCCCAAAGATCTTACCTTATATCCCAAGGATCCTACCCTTAGATTCCCACATGAATCCTACAACACACTCAGATTTAAAGTATCCTACGATACACTCAGATCCAAAGGAGCATACAATTTCATAATTAATGAAAGATTATATAGAACTAGACTCAACAACAGCTTGTCTTGAGTCTTTTGTAGAAGCATAGTAATGAGGCTCTTCTTCCTTGATCAGATCTCAGAGAATGTCTTCTTGGAATGGTTGTGTCTGGATCAAGAATACTTCTTATCGAGAGAGTAATCTTCAGAGAAATCTTGATTCGTTATGCCTTAGGATAATTGCTCTTCAGAGTTAGCCGCTAGAGAACTTCTTGAAAAGATTATAAGAAAGAATTTTTTTATTGGTGAAACCTTAAGGATTTTATAAGGAGGAGTTCACTACCAATGGCTACAATATAGAATTAATTTTCCTTTAACACTTTCCACATGAGTCCCCCTGAAAGGTGCAGTAAATAGCGGGATTCAAAATGAATTTTAAATAACCGCTTGATTAGCTTCTTTCTTCCAGCATCTGGCCGATATAGAAATCTTCTGGTAGATATAAAAAAATTTTGGTCGATATAGACAACATGGTCTCCTGGTGTCTTTCTGACAGATGTGGTTGATATAGTCCTTCAAGCCTTTAGCTGATAGCATCTAGTCAATGTATTACTCATCTATCATCCAGTCAATGCAGTTGATATTTTTACTTAGCATCCAGTCGGTGCAGTCGACATTTTTACCTAGCATCCTGTCGATGCAGTCAACATTTTTACTTAGCATCCAGCAGATGCAGTCAACATTTTTACTTAGCATCCATCTGATGCAGTCAAAAAATTTACTTAGGGTATTTTCACCTTCATCTCCAATTCCCTTTGATTCCAGCTAAAACTTTCTTTGATAATGACAATCCTAATATAGGATTAGGACATAGATAAACATGAGGTTTGCACCTTGAGGGATTAGAAGGGTGAAACCTTATTTGGGTGACCATAAGCCTAACTCTACATTAGTCATGCATGTTATATCAAAACTAACATATACATCTAATACATGATGTGTTTATTGTCATCTTGAGGGATTCTTCAAATCAAGAATCTTGTGGTCAATATTCCTAACAATCTCCCTCTATTTGAATAATTCAGAACCTTTTAAGATAATAAACACAAAAATATAAAGACAAATAGAATAGACACAAGGTATAGTGTAATCATTCCATTATATATATTGAAATCAAAATACTGTCTATATTAGAAAATATAACTATAACCCCAAAAGTATCTAATCTATTACATGCTTCTTTTCACCATCAGTCACTGTCACTTATTGCTTTCCTTCTTTACCTTTCAAAGTATTTTAGAGGCTTTAGAATATACCTTGGAGGAGGAGGTAGTCCATTGGGGTGATTTCTCCTATGGGTCCTCCTTTTTAACTCTTATTTCTCATACTTTTTCCATTCTATAGAGCTATAAAACCTTCATGTATATGTATTGGTACTACCAAAGTAATACCATACAGTCAAGATTATAGACTTGGACTTTAGGCTCCATTCTTCGTATCCAGGTAAAATTTTAATTTACTCCCTTCTCCTCTGTCTAGCTAGCATCTCGTCTTCATATGGAACAACTTTCCTTTTGTGTGAGGACTCTGCATATTCAAATGGGGAATCATGGTAATCAAGCTCTAAGATGTAGTTTAGTTAGGGTATATTCAAAGCTAGACTTATTGTATTTGAAATCCAGATAGCCTGGTCAGCAATATGATGCATGACAACTTCCTCCCCATTTTGACTTCTTCGGAGACATGCTGATAAATATACCCCTGAAGGTCATATAACTTTTGCCTAAGCATGTTCCTACTCTAGTGATATGATTCTTCGTTTCTATAAGATGTTTATACAGTATTTGTGTAACGCCTCCCCTATAATGACCGTATAATATGGTTCTGGCCGGGGCCCCACAACATACATACGTCACAGCTTAAGCATTATAAGATGATATAAACTACCCAACTAAAACTCAGACCAAACACAGCGGACACAAAAGAGCAAGACTAGAAGTTATCCATTAACATATGAGTATCAACATGGTCTTAAGGCCTTACAATAATTAAGAGTCCAAAACTAAAATAATAACATCAATAGCATCATGCATAAGCATTCCTAGGCTACCTCGGCATGCAAGCCAGAAATATAGTGCATCAATCATCACATTCCAAAAAAACCGAGTTAATGCACAACATGAAACACTTCATGAGGCTTAGGCCTTTTTGGCCGGTGAGCTTGCTCCTGCGTGCGATCCTTGCCCTGTAAAAATGGTTATAATGTGGGTCAGCAAAGATTGACCTCAACTATGTAGCCAACACATCTCCTCCTAGCAGTCCCTAGCGGACCCCCGGGCACTCCATCACCCTGCAAGTCAGCACTTCGTATACAATATACATAAACATATAAAGCTATAAAATAGTTTTGGATGTCTCATACAACAAATATGTTTCTAAGTTGAGCAAGTAATATAAAGGGGACTATAATGCAGCATGTATGCAATCCTGGGTTTCACCCAAGGCACCCTAAAGCGTATGCTTCTAACACATCATCAATAAGATACTTCTAATTCCCCCATCGGCATTCAAGCCACAAACACAAGGGTAATTCCAATTTCCCCTAACAACATACAAGCCGCCACACGAAACTCTTGCGTAGGACCCACCCGCTTGTGGGTATCAAAACCCAGGCTTGCCTGCAAGCTCTGACTTCTCACGTCAGGATTCTGCCACACAAATAAACTGATGTTAAGAACCATTGCTAGACCCCACCCGCTCGTGACGACCCAGACCCGGCTCCAATATCGGGACCAAGTCCACCGAAGGAGACCCAGCGGGACCCAGCTGGTATCGTCTGGGCTTGTCCAAAGCTTGGCGTCCTCGTCGGTTTCATAGAAGGGGGCTTGTCTCACTGGGGCCCTCTCCGCACATGACTTGCATATCATGGGCTAGCTAGCCGACCACAGATACAAACCACCCTTAGCACATCATAATCCCAAGCCTTTTCCCACCCTCATCCACCATTCGTATCGTACCGTCCCTGCGCCCCCGTGTGTACTATAATTTCCACCTGGTCCAGTTCTGGTTACACGTACTCACATGAAAAAGCAGAAAAACAACATCACAAACGACGTCTTGCCTCTAACAGATTTCTAACAAAATCCTTAAGGAACGGTATGCAACATCATCGATTCGGACTAACAGTCGCGACTATAGCTTCACCCTGAATGCCTAATCCACTAGCGGAGCGGATTTCTAGTGCAATATCATGCCAAGTACGTACACCATCGACCTGGTGGTTCCTCTTGAACCATGGCAACACGAATCCCTCTCACTTGAGAGATCCGGTGCCCAAATGCTTGAAAGAAAGAAAAAACAACATGAATGCCATGCACGCATCCTAAAGACCGAGAGGAGAAGTGTCGTTACCTTACGACTCCTCTTCCTTGCCATGATACCTTGCTTTGCACGAATGAGAACGCACCCCCCCCCCCCCAAGTCCTCTCCACGGATCTGGGTTCGAATCGACGATCAGGGCTCCAAAGCTCTGTCAATGGCGGAAGAAAGCTCTCTTCTTCCTCCTCCCACTCTCTCTTCCAAACCCAAAGTCAACTCCAAAAAGAGACGAAATGAGGGAGAAATCCCGCTCAGCCCTATATAAGCACTCTGGAGGGAGAGTATTGGGCCTTAGGATCAAATCCTAAGTGAAATCAGACGGCTAAAAAGCCAAACGACGCAACCGCTTTCGTGTGCTATCGCCGGGCGATAACTACCTACCGCCCGACGGTAGCTTCCCGAGAGCTCGGCCAATAAAATAAGGCCACGCTAACGCCAGCGGTAGTACTAACGTTGCGCGGTAGCTCACTCAACGCCAATCACTCAACGCCATCCTCTCAACGCACTCAACGCCAAGCTACTGATGAGCGGTAGCTAGCTTACGCCGCATGCTAGCACTCAAAGCTCTCAAAGCCTGCCACTCAGCGCTTAGCTACCGTCGGGCGATAACTACAATCGTCGGGCGATAGCTTCCAAAGGCTCATTTTTGGAAAACTTGGGTGTTAAAACTCCTTCCCCCTTAGAAGAATTTCGTCCTCGAAATTAAGCATGCAGTTAAACCAAAAGCATACATGAATTAAAAAGTTCTGGGAAGTCCTCCACATTGCTTGTTCACGCTCCCAAGAGAACTCGTCTCGCCTGCAGTTGTCCCAATGCACTTTCACAAGCTTTACTTCTTTGTTCAATAACTGCCAAACTTCTGAATCCTCTATGCTAATAGGATGGACTTTCGTCCTCAAGTCCTCTTCGACTGGCACCGATGCCGTCTCGACCACAACGCTTGTCTCCAACAAGGCTTTCCTCAAAACTGAGACATGGAAGACATCGTATAATCCACTCAGCTCTGCAGAATACGTTAACTGGTAAGCAGCTTCTCCAATGCACTCTGTAACTTCGAACAGCCCCAAAAACCTCTGACTCAACTTCTTGAGTCAGCGAATCTGCGAAATGCCTTTGAACGGCTTAATCTTTAGGTATACCCAGTCGCCTATCGCGAACTCCACGTTCTTGTGGCGAGCATTGAAATACTTCACTTGCCGATCCTAAGAAACCTTCATACGCTCCTGAATTGTTCGCACCAACTCACAAGCATCAGTCACCGCCTCTTTTCTCAAAAGTTTGGTGTCTCCCGCCTCTGTCCAAGACATCGGTGTTCGACACTTTCTTCCATATAAAGCTTCGTATGGCGCCATCTTTATACTTGCCTGGTAACTGTTATTATAGAAAAACTCCACCAAGAAGTGATTATCTTCCCACTTCTTTCCAAAATCGAGGGTACACATCCTCAGCATGTCCTCCATTATACGATTCATCCTTTATGTTTGTCCATCGATTTGAGGATGGAATGTCGTACTAAACTTGAGTCTTGTCCCCAGGCTCTTCTATACCAACCTCCTGGCTTTGGACGTGAACCTTCCATTGCGATCACTAATAATACTCTTAGGAATCCCATACAACCGCACAATGTTGCGAACATAAAGTTCTACCATCTTTTCAAGGTTGTCCTCTTTCCTATTTGCGATGAAATGAGCCACTTTAGTCAACCGATCCACGATCACCCAAATTGCATCATTTCCCTGCTGCGACCGGGGTAAGCCATGCACAAAGTCCATGGAGATGTCATCAAATTTCCACTAAGGGATAGGAAGAGGCTTTAGAAACATGCCCGGCTTCTGACACTTGGACTTCACTAAGGCACAAGTTTGGCACTGACTCACGTACAAAGCTATATCCCACTTCATACCAGACCACCAAAATGATTTATTCATATCCAAGTACATCTTTGTATTGCCTGGGTGAATGGAGTACTTCGTAAAATGAGCCTCAAACATAAACTCCTCACAAAGCTTGTTGAACTGCGGTACTTATATCCTTCCGTCCTTCCTCAGGATCCCATCAATCATCTCTCAGGCGCTACCTTCTCCCTTTTGAGCTTCCACCACAAATGGTTGGAACTCTACATCAAAACTAGTTGCTTCTCGAAAATGATCGGACAAGTCGTTCTGCAACTCTATCCAGTTCAATCGAGCCATGCTAGACTCACCTCTTACTACATAACAAATGTTGAGGGACTCAAAGTCTCGCACCAACTGCTCATCATGAGCTTCAATCCAACTCCCTTATCCAAAAAATTTTCTACTCAAGGCATCCGCCATCACGTTGACTTTGTCTGGCATATACTAAATTGCCACGTCATAGTCCCCAAGGAACTCTACCCATCTGCACTTCCACATGTTCAAATATTTTTGATCTAGGAGATACTTCAGGCTTTTGTGGTCCGTGAAGATCTCCACCTTGGAACCATACACATAGTGCCGCCACAACATCAACGCAAAAATTACTGCCGCTAATTCCAAGTCATGGACGGGGTAATTCCTCTCATGAGGTTACAATTACCTAGACCCAAAGGCTATCACACTGCCATGTTGCACTAACACGCAACCTCCGCATCCAGATGTGTCACTGAAAATCTGAAATCCTTTAGCCCCCTTAGGAAGATTAGGATCAGAGTTGTCATCAGTCTTTCCTTCAAGGTGTCAAATGCTTGACTGCACTCTTGAGTCCATACAAACTTTTGGTCCTTACGAGTCAGGGAAGTGAGGGGTAGAGCTATCTCCGAAAAGTGTTCCACAAACCGTCTATACCCGGCTAGTGTAAGAAAGCTCCTGACTTCCGCCACGGTGCTCAGAATTGGCCAATCTCTGATAGCCTCAACTTTTGTTGGATCTACCGCCACCCCATCATCACTAATCACATGGCCCAAAAATGCCACCTTCTCTAACCAGAACTCGCATTTCGAGAACTTTTCATAAAGCTGGTTCTCTCTTAAAGTCTGCAATACCACTCTCAAATGAGCCTCATGCTCTACCTCTGTTTTGGAGTATACCAAAATATCGTCAATAAAGACCATTAAAATGAGTCTAAATACTCCCAAAACACTCGGTTCATCAAATCCATGAATACCGATGGCGTGTTCGTCAATCCGAACGACATACTTGAGAACTCGAAGTGACCATACCTCATTCCAAATGTTGTTTTGGGTATGTCCTCATCTCGAATCTACAACTGGTAGTACCTTGACTTCAGGTCCAATTTAGAGTACACCACTGACCCCACCAACTTGTCGAACAGGTCATCTATCCGTGGAATTGGATACTTATTCTTGACGGTTAGTTTATTCATCTCTCAGTAGTCTATGCACAACCACATACTACCATCTTTCTTCTTCACAAATAGCACTCATGCGCTCCATGTCGAAGAACTGGGTCAAATATACCCCTGCTCCAATAGTTCCTAAAGCTGTACCTTGAGTTCGGCCAACTCCTTTGGTGTAATCCTAAAAGGAGGACGTGACACTGACCTAGCCTTTGACATTAACTAAATCGAGAAATCAATCTCCCGTCGAGGAGGTGCTCCAGGAAGCTCCTCAGGCAACACATCCTTGAATTCTGTCACTACCGAAACTTCTCCAAGAGATAATCTGGAATGGTGAACTTCCAACAATGCTACAAGAGCTACTCCTCCCTGGTTAACAGCCTGCACCAACTGCTTGGCCGAAATCAGGGAACATGCCACTCCACCCTAAAACTTAACTCTTGTTCTCCCTTCGATTCTCAGGGTCACCACCTTAGATAAGCAGTCAATATTGGCACACTACTCTGCAAGCCAGTCCATCCCCAATATCACATCGAACTCAGCTAACGATAGGACTGTCGCTACCAACATGAAGTCAACTCCACCTAGACTCCAAAAAATGCGTCCCTTCGTCCCGGTGGTCATGGAAGACCCATTAGTCATGCACACCTTCAGCTCTACGTCTGTCGAGAATGGCTCAACTCAAATTCTCTGATTAAAGCTTTCTGCAAGAAATGAGTGTGACGCTTCCGTATCGAACAATACCCTAGCGGGGTAACCGGAAACTAGCACAAAGCCTAAAATACAGGCAATATTCATAAAAGATTTTGAAAGTCTAAAGCAAAAGATTAAACTTAAACTTTCCCATACCTATAACCACATTGGGTTGGTGGATCGCCTCCTACCGCCCAAGGTTATAAGTCCTTGGCTGCATGAGTTGGAAATGATAAGCGCTCAACTCCGCCTTTTTTCCCTTCTCCACCGCGCTGGACCCGTAGCGCACCTACTGCTCTTACCTTGGCTCCTGCTCAGAGCCACCTTCAGTACAAAAATGAGCTATGTGACCCAGCTTGCCACATTTGTAGCACGATGGTGGTCCCTTGAAGAGAGACCCCCCCCCGACATTATAATACTCTTCTCCCAAGTCTTGTAGGGATGTGGCTTCTTTTTCCACCTACTTCCTTCTTTCCTTGCGATTGAGAAAGCTTTCCTTCTCCCTATTTTGCTGCAAAACCCTTCTGATGTTGGGTTCGCACCATATCACTCTCCAACGTCCTAGTAGCCTCGATCAACTTGTTGAAGCCCGCATTCTTCATATCAATGAGGGGTTATCTCAAATTCTCCCGCAATATATGATAAAAGAGGTTTTCCCTCTCCTCATCGTCTGTCATGGTCGTTCCAGCATATCGATCCAAACGAGTGAAGTCCTGGACGTACTCATTCACCGTCTTGTCCTGCTGTACTAAGTGTAGAAATTTTCTCTGAAGGGCCAACCTCGTCAACTAAGGGATATACTTCTTCAAGAAAGCATTCCCGAACTCTTCTATGGATGAGGTGCGTCCAGGGAACTGGCGACCGCTATGGCTCACCCACCACAACTTGGCATCACCTTCTAACATGAATATCGCAAACTCAGACTGCTTCTCCTCTAGCGACTCTAACGCCCTTAGCAATTCTTGAATCCTCGCCCACCAGTCCTCCACATCGGTCGGCGTGCCGACTCCCTTGAACGTTGGAGGATTGAAGCTCAAGAAATACTTCATTTGTTGGTCTCATTACCCGACAACCACTCTCTCAACCAGCGGCTTTGCTGGCCTGGCTCCTCCGCCCTGTGTGGTCGGTGTCGTATTCAAGGTAACATGAGTCGTTTCCTGCACGACAGGGGTCACAACTTGTGCCTCTGCTGCGGCTTGGGCCGCTACCATTGCTTCTGCAAGCATGCGATAGAAATAGTCCGGGGTTACCCCCATGCCCATCGGACTTGGAGAAGTAACAATACTCACTGAAGGCTCCTCTCACGGCCTCGATGTCCCTGCCTCGTCGCTTGCACCCTTAGCAAAAGCAAGATATAACAAGAAGCAGCTTCTCTCGCGAAACTTAGACACAAGGGCACTCACGGTCCCGCGATACTACTATGTGGATAACTTCTTAACGTGATCCGATTTTGACATTCGACCACGAACCCTACCTTGGACACGAACCTCCCTTTGATACCAAATTATAACGCCTCCCCTGTAATGATCGTATAATATGGGTCCGACTGGGGCCCCATAATATACAGATGCAAAAGCTTTAGCATTATAAGATGATATAAACTACCAAACTCAAAACTCAGACTAAACACAGCGGAAAAAAAAGAGAATACTAGAAGTTATCCACTAACATATGAGTATCAACATGGCCTTAAGGCCTTAAAACAATTAAGAGTCCAAAACTCAAATAATAACATCAGCAACATCGTACATAAGCACTCCTAGGCTACCTCGGCATGCAAGCCGGAAATATAGTGCATCAATCATCACATTCCAAAAAAACCAAGCAATTGCACAACATGAAACACTTCATGAGGCTTAGGCCTTTTTGGCCGGTGAGCTTGCTCCTGCGTGCGATCCTTGCCCTGTAAAAATGGTTGTAACATGGGTCAGCAAAGGCTGACCTAAACTGTGTAACCAACACATCTCCTCCCGGCTGTCCCTAGTGGACCCCGGGGCACTCCATCACCCTGTAATCAGCACTTCGTATGCAATATACATAAATATGTAAAGCTATAAAATAGTTTTGGATGTCTCATACAACAAACATGTTTCTAAGTCGAGTATGTAATATAATGGGGCCTACAATGCAACATGTATGCAATCCTGGGTTTCACCCAAGGCACCCTAAAGCGTACACTTCTAACACATCATTAATCAGGTACTTCCAATTCCCCCCATCGGCATTCAAGCCGCAAACACAAGGGTACTTCCAATTTCCCCTAATGACATACAAGCCGCCATACGGAACTCTTGTCTAGGCCCCACCCGCTCGTGGGTATCAAAACCCAAACTTGCCTGCAAGCTCTGACTTCTCGCATTAGGATTCTGCCTGAAAGTATCTAGCGTCTACCTAAATCGCCTAGAGGGGGGGGGGGGGTAAATAGGTGATGTTTGCGTCTTTTTGCGGAATTAAAATATTTAAAGGACAAGCACCCAAACACAGAGATTTTTATTGTGGTTCCGCATATTGGGTACGTCCACTATCCTACCTCTCCTATCTACCACAAAGGGTACGATTCAACTACTTCACCAAACTCAGATTTCGTCAAATCTTACACCTCGGAGTCGCAACTCCTACACCTCGGAGACGAAGCTCCTACCACTCGGAGAACAAACTCTCCTACAACTCGATCCGTAAACCAGATCTACTCACTCGATCCACAATCGGATCTACTCTCTCAATCCACAAACGGATCTACAACACTCGGAGAAAAATCTCCTGCAATATTCAAAAAGAAATTACAACACAACACATTATTCTAATTTGATCCGACATTCTTTGAAGGTTGGAAGTTGAATCTTTGAGAACTCAGAAAAACTTGAAATCTTAGGATCTTGAAATTTTGATCCTGAATCTTCAACCAACGAGGACTGGAGTAAATCAGATCTTGAACGAGGAAGCGATCTAGTCAAAGAAGTTGTTGTCGAAGAAGATTTCTCGTTGTCGCGGCCAATCGAAGAGTTTCGTGAAAATAGGAGCGTGCGACCGATGATTGTTATTTCAGGAAAGGTGAAAATTGATTCGAGAAATTAGGTTTTCAAGATCCGTTCTCATTTTGAAATTACTCTAGGTATTTATAGAGGGATTCGAAATGAAACGGATATAAAAGATTTCCAAAAATGAAACCTAAAAAGCACTGTACATGGCCGACCGAACCCGTGACAGGAGGAAGAAATTTTCGGAAAAATGTCCTAAGTAGAATTCGTTGAGTATCGATGAGTATCATAATGATACTCGTCGAATACATCTTGATATACAACGAAAAAGACTTAGACAAAACAACACAGGTCGGGTGGTCACTCAACTCTATAGCGAGGAGTCATACTCGACGAATTCGTTGAGTAGCACCTGTCACACTCGACGAATTCGTCGAGTATCGGTCAATAGACTCGACGCTCTCAACACCATAGGCTGCATTCGTCAAATATCGTCTGGTTAACTCAACACACTCAATGCTTTGATATTCGAAGAAATATACTTGGAAAAATCTAAAAAAGTAGTGTCGACTGGACTCGATGAATTCGGCGTGTATCACTTAGCATATTCGATGAATTCGGCGAGTATCGATAGATACATTCTACGAGTATGCACAACGATACTCGGTAAATTTTTATTGATAGATTTTTCACTTGTCCAAATATTTTACCTTAAGTATATATGACGAATTCGACAGGTATTGGTAAGTATACTCGACGAATTCGGCGTGTATCAACGACGATACTCGACGAATTCGACGTGGATACTTAACCATACTCGTCAAATTTTACTTAGGTAAAATTCTACATTTTTGGCTCCTGGTCTTTGGCCTTCCTAGATCTTTCTCCTGTACTTGGGATAGAAGTACACCCCAATAGAGAGATTACACGTGAGTCAACACATTGACCTACACAATGAGGGATTACATTGTGCAGTCCTGTGTTTACCGACTCACTGTAACCTGATATTGGTGTGTACTTGGCATTGTAAACCTGCAAGTACATAACTAAAGAGCAATATCAAATACAACCTCAATTCATCTTAGCTTGACTGGACCCTTATTCAAATCAGGGTTATTGTGGATACAATACCCAACAATCTCCTCCTATTTGAAGAAGCCAAAATCCTACAAGCTAAGGTGAATTGCTCATAAAAAGAAATAAAGTTAAGACATGACATGATAAATTAGTTGACACGCATTCTAGATCAATATATAAACTATCACATATATATATATCAAATAAAATGTTTTCAGAATAGGGAGGGCATCCCACAACACATTAATCAGTAAAGAAAAATAAGACATCAGCCCTTCCTATTCTTTCTCTTCTGTAACTGTCTATCAAAATATTTAATGGGCTTCAGATAGTACTTTGGTGGATGAGGAGGCATAGGATCAACATTCTTATACTTACGTAAATGAATCCTCCTCCTTATGCAGGACTCTTTTTATTTGTTCCATTCTTCTGGACTGTAGTGATCCTGATGCTTCTTCGCTCCGAGCTCGTAGAGGGCAAAGGTGTCCAAGATAATTCTCTTTGCAGTAGGGCTCCAATCTTCATCCATCTCACGGTTAGGTCCTTCTCTGACTTAAGCTGGCTTGTCCGGTTCTGGTCTAACTTCTAAAGTAACTTCTCCAAATTTCCTTTTCTTGATGACCTGAGCCTCAGAGAATGCAGTAAGAGTAGCATAAATAACAGCTTGAACCTCTAGAGTCATAGTAGTAGCAGCAGCAGGAACCTGAGAGAAATTCTGTGAGTCTATCCCATATTGAGTGTAGTCCAGAGCCGGATAAATATCATCATGACCATGCTTAGCAAGAGGAACGTCAACATGAACAGGCTCAGTAGGAACTGGAGGAGGGAATAGCTGTCCATGTAGCTACAAGGTGTTGTTATAGCTATAATCATTTGCCTGTTTGAATTGGTCGAGGATAGTCTTTTCAACACCGGCAACCTTAGCTGTAATAGCTTCCTTCCCCTTTTTGGCTTCTGTAGCAATTGCATTGGCATAAGATTTAAAAGAATATTCATAGTTTGCCATAGATCTGTTATGGGCCTCGATGAGAGAGAGAGCATTTGTGTCAACATTTTTCAGTATTCCTTCGTTTTGCTTAAGTCCTCTCATTGAAAGTATCTAGTGTCAACCTAATCCACCTATAGGGGGGAATAGGTGTCGTGCAGTCTTTTGAGGAATTAAATTAACCTGCACAAGTAAGCAAACAAAACACAGAAAACACACAAAGAATTATAGTGGTTCCCCGATTTGGGTACGTCCACTTTCCCCCTTCGACCTATCTCCCACCAAGGGACGACTCGGTCACTTCTTCAAACGGATTGAGATCTCAGTCGGATAAAATGTCTCAACCGATTCGAAAGGGAGAACAAGTCTCGTTCAACGAATCGGAAGATAAGAGATCTCTAGAGAGACACGTGAGACCGGGTGCTTACCTCGGTACTGTCGTCGAGCGATTAGAGACAGGCTGAGATCAGCGGCGGCGACAACTTCCGATCGGCGACGTGCGGGCGGGTGGAGATCGCGATGCGCTAGGTCACAGCCGATTTTTGTATTCCGGTAGGTTGGTGTGTCCTGTAGACAACGGAAATAAGTCTGTATTTATACACAAAGGCAAACCCTAGAAGACCATTGTGGGGTCCACCTCGGAAATCCCGAGATCTGGCCGAACAGAGCACGGAGACCTGAACCGGTCTAGCGAGCGGCGAAATCTTCCTAAGGCAAAATCGGTGGGAGTCGTTGGTGATTCCCGTCGATGTCGGCAGGAATCACTCCCAACTTCCGTCGATTCTGCCTTGGCAGAATTTTTGATTATTTTGCCAGCCGGAAGTAGTCGACGGGAGACACTTAGTGATTCCCGTCGAAGTCGGCGGGAATCACTAACGACTCCCATCGAAGTCGGCGGGAATCACTAGCGATTCTTGTTGATTTTTACTTGGAAGGATTTTCCTCCTTCCTTCTTTTGATAGCTTGGTCTTTGACCCATCCTTGCTCCTTCTTCTGCTCTTGATCTACCTTGATCCTGTACTTGAAAATAAATACACTCCAATAGAGAGAGCACACGTGGATCAACACACTATTCTACACAACGAGGGATTACGTTGCGCAGACCCGTGTATATTGACCCACTGCACTCTGACATTGGTGTGTACTTAGCATAGAATAGTTGCAAGCACAATTTGACATAAGAGCGTCAAATACCTTGTGAATCAATCTTTGCTTGACTGGAGTCTTCTTCAAATCCGGGTAATTGTGGATGCAATACCCAACAATCTCTCCCTATTTGAAGAAGCCAAAATCCTACTAGCTAAGATGAATTACATAAAACATAAAGATATATATAAGTGTATGCGAGACAAGAAATCATAATAATAAAGTTTCACGTATTGAAAACATAAATTGAATCAGCATATGATCATATAAATTTGAAAAACACTTTGGATATATATAAGTGTATGCGTGTACTTCTGTTCTTAAATTTGAAAAACACTTTGGATATATATATATATATATATATATATATATATATATATCCAAAGTGTTTTTCAAATTTAAGAACAGAAGTACACGCATAATGAAAATTAATCATTTGGGTTTCATGTTTTTCCCCTCCTTTGCCTCAACTTCTCTTTGCTGTTTTGCCAGGAACTTCTTGCTTTGCCTTTCAAAATATTCTTTTGGCTTTGGGTAGTACCTGGGGGGAGGAGCTTTGTTTTCAATTGTATTTGTCCTGAAGAATATATTTCTTTTTGCCTCGAATTCTCTATGCATTTCCCATTCGTACTGACTATAGACTTCATTCATGTTAAGCTCTCCCCGATCTTGTAGCGTGAATGTATCAAGTATGATGCTCCTAGAGATGGGACTCCATCGTTCATTTTTTACTTCACTTTCCTTTCTTCTTAGTTTCATCTCTGCTGGATTGTCTTTAGAGGTTCCTTCTTGAAGCTTTCTCTTCCCATTCACAATCGCGTCTTGATCAAAGAGTGCAATGTTAGGAGCTTTGGCAGCAGCTTTAGCAGCCTTTTTGGCATCAGCTTCACTTAAGGTAAAATCCTCAGCAATAGAAACAACAGCAGCAGGATCAACATCAGGAGCATCAACAATAACATCATCAGTGGCTGTGGTTACCTCAGGATCAACAGGAATAGGAATACCTGACGCTTGTTGAACGAGCCAATGACAACTTTTAAATACATATTCGTTTGATTGTTTGAAGTTGTCGACTATGATTTTCTCGAGCCCCGCCATCTTAGCTACATACTCCTTCTCCCCTTTTTTGGCTTCTAGTGCTATTGAGTTTGCATAAGAGTGCAGTGACTTATCTATATGCTTCACATTCTTAGTGAAATCGTCCAGCAAGGTTTGTTGATTCGAGTTGAGGGAGACCATGTTGGCATCGAAAAGTTTGATGTTTTTGGCCATGACATGAGCATTTTGATTGACCACCGCCAGGTCATCTGTGGTCTTCTTTAGCCCTTGCATAAGAAGAGTGACGGCATTGCCAGCCTCAGTATACTTGGCTTCAAATCTTTCTTCCATCTTATCCATCTTGTGATTTATCTCCACTATGTTCTTTAGCATCAGATCTTCTGATTGCTTTATTAGTTTGATTACTTTGCTGTGAGAATGTTCAAAAGATATCTTCAGCTCGTCTACTATACCTTGAATGATGTTCACAGTGTGATTGGCTAGGCTAGTTCCTAACTGATGTTCTTGATGTATAGCCTGGTCATGTCCTGGAGTGATAGGGTTCTGAGAGTCATGAATTTCCTCTTCAGATTCACCTATGGAGCTCAATAAACTTACAGTCTCCTTTGGAGGTATTGAAGCACCATCTGCCATGGAGTTTAGCATGTTGCCATATTTTCTCTTCTCCCCATCCAACAGAGTATCAATTGTTACCTGAGGCCTTGAGGTCTCCACCTCAACTGTAGTGCCAGTCATATAAGGAACCTTTATCTAAATCTATTCCTCAGAAAGGAGTTCAGAATCAAACTCCAGCACAACCACATCATTATCAGCCTGCTCATCCTCAAGATCCTCAGCAACATGCTTTTCAGGGGAATTCACATCATTTTCACTATCAGCAACATTTGCAACATCATCCTCTTCTTCCTCCTCTTCAGTCTCATCAGTAGCAAGGGTTTCCACCTCATCCTTAGCGATGAGGTAAATATTAGTAGCAACATTTACTTGTTCTGGGACTGAGGCTTCTGTAATGAGGGCAGCAGAAGGATTGGGTAGTGACTCCCCCTCAGTTCCTGCATTCAGCAGATCAGGAACTTCATTGGGCTCAGTCAAAAGATTTGTGAACTCGGGAGCTCTGTCATCCTCATCAACACATGTTGCAGGAGCTCCCCCTGGTACAAGGATTCTTCTTTCCCACCTGTCGAAGACGTTGGAGTCCATCTTCTTCAGATAGTGAAGGGGAACTCCCCTAGTCATATCAAACCTTTCTCCATCCATCTGGTTTAGGTAGAAACTTATGATTCGTCCGAAGTTTGGGGTGCGTAGAGTATCTTTTATTTTTTCAAACAGCATGGCCCCCCAGTTCATCTTCTTTCTGCACATAATGGCTATCAGGCTCTTGAACATATCACCTGAGATGTAATCATGGGAGCCTGGCTTGCAGATCAGTACTTTCCCTATGATATCTGACAGAAGCTTTCCTTCGTCATTCATATCCTTGCGTTTAATGGCTCTAGTCCCTCGAGTCAAGCCACAAAATAGCAAGGTCCTTGTACGATCATCTTCGTCTTGATAGTCCTCTTGCTCGGAGCTGGAGAGCTAGAGATGATGGGATAGTCTTGCAGCCGTCATCTTTATCCTGAGGCCTGCTATCTTACTCTTTATCGTTGTGTCCTCGTGACGCAACTTGGAGTTGGCAAAAAAATCTAGTACTTCCTTGTCGAGGATCTTGCACGGGTGCTCGAGAATGAACGAGAGTCTGGCTTGTTCCAGCATCAGAATGATATTTCTGAACTCGTCTGAGGCATGAGCAAATCCTGTCCTCACTAATTCACTTCTAGTGAGTAGCCCGATCGTTTTTCGAGGAGCCATTTTGAACCTAAGCGAGTTAAACCCAAGGGGTTAACTCTTTCTAAATTCAGAATTAGTAAGAATTGAACTAGCTAGAGGGATGATCCCTGTGAAAGTAGAACTTACAAATTTAGTTTAGCTTAGAGACCAACGAGGAGGCCTTGATAGAGAGCAAATCGACAGCAACCTTGCTAGAGAGCTGTCGAGGGAATGGAGGTTCAACCTTAGTTGGAAGTGATGATGGAGAGCTGATGAGAAAAGTTATAGTTCGAAAGCTTGCTAGGAATCAACTTTGATGGTTACCTTTTTCTCTAGGAGGGGCAAGGACACGGAATGGTAGAAGGCGGAGGGAAGTTGTAGACCTACGGTTCGCGTCGACTGAAGTTGATGACGATGAAACGCTAGCGTCGGGGCTGGAGAACTGGCGAGCAGACGTCGGCGGGTGCGGAAGGCTAGAGTCGACGGGAGTGTTCCAGTCGACGGGTGCGGAAGGCTTGTGTCGACGGGTGCAGAAGGCTAGAATCGACGGGTGCGGAAGGCTTGAGTCGACGGGGAGCTGAAGGGTCAGGATATATAGCTGGGCCGATTTTCAGAATTTGAAAACTTAGGGTCTGTTTTTTTTTCAGAATTTGAAACTTAGAGCCGATTTTAAGAATTTGATCGACGGGAGGCTTGTGTCGACGGGTGCGGAAGGTCTGCTTTTGCACTTTTGAAAACCTAACATCGACATGTATAGTTGATTTCCTTTTCCTTCTAAATGATGCATTCTAATTTTCAGTTTCCAAGATGAGGATCATATGGTTATTTGCTTGTGTGTCCTTCCATTCAAGGTCTTGAAAGTATCTATATATATCTATATGAAAGTGTCTATATATATCTGTATATATGTATCTACGCAATGCGATTCCATTATCTTATTTGAGTGCGCGTACCTTGGATTACCGGGATGATCATCCGGATTCACTATTTGGAACACGAAGAGTGTCATGTACATGAAGGACACTGTAGTTAGCATTAAATTTTTTTTTTCATGTACCTTGTTCCAGGACAAGCCTGGAACATCTCTTGTCCAAGTCCCATCATGCTCATGGGTACTTAGACTATCCTGCAAAATAAACGTACCTTGCCTTAGGAACCCAATAGGTATTGGGTCCTAGGTTCTTGTCAGTATAAAATACAGTATGCCTTCCGACAGGATCTCTAACAGGAAAGCTATCTCTTACCGGAGGATGTGGACATACCCTTGCCCTTGGCACGGAGGGATTGTGCCAACAGTCTATGGCAAAATGACCCACTCTGCCACAGCACCAACACTCATGGATATTGTACCTCCTTTTTTGACCGGATCTACTAACGGAGTTAGTCACAATCCTAGGTCTGTAAGGGGCAGAGCTGGTTCTGCTCACAGATTTTCCCTTTCCACCGAGACTTGAGGTGGGTCTGATGGTGAACATGTGGTGAGTATCATGAGGCCTGGGAGGTGGTGCTTTCTTTTCAGCCAGCACACATCTGGGGGCCCCAGCGATGCTTGTTACATGTTTGCCAACTCCCTTTCCCTTTGTCTTAGGGTGGGAAGAAATCCTGTGAGAGCTGGTTCCTGTAATATCATGAAGTGTGGGGGCTGAGGCCGTAAATACAAATGGTTCATAATGAGCCGTGTGTATTTTCTCACGGGTAGCCATAACAGCCCTTGAACTATATGTGTTTCCACATGAGGGCAGACCATTCTTGCAGTGACCATAGTTGTTCTTATAGTCATACCTGAAGGAATGATGTGTGCCCTTCCTACTCGGCGTGGGGGGTCTGTAAATAGTTTCCCTATTTCTCTACGAGTTTATAATTCGTGAGATCCACCCGTTTTCTTCCTTTCTCTTAATAGCATCTACCTTGGAAAAGTTAGATACTATCCTCTTCTCGGTCTCTAGATAAAACTCTAGATCCGAGATCTTTGAGTCCTTCACCTTGATGGATTCCAATTGGAGGTCCATCATGGTCCTCAACGGAGCAATTTCCTTAGCTTGTTTCTCAACAAGCAAGTTGCTCTCCTGAAGGGCTCTTCGAAGGGAATCTGGAGTTTCAAACTGTTGATCAAAGCTGTCAATATCCCTGGCATCAACTGATGGACAATCCTCCGAACTTCTCCTGTCTTCAGGAGATACATGTGGGAAAGAGCAAGAGGAGGAAGATACCTGGTCCTGATTGGTTTGATCAGGGTTAGAGTTATGGTCTGCAGAATCTGATGTTTTCGCTTCATCATAACTGCATTCCTCAATCTCTTCTTCAGTCTCTGATAGAGAAACAGGAGCCTTGATTTTGAAAGGTTGTTCTTGACTTTCACCTTCAGAGATAAGGACCCCCACGTATGCTTCATCTTCTTGCTGGCATTTAGTCCAGGCAGTCCTCTTTCCCTCCATGAAGTCAAAGATTGTTTCCCACATGAACTTTGTAGTCTTACACTTATCCAACCTTGTAAGAGAAGATCCTGACCAAATATCAGAAATGATCTGTCAAACCAACTTGTCCAAGTTGAATAGTGAGAACTTAGTTTCAGACATCTCTGCGGGACTCTTTGGGATTTGGATATCTTCTCCAGAGTCAGAAGCCTTCATAGGAATTAAGGAGCCCTCTTCCACAATGTATAGAGCACGAGGGTCAATGGCTTTCAGATGAAACTGAACTCTCATTTTCCAGATGGGAAAATATTCTTTTGTGCATGCAGACAGTCTTAGGGGAGAGACATATGTGTATAGCTCCATGCTTAAATCTTTTGTTTTATTCTTGACACTAGACACAGGATCTTACTCAAGGTGTTAACCTTATTGATGAGCAACCTCCCTCTGATACCACTTGAAAGTATCTAGTGTCAACCTAATCCACCTATAGGGGGGAAATATGTGCCGTGCAGTCTTTTGCGGAATTAAATTAACCTGCACAAGTAAGCAAACAAAACACAGAAAACACACAAAGAATTATAATGGTTCCCCGATTTGGGTACGTCCATTTTCCCCCTTCGACCTATCTCCCACAAAGGGACAACTCGGTCACTTCTTCAAACGGATTGAAATCCAATCCTCACACTAGGAGCAATGCTCCCCTAACCACGGAAGGAACCCTTCCAACAACGGAGTCACAACTCCACCACAACGGGTTGCACCCAACCCTTACAAATAGGAATGAAAATTCCTTTACAACCAAATTGAAAGTAAATAAAAATACAAACAATGCTTTATGGAGATTCTGATGTCCTTCTTCGTTCGTTGAAGCTTGCACGAAAGGTACGAAGAGTCCACAACCGGATTTCTCACTTGGAATGAATCTTGTAAAGATCGGCGGCGGCAAGCAAGTGTGGCGGCGATGCTTTGCAAATCCAAACTTCTTGACGAAGCAAGCTAGGTCTTCAAACGATCTCAGTCGGATCAAACGTCTCAACCGATTCGGAAGGGAGAATAAGTCGCGTTCAACGAATCGGAAGACAAGAGATCTCGAGAGATACACGTGAGACCGGGTGCTTGCCTCGGTACTGTCGTCGAGCGATCAGAGACAGGCTGAGATCAGCGGCGGCGACAACTTCCGATCGGCGACGTGCGTGCGGGTGGAGATCGCGATGCGCTAGGTCACGACCGATTTTTGTATTCCGGTAGGTTGGTGTGTCCTGTAGACAACGGAAATAAGTCTGTATTTATACCCAAAGGCAAACCCTAGAAGACCTTTGTGGGGCCCACCTCGGAAATCCCGAGATCTGGCCGAACAGGGAACGGAGACCTAGACTGGTCAAGCGAGCGGCGAAATCTGCCTAAGGCAAAATCGGCGGGAGTCATTGGTGATTCCCGTCGATGTCGGTGGGAATCACTCCCGACTTCCGTCGATTCTGCCTTGGAAGAATTTCTGATTATTTTGCCAGCTGGAAGTAGTCGGCGGGAGACACTTAGTGATTCCCATCGAAGTCGGCGGGAATCACTAACGACTCCCGTCGAAGTTGGCAGGAATCACTAGCGATTCCCGTCGATTTTTACTAGGAAGGATTTTATTCCTTCCTTCTTTTGATAGATTGGTCTTTGACCCATCCTTGATCATTCTTCTGCTCTTTATCTACCTTGATCCTGTACTTGAAAATAAATATACTCCAATAGAGAGAGCACACATGGATCAACACACTGATCTACACAACGAGGGATTACGTTGCGCAGACTCGTGTATATTGACCCACTGCACTCTGACATTGGTGTGTACTTAGCATGGAATAGCTGCAAGCACAACTTGACATAAGAGCGTCAAATACCTTGTGAATCCATCTTAGCTTGACTGGAGTCTTCTTCAAATCCGGGTAATTGTGGATGCAATACCCAACACTCATCATAAGAGTTACTTCAGTTGTAGCTTCATTATACTTTGCGACACACTTTTCCTCTAGCTTATCAAGCATTACTTGAACTGCAGCAAGACCATCAAGCATAAGCTTCTCAAATTGCTTAACTCGTTTGACCACTTTCTGCAACGAGGCATCAAATTTTGCCTGATGCCTAGCCAGCATTTCTTTAAAAACTTTCAACAGCAGATCACTTGAACTGGAGATGCCTGGCAGCACTGGAATAGAAGCAGATGGAGAAATATGAGCTGGCTCCGTAGCACCTAGGACAGGAGAATGTATAACATCATCTCCTTCCTCCTCAGAAATGGTGACCACCTCCTCCTGAGAAACTGGAGGGGCACCTAACATCTTGCCAATCTGCTTCTCCAGGTTGCGCATCATCCTGTCAACCTGAGTGGAGATAGAAATCCTGGATAGAGTTGCCTCCCCCTCAGACACTGTAGTAGATACAGTCCTAGGGAGAGGAGCAACCAGAGTGTCTACAGGCGCAGGCACTGAAACCATAATGGCAGAATTGCTATCAGCATACTTATCAGGAAATACCACGTCCTCAGTAGCAGTCTTAATCTGGTAATCTTCAACTGTCAGATCATTATAAGCATCATCATCATCAACCATATAAGCATCAGCATCCTCATCATGATCAAAAGGAGCTGGATCCTCTTCCTAAGCATGCACTTCTGAGTCTTCAACTTTCTCAACCTCAGCAGCGGTAGCAACACCAATAGCAGCAACCTCTGCTATGATGTCCCCTGAACCTGAGTCTGGAACAACTGTAACTGTATCTGAATGGGCAACTATCTCACCCTCAATTCATGTACTCAATCCAGTAGGAATCTCACTGGGGTGAGGAGAAGGGGTCCTGTCATCAGGAACAAGATCTTTTTCCTCAACTGGGGGTACCGGGGCTCCCCCTCGCTGGATGATCTGCCTATCCCACCTCGAGAAATGTGTAGAATCTATCTTATTTAGGTGATGGATAGGAACTCCTTTGGTTATATCAAATCTATCACCATCGAGTTGATTCAAGTATAGGGTGATAATCCTCCCAAAGTTGGGAGTGAGCAGACTATCTTTTATCTTGGCGAACAGTAGAGCACCCCAGTCCAGCTTCTTCCGGCAGACTATTGCAACTAATATCTTGAATATATCTGAGGACAGATAGTTGTGCGAGCCTGTCTTGCAAAGGAGAACTTTGTTAATTATTTCTGAGAGGAGTTTGCCCTCCTCACTCATTCCTTTGCGCTTTATGGCCTTGGTGCCTCGGGGTAAATAACAGAAGGATAATGTCCTGGAAAAATTGGACTCCTCTAGGTAGTCAGCCTGATCACAGATAGGTAGCCGTGAATACCTAGACAGTCGGGAGGCATTCATCTTCACTTTTACTTTCTGAACCTTGCTCTTTATCACAGAGCCCTCATGACATAATTTGGCGTTATTGAAGAATTCCAAGACTTCCTTGTCGAGCAACTTGCATGGGTGTTTGAGGACAAAGGAAAGTCCCGCTATCTCCAGCATCAAAATGACATTCCTGAAATCGTCAGAGGCTTGAGCAAATCCAGTGCGAACCAATTCACCTCCACTTAGCAAGCCACTGGTGCTTCTAGGAGCCATTGCAAATCAAGGAGAACTAGAATTTCTGCACCTCTTGAGAGCACTCTATATTTGTCTGAGGAAGCTTCTGGTGTCGACACAAGCACTGTACTGAAGAGACTGTGATTATCGGAAGGATTTTGTCGGTAGGCGGCGGTGACACGCGGCAGCCGGTGGCAACACACTGTAATCGGCGGTAGGCGTGAAACTAGGGCACTGTGGCAATCTTTCAAGTGTTAGTTCGAGCTAGTGCACGGGAGGAAGGCGGAGATCGATGGTATCGGCGATTCGGCAGATAGGGAGCCAAAAGGTTGGCTTCTGTCTGCGTGTTTCAGCTTGCACGGTGAATCGGCGGATATCGTGAAGGGGGGCCCTCCCGTTTTTATTTATATAAGATTTTATATATGTATATGATTTTTAAATTGCATCTAGACTCCGCGCACCTCTAATTTGTTTGGCGAGTCTTCAGATCCAATATAGACAATTTGAAATATTGCCTTAAGTAGACTTCTCCAAATTTTGTTATTGGAGGAGTCTGATTCGGCAAAATTTGTATAAGTATGTGATGAAACGACCGATATTCACTGAATTGGACTTAAAAAATATTTTGATTTTAAGAACTGGATCCCAAGATCAATTTTGCTTGCTAAACCTTCTTCACGAGTCCTTGTTTAGCATACCGAGCTCCGTTTTGAAAAATGAGAACTTGTTCTCTTCTAGCGGCTTCGTAAAAATATCGACAACCTGCTTGTCCGTCGGGACATAGCTGAGGGCTATGTGCTTGCTCTCCACATGCTCCAGGATGAAGTGGTAGCGCACCTTAATGTGCTTGGTCCGGCTATGGGAAACTGGATTGTTTGCGATTGTGATAGCGCTGGAGGAGTCGCAAAACATAGGAATTTCTCTGAACTTCAAGTTATAATCTTCCAGTTGATTCCTTATCCATAGAAGATGTGCGTAATAGCTACCCGCAAAGATATACTCTTACTCGGATGTAGATGTTTCCACACAATTCTGCTTCTTACTGCTCCAAGAAATTAGCTGTCTTCCGAGGAATTGGCGCGTCCTAGAAGTGCTTTTCTTGTCATCCCTGCTTCCTGCAAAATCAGCATCTGAAAAGACAGTTAGTTCGACATCATTACTTCTTGGGTACCATAAGCCAAGATTCGGTGTACCCTTGAGGTATTTTAAAATCCGCTTTGCAGCAATGTAATGAGATTCCATAGTGTTCACCTGATATCTAGTACAGACACATGTTGAGAACATTATATCTGGTCTACTGGCAGTCAGGTAGAGCAAGGATCCAATTATGCTTCTGTATTTGGTTTCATCAAAAGGTTTCCCTTTCTCATCCTTGTCCAGAGAAAAATTTAAACACATTGGAGTTCTCATAGAGGTTGTGCTCTCCATTCCGAATTTCTTAAGAAGCTCCTTAGTGAACTTCGTCTGAGAGATGAAAATCCCATCTTCAGATTGCTTCACCTGAATTCCTAAGAAATATTTCAGCTCGCCCATACTGCTCATTTCAAACTTCCCTTGCATAAGTTTAGAAAACTTTTTGCAAAGGCTGTCTTCCGTAGAGCCAAATATGATGTCGTTGACATAGATTTGCACTAGCAAAATCTTGTCTTTAACTTGCTTAAGAAATAATGTCTTGTCTATCTTTCCCCTTGTGAACTTGTTCTCACGATGAAAGCTAGACAACATCACATACCAAGCTCTGAGAGCTTGCTTTAAACTATATAAAGCTTTATTTAAAAAGAAAACATGATCAGGGAATTTAGTGTTTGCAAAACCTGGGGGTTGCGCTACATATACTTCTTCTTTTAGATCCCCGTTCAGGAATGCTAACTTCATATCCATTTGGTATACCGTGAAGCCTTTGAGGGCAGCATATGTAATAAATAACCTGATCGCTTTGAGCCTGGCCACTGGAGTAAAGGTTTGGTCGAACTCGATCCCCTCTTCTTGTCGGTATCCTTGAGCTACAAGTCGGGCTTTATTCTTGATGTTACTCTATTCTCGTCCAGCTTGTTTCTGAATATCCACTTAGTGCCTATCACGTTCTTTCCTTTGGGCCTAGGTACCAGCTCCCAGACATTGCATCATTCAAAGTGGTTGAGCTCCTCTTGCATTACCATTATCCAAGAGGCATCTTTGTTCACTTCCTCGAACTTCTTCGGTTCAACCTGAGACAAAAAACTTAGATGGAAAACTTCGTTAGATGTACCTCTTCTGGTTCTCACACCATCACCTGGCTCTACAATAATTAGATTAGCTGGGTGATCTCTTAGGTGTTGGAACCCTAGATTCCTTGCCCTCTCTCCAGTAGGCTCTGCAGTATCTTGTGCAGCCTATATGGGTTGAGGCACTTATTCCTCTAGAGCTTCTTCATCCACCAAGCCTGGATCGACGATCTTTACTGAGCTTGGACAGTCTTCCTTGACAACTTCATCAAACCTTAGCTCCTTGAACCTGGTACCTGCATCTGCACCAATAACACTAGACGAGCTGCTATGGAGCAGGCTTGTCTCATCAAATACAACATTTATAGACTCTTCTACCACAAGGGTTTTCTTATTAAAAATCCTATATGCCTTACTATGGCTGTTATATCCTACAAAAATACTTTCAAAACATTTTTCACTAAACTTTGTGTGGTAATACTTTCCATTATTAAGTACGAAGCATTTTCTTTTAAAGATTCTAAAGTAGGACACGGTCGGTTTTATGCCCTTCAATAGCTCATAGGGGGTCTTACTGTAGTTTTTGTTGATTAGTGCTCTGTTTTTCACGTGACAAGCGGTGTTGACTACCTCAGCCCAGAAGTACTCCGGAAGAGAGGCATCATTCAACATTGTTGTATATGCTTCAATGAGGGTCCTATTCCTTCTCTCTGCTACTCCATTTTGTTGTGGAATGCGCGGGGAGGAAAACTCATGAAAAATACCTTGACTTTCACAGTATTCTGTCATGGTACCAGACTCAAACTCTGTTTCATGGTCACTTCTGCTTTTTACCACTGAGAAGTTCAGTTTGTTCCGGATTTGCTGGACAAAATTGGTGAAAGACGCGAAGGTGTCTGACTTGTATTTCAGAAAGAACACCCAAGTGAAACGCGAGTAGTCATCGACAATTAATAACGTATAGACCTTACCTCCTAAGCTGTGAATAGGCATAGGACCGAATAAGTCCATGTGAAGCAAGTATAAGCTTCGAGAAGAATCTTTCTCAAGAACACCCTTGAAGGTAGCTCGTGTCTGCTTTCCCATTTGACAGGAGTGACATGGACTCTCTTTAAGGCACTTAATGTTGGGGGCATCACGCACTAAGTTGTGAGAAAATAGCATATTTAAGGTTTTAAAATTAATATGTGCTAATCTCTTGTGTCATTGGTCACAGAGAGATGCACTACTTTTTACCAAAAAGCACACTGGGGTAGAAGTGTCTAAGCAAAGGAAATTTAAATAGAAAATATTTCTGCTCCGAGTGTCAGATAAGACCGTCTCAAAATTTGCAGACGATTTTATCAGACACTTGTCCTTACAGAACTCAACGATGTAGCCTTTGTCACATAGTTGACTTATGCTTATAAGATTATGGTGTAATCCTTTCACATAAGCAACGTTTGTAAAAGAGACTACATCATTGGAAATCATACCATAATCTTTTATTGTTCCCCGATCTGAACCTCCAAAGGTGAATTTTGGTCCGTCTTTGACTAGGGTATAATCACGCAAAAGGCTTCTTGTCTCGGTCATGTGCTGAGAGCATCCACTGTCCAAATACCAGATCGGAGTTCTATTGGCCTTTGGGCATTCCTGCAAAAATAAATCAATTTACCTTAGGAACCCATACGTATTTGGGTCCTTGGTTCCTAGTCAGCATACTCCCCCTAGGAACATTAGCCTTATGAGTGGTCGGCTCGCATATCTAACTCTAGGAGTTACACGATTGGCAGGGTTATACTAGCAGTTTGTGCCAAAATGACCAATTTTGTCGCAGTACCAACAGTCGAATCTGTTGTACCTTTATTTGTACTCCTGCTTTACCCTTTGAACATGGGGTATAACAGGGGTAGCATTCTTAGAGGTGGAGGCCTCCTGGTTGCAGCATACACAGGGGCTTCCCATCTCCTTAGCCTTAGGCATAATAGATGTGGCTTTTGGTGCCTTCTTATTATTATTGCCATGCACATATGAACCATAACTCTTTATCTGTATTTCCTCAAACAGTGCCTTGAATACGTTGGCACCAAAGTCACGGGGACGGGTCCATCCCTTGTATCTGTTCTTGGGCTCTACATGAGTCGACCTAACATGATGACCATATGACGACTCAAAGTCAAACTTGTTCGTCGAAAAGATTACTTTCATGAACGAAGGTTGATCCATGGGTGCCTTCCAGTTTTCTTTTGCGCTAGCCTTCTTGGTAGCCTTACCTTTTCCACGGACGTATCCAAGACCACTACCCTTCTTCTGAGCGGAGAACTCATCAATGATAGGCAGAACAATCTTCGGTTGGGAGTAGCTCTCAACGAGTTTTCTCTCCACCGCGAGCTTTTCTTGTAGCTCATCAAGATATTTTTCTTTCAGAATTAATATCTTAGCGGAGCCCTTGAGTTCCTCTTTCAGGGAGTGGACTTCATCTCTGAGAGGAAGCAATTTTACAATTTCTTCCTTCAGCTCAGTTTCCACTGCCTTGAGGGAGGCAATCTCCTTAACTTGCTTTCGGACTACCTTACGACATTTGTTGGAAGCCTTTAAGAGGTGCTCCTGCTGAGCCATCAATTCTGATTCGTTCTCATCCGAAGAATAGTCTCCTTGACCATTGGTGGAGGTTTCAAATTCTGAGAGAATGGTGTGCGAGTTAACCTTCTCGTGGTACTCTGAGTCGCCCACTTATTCCTCAGATTGATCCATAAGCCCAAAGTAAGCTTCTTCATTTTCAGAAGTTGACTCGCTCGAGTCACTGTCGCTTAGATTCTTCGACTTCCTGGCGGCAAAGATCTTTTCTTCTTTCTTCTTCCCTTTGAAGGATCTCTTCTCATCCTTCCTAGAGCTGTCCTTCTTCTTATATGGACACTCCGCGATCATGTGTCTTGATTTATTGCAACAGTAGCAAACAACGTTAGAGGAAGAAAATTTACTAGGTTTCGATTTATACCAGTCCTCCTTGTTATAGCTTTTCTTCGTACGATCTCCATCACGATGTGATCTTCTGTAATCTGAAGAGGAAGACTTATTCTTCATTTGTCTCCTCTTGCTCATCTTAAACTGCTTGGAGATTAAGGAGAACTCTCTGTCCGATAGCTCGGAGCCTGATGTGCTGAGCTCAGAGTCTTCATGAGTGTCGGGAGCTCGTGTCCTTATGGGTGACACAGCTTTGGACTTCCTTGAACCTTCAACCTTTAGGGCTGTAGAATTCTTTTTACTTGAAGATCGGTTGGCTTGCTCCTCCTTCTTTCTGTTGTTCATTTGGAGTTAAGAGGAAAGCAACTTTCCGAACAGGTTCTGTGGATCAATCTCTGAAAGCTTCCCAAATTATCTAATGGCAACCACCTTGGTGTCCCATTCCTTAGTCAAGGATCTGAGGAATTTTTCGTTCAGTTCACCATGAGTGAATTGACGGCCATAGTTCCTGAGTATGTTGACTATCTTGAAAAAGTTCTCAGAAATGTCAGCTATGGAGTCATTGACACCTTGTTTAAAGGCTTCGTACTCCTGATTCAATAACTATCTGTGATCGTCTCTCACTTCTTCAGTACCTTCCATAAGTATGACCAGGCAGTCCCACATCTCCATGGAAGATTTACAGTGGAATAAGTTTTGGAGCATTGAGTCATCCACTGCACTAGCTATTATATTCTTCTCCTTCTTCTCTAGGGAGACTAGGACAATCTCATCCTTAGTGAGATCCATCATCTTTTTGGGAATCTTAATTGCTGGATTTATAGTTGAAGCTTGTGTAGGAATGTGTGGTCCTTCTTCCACGATCTGAAAAATTCTCAGATCTGTAGCCTCTATGTAGAACCGTACTCTTTCTTTCCACATGGTAAAGTTCTCTTTGGTGCACACTGGTAACTTCATGGAAGACATATCTTTGCTTCGATCCATGGTGACTGTGCGGAATCTCTTAACACTAGATCAGGGATCTTGATCAACGTGTTAGCCTTATCGATCAAAACGCCCCTCTGATATCAATTAAAAGTATCTAGCGTCTACCTAAATCATCTAGAGGGGGTGAATATGTGATGTTTGCGTCTTTTTGCGGAATAAAAATATTCAAAGGACAAGCACACAAACACAGAGATTTTTATAGTGGTTCCCCGTAATGGGTACGTCCACTGTCCTGCCTCGCCTATCTACAACAAAGGGTATGATTCGGCTACTTCACTAAACTCAAATTTCGTCAAATCTAACACTTCGGAGTCGAAACTCCTACACCTCGGAGACGAAGCTCCTACCACTAGGAGAACAAACTCTCCTACAACTCGATCTGCAAATCGGATCTACTCACTCGATCTACAACCGGATCTACTCTCTCGATCCATAAATGGATCTACAACACTCGGAGGAAAATCTCCTACAATATTCAAAAAGAAATTACAACACAACATATGATTCTAATTTTGATCCGACGTTCTTTGAAGGTTGGAAGTTGAATCTTGGAGAACTCGGAAAAACTTGAAATCTTAGGATCTTGAAATTTGGATCTTGAATCTTCAACCAACAAGGACTGGAGTAAATCAGATCTTGAACGAGGAAGCGATCCAGTAAAAGAAGTCATTGTCGAAGAAGACTGTTCATTATCGCGGCCGATCGGAAGAGTTTCACGAAAACAGGAGCATGCGGCCGACGATTGCTATTTCAGGAAAGTGTGAAAATTGATTCGAGAAATTAAGTTTTCAAGATCCGTTCTCATTTCAAAATTACTCTAGGTATTTATAGAGGGATTCAAAATGCAATGACTATAAAAGATTTCCAAAAATGAAACCTAAAAATCATTGTACATGGCAGGCCGAACCCGTGACAGGAGGAAGAATTTTCAGAAAAATGTCCTAAGTCAAATTCGTTGAGTATCGACGAGTATCATAATGATGCTCGTCGAATTCATCTTGATATACGATGAAAAAGACTTAGACAAAATATCACAGGTCGGCTGGTCACTCAACGCTATAGCGAGGAGTCATACTCGACGAATTCGTCGAGTATCACCTGGCATACTCGACTAATTCGTCGAGTATCGGTCAACATACTCGACGCTCTCAACGCCATAGGCGGCATTCATCAAATATCGTCGAGTTAACTCAACGCTTTGATATTCGAGGAATTAGACTTGGAAAAATCTAAAGAAGTAGCGTCGACTGGACTCGACTAATTCGGCATGTATCACTTAGCATATTCGACGAATTCGGCGAGTATCAATAGATACATTCGACGAGTATGCACAATGATACTTGGCGAATTTTACTTGATAGATTTTTCACTTGTCCAAATATTTTACCCTAAGTATATATGGCGAATTTGACGGGTATTGGTAAGTATACTCGACGAATTCGGCGTGTATTAATGACAATACTCGACAGATTCGACGTGTATGCTTAACCATACTCGCCAAATTTTACTTAGGTAAAATTCTACGTTTCTGGCTCCTGGTCTTTGGCCTTCCTAGATCCTTCTCCTATACTTGGTATAGAAGTACACCCCAATAGAGAGATTACACGTGAGTCAACACATTGGCCTACACAATGAGGGATTGCATTATATAGTCTTGTGTTTACCGACTCACTGTAACCTGACATTGGTGTGTACTTGGCATTGTAAACATGCAAGTACATAACTAAAGAGCAATATCAAATACAACCTCAATTCATCTTAGCTTGACTAGACCCTTCTTCAAATCAGGGTTATTGTGGATACAATACCTAACACCGCCACACAAACAAACTGATGCTAGACCCTACCCGCTCATGACGACCCAGGCCCGACTCCAATATCGGGACCAAGTCCACTGAAGGAGACCCAGCGGGACCTAGCTAGTATCGTCCGGGCTTGTCCAAAGCTTTGTGTTGTCACCGATTTACAGAAGGGGGCTTGTCTCGCCGGGAGACTCTCCGCATATGACTTGCACATCACGGGATAGCCAGCCGACCACAAATACAAACTACCCTTAACACATCACAATCTCAAGACTTTTCCCACCCTAATCCACCATTCGTACTGTACCGTCCCTGCGCCCCCATGTGTACTCTAATTTTCACCCGGTTCAATTCTGGTTACACGTACTCACACAAAATAGGGGAAAACAACATTACAAATGGCGTCTTGCCACTAACGGATTTCTAACAAAATCCTTAAGGCTCGTTATGCAACATCACCAAGTCGGACTAACGGTCATGACTACGGCTTCACCTAGAATGCCTAATCCACTAACGGAGTGGATTTCAAGTGTAATATCATGTCGGAGACGAACATCATCGACCCGGTGATTCCTCTTGAACCATGGCAACCTGAATCCCTCTCACGTGAGAGATCTGATGCCTAAATGCTTGAAAGAAAGCAAAAACAACATGGATGCCATGCACGCATCCTAAAGACCGAGAGCAAAAGTGTCGTTACCTTACGAATCCTCTTCCTTGCCATGAAACCTTGCTTTGCACGGATGAGAACACATGCCTCCAAGTCCTCTCCACAGATCTGGGTTCGGATCGACGATCAGGGCTCCGAAGCTCCGTCAATGGTGGAAGAAAACTCTCTTCTTCCACCTCCCACTCTCTCTTCCAAACCCTAAGTCAACTCCAAAATGAGAAGAAATGAGGGAGAAATCCTGCTCAGCCCTATAAAAGCACTCTAGAGGAAGATTCTTAGGCCTTAGGATCAAATCCTAAGTGAAATCGGACAGCTAAAAGCAAAATGACGCAACCGCTTCCGCGCGCTATCGCCGGGCAGTAACTACCTACCGCTGGGTGGTAGCTTCCTGAGAGCTCAGCCAAGAAAATAAGGCCACGCTAACGCTAGAGGTAGTACTAACGTTGCGCGGTAGCTCACTCAACGCCTACCACTCAACGTCATCCTCTCAACGCACTCAACACCAAGCTATCGCTGAGCGGTAGCTAGCTAACACCGCGCGCTAGCACTCAAAGCTCTCAAAGCCTGCCACTCAGTGCTTAGCTACCGTCGGGTGATAGCTTCCAGAGGCTCCTTTTTTGAAAACTGGGGTGTAATAAGTTGACTATTGTAATCTACTCTCTCTAGAACATTCATTTTATGCTCAGCCATGGAGTTTGATGTTAGTTGGAAGGCTTGTTGTAGATTTTGTGAAGTAGCAACCTAATTTGCTATAATGTCAGCAAGTCTTTGGTGAGTAAACTCATGTTGTTTGGCTGTATGATCAACTGCATCAGCATCCTTCATGAAGAAGTGGAGAGTCTGGGTATTCAAGTGATTCATCTTAGCTTGAAGTCCTATTATTTTCTCGAACATTTCATGTATTAAACTCTGGACTATTCTATCCACATAATACTCAAGCTATTTTCTTTGATCATTTAATAGTACTTTATTTTGAGCCAAGAAAGAACCAAGAGGTGTTCTATTGGTTGTGGGAATGGTAGTGTTTGGATCTTCAGCAGCTGCTCTAAAGGTTAGATTTATCTCAGATTCATAGTCTTTATATAAGAAGTCATGTGTGTCAGCTTTGGGAGTGATCTTTTGAATATTTGGCTCTTCCATAACACTTTTCCCTTTTTATTGAACAATCTCTTTGGCATAGAATGCTATTTTTGATGTCTCATCCTATTTAGGCTCAAGTTCTTGCTCATCTTCAAGAATAGGCTCAATGATTTCCATGATGACCTGATCTATAGCATCAAGGTCACCAACATTCTGGGCAGAGTCTACCAGTTGAGACTCCATCTCAATTTTTTCAATTGTTGTTCCCTCATCTTCAAGTTTTTCAGTTCTTTGGGCAGAGTTCTCCATGAATGACTCCCCCACTACAGCCTTAGTGTCTTAGGTAAAGATATCTGGGTGAACTTCTCCCTCAATTTCAACAACCTTTTCGCTTACAGCAACTACACTTGGCATCTCCACAGGTGTTGTGCTATCTAGGTTTACTTGGACTGTGGTCCCAAACTTTATTTTCTTAGTTTCTTCAGGTTGCTCGGTTTCTTCAGGTTTCTCAGTTTCTTCAGGTTGCCCCCCTCAACATGTATGGGGGAATTTGTAACGCCCCAAATTTCTTAGGGCAGGAGATGCTTCTCTGGGGGTTATCGCTCGGCGATAACTAGTTACCGCGCGGAGGTAGCTCCATGGTTTGCGTCGAGAACATCATGTTCTCGATAAAGTGTTGATTTCTCGAGAAAGATATTACCGCATGACAGAAAGTTGTTACCGCGTGGCGGTAGCAAGGGTATTAATCTGCCAAACCTCTCGGGAAGCTATCGCCCGGCGATAGGGTTACCACTGGCGATAGCTGGGTCAATTTAATTGATATGGTTCTCGGGATCATACCGCACGATAGTAGAAGTTAGCGCGCGGAGATAGCGCCTGGTGTCGTGTCGTAACCGACGTACTCTATCGCACGATGTTAGTGTCCTATCGCACGGGGGTAGTGAAACCGAAACGGCATTGGCCACATGTCATCCTGTGATTGGAGTGTTTGGGCGGTTGCGCTCGAATCGAGGCATTGAATTAAGGTACCTCGTGGCGGTAGATAGTTACCGCGTAGTGGTAGCTTTATTTATATGCTTGATATGGCCGTTTTCACTTCATTTTCTTCTGTATTTGGAGTTGGCCTGGTTTTCCTGGAGGAGCAGCGGTGCCGGAGGGTAAATCTCGCCGCCATTGAAGTTCCGGAGTTCCGATTTGCAAGCCAAGCCTGGATCTGTGAAGGCAAGATTGTTGCGGCCGCGTTCTTCTGTCTAGATCTTTGGCATGGCACCGAAGAGAGCGCAAAGGGTAATGATTCTCAACTTGGACATGGGAATTCCTCTTCCTTTTGCATAGAAAACCCTCTCCCATGAGTGTGCGGTGAGCATGAGGTTTTCCTTCTGGTAGATACGGTATATCCCTGTAGTTTTGCATATAGAGTTCAAAATCGAAATACGAACATAGGCATGGTGTGTGAAGCCCATCTGGAAAGGTTGGTTTGGATTGGTGATGTTTTCATTATGCTTGTATTAGCTGGAGAAGACTCTGTGATGTCTATTTTTGGGTTTATACACGGTAGATTATAGAAGGGAACCTTGGGGACTAACTCCATGGAGCACCCGGAAAACTGGGTAGAATCGATTTATGTTAGATACCGCGCGATGGTAGTGCTACCGCGGGCGGTAGCTCCTTGAGAGCTTTGTTTGTGGCCTGTTTCGTAGAGACCTGGGGCCTGTGATGTGGGGCTGAGAGCTTTGAGAGCCCAGCTAGGTAGCCTGAGAGCCATCCGTTTATCATAACTGGGTTATGTAATGACTAGAGGAATGGGAATAGGGAGGCCGAGCCGCATCGTGGTAGTTTTTGCCTGACGATGTGAGCAACGGGAAAGGTCTGAACCTACCCAGTTGTTATGTGGTGCGTCAGTGGGTAGTGATGCCTGTCGCAAATATAGTTACAGGTCTTAGGCGTTGCGCAGGCCGTAATGACTACCAAAATGCTCATGTTTGTTGTCGTCTTGCGAACGGTGGTGGGCCAGGGTTTTTGTCCGGACACCGAGAATGTGCCCTGAGATCACGGGGTATGTGGTCGTTCGTGCCTACGCCTGTGGTGAAGTGTGCTTAAATTGCACTTTCATTACTATGTTTGGTTTTGCTAATACTTTGCAGGGAAGGAGCTCCACCGCCCCGAGTAAGGGGATGGGTCGTTATAATATGATTAGCTTTTCCTTGTTTTACCACCATTCGGTGGATTGTTCTTGCAAGAATAGGTGATCCATGTGAAAAGTAGCGGACTAAGGCCCTTGATGCTGTGCTGGCCCTTGAAGGCCAAAGCGAAGTGTTTACTTTTACTGTTTTCAAGTATGGTCGGCCTGCGTGCCGAAGTATGTAAAACACTTTAATTCAAGTCGAATGTTGTAAGGCCATAAGGCCAAGACTCTATGTGTATTTGTACTTTCATTCCTGCTTTGGGTTATAGTTGACATTCATGTGATATGATGGGTTCTTCTAACTTGCTTAAAAGCTTCCGCTAGAATGCTCTATGTTAGGTTTCGATATCATCTCATAGTATTTTGGTATTAATATGTAACTCCGCTAACTGTCCATGGAATATGGCGTGGGGCCCCGGCCGGACCTTCATTATGTCCCATGTGACGGATGGGGGCATTACATAATTAGTGAACAAGATACAACTTCCTTCTCTTTTTCTCCTTTATCCTTCTCTTCCATTTTCTTCTTGAAACTTTCTCCTTAACTCTTCCCAGTTTTGGGGAAAGGTTTCTCCCACCTTTCTATGGACTTATCGTCAATGTTCTTAAGGTAGTGTAGAGGTGCCCCAAGTGACTCATCAACTTTGTCACTCAAGCATTTTGAGAGGGACATCGAGATGATTATTCCCATGTTGGGGGAATTCAGACAACCTTTTAGTTTCTGAATATCATCTGACTCTAGTTAGTTTTCTTGGTCATATTTATTGTAGTCATAACATTAAACATATCCTTTGATATTTTATCATAGGATCCTGGCTTTTGCAACAGAGCCTTTCCCTACGATATCAGATAATAATTTTTCTAGAGAGTTCATCTTTGACCTATGAAGAGACCTGTAGTCTTCACCCAAATAGTCGCACTATTCTAGGGCTGATTCATGGTCTTATTGGGTACGTGATCTCATCACCTTCTCCCTCTGAGAGCGTTGGTACGCGAAGAAGTCAACTAAGACTACGAGTTGTACTCTTATATTGATCCCAGTGATAGATGTTTTTATGTTATCCTGTAGGACTTAGTTCTTCATTCTAGAAGAATTTCTTTATAGCTTTCAGCACTATAGATGTTGGTTCTGATAGAATGACTTTCAGCCCCCTGCTACACTCAGAAGAAAGATGACGTTTTGAATTTCTTTTGGAGATTTTTTTAAATTCGTCATGCACTAGTTTACTGCAATTATTTATTTTGATCAAAGAACTTGGCTTGAAAGCCATTTATGATTAAGATAGCTTGATGCAGAAAAATCCTTCCTCGATGAACATGAGTGAGCGCACAGATCTTGTAGATGACTGTTGGGTTTTACTATGTATTTAGCCCTAATGTCTACTGCAATTTTAATTTCTATATATATAAAAGGAATGAAAGAGGCGCGCACCAATTTTGGCAAAAAATCTGAAGTAATACTTAAACATAGATCCAATCAAGATGTGTTAAAAGCCAAATGTTGCATCTTGTTAATATTATGGAAAATTGGTGTGCCCCTTTAGCAAAAATTATGCGCTTGACAAATTAATTAGCCTGAATGAGTGTAGATCAGATCATTGGTCTACCCAATATAAATCTTATAAACTCGTGTTAAGCATTCCAAGCTCAGTTTTGAAATGATTGAACTTAGACTCATTAAAGGGCTTTGTGAAGATGTCAGCCACTTGATTGTCTATAGGAATATATTCTAAGAAAATGTCTTCCTTCTCCATATGCTCCCTAAAGAAGCAGTATATGATCTCTATATGCTTGGTCTTGCTGTGTTACACTGGATTTTTTGCAATTGATATAGCACATAAGGAATCACAAACAATGAGGTCTTCTATATTTACAAATTGTAGTCATCTAACTGATGTTGAATCTATAGAGTAGTTGAGCACAGAAAATCCCAGCAGAGATGTATCCTGACTCTGCAGTTGAGATTGCAATACTAGTTTGTGTTTTCCTTCTCCATGAGATTAATCTTCTCCCAAGGAATTGGCATTTCCCTAAGGTGTTTTTCCTATCTTCCTTGTATCCTGCAAAGTCTGCATTTGAAAAGCCCGTTAGCTCAAAATCATTACTCCATGGTACCATTAGCCAAGATGAGGTGTATCCTTAAGGCATCTCAAGATCCTCTTAGCAAAGGTGTAGTGAGATTCCTTAAGGTTCACTTGATATCTAGCATAAATACTTATAGCAAACATAATGTCTTGTCTACTAGCAATTTGGTAGAGTAGAGATCCAATGATGCATCTATATATGGTCTCATCAAAGGTTTGACTTTCTCATTATTGTATAGAGACACATTGGAGCTCATTTGAGTCCTCATTGAGGTTGTACTCTCCATTCCAAACTTCTTTATGAGTACTTTTATGAACATGGCCTAAGAGATAAATATTTATCCTCAAATTGCTTCACTTGGAGACCTGAGAAGTATTTTAGCTCTCTCATACTACTCGTTTCAAACTTTCCTTTGATAAGATTGGAAAATCTTTTATAATGGTGAATATCTGTAGATCCAAAAATTATCTTATCCATATATATCTCGACCAACAAAGTCCTGACTTTACTTTCCATAGGAATAATGTCTTATCTATCTTTTCCATTGAAAAATTATTTTCAATAAGAAATGTAGATAGTGTCTTATACCAAGCTCTAAGTGCTTGTTTAAGACCATATAAAGCTTTCTTATGATAGTAAACATTATTTGGATAAGTTGGATTTACAAAACCTGAGGATTGTTTTACATATACTTAATCGTTTAAGTCCTCATTGAGGAAGGCAGACATCATATCCATTTGGTATATCTTGAAGCCTTTGTGAGTTGTATATGATATAAAATAATATTATGGCCTCCAGTCTTGCTACTGGTGTAAATATTGGTCAAATTATATGCCTTCTTCCTATCTACAATGCTTTGCAGCCAGCCTTACTTTATTCTTTATAATTACTCCATATTCATCCATTTTGTTTTTGAACACCCACTTAGTTTAATGATGTTATGGTATTGGGGTCTACGAACCAGCTTCCAGACTTTGCATCCTTGGAATTGATTTAGTTCTTCTTGCATAGACAAGACCTAGGATGTGTTTGAATTGGCTTCTTTAAACTTCTTTGTCTCTACCCAAGAAAGGAAACTCAAGTGGAGTATTTCATTCATTATACTTCTCCTTATCTGGATTCCTTGATTTATATACCCAATGATTAGATCTTTTGGGTGATTTTCAGAATCTTACCGATAGTAGCCAAGCTTCTGTTCCTCTCAGGTACAGCTTTTGTGGGTCGAATAGCTTCAACTTCTTGATTTATATTTTGTTCTTCAGCTTCTTATTCTTAAATTCTAACTGGATTAGAGGAGAGATCTTTCGTTGTCTTTAAATTTTACTGTCTTTAAAGTCTTGAGCTTGGAGCTTGTACCTGTCACTGAACATCTAGAGGAATCTTCAAGCAACATGTTGGATTCATCAAAGAAAACACTTATGGATTCATATGATTTTTCAACAAACATGGTCTGATAATAATTGACCAAGAATTTATACTATAAATCATGTAAGCTTTGTTATAATGATAATATAGCCAACAAAAATGTCTTCATATGATTTTTCAGCAAACTTGGTTAGATGGTGCTTCACATTGTTTAACACATAACATTTACTTCCAAAGATTTTGAAGTAGGCTAAGGTTATTTTTCTGTCTTTCAGAAGGACATTGAGAGTCTTATTGCAATTCTTGTTGATTAAAGTCCTATTTTGCACATGGCATGTTATATTGATAACTTTAGCCTAGAAGTATTCTAGTTGTGAGGAGTCACTCAGTATTGTTCTACTAGCTTCAATAAGGGTTTTATTCTTTCTCTCTGCAACTCTATTTTATTGTGGAGTTCTTGGAGAGGAAAACTCCGGAAAGATACCAATTTTTTCACAGAATTTGATCATGGCACCTGACTGAAATTCAGTTCCATGGTCACTTCTAATTTTGATCACAGAACAGCCAATTTCATTCTGGATTTTCTTGATAAAGGTAATGAAACTGGCTAGGGTATCTAGCTTTTGACACCAACTATCTTAAAGGAAGCATTTGTTTGCTTGCCTATTTGGCATGCATGGCAAAGGATTTCTTGGCCCAATTCCACTTAGGGCCTACCCTAATCAAGTTTTTGGACAAAAGCTTATTGATAGTTTTATAATTAATATGAGCTAATCTCTTGTGTCATTACACACAAAGAGATGTTATATTCTTCGTTTTAAAACATATAGGGGAATTAGATTATAAGTATATAAAGTTATGACAATAAATATTCTCACTCCTAGTGTTAGTCATTATGATCTCTGAATCTTCAAATTTCTTAATCAGGCACTCATCCTTGTGGAATTAAATCATATAGTCAAGGTAACATAGTTGACTTATGCTTATCAAATTATATTACAATCCATTTAAATAAGCCACCATTGTGATAGTGACTATGTCATTGGAGATCTTACCATAGCATTTAGTTTTTTCTCTATCAAATTTGTTACACCTACCCTACAAAAACAATATAATATGGGTCTGGTCGGGACCCTACAACATATAGATTCCACAGACTTGGTATTATAACATGATATATGAACACTACCCAACTCAAAACTCTGAACATAAAATATCAGAAACATTAAACCAATACTAGAAGCTGTTCACAAAAATATATGAGTCAGAATAGCCTTATGACCATACAACATTCAAGTGTTCACTTCAATACAACAATCATACATATCAGCAAGTCCTAGGCTACCTCGGCGTATAAGCATATCATAATAAGAGAAACATAAAAAACAACCAAGTAGGAGGAGGTACACTTCATGAGGCTTAGGCCTTTTTGGCCGACAAGCTGGCTCCAGCATGCGAACCTTGACCTGTAAAAATTTGATGAGGGGAAAGCAAAGAACTGCAACTGCCCGTAGCTCTGAACACACCAACTCTACATGTCCAGCCTGCTACTGCTCCGAGCCTGGGGCATTCAAAAGAAACGAACGTCTCAGTAAAAAAGTGCAAGTGAAAGCAAGAAAAGAACAAAGGTTAACAGCTAATAAATACTAAAGAATCACAGGAGTAGAGAGTGTAACAATTCATGACAACTAACCTTAAGAATTTCTTGCATCAAAAGTAGTAATAATATATATTATAGTTTTATATAGATATATTTAAATATTTGAGACTAATTAGCTCAAGAAAGGGCATCATTAACACAGGGCAAAAACATTGCACTGTGGCGGTGGCTCATGGTCCAACACGAACCATCAGTCAAAAATCAAAGGCACTGTAGGGGTGGCTTGCCTACCAACACAACCCAACAATCCAAAATAAAAGTCCTGGGTGTATGATCCACAAACAAAAGGTACTGTGCCGGTGGAGTAGACCACAACGCACACAACCCAACAAATATCCTATATATATTTCATAAAAAATTTGAGTAGTCATAAAGACTTAAGCCGAATTTTATCATGTGGTTGACACGACGACATGGATTTGCCCGACAAAACTCCAAGGCCTTCGTAATGATGGTTTCCATGGACGAACGGTGTAGACGAATCATTCGATGATATTTATGATTAATACAACGATCAAATTAATATACTTGGTCAGAATATCGTGACGATCCAAACGACATGTCGAACAAATGACATGACGAACAAATGACACGAAAACATCGGCTAACACTCATCGAATAACACTAATCACTCGATAAATTGATACTTGATGAAATGGACTAATACTTGATGAAATGGATTGACACTTGACAAATTTCACAGATTTTTGGGTCGAACTCCAGGCACTTCACAAGATGAGTTCTAGAATGAGGTGGTATCTAACGAATATATGCAATTAAAAGTATACAAACAAGGAAAAACAAAACACCCATTGACTTGATTTTTCACCAAATGAAATTTCCTAATCAACTATCAAACGAGGTTCATTATAAGTTTAGCATACGATCAACACTTGGAAAAACAATAAATTATCAGATTTTGGAATTTAAGGAGGAAGGAATAACAAAGAAAATAACACAAAAGGGATAGGCTACCACTTGACTTGATTTTTCACCAAATGAAATTTCCTAATCAACTATCAAACGAGGTTCATTATAAGTTTAGAATACTATTAGGTCCATTGCCCACAATGTCCTAGATTTGAAGAAGTCAATCATGTCAATGATATACATAAAGTTGTATTTTATGTGTGCCTAAGTTCATGTATGCAGGTTAGTCCTTGCAACATTGATAAGACAGGTATTCCAAGTGATGTGACAGGTGGTCACAAAGTGAAGATGTTGGATAGGCTGGAAATCGCCTAAGTCCACAGGCATTGGGTGTAGTCTACTCACTCAATGTCAGGTGAGTAAAATCGTTGAGTATAGCTTGGACAGTCAAAGCCTAATAAGAATCAGGCAGAAATGTGGCTAAGTCCAAAGGTGTTGAGTAAAGTCTATTCACTCAATGCCATACAGTAAAAAGTTGTGAGATAGGCTAAGACAGTCAAAGCCTAATAAGAATCAGGCTGAAATGTGGCTAAGTCCACAGGCGTTGAGTAAAATCTACTAACTCAATGCCATACAACATAAATCATTGAGTATAGCACAGTCAGTCAAAGCCACAGAAAATCTATGTAAATATTTGACTAAGTACACAGGCATTGAGTGAAGCTTACTCACTCAACGTTATGTGATAAAAAGAGTTGACTGAACCTTAGTCAGTAAGAGACTGTGATTTCATAGAAATTTGGCTAAGTTCAAATGCGTTGAGTGTAGCTTACTCACTAAACGCCAGATAACAGGAGAATATTTGTTTAAGTAGTTTGGAGTTGAGTGATGCTTACTCACTCAACGCCAAGCGACAAAATCTATCTAAGTAATATGACGTTGAGTGATGAAGACACTCAACGCTCTCAACACTTCCCAAGCAGGAAAATCGGCTAAGTCCAAATGCGTTGAGTGAAGGTTGCTTACTTAACGCCAGGTGACTAAAATCATTTCTAAGTGGTATGGCGTTGAGTGAAGCTTACTCACTCAACGCCAAGAGGAATAAATATTTTTCTAAGTTTTTTGGCAATGAGTGAAGCTGACTCACTCAATGCCTAATGACTAGAATATTTTCTAAGTGTTTTGGCGTTGAGTGAAGGTTGCTTACTTAATGCCTAATGATAGAGAAATTTTTCTAAGTGTTTTGACGTTCAGTGAAGGTTGCTCACTCAACACCTAGTGATAGAAAATTTGTCTAAGTGTTTTGGCGTTGAGTGAAGCTTACTAACTCAATGCCTATACTAAAGATGTTTGATTTTGGCTAAGTCCACAAATGGTGACGTCAGCAAAGTAACAAAGTCAACAGAGTTCAAATTAAGTGCAGGAAAGCTACAGAACACGACAAATGTTGTCAGAGGGCTACTGTACGTCTTCTACCGTTAAAGCAAGGTGCAGCTGTCTGCTGTAGGTGGCCCCCACTGCTTCCTGGAGCCGTTAATCGGCAGAAGATATAAAGGGATAGCTTCAGATGTTGAACTCAACTTCTTATGGTTTTATCCAAAATAAAAAAAAAGCGTCTGGACTTCATCTTCCTCGCCATTACTGCCGAGAAAAAGCTTGAAGCCTTCCAGCAGAACAAAAAGTTTAGTTAGCTGTAGCACTTTTCTTCTGCTACAGCAAGATCAGAAAGACTTCTAATAAAGAAAGGAGAACCTTCAGTCTTCTGTGAGTTCAGTTAACTGATTGAAGATTTTAAGACCTAGGCATTCTTCTGTCTTCTTCAGCAAGTTCAGAATTTACATTCTGAGATTATTCCAGCAGAGGCAGAATTTCTTCCTGCTACTGTGAAGAAAGATAGAGCTGAGATAACTCAGCCCTAATTGGTTACACAGAGAAATTTCTCTGTGTCAAATTAATTAAATAACTATTTTCTATAGGATCCTTTTGGATCTAAGCTGTAGGGCCTTTGGCCTGAGGTAGGGCAAATTTGCCTGAGTTGTAGGAGAGTTATACTCTCTGAGTGTATGATCTAGTTTGGATCTAAGGTAGGTTATATGTAGATCACTGAGCTGTAGGGCTTTTGAGCTTGAGGTAGGTGATTAATTCTCATTGAGTTGTAGGGCACTTGTTCCTGAGCTGTAGGATCCTTTGGATCTGAGGTAGGGCCTTTGTGCCTGAGCTATAGGAGACTCATTCTCTCTAAGGTAGGATCCTTTGTGGATCTGAGGTAAGGTTGTCCTCCCAGCCTGAGTTATAGAGCCTTTGGCCTGAGGTAGGTGATCTACTGATCACTGAGTTGTATGGCACTTGTGCCTGAGGTGTAAGTCTTGGAGGAGACTGAGAGATCCTGAGGGATCTAAGGTGTAAGATCTTTGAGCTGAGTTCTTGAGAAGTGCCTTGTCTAACTGAAAGTTAGAAAGGTGGGAGGAGAGTGGATGTACCCATAATTTAGGGAACCACTATAATTTCTGTGTGTGCTTTTTTATGTTATTTCCTTTTTGAAGGTTCTTGAAAGCTAAATAACTGCCAACACACTAAGTAAATAAAGAAGAAATTAAAGAAAGTCACAAGACATCAATTAACCTATTCAGCCCCCCTAGGTTGTAAGCTACCTTGAAAACAAATACTTTCAAGTGGTATCAGAAGGAGGTTGCTCAAAAGGATTCAACAGTCTGAGTGATCTCCAAGGGTAGCTACAGATCTGTACTTATGGGTTCTGGAGAGAACCATAAGGAGCTAGGTTTCATGAAACTCCCCATCTATAGGAAGGAGAATTTTGGAATCTGGAAAGAGAGGGTCAGGCTGTTTATGGAAGCCTCTGACCCTAGAATCTTTATAACTATCAGAGAGGGACCCTTCATCCATATGAAGGTCTCAGTTCTGGATGCCAATGTCCATACTCCCAAGACTTATTCAGAAATGACCAATGATAAGGTTACGTTGGCTGCATTGGACAAGAGAACCCAGAACATCATCGTCAGTGATATTGATGATTTTACATTTCAGAACTTGGTCCACTGCCAGACCTCCAAAGATATATGGGACACCCTTATGGTCTATATGTAGGGTCCTGAAGAGGTAAGAGATGATAGAAAGTATATGCTCAACCATGAGTATGAGGCTTTCAGGCAATCCCTGAAAGAAAACATAGCTACTTTCTATGAAAGATTTTTTAGGATCATTAATGAACTGAGGACATATGGGAGGGTCTTCAGTCATTATGAAATAAATGACAAGTTCCTAAGATCTCTCACTAGAGACTATGATACTAAGATCTGTTCCATAAGAGAGGTGGCCAAGCTTGTTGATACTCCTCCCCAAACATTGTTTGGAAAGCTGCTCTCCTATGAGATGCAACTAGTTGCCCGGAAAGAGGAGGAGGCCTCCAGTATATCCCAAGCCAAGGAAAAGTCCTTGGCCTTCAAGGCAAACAATATCAGGAAGAGCAAGGAGAGGATTCCCTCTCCTCTAAAAAGACAAGCTGATTCAGACAGCTTAGAGTCAGATATATCAGAAAGCAGCATGTCAGATGAGGACTTTGCTGCCTTCTCTAGGAACTTTCAGAAGCTGATGAAGAAGAAACATTGGAAGATAAGACCTTCCACCTCTTCTCATCACAGGAGGATTCATTCCAAGGGTTACAGGTGTGATTTTAAATCCAGTAAATATAATTCTTCTAAGGTGGTTTGTTACTATTACAGCAAACAAGGGCATGTGATAACTGACTACCCAGTGAAGAGGAAGGAAGTTGTTGAGAAGAAACAACACCAATATAAGGGCAAGAAGGAGAATTCTTTTGTTTCCAAGAAAGAGAAGAATTGTACAGACTCATCCTCATCTAAGTATGAAGAACAAGAAGCCTATATTGGGCTAGTTGTTGTTGTTGCTGAACAAGAAGCTGTAGCAGCAGATGAAGACTATCTGCTGCCAGGATAGGTATCAGGGCACCTCTATCACATTTAGACAGTAATTCAGAGGTGGATGAGGAAGATGAAAAAGATGCCTACAGCTATTGTGGGCTGATAACAATGACTGGTGAGGAAACCAGTCAGGATCAGCCTGGTCAAAGGAAGGTAAAATCTCTATTAAGCTCTTCTTCTAAGTCTGGATATGAGACTAGTCCTTATACAGAAACCTCTTCACCCAGTGGTGGAGATGATTCTAAATTAGAAGGATATATCAATCAATTGATTGACAGGTATGGAGAACATCTGGATGCCTTCAAGAAGTGCAAGAAGTTGTCTAAGAAGCAAGTTGTGGAGATTGTCTCTCTATAACTGGCTGCTTCCCAACTGTCTGAAATAGCCTCTTTGTTGGATCAAAAGAATGGGGAACTTAGCCAACTTAGGGTGTTGAATAACATCTAGATAGGCTCCATCAAATACAAGAAAAGTCTCAACAGGGATCTTGAAGAGAGGCTAGGGAGGGAGAAAAGAATAGTGGTTAGCTATTCTAATCCATGTACTGTGTTACCCTTGATAGACTCCTCCTCTCAGAAGGGTAAGAAGGGGTTGGAATTCCAGGGAAGCATAAGAGTTGCTCCTTCCAAAGGGAAGGGCAAATCTCCAGCTCCAGCTCCAGCTCAGCCTCTTGCTTCCAAGCCTCTCATTTCTTTAAGGAAAGTTCAGTTGCCTTCAAACAGGTATGACCAAGAAAACATCTTGGTCACTGGATGAATGGCAGATCCACAAGTGTGAACAAAGATGTTCATAGCCAGGGTGGAAGGTATAAACAAGTGAGTGCCATTTAAGGCTGCTCATGAAGAAATTCAAATGGCCCATCATGGACCATTTGTCTTTGGTGCTTCTGCCCTAACTCTCAAGGATGTGGCTGCAACAAAGGTTTAGAACAATTCAGCAAAGAATCATACCAAGGGTCAGTCCTCCAGTAAGCCTGGTTTGGCTGTGTCTGATGCTATCGGAAGCATGCTTTCTGAAAAGAAATTTGATGTTGTTGGCACTCAGAGCAGGCAAAACAAGACAGCTAGAAGACTTACCTTCAATCAGATCCTTGCTGAAAGGAATATGAAAAAGGCCGCTGCTCCTCTTCTAACTGTTCATCCAACAGTTAACCAAACTGCTAGGCTTGTACAAAAGAGAAGATACAACATTCATGAATGTTGGTGTTGTGGCAAAGTGGGCCACTTTATTGTAGATTGCTGGCACAATCCAAATGTGCCAAGAGCAGCTGTTAGTCTACCAGTCAGAAATGCTGCTAGTAGACAAGGTCAATATAAAAATAACATGCACCTAGGACCCAATAGGAATTGGGGTCCTAAGGTAAAGTAAATTTTGTGATGCAGGTTAGTTTAAGTGGTCATACCCCTATATAGTACTTGGACAGTGGTTGTTCAAGACACATGACTGGGACAAGGAGCAAATTGAAGAAGTACACTCCAGTGATAGATGGACCCAAGGTTATCTTTAGTGGTTCATATAGAAGGGTGGATAGAGGCTATGGTAAGATCACCAATGGTATAGTCACCATCACAAAAGTGGCTTATGTTGAAAGGTTGTAACACAACCTCATAAGTATAAGACAACTTTCTGATCTTGGCTATGTTATTGTATTCCACAAGGATGAGTGCCAGATTAAGAGGTCAAGTGACCAAGAAGTCATCTTGATAGGCACTAGGAGTGAAAATGTTTACTGTTTAAACTTTCTTTGTCTAGATACAGACTCTCCTATTTGTCTAGTGGCAAATGTGAAAATCTCCTATTATGTCCAATGGCACAAGAGGCTAACTTATTTGAATTATAAGACTATTGGCAAGATCTTTAGTCAAGAGTTAGTTAGGAATGGTCCTAATATGAAGTGCACCAAGGAGGTCCTTTGCTCAGCATACCAAAAGATCAATTAGACCAAAGCCTCCTTCAGGGGCATTGGGACCAAAGACTCTGTGAGGTGTTTGTACCTCTTGCATATGTACTTATTTGGTCCTATGTCAGCTCATAGTTTTGGTAGGAAAGTTTACACTCCTGTGGTGGTTGATGACTATTCCAGGTTTGCTTGGGTGTTCATTCTCAAGAAAAAGAATGAAACCCTTGGCATCTTCATCAAGTTTGTCAAGAAAATTCAGAATGAGTTTAACTAATCAGTGGTCAAAATCAGAAGTGATCATAGAACTGAATTCCAGTCTGAAAGCATGACAATGTTCTGTGAAGAGCATGAGATTCATCAAGAATTTTCTTCTCCAAGAACTCCCCAGCAAAATGGGATTGTTGAGAGGAAAAATAGGTCTCTCATAGAGGCTGGAAGAACATTATTGAGTGAAATATCTCTCCCAGAATATTTCTAGGCTGAGGTAGTGAATACTGCATGCCATGTCCTCAACTGGGCCTCTATCACCAAGAGCCACAAGAAGACTCCCTATGAGATCTTGAAAGGCAGAAAACCAAATCTGGGCTATCTCAGAATCTTTGGTAGTAAGTGATATGTACTTCACAATGAGAAATCCTATGTGACTGAAAGTCTTTGATTACAAGGGTAGCTAATCACCTAGAGGGGGGTGAATAGGTTATTGTAGTCTTTTCTTGAGTATTTAAAATCTTCTATAACTTATGTCCTACTGTGTATACTTATTTCAGCTTTCAAGAAAATAATATTCAGCACAGCAAAACAAAATACACAGCACACTAGATTTTATAGTGGTTCCCCAGTATATGGGTACATCCACTGTCCCTCTCCTCCTTTCTAACAGTATGTTAGACAAGGCTCTTCTCTAAAAACTATGGCTCCTCAGAGATTACAGCACGATCCCACTAGATTAGTTAGTCTCCACTAAGACTTACAACACTGGTTTGCATCCATCCATACAGTATCACCTAACAACCACACACAGGCATAAATGACCTTTACACAGGCTGGGAGAAACAGCCTCACACAGATTCACACAGGAATCCAATCACACGGCCTTTATAATTTAGGCTTTACAATTAGATCTTATAGATCTCATACAGAGCATAATCAATCTAGGCCTCACCCCAGATCTTTCACATATCCAATGATTTCGAAAGTGTTTGTTGATTTGACTCAAGAGAAATTATTCTCTGAGTTAATTTCTTCCTAGGCTAAGAAATTCTCAGCCCTATCTGCTTCCCAGCAAAAAGGATGACAATTTTTGAATATCTGCTGCTTGTATTGGAAGTTCCTAAGGACCTTGATCATGTTCTTGTTGATGAAGGGAGAATATTCAGAATAAATATCTTCAATCAGCTAACCTTTATTGGCAGGAAAATGAATTGCACTGTCTCTCCTTCTGTCCAGAGAAAACTCCGTGCAAATATCTTCTTCTTCTTCAATGAACCAGAGATAGATCTTCAGATTTATGTCAGCTTGGATCGTGAATCAACTTCAGCTAGGGTTTGCCTAGACTGATTTGTCTTCCTCAGAGAAATCCTCTGTTCTTGCTGTAGCAGATGTTGATTGCACCAGCGAACTCAGAAACCCTTCAAATTTTTCAATTGAAGTTCTTGGTTCTGTAACAATGGCGGATAAAGACGATGAACTCTCGCATCTCGTTTTTAGAATATTAATCAGAATCCTTGCTTTGATCTTAATCTCAGCTGTTATTTATAACCCCATCAATTTGTGGGATGTTTGACATATGCCCTAGTTTTAACGGTGGCTAAAACCTCAGCTTAATCAAATTGAGATCCACTGTAGACTGGTGGCGACGTTAATGTCGATTTGCAGCATTTAAATAACAAATAATAAAATCGTTGACTTGTTGACTCTGCTGACGTCAGCATCATTCTGGACTTAGCCAAAATCAAGCAATACTTCATGAATCCTCAGTTCGACGAACTCAAAACTCAATTCGACGAACCCATAGCTCAGCTCGACGAAATCAAGCAATACTTCAAAAAACTTCAGTTCGACGAACTCAAAACTTAGTTTGGCGAATCCCGAACTCAAATCGACAAAATCAAGCATCATTCCAGAAATCCTCAGGTTGACGAACAGGTGAAACCTGAGTTCGACGAAATCTAAACTTAGCTCGAAAAAATCAAAGCTCAGCTCGACCAAAATTGGATAAGCAATACTTTGATGATTCTGGACTTAGAATTTTCTTCAGCTCTGCTAGGTGTTGAAGGGCGTTGAGTGAATAGGCCATTCTCAACGAATCTAGACTTAGAAATATCTCTGCTCTGCTAGGCATTGAGAGCGTTGACTGTATATCCCTCACTCAACATTTTTTTTCCTTAGCCATATTCTTCAGCTTTCTGCCTGATGGCGTTGAGAGCATTGAGTGTATATGCCTCACTCAATGCTTTTTGACGTATCCATATGCTTCAGCTTTCTGCCTGATGGCGTTGAGAGCGTTGAGTGTATAAACTTCACTCAACGCTTTTATACTTAGCCTGATTTTCTGCAATCTTGCCTTCTTGCTGAAGTTTGGCGTTGACAGACTCAGCATGGCGTTAAGTGATGAAGCTTCACTCAATGCTTCTGGACTTAGTTGATTTTTTGTCTTCCACTGCTTAGGATTTGACATGATATCCTTGTCTCAATGATTCTAGCCATATGGTATTGAGAGCATTGAGTGAGCTTGCCTCACTCAACGCTTCTGGACTTAGGTATTTTTCTGACTTTACAGCCTATCACCTTGAGTCCACCTATCATTGTATCTTGAACTATATGTCCAATCATTGTGATAAAGATCAACCTATATGCATGAACTTAAATATACATCAAAGACAACTATGTGTATACCATTGACCTGTTTGACTTCTTATAAATCTAGGATATTGGGATCAATGGACCCAACAATCTCCTCATATTTGAAGAAGTCAAAACACCACTTGAGAATTCTTTGTCAATGATATACACTAACATAAGCAGCACAAATATTATTAAAGCAACAAGAGTTATCACTTATCAAATTATCAAAGCAATAAGAGTTATCACTTATCAATAAGTTTACCACATTTTCCCTTGTGCTCCCCCTGCTTTGCTGCATTTTCCCTTGTACTCCCCCTGCATTGCTGCATCTTGCTTCTACAAACTGCTTATTTGTTGCTGCTACTCCCCCTTGCTACTTTATTCTTATATTACTTCTCCCCCTTTTTGACTTTATTGAAATAGCACTTGAAAGTCTGTGAAATAGCTTAGGAGCAGCATGCTGTCTACTCCCCCTATTTGAGAGCAGAGAAGCACTTAGAGCAGAACTTGCTCCTCCACAATAAGAACAATTGAAGCTATACCAAATTCAACATACCCAATTCAAATTTGAAGGTGTTGAACTTTGCTTCATCTAGTGGCTTGGTGAAACTATCAGCCACTTGCTTGTCTATTGGGACAAACTCATGACTAATATCCTCACATTCCACATGCTCTCTTATAAAATGATATCTAATCTCTATATGCTTAGTCTTGCTATATGATACAGGATTCCTAGCTATAGATATTGCACTTGTAGAGTCACAAAACAAAGGGCTTTTACTTTTTTGTAGGTTATAATCCTAGATTTGATGTTGAATCCATAACAACTGCGCACAGCAGCTTCCTGCAGCTATATATTCTGATTATGCAGTAGAAATAGATACACCATTCTGCTTCTTGCTGCTCTAAGATATTATCCTTCTACCAATAAACTGACATAAACCTGATGTACTTTTCCTGTCCTCTCTACAGCCTGCAAAGTCTGCATCTAAATAACCAATTAGCTCAAAATCCCTATTCCTAGGGTACCATAGGCCAAGATTTGGTGTGCCCTTTAGATATCTCAAAATTATCTTAACAGCTGAGAAATGAGTCTCTTTAGGGCATGCCTGATATCTAGCACAGACACATGTAGTATATATGATGTCTGGCCTACTAGCAGTGAGGTATAAAAGAGAACCAATTATCCCTCTATACAAAGTTTGATCAACAGATTTTTCTGCCTCATCTTTGTCTAAAGACATATTTGATCCCATGGGAGTTTTCATGGAGGAAGCATTATCCATCCCAAATTTCTTAAGTAACTCCCTAGTAAACTTAGACTATGATTTGGATAATCTATTATCAGTTTGTCTTACTTGGAGACCCAAGATGAACTTAAGTTCACTTATGCTACTCATCTCAAACTTCCCTTGCATAAGTTTGGCAAATTTCCTACAAAGGTTATCATCAGTAGACCCAAAGATAATATCATCAACAAATATCTAGACTAGGATGATCTTGCCCTTAGATTCCCTAAGGAATAGAGTCTTGTCCA